>JAGPOW010000304.1:53166507-53232849 GCA_030014935.1 Caiman crocodilus | reverse complement strand
AGAGCTGGGAAGCCGGGGAGTCTTACGCTCGGGATCGCCCCACGCAGCTCCAAGCGAGCCTGGTCTGCAGCGTCCAAAGCTGGAGGAAGGAAGGAAGGAAAGAAGGGAAAGAAAAGAAGAATAAAAGAAAAATTTAAAAAAATCCAAGACTATTCCTACAGACATGTCTAAAAGAGGCAGAATCTGGTCTAAGATAGGCCTGGTTTGATGTGCACTCAAATCCAATATATTTACATTAGACCAGTGTATCAAACTTCTGTACCAGATCCATTATCATTTCAAGTAGGATTGCTGTCCTCTGGCATCCCAGCCTCTTTTGTGACCCCCACTACAACACCTCCTTCGCAAGGAGGCATGCTAGCACTTGGCCTGTACTCAACTGCTTTGGCTAAGCACCCAGCATTGCCTGCCTCTGAGCTCTCCCAGAACCAAACCAGCACAGATTTTCTCCCAACCTTACCTCTTCCCTCCAGCCTTCTGTCAGCTGTGGCAGGGAGTAGGTGGGGCCAGGAGAAAGGGAGGTACCTGTGTTCTGTGCATGATCCCCCTGGGATGTGGGCACCTGTGTTCACAGAATCATAGAAGTTATGGTTGGAAAGGACCTCAGGAAGTCATCTAGTTCAACCACCTGCTCAAAGCAGAACTATCCCCAACTACATCATCCCAACCAAAACTTTGTCTAACCAGGTTTTGAAAATACCCAAGGATGGAGCCTCTATCACCTCACTGGGTAACCTGTTTCAGGGTTTTACTACCCTTCTAGTGAGAAAATTATTCCTAATATGTAATCTAAACTTCCCTTGCTGCAATTTACAACTTACTTCTCATTCAGTCATCTGCCACCAATGAAAGCAGTTTAGCTCCATCCTCTTTCAAACCCCACTTCAGGTAGTTGAAGGCTGCTATTAAATTCCCACTCAGTCGTCTCTTTTCTAGGGTAAATAAGCTCATTTCCCTTAGTCTTTCCTCAGAAGTCTTGTCCCTCACCACTTTTGTTGCCCTCTGCTGGACACTCTCCAATCTATCCACATCCTTGCTGTAGTAGGGGGCCCAAAACTGCACACAGTATTCCAGATGTGGTCTCACCAGTGCTGAACAGAGGGGAATACTCACTTCCACTGACCGACTGGCAACACACCTACCAATATAGCCCAGGATGCCGTTAGCCTTCTTGGCAACAAGGACACCCTGCTGACTCATATTCAGCTTATTGGCCACTGTAAGCCCCTTTTCTACAGAGCTGCTGCCCAGCCAATCAGCCCCCAGCCTGTACTGGTGCATGAGATTGTTCCCTTGTAAGTGCAGAACTTTGTACTTGTCCTTGTTAAACCTCATGCGATTTCTTCTGGCCCAATCTTCCAATTTGTCTAGGTATCTCTGAATCCTAGCCCTACTCTCCGGTGTATCTACTACCCCTCAGTTTGGTGTCATCTGCAAATTTGCTGAGGGTGCACTCTATGCCATCTTTCAGGTTGTTGAAGAAGATATTGAACAAAACCAGCCACAGGACGAACCCCTGGGGTACTCTACTTGATACCAGTTGCCAACTAGACATTGAGCCCTTGATTACTACTCTCTAAGCCTGATGCTCCAGCTCATTTTCTATCTACCTTATAGTCCATTCATCCAGCCCATACTTACTTAGCTTGCCTGTGAGAATGTTATGAGAGACTGTATCAAAAGCCTTGCTAAAATCAAGGTATACCACATCCACTGTTCTCTCCAAATCCACAGAACTAGTCACCTCATCATAGAAGGCAATCAAGTTGGTCAGGCATGACTTGCCCCTGGTGAATCCATGCTGAGTCTTTCTAATCACCTTTTTCTTCTCCAAGTGCTTAAAGATAGATTCTAATGGATTCTTGAGAATCTGCTCTACTTTTCCAGGGACTAAGGTGAGGCTGACTGGTCTATTAGTTCCCTGCATCCTTCTTCTGTTTCTTAAATATGGGTACTATGTTTACCCTTTTCCAATCATCTGGGACCTCTCCTGAATGCCATAAGTTTTCAAAGATGATGGCCACTTGCTCTGCAATCACATCAGCCAACTCCCTCAGCACCCACAGGTGCATCCTATCCAGTCCCATGGACTTGTATATGTTTAGCTTTTCTAAATAGTCCCTCACCTGTTCTTTCACCACTGAGGGCTGCTCATGTCCTTCCCAAATTGTGCTGCCTGGTGCAGTACTCTAGGGACTGACCTTGCCTGTGAAGACTGAGGCAAAAAAGGCATTGAGCACTTCAGCCTTTTCTGCACCTTTTGTCACAATGCCTCCCCCATTCAATAAAGAACCCAAACTTTCCCTGATCCTCCTCTTGCTACTGATGTACTTGTAGAAACCCTTCTTGTTACTCTTCACATTCCTTGGTAGCTGCAACTCCAATTGTGTTTTGGCCTTCCTGACTTCATTCCTGCATGCTGGAGCAATGTTTTTATATTCTTCCCTAGTTACTTGTCCAAGTTTCCACTTCTTAAAACCATCCTTTTTGTAATTTAGTTTACTGAAGAGTTCTCTGCTAAGCCAAGCTGGTCTGCTGCCATATTTGTTAACCTTCCTGCACATCAGGATAGTTTATTCCAACACTCTTACTAACGCTTCTTTGACATATAGTCAGCTCTCTTGGCTCCTCTCCCCCTCAATCTGGCTTACCAGGGAATCCTGCCTATAAGTTCCCTGACTGAGTCAAAGTCTGCTTTTCTGAAATACAGGGTCCTTACTCTGCTGCTCTCCATCCTTCCTTTCCTCATGATCCTGAACTCAATCATCTCATGGTCACTGCTGCCCAAGTTGCCATCGACTACTACATTCCCCACCAATTTTTCCCTCTTTGTGAGCAGCAGGTCAAGAAAAGCATGGTCCTTACTTGGCTGCTCCAACACATGCAGCAGGAAGCTTTCTCCAGTACTCTCCAAAAACTTCCTGGATTGCCTGCACACTGCTGTATTACCCTCCTGGCAGATAAATGATTGAAGTCCCCCATGAGAACCAGGAACTGTGATAAGGACACTTCTGTTAGCTATTTGAAGAAAGCCTCATTCACCACTTCCTCTTGGTCTGATGGTCCATAGCAGCCCCCATCACGACATTACCCTTGTTGCTCTCCCCTCTAATCCTAAGACAGAGATTGCCAACAGGCCTCTCCAGCGTTATACTGGAGCTCTGAACAATCATATAGCTCTTTTATATAAAGTGCAACTCCTCCTCCTCCTCTTCTCTTCTGCCTGTCCTTCCTGACCAGTTTGTACCCATCCATGAAAGTGCTTCAGTCATGTGAGCTATTGCACCAAGTCTCTGTTATTCTAATCACATCATAGTTCTGTGACTGTGCAAGGACTTCCAAATCTTCCTGCTTGTTTCCCAGCCTCAGTGCACTCATATACAGACACCTGAGGTAACTAGTTGATTGCCCTCACTTCTCAGGAAGTATGAGAGCACCTCCCCTGATGACCCCTCCTCCATGTCTCCCGCTTCCCCACTTACTTCAAGGCTTTGGTCTCCATCCCCCAATGAACCTAATTTAAAGCCTTCCTCACTAGGTCAGCGAGCCTGTCTGAGAAGATGCTCTTCCCTTTCTTCATCAGGTGAATCTGATCTCTTCCCAGCAGTCCTTCTTCTTGGAACAACATCTCATGGCAGAAGAAGCCAACTCCCTGCTGACAATATCATCTGCGCAGCCAGGCATTGATCTGCAGGATGCACCGGTTCCTGCCCGGACCCTTTCCCTTGACTGGAAGGATAAATGAGAACACAACGTGAGCCCCAGACCCCCTCAGTATTGCACACAGAGCCCTGTAGTCTCTCTTGATATGCTCAGGGTTTCCCCTGGCAGTATCTGTGTGCCCACATGGATGAGCAGCATGGGATAGTGGTCAGAAAGCTCGATGATCCTCAGTAGTCCCTTCATGATATCTTAGATCTGGGCCTCAGGCAAGCAGCAGACCTCCTGAGACAAGAGGTCAGGTCAGCAGATGGCTCCCTCTGTCCCCTGCAGAAGTACAGGCTATTCCTGGGATATGCCATGGCACATACATACATGACACTGAGCCCAGGAGAACTCCTGTGCTTGGACACAGCCCCACAGAGCCCAACCCTGGCTCCTACACACTCCACCAGGGACCTCCATGTATCCATGCTTGGGCAGTGCCCCATGGAGCACAACCTAGGTTCCTGCACACCAAGTCAGGGACAGCCCCACGGAGCCCAACTCTGGGTCATGCACACCACATCTCAGAGGCCAGAGGCCACCTGGACTTCAACATGGACCACCCTCTGCCACCCAGAGCCCCCTTCACCTAAGCAGAAGCCAGTGCAGGGGGCTCACCTCTGGTGAGTTGGGGTGGCAGGGAGCAGAGCACTAGGGCTGGGCCTTCACAGATGCAACTCTGTGACCTCTACAACTTGGCCATGGCTGGCCAAGTTTGGTCCATAGCTTTGGTCATAGCATGACCTTTTTGGTCCATAGCTACAGTGGTACAGAGTACAAGAGCAGCAGGGGATTATGGGGGCTTGGGAGGTATGCAGGAGTGCCTCCAACCTCAAGGCCTGGGCCAGTGCAAGCTGCCTGTGTGTCACCCCCCACCAAAAGGCAAATGTGTACACTGTTTGTTATCAAATCTAATCTAGGCCAAGATGACAGAAAACTGTAACTTAGATTGATTCTACCTCAGGCATTTTGAATGTCTGTACTTAGCCCTAGTTGGATTGTGCAAATTTAAGCTTTATAAATTGTGGGTATTCCTTCTGAAGTCAATGGGATTATTTACATTGCATAAAACAATTAAGATCATAAATAAATAAAACCTTGCAGAGTCGGAATAATATATGTCACTGACAAAAATATAGGCCCACTTAAACAAATAAACATAGTGACTGATCTTTATCTTTTTGAGATTAAAATGCTAACCAAACTTTCCCTTTAAAATATGAATGGGGGTATTTTATGTCTGTCTTTTTGTATTTTAAACATGTAAACCCATTGCTTCAAACACAAAGGTGTACTCCAGAGGTATAGGCTGTATAGCCCAGGTTAGTCTAAGGACACAGGCAGACAAGGCTGTTTGGGTAAATCTGGTAACTTTTATTAGACAAACTAAAACAGCTGGAAAAAATCTTATTTGCAAGTGTCCAGATATGAACACCCTTCAAGTTATACTTCAAACATCTCAAAACTTTTTTCTCCCTAATCGTTGGGTTCCTTGCCTGTTCTTACAACTTCTATGTGGTTTATTCAGAGAAAAAAATGCACTTCAAGGAAAACCGTGTCTTACTGAGGCATTATTAAGATGTAGTATGTTTAGATAACCCAGCTCATAGGAGAGAATGGGAATAAAAAGAAAAGGCTACCAAAAGAATGTTATGTCAAAATGACTTGAAAAGAAACATGCTGATCCAGTTCACCAAGCCAAAATATTTTGATTCAGATCAAATCAACTCAAAACAAAATATGTTAGTTGGAAAACTGAAAGAAATGCAGCATTTTAAATGCTTCTTTTTATAAATATTATTTCAATTCAAAATTCCAAACAAGTCCTGCTTATACATTGTTTAATACAGCAATATTTGAAAATAACATGCATGCAAAGAATACATTTTATTTTACTTCTGCAGTCAGAAAATGGGGCAAAATAATTGCTGTCTGCAAAGTAGTGCACAAGCTTAAGAAAGTGCACAAGAAATAAATATGCTAAACAGAAACACACAGCAGTGGGGGAGAAAACTAAGATTTTTATGGTCATTCATTTGATAGCAAACAAAGAGCTCAATTAGGATGAACTGTAATTTTGATTTTAATGAAGTGACGTTCATTTATTAAGTGCCTTTTACCCTCCTTTATTCATATTCTTCAGCATTCTGCATATCATCTCCAATAGATTTATAATTTGCATCTAAAAAGAGCAGTAATTATAAGAGAAATCATATTAAAATTGATATTCAGATCAGACCTTACCAAAGGTTTTTATTTTTTTAATTAAATAATTAACAATAAGTTTGCACAGAAACCACAAATAAAAAATATGCTAATTAGAGAAGACTGGATGCCTCAAAACAAACTGATACTGAAGTAGATTGTGAGAGACTCAGACTTAAAAGGATAATTTGTGTATTCAAGTTAACCTTCAGGAATAAATTATTGCAGTTCTTGATTTTTAAAAGCAGGAAATTTCTGTCCTCTCAGTAATACAAAATGCCCTCTCAAATATTGTTCCCATATTTCTTCTTCCTACATTTAGTTATGGGTTCAGATTTGATATATAACCATGCAAATGCTAAGATTTATATTTAATTGTACAGAAATGCAAACTATTTGTAGGCACAAAGTCTTCAGGAAAACTGTGAGTCAGGTAAAATGGTGTGTTGTAAATATAGCTTCCAGATGAAATTTAGAAAAGGATGGGCATCTGTGATCTCAGACCTTGTAAAATGCCACAAGAAGAATCAGTTTCTATCCTAACCCATTTCTAGCTTTACACAATTGAGATATATAGGAGACAATTTTGTTCAACCTAAGTGCTCTTCATATCCTCTCAAGCTTCCACAGAAGCCTAGTTTTTAAGTCTGTTCTGTTAATAATTTTAATTCAGTTTTCAAGTCCTCTCATACCCTTCCTTCTGACACTGGTATAATGCTAAATAAGCATGACAGCTGCAACCTACATGCCATTTACTTGAAGTTTGCTAGGTAACTCATTGGCTCTACTGCTTTCACTTTCAGGAGAAAGGTCACTGAATGATTCTCACTATCACTACAAAACTACCTATTAATTTCATATTTTATTCACGATCACCACATATCATTTACTTGCACAAATGTTACCCAGTTTCCTGACATGGCATCTTCATATGTGAGAACTAATCAGTCTCTTCTAACTCCATTGAAATATAACCCTTATTTAAAGGAGTTGTTTCTTGTTCTGTTGGTCTCTGTTTATGACAATGGTTTCTTTAGGTGTGGCATCAGAGTTGCCAGTTCCAGCAGAAGACCATGTCCTATCTACTAGGGTTGTACCAAGCTACAGTCCCTGATTTGATTCGTTGGAGATTTGGCTTGAATAAGTGGCCAAATCTCCAAATCCAAATCAAATCAGAGGCCTTTTGAATCTCTGAATTGGTTTGGAGAGATTTGGAAAGATTCAGAGATTCAGACATAGACACAGCTTTAAATGTTTCATCTACATACCTCTAGGTAGCAGAAGCTCGTGAATGCTGTGTTGCTGGGGTGCATGGCAGCAGACCCGGAAGTGGACCAGGAACACTTCTGGTCCACTTCTAGGTCCACTACGGAGCACACCAGGGGGCCCTTGTGCACTCCTCTGGCTCAGCAACTGGTGCCTCCTAGGTCTGGGGGGGCACCTGGGGTTCCCCTGTGGCTGATCACTGAGCTGGGGAGGCATGCCCTGCCCCCCCGCCACATGTTCCCTGGCAGACCTGAAAGTGGGCCAGAAGTACTTCTGGTCCACTTCCAGGTTTGCTGCCAAGTATGTGGATTCCCCATCCACGCACTCCTGTGGGACGCTTCATACACAGCAACTGTGAGCCATGCCTGCTACCTCAAGGTATGTAGAAAAAAACTTTTAAAGCTGTGTCTTTATTGCTGATTGTCTGAAACAGCATTGAATCTTCAGATTCGGATTCAGCCAAATCGAATCAGGGACAGTGATCTGAATCAGCAAATCAAATCACTCCCTGATTTGGGCCAAATCCAAAACCAAATCAAATAGAGCCTTCTTTGCACACCCGTACTATGTACTGCATTTCTATCGAGATCTGGGGGACACAAGATATTTTCACCCATTATTATCAATACGGAAGACAAACAGCACAACACAGCATGCAGGAAAACTTTGTAATGGGGAACCATAAGTCCAAGTTAGAAAGCAGTGTTTGTTTTATTGACTTCACTATGCTCATCTCCAGCTAACTGAAGTTAACTTAGACTGATGGACTGATATGAAGTCCAACGCATTTTGGTTAGTGCCTCATTCTGCTGTGACCTCTTGAAGCCATGCATTTGTTCCTAGCCTACTCTATGAACTGGAGTAGAAGCAGTAAATTATAATGGGAAAGGTGGATTCTAACTTACATCTGATTTTGAAGTTTAAGCTATTCTAGTGTAAGTAAAACAGAAACAAAGTAATTGTTACGATAAAAGGCACTCACTCAGCCGTGGCACATATATAACTCATAATAACTCATAATATAAATGTATCTCATTTCGTTGACACTTGTCCCTGCTTGAAAAGAAATATTGTTTTACTGCTAGACTAGTAAGTAGTTTGCTAGGCTTTGGATAGGTTTGTTGTTATTTTTGCCTCTGGTAAATACCAGTATAGACAGCTCTTTCAATATTCAGTGATTTCCTTTAAAGTCCCAGTTTTGGGGTAAAGGAATTATGTGACAATCTCAGCACATTTCTTTTTTTTAAAGACAGTTTCTAGTCTACGTGGCCACAGATAAAAACAGCTTAAAAACATGAACAGTAAAGTTTAAAAAAAACAGAAAGAAAATAAGACAAGCTGTTTTTAAAAAAACCCTTCACTTTGTTTGTTTCTTTTTCTTTTCCATTGGACTTATGATATTTGAATGATTTGGTTTGGGAATACTCTATTTTGCTCATAAAAGGAAAAACACCAATGAAAAACAAGTGATGTGGCAATCCAGGAGGCAACTGTCAATCTTCTGGAATCGGGTGTACACCTAAGAAGTCTAGTCAGATACCTGATGGTGGCTCACAAGCCCAATTTGAGAGTGATACAGCTTGTCATAAGTTTCACAGATCCCCATGTTGTCTGTGTTGGAGTCCAAATTTACAGCATGCTATTTTCTCTGAATCAAAGCCGCTTCATGTTGACCTGCACCCAGTGCCAGATGCTCCCGCCAGAGGAGATGCAATTCTCTGTGCTCCTCCCAGCTTTCTACACTGATGTTGAATGACTTTGTATCAGTCTATATAACAGAAATCATATAGCAATCCTCTCTTCCAATAAACTAGAAGCTTTTGTCAAATCCTTCTAGCTGAAAAAATGTCAGAACTATATTCACTAAGGTATGTGATTTTGCTCCCGACATGGGACTAGAGCACTTTCTTTAAAATGAACAATAGTTGCCCTAGGTTATTAAAGATGATGATCTTTGGAGAGAGCAAAATTTTGTGTTCCTCTTTCAAATAAAAATAGGAACACGAGACAAAAATGTCTTCATATGAATATGTTACTTATATGATTGAATATGATGCACCTGAAGGATTTCAAGAGCTATAGAACATATTATTTAAGTAGGAAAAATAAGTAGCAGAAAGAAGCACAGGAAATTTCTCCATGTTGTAAGTGCGGAACAGCCTAACCTTTTCTAAAAAGGATTTGGCTTCCTTATTGCTTCCTTATAATTTATGTTAATCTTTCTTAGAAGTTTTGTATTATTGAATTAAAATCAATACAAGCTCACTTTGTAACAATGATGTAATAATAACACTGATACAATAATAAGCTTGTTTCTCCATTGAAGGTGACTAGGTGTTTACATTGCATCTCATTTTTAAACTCTTGTTACCTAGAGAATAGCTAGGCTGCAAGGATGAATTGCAAGTCATATTTGAAAGATAACTGAGATTCTAACATTATAGTTTTGGTCTCTTCAGTCATTTGGGGTGTCTTGTGTTTGTTCTGGTTCTGACAACTGAATCTACCCAAAAAACCTTGCCTACCCATATCCTTAGACCAGGGGCAGGCATTTATTTTGGGCTTACTGAATTTTGGCAAGCCATCAAGGGCCGCATGACAGGCAGCCAGGGCAGATAAATAATAATTTTCTAAATTTTTTAGAGGCCCCATGGGCTGGATAGAATGGCCTGGTGGGCTGCACCCAGCCCGCAGACCGCATTTTGCCTACCCCTGCCTTAGACCAACATGGCTTCAACCCTAAAGCATAGTTTATAAAAGGCATTTGCTCCCATTTTTTATGTCTGCATCATGAAAGTAGTAAGAAAAGAGAGGTGGAGAATGTAGGTAGATAATTTATTCTAATGCCTTTCTTATCCAATCATTATTTTTCAATATTCAGGAAAAATGTCCATTAACATGCTCGAGACATGCTGGCAATCCTGTTTTCCAGGGATATGGTATAACACACTATTAACCTTGCTATTATGAGAGACTGGGAAAAACCAAAACATGAAATTGGCCTCTGACCAGTGCAATTCTTCAGACTTTACACTTTAAAAAAGCTAAGTTGGGGAGTAAGGTAGTTTATTTCACTTTACATTCAAGTTCTCCTTTTCCCACCTTCACTAGCATTGTAATAAAGAAGATGGAGCCTCATAACCTTTCTATACATGAAAAACCCATATTTAAAAAAATTTCTATACCTTCTATAATCTTCTATATCTCAAAAGCTAACTGAATAATTTAGGTTATAATCTTTTTACTTCCAAAAAGTAAAACTTTACTTTTTAGTAAAAAACCTTTCTAAAACTTTTTAGTAAAAAAACTTTCTAAAAACTTCTAAAAAGTTTATATGGTTATATTAGGTCTTTTTTGGGGGGGAGAGGAGGTGTCTCCCTCATGGTAACTTAGGTACCAGGTGGAAGAATACAGGAAAATATATTTCTCATTCCTCATAAGCGTTTTCTAAAATTTTCTTAAATTATATATTATTTAACAGAAGCCATACATATGCACAATACACATGGTAATACTGCATAAGGATTATATTCTTCTAGCTGGAAGTTGATGCCACTTTTTCAGATTTCATTTTAGGGGAAAAAAAATTCCCTGAACAAATCAATGATTACATACATTATTGAGCTATTATTTTCCCTATAAAATTCTACAGGAGGATCAAATGACTAAAGAAAAGATCCAAAGGGTTAAATTTACAAAAAGTACCTAAAAAAATAAAAAACAAAACATTGTTATTTTAACCAGATTCACAAAGGGATTGGATAAAATCTTGCAAGAAAGGGGAAGCAATAGCTATTAAGCATGTGAGTTAGGGATATGGTTTCTGAACTTCCTAGACCTTAAATGCTGGAGGCTGCAAGTGAGAGAAGAACAGTGGTGAAAAACCCTGTGATACCCAATTCACTCTCCCTTTCAGCAACCACTCTTTGCCACTTGAACACAAGCTACTGGGCAAGATGGACCTATGGTCTGACCCAGTAAATGGCAATTCTTATGTTCCTGGGTGTCAAAGCTCACCATATTATCAGCCTGAAAATCCATGTCATTATGTATATCCAGACAAATAAAACATTGACTATTCTGCAAGTTCTGGGAATCCACTTGTAAGCATCCTCCTACTGATAGTTGCTGAGGATTATTTCCTTTAGATATATGTTCACAAATTTAAACAAAGACAGACACTTATTAAAAGACAAGATGTAAACTAATAGTCATCTAGCTACTTAGCTCTGCTGTGTCTGCTTATCTCGCACAGTATGTCCCAAAGGAGACTGTGATACCCAAAAGCTTGTCTATGTCCCTTTGAACCATGCAATAGGTTCAATAAACAGTATCATCCACAGGAACTCCTGCCTTCTGCATATTTCCTAGCCTACCATTGCAACAATTTCATGTCAACACTACCAAGATTTGAACTAGTGTTCCAGATCAAAATTTCATTAATATGTAGAGCCAAACTCTTGGATCCAAAACCCCCTTGTTTTAGACATTCAAAATCAATTTTTTCCTATTTTGGGATGATGACGTTTTGTTTTGTTGCAAAATGCTAACTTGTTGAGTCCAAAGTGTTTGACTGTTGGTTTTGAGGGTGTTTTTTTGGGGTGTCATGCAGCATCATCTGCTTTAGCATGGCAGTGGCAGAGCAAATGACATTGCACAGCATAGTTTATGGTCAGCCATTGTAGCCTTTAAAGGTGCTGCACAAAGTCACCTGTTCCTTACAACAGTACCATATTGTTCCAACTATAAGTCCATCCCATGGATAAGTCATGCCACTAACTTAAACAATTCCATCATGCATTACATATGTTTTACTCACTTAACACTAAATTAAAAGGATACTAAGATAGTAAAGTCAAACATCAGAAAAGTAGGAAATGTCAGGATTGTGCTTGCCTATGCGACCTTAATTTGTCCCCCTTGAGTGTTTATTCATATATGATACAGTTTTTAATTAAATGAATACACACTAGTTTTTTCTCTGGACCCTTGCTTTACTCTGAGAGCAACTTGAAGAATCCTTGGGGAATAAGACACCTTTTTGTTTCCTTCCTATTGTTCAATATATAACCTATGCTTTATATATACAAGATTTTACCCTGCATACTGGAAACTGAAGTACCTCATGACATTTCTGTGGTGATTATCACTATTCAAGTGCCTTGCAAACATTTGTAATTTATTTTTACTCTATCCCTTTGATTTGAAGACTATTGTTTCCACTGTGAACAGAAACACAGAATCAAAAACGACTATATTTTAGTGTCTAAATTGGGACATGTACAAACTGTGTTTTCAGAGTAGCCAGCATTTGCCATTACATTGTAAATATTTATAGTTTAATTCCACCTGAATCTATTTGTGCAATTTGATTTAAAGCAACTTGCACAGCATCAAAAAAAAACTCTCTGTGGCAGAGACAGGGATACAATCTCATTCAATCTCCTTTAAAATGAGACCATCCTTTCTTGTTCTGCAGTTCTCTGCCTCACTCACTACATCTTCCAGGTTTGCAACAAACAAAAAAGGATCCAGAAAATAGCCTTTATACCACATGGTCCCAAGCCCTCCTCTGTGTGTGTCTAATGAAGCTGGAGCTCTGTCAAAAATAATTAGTATGTATTCTTGTCATTAAAGACTGTATCATAACATATACACTTAAAAAGAGTGAATTAAAGCTTGCCAGTGTAATCTTCATCCTAACATATCCTATCTTTTGTGTGACTGACTTGGCAAACCTAACATTCATTTATGCATATACACATTATGTATTAATACAATATAATACATACGGAGAGATGTATGCAAGAAGCATTTCACACCTTAAAAACAGTTCTCTGAATTTGTAATGTAACTGTTCTTTATTTAATAGCACTGACATGCTACAGATAGGGTAAGAAAGGAAGTGAAGAAAACCATGTCTAATTAAAACAGCAAGGGGAATTTAATCAAACAGAACATGATTACACAAATTGGATTATGACCAGGACATTTTAACCAGCAACACTACCTTTGCCAAATGTGTACTAAAATCCTTAATGAACAGGAAAGGTCAGAATCCAAGTTTATTCTCTGTGCTAAATATCAGTTTTCTTGCCATTAAGAGCTGACATGGTGGTGAAATCACTGAAGTAACTGGAAAAATACTCGAATAAGCAGTGTGAACAAGCAAGAACATTTGCCAGAGAATGTTGGAAATTTGACCTATATTTTGAGGAAAGATGCTCTCTTGTTTCTAGAAACATGTCCCTCTCTGTCCCTAAAAAACAGAAAATAAAAACATGCGGTAGTGTGGTCCAGCTGCACAGTTTGCCTCTGCAGGTGAGGAGTAAGAAAATCAATTAACTAGCATAGCATGAGCCTGATTCTTCCCCCACTTAGAGTGCTGTAAATATGGTGTAGCCCTACTATTAAAGCTAGTGCATACTTGATTTTAATGGAATTCTTTTAAAAGTAGCTAGTTCTGCAGGGTTCAGTTCCCACTGGCTTTAATATCAATTAACTGTAATCATAACCTCACAGAAATGGTAAAGCTTCACCCAAGAATGGAGTCTGTATGATGCCATCTGCCTCCTTAAGGGACATCATAAAAACAATATCAGGATAGTAGCTCAAGATAATGAAAATGGAGTTTCTGTGTAGAATGCTATTAATCTTTGATCACAAGATCACAATATTCATCTAAAATATAAAATATTTTTTCAATCTCTACCTCAATGAGAAATAAAGCAGGAAAGAAGAAGAAATCTTTCTGCACTGCTAGGATGTTTTTTTGTTTGGTTGGTTGTTTTTTTACTCTAAAAATACATCATCCCCCTCTTTTATTCATGTTTTGGAATAAAAGTGAAAACGAGGTGTGTTGAAAAGTACATGAGAGCCTTCCCAGTTACCTTTGTTATAGTACATGTTACAACCCCTTGGGATTAAAGAAATGGGTCAAATGTAACTCACAGGTCAGCATGTCTTCAATGTTCCTTCATATGCCTGATTCAAAAATAATTCAAAGCTGTTACATCTCTCTTTGCTCTTTACCTCAAATTGTAGTTATGCTATTAGTTCTGGACATCCTCAGGGTCAGTCCACTTAACTCAATCCTCAAAGTCAACCAAGATGAAAACTACCACACACTGAGAACTGACTAGACACCTTTTAACAAGTAGCTGCTTTAGGGAAGGAAGCATGCATGTGAGTGTGTGTATGTGCACGTGCACGCTCAATTCTATCTTAAGCCTGCATCATCATGAAGTTTCCATTCCAAACAACAGACTATTTACATGTTGTAATGGTAAATTGATGACTGAACTGAATATCTTTGATACCGTGAATAGGAAACATGCATACAACTCCCATTAATATGGTGTTTGGGAGGTTCAAAAGGGGAAAGTGACAAATGGTCCAAATTTTTCACTAAAATATTTTTAGTTTAGAGAAAGGATTCTGGACTGGCAGAGTCCATGGTCAGGTTGGAAACTGATCACCATGTGCTTGTGCAGATTCAAGGAGATGAATATTAACTTCTGAAGAGCTGCATGTGGCTCTGGAGCCTCCGGTTGGCCACCTCTGGTTTATTGCTCCTTGTCCTCACCTGGGGCACCCTAGTGAACAGTTTTTCTCCCAGCTCCCAATATTCACCCCTTACATGCTTATAGATGGCCACCAAGTCCTCCTGCCCTCTCCATCCCCAAGTCTTCTCTTCCCCAGGCTGAACAGCCCTTCTCCGGACCCATTCAAGATTCTCCATGTCTTTTTTGAAGTGTGGCACCCAAAATTGGACACAGTACTCCAGCTGGGGTCTCACCAGTGCTGATTAGAGAGAAAGTATCACTTCCTTACCCCTGCTCGCAATGCATCAGCCCATGCATCCTAGTATGCTATTAGCTCTGTTAACTACAGCATTGCACTGGCAGCTCACGTTCATCCTGTGATCAACCATAACCCTGAGGTCCCTTTCAGCCATCATGCTGGCCAGAACATTTGCTCCTAATTTATGTTCATGATGCTCGTTACTTCTTCCCAGATGAAGCACTCTGCATTAGGGCTGTGCAAAATTGCTCTAATGCAGAGTCAGCTGTTTCAGTTCATCAGCTGTTTCATTTCAATGCGGTTTCAACTCAGTTTGAGCTTGAAACAGCATCAAAACTAAATGAAGGGCTTCAAAACAGCGTCAAAGTGAAACAAGGGCAGTCAAAATGTTTTGAAAGTTTCAAAATGTTTTGGATTTCAAAATGTTTCAAGTTTCAAAGCTGAAGCTGGGCTTGCCTGCAGGGAAACAGAAATTAAGGAGAGGGAGGCGGAAGAACTGCTCTCATATTGACTATGTGATTGTCATCCCTCCCTGAGGTCCCTTCAAATCCCAGTGCTCTGGGGGAGAGATGGACAAACAGTATAAAAGGCGGCACTGTTTGAACTGGCCTGCTTTCTGCTACCCATGTCACGAGTTTTGTTTGTCAGCAGCCTGAGCTGCAGTTTCCCAGAAACCCCTGAACTTATCTCCTTGAAACCTGGGAGGCTTCATGGCCTCAGTAGGGGTTACCACACCTGCAGTTTTCACTCCACTGCACCTTAACACACACACAGTGTCATCCATGTCATAAGTTTTGCTTGTGGGCAGCTTCAGGTGCAGATTCCCAGAAACCCCTGCACCTATCCCTTTGAAAGCTAGCAAACTTCATGGCCCCAGAAGGGGCTACCATCCCTGTAAGTTTCATCTGAATCAAGCAAGAACTGACAAAGTTATAGGCAGTTTCGTGGTTCCCCATTATAGCCTATGGGCAAAACATCAAAACATGTTAAAATAGTGAAACAGTTTTGATGAAATGAAATGGAACAGTAGTTTCAAATCAAAATCAAATTTGAAATGAAACACTGTCTAGTCAAAACATCAAAATGGAAGTCAAAATGAAATGGTGCTGTTTCTCACAGCCCTATTCTGTATTTATCCTTATTGAACTTCATCTGGTTCCGCTCCACCTACCTTTCCAGCTTGTCCAGGTCTGCCTGTGCCTCTTCTTCAAATGTTGTGCCATTTGGTCACTGTGTGCTTGTGCAAAGATTCAAGGAGATGCAAATTAACTTCTGAAGAGTTGCATGTTGCTCCAGAGCCACAGGTTGGCCACCCCTGCCATAAACTGTTAGCAGATGGTTTTAGGTTGGATACAAGGAAGAACTTCTGTACTGTAAGGGTGACCAAAATCTGGAACAGACTTCCTAAGGAGGTGGTGCAGTCCCCAACCTTGGAAGTCTTCAAGAGGAGGCTGGGCATACACCTTGCTGTGATAATTTGATCTCAGCAGTATTCCTGCCCAGAGAAGGGGTGTGTACTTGAATATCTTTTCAGATCCCTTCCAGTCCTTCATTTCTATTTCAATGATGAAAGATGAAATTGGAATTTTTTCTTTCAGAAATACAGGGAGTATTAAACTGCCACATGAACTACAGAAAAACAGGATTCACTTCCTGAGAACAGTAGGTAAGCAAGGATAGGCAACAAGACAGCAGAATCTCTTTGACCATGTTCATCCACTATAATCAGCAGGGTTGTGTAGGGACAGAATATAGCCCATTAAGCATATTTCTAATAATAGTTTATCTAAAAAAAATTGGTACTGCCTTATTATAATGAACCCCATTGGTAAAGAAGACTTCCTGAAGCCCTGCTTTCTTTTGATGAAGAGGCACAAAATAGAATTCAGCAGATGTATACACTACTCTAATCATTGCAACACAGTAGGAATCATTTTAATGGACATGGTTTAAAAGCCTTTATTAAGTATGGCCTTCCATTTATGCACACAAAGAAACAATGTAAACACACTTTTATATAATGAAATAAAGTTACTTAAATAAAAATGCATATAGAGTAATCTATATTGCAACTGTTGTGCGTGTACTTTACTTAATTCAGTATTACACTGGAATTGCATGTTTCAATTTGTGATCAGAGAGAAATAAACACTTTACTATCTCATTCAGTTCTCCATGACTGACGTTAAAAAACTAATTCACCAAATGCTTTCAATATAATACTTTGTTATAGAGTAATGAATGTAAATAAAATAACCATTTACTGTATTTATTTGAATATAAAATGATCCCCCAGTAGATTCTATAATGGAAAATGTATATATTTGTTATAATTTTCCAGGTATAGAATCTAATTTTGAAGATTTACCATGAATTTTCCCCCCTTCTGCTGCTATAACATGGAAAACAAATCCACCCTCACTTTACTATCAGACCCCGCTCTTCCTGAGAACCTGGAAGTAAGAGGCTTATTTGAAAATACTAATCTTGAAATAAACATAGATGTAGTGATGTGCATATAGTGCCCATAGCTTTAGTTAATTCAGAATTGATGCATTTTCCTTTTTTTGAAACTGCTGTTAACTTTTAGCAAAAGTACGCAATAAACATACTATACAGGATACAAGTCCAAAGCCAAAAGGCTCATGATATATCATAGCATTCACTGAGGTGAGCCCCAGCCGAGTCAACTGTATTTCAAGCCATGGTGACCCCATGGCTCAGCACTGTTCAGTATGTGCATGTCCTCCAGATCTCCCCCACAAAGGATCCATACACTAAGCCCCCTCTCCCCCCCGCCAATCATGACTGGAACTGGGTGTTCTTGCCATGAGTACTGGGATCTTTCAATAATTTACATGCAGATGAGGCACAGGGCAATCTGGTTCAGCTCTACCTCATGGAAGACAGGACCACATCAATCACATAAAACAGGCTGAGAGAGGGAACAACAGAGAGATTCTGGGTGAACTGTTTGGGGTCCTGTTTGGTGATGTTTAGCAGACATTTAAGGATGGTAAAGAAATTAGAATCATGGGAAATGGAAAAAGAAAGATGAAGCTCAGCTGTGGGAAGGAAAAGGAAAATATAATCTATGCAATGTAGTAGCTCACCATGACTTGAAAAACAGTTGGCGCTGAGGGGGACTGTGCTTAGTGGGCACTATTAACATATCTTTTTCAGATTGGCTAAACTAATGTATCCCTAGGAGCCATGTAGTAGTGCCTACAGGTGCTCACCTGAGTCCATGGGAAGGCTGAGCAGCAGCAACTGGAAGAGAAATAGATGCTGGAAGAGTTCAAGAAGACCCTACAGAGCTTCATGAATGGTAACACTTCTGGGTTGGATAACTTGTCCAAAGATTTTTTGTGTGGCCTTCTGAGACCTTGTGGTCCCCTACATGCTGGAGCTTTTTTGAAAGTGACTGCAGGAGGGCTGCCTGGAGGCTGAGATGGCCTGGGGTCTCATGAGCCTCTTGTACAAAAAGAATCTGAGGGAAAAGTTGAAGAACTGGAAGCCGATTTCCTTCCTGAAGTTTGACTATACGTTGTTGGCCAGTCTTGGCCAAGTGATTTAAATCCGTCCTAGGTTTCATCATCCATAAGGACCAGTCATGTGCGGTTCTAAGACATCAGATCCACAGAGCCCTGCTGCAAATGAGGGACGCGCTTTAGCTGGAATGGGACAGAGGGCAGAAGATTGCTGTGCTAAACCTGGACCTGGAAAGGGCCTACAACAGAGTATCACACCAGTTTCTCTTCAAGATACTGAGGCAAATGGGTGTCCCTCTGACCTTCATTGGCTGGATAAGGATGCTGTACACTGATGTGAGCAGCGAGGTACTGGTCAATGGGTTCTTGAGCATGCAGATCATGATAGAGTTGGGGGTCCACCAGGGCTGCCCACTGTTCCTGATCCTGTTCATCTGGAACAGGGAGGAAGACCCTGTACAAGAAGAAATGGACCATGGACAGTGGAATGCCAGAAATCCTCCTGTTTCTGTGGGCAAGGTACACAAGCCAGATCTGCAAGCTGGTGATCAGTTCAGAGACCAAAACAGCCTGTTTCATCGGGTATTCACCTCCTAAGACACTGAAGGGTTTATGCACCAAGCAACAGGAGACTATGGCCCATGGAACATCCTGCTTCTACATGGTTCTGAATGAGTTCCAGAATGAGTCCGGGCTATGGCATGAAAGCTCAGCAACTATTCCCAACCACAGAAAGATACAGAAGGTGTTCAGACAGAGACAAGCTATTGACTACAGAGCTTCTCTGCATTGATGACAGCCAGGCCATATGGGAGTGAATCTTCCACAAAGACCAGTGAAAAAACCACAGAAGCTTGAACTGGCTAATAGTCCACTGTGCTCTCCCAGTGAGGGCATAGAGAGAGAAGGGGGCAAGGGATTCAACCCAGCTTCCCCAACAAAATCTGTTAAGGCACAAGAAAGACCATCAACTACCTCCTTCTAT
Source organism: Caiman crocodilus (assembly GCA_030014935.1). Taxonomy (NCBI): domain Eukaryota; kingdom Metazoa; phylum Chordata; order Crocodylia; family Alligatoridae; genus Caiman; species Caiman crocodilus. Next base: position 53,213,394 of record JAGPOW010000304.1, on the reverse strand, counting down.
GGCTCTATCCATACACCAAGGGGGTGTGAAAAAAGGTAAACTGGCTCTGCAAGGAGGTGACAGGAAGCAGGCTGATGATTAGGGAGGCAGTGCTGTACAGACACTAAACACCAGGGTCCCCAACAACCCACTATTGACTAGTTTATGTCCTGCATCAGGAGCATTCTATGGAAGTGCCCCTAAGGCTCCATGACCGTGCCAGTCTTGGCCAATGGACACCCTTTTCCTTGCCTGCCATGTCTTTCTGGTAATTATAATAGAGAGGCTGCCCTCGAGTTTATGTTTGGGCATAGTCCTGATGGACCCCACTGAACCCTGTGGGATCTTGGGCCCCTTTTTGGGTCCCACTCAAAATGGATACCTCACAGGACACACTCAGCCTTATGGGCTAGATGCGTGGCTCCAAAAATGTCCCTTTACCATGCCCCAAGCCTCAAAGATGGTATGTAAATGTTGTCCCTCTGAGGCCTTGATATAGCTCAGCCTCTTCATCACTGGGCTCATTACAGCCCTGTCTTTGCACCCACACTGCCACTGTGCCCTCTGGCACTGGGGTCTCTACTCTGTAGTGTGGCCCCAAAGAGGTCTCCTCCTTCCCAATAGCCTCAGCTCAGACCACTGTTTTATAAACAACAACCTTAATATAAGCCCTTGAGCTATAACATAATATAACCAGTTCAGGGTGTGCTCTGTCCCTTTAAAAGAGTCAAACTTCCACCCAAGCCTTAAGTGTCTTGTAGCCCAGGGTATCTGGTGAGCTCCTGGAGCCCCATTAGTCCTATAGGCAGCATATCAGGTGGCCACAGCATCTCTGGGCAATTTTTCTCTGCCAGAGAACTAACTCTTGCTGGCCTTGGCACTGGGCTTTATATGTGTCCAGGGCCCTGCCGCCTTCTGGTCAGCTGACTGGGTGCAGGTGCAGGCTAATTCCCTTGTTAACTGCTGCCATAGTAACCTACACCTCTGGGGTTTCTGCCTGGCTCCTAGGGCCCTTTTCCTAGGCAGTTTCTGCTCTTAAAGGAGCAGGCACTTTAGTGCCCTTTGACAAGGGGCCAAAAATTTTTTGCTATCAGCATGATTGCCTGTGTTGTATAAACATGTTCAGTATTGGCTACATTTAATCAACTTCATACTTGGCTTCAATTACTGAGCACATGCTGCTTTTGGCAGCAGTTTAATGATAGACAATGTATTTAATGAGGTTTCTTTTTATATGAATGTAAGATGAAGGGCTTTTCCTGCCATGCTGATTGGGGAAAAACCTTGTTTTGCATTTGAGTAAACTCAGTACTTTTCACCTAAATTTCAGAAATGGCTTTGCTATTTTTAAATCTTGCTTCTTGGCCACTTACTGGTCTGAATTTATCACAGTGTTAAAGTCCTTTAAATAGAAAAATAAAGATGGGAGAAAAGTTTAGTATCAATTATATATAAAGCTTAGCACACAATACTGCCAGAAATTAATATAAGAGATTGATCTGGAGTCAAAGGGAAGAGAAGAGAAAATCAGATCTAAACAATAGGTATTTTTATTAAGAATAATCATGCATATAATTTAAAAGGCTGAAAAATTGTTAATAAGTACCTATAAATAGAGGTAATTCCAGGGTCACCGTTGATAACAGTAATAAAGAAAATATATTACATTACCATTACAAACACTTTACAAGAACTGCGACATAAAAAAAAGTAAACCCTCCAAAATCTCCCAGGGAACAATTGTGAATCTTTGCACATTTTTTAAAGAGTGAATAGTGCCAAAGGAAAAATACTCAAGATTGAAGTCCTTTTGTTTATCCATAGAACAGGTACAAAATAGGAAGCATGAGTGGAAGCTTTTCTAAACTGTTCTGTCACTGTCTCAATCAGAAAAGGCCTTATTAAACTCTGTCATTGTCTCAGTCAGAAAAGGCCTTTTTAAACTTTTGGACTAATTTTCTCTTTGCTTTAAGTTGACATAGAGTGATCTTGGCTGTTACAATGTGGCTTTCTGATATTGCCAGCCTCAATCCTAACATGACAGACAGTGCAGCTTCTAAGTGTGGAAGCAGTCAGGTTTTCCTGTTGTTGGTTTCTGCTGAGACTCAAAATCTCAGAGCAATTTTAATTGATTTGTGGTGTGAACTGGAGGCATATCCATTGAAAACTGGACTAAGACTGTTAACTCATTTTATAAAGGTAATTACTTGACATGCAGCAGATACCTGCAGAACCATGTGAACCCAGATTCAAACCAGCAATTTAGAGATTAAATGTCTACCTTTTATTTCTAGTCATGAGAACTATAAAATGTGGGACAGATGTACAAACACCACTAGGCAGGAAGCTTTGAAATCTTTATAGGGTGGAAGGCCAGCAGTCTCATGATTGCAAACTGGCAGTGAGATACATTCAGTTTTAGTCATAAAGGTACTCAAAAACAAACTTGGGTGAAGGGATTGGTCTAAATCAGGGGTTTCAACTTCATCTGGCCCTGTGAGCCAGGTGAGTGGCATACGGCTGGTCCATGCGTGGATCAGGTCCACAGAACCCATTTCCGCCCCCCTGCATGCCTGATCCAGTACAGATGGCACCTGCCCAGGCCAGTCCATGATGCTGGCCTGAGTGGCAGTGTGGATGGCGTAGCCTGGGGCCCAAACTGAGTAAGCACCACCAGAAGTGCAATCTGAGACTCAGCCTAAATCAATGCCATGGACAGCACACTTCCCCAGGCATAGCACAGCATAAAAGGGCAGCACCAGGAACCAGATTATGAGACTCTACAGGCTGGATCTGGCCTGTAGACTGTATGTTTGACCCCCTGGTGTAGATTATCCAATAAGGTCCTTCTAGTCCTAACTTTTCAAGATCCTATTAAACCTGAGCTTCAGACCCAACTTACAAGGTTCAGTGAGCATGACCTAAGACCACTTACCGAACTGCAGTCAGTGAATACACCTTTCTTCTGTGAGCCTGGCACAAGGACAACTTGACCACTATTGACTGAGGATACAGGGAGGAAAGGGAAAAAAACGCAAAATGAATATAATAATGGAATTAAAAATGGATGTAATTTGTCATCAGCTTCCAATTACCCAAATCATTCTTCTAACTTTCCCCATAAATCCATAAATTCACTATCCTCTCAAGCATTTCTAAAATGTCCTTAGGAGGAAGTCCTGTGCCCTATGTCCCCAAACTCAATATTTCTCCCCAGAAAGTAATTGTTTCTTCCTGCTTCTCTGGGGAGACTTCACTTCCATTGCTCTTCCTCAGAATTCCAGCCTTCCATTTTTCCTTCTGCAATGATGCCCCTATTTCCTTCTATTCCAAGAAAACTCTGAGAAAATTAACTGGAGCCAGCTGCTTGAGTTTCCTGATCCTAGGTGACAGTTCATTCTGTCACACACAGAAAATGGGGAGGAAGGGGGAGACCATGTCAAATCTCACTATCTATGGGATGGTGAGAACATGCAAGGAGTTGAATATGGCAAACATGATGCTGGAATTACTGAAGCGGAAGTCAATGGCAGTAGAAATCCTATGATCCTAAAGGGTGCTTGACTATAAGAATGGCAGTACTAAAGGAACAATTTCAGTGAAGGATGCCCACATCATAGCTAGATTTTTTTCTAGAAGTATTCAGGTTCACAGCAACAGGAATGAAAATAGTGTACAATGAGGAGCTGCTGGAAGGGAAGCAAAGTTAAGGGGTGGAAAATGTGCATTCAGAATATCCTCCATTACTCAGACCAGAATAAAAATTAATGGACAGAGAAGTCAGATGATGATGGACCAAAGATGACTGAAATTTGTAATGGGCAACATTGAAGAAAATAAAGTGGTGGTCAGGAAATTAATGTACTGAGATATTGGAAAGGGAGTAACAGGACTGGGAAAAATTATCTATCCAAACTGTTAAAATGAAAATTGAATTTTTACCTAGCAAAAAGTTTTATTAAAATTACCTGTTTTCTGCTTCCTGAAGAATGCTTTTCAAGACATGCCTATTTAAAAAAAAATCTATGCTGCTATAGTGTCTAATAGAAGTGTAGTTCAAATGCACATTTTCATTTATTTTATCCTGACAGTCTCTACTATAGCCTATACTGTATAGGATAACCATCAGTAATGCACCTTGGGATACCTTGGGGACCTTGTTCAGTACTTCCTCCAAGAGAGGAGAATGGGATCGTTCTCCAAACCTACAATTATCTGGTACTGGAGCTGCATTTCTGAATGGATCTTTTGGGTGTTTTGAGGGAAAGATTTTGTCTTTTCACTTTTCAACAATACTAGAAACTTCACTTTCCACAGGGGAAAACAAACAACATTTGTAACTAATTCATTGAACAATGTTTGCTGTAGAGAAAATGGCTATTTGAGTGAGTGGTATGAAGGAAGTACTTCCAGAGAATGATTTCCTTCCAACCTTCAGTTTACCAATCTCTTTCCAAACATTAGGATGCTCTAGGTCTGCAGTTCCCAGCCCTGGGGAGGTGGGGAACAAAAAAGACTGATGAATGAACTAACATAATCACCAGCCATTCTGTTATTTTGCCTTGCCAGAGAATCTGAACACATGCAAGCACTTTTTGGAACAAGATCAAATTATTGTAATGATATGGCTGCTTCTGAGCATTAACCTCCTTTGTACACTCACCAAACTGCTGCAATTGGTGTTTGCTGACACTGAAAAACAACATGTTTCAATCGCACAACTACATATTGTAACTGACAGCAGAAAGGCAGCCACCTGGTAAATACAGTAAGAGAAATGGTATCTGAACAGCTGTGGGCCACAATGCTTGAATGAATGCCTCTGCTACAAAATACAGCTAGTGAGAGCGTTCCTTCAGCACCTGGGACTAGAGATGGTGCCTAGAAATAGAAGAATCCCAGCAACGAACTTGCCACACAAGCCTCAATCTTTAATATGCAGCTTGGCTAATTCCATCCAGTCAAAATTGACATTGCCTTATTTCTAAAGAACCAGTTAAGCAATGAACTGAAAATGTAAATAACACTGGTCTTTTAGTTCTGCTATATCAATTTGTTGGAGTCAGACTTCCAGGGGAAATAAACAAGGGGAAAAGGTTTTGGGTTTTTTTTTTATTGGACTAACTGCATCAGTGTTTCAGCACTACCAGAGGAAATGTACACATTGTGTCACCAAAATACCGCGGTGTAATAAAGTCTGGACTCCCAAAGAAATATTTGATGTAGGCTCTCTTAATTTCCTTCTCTGTCAATTATTCCATGTCTTCTCTGCCCAGCTATCACAATATCCTCTTGTCCCCATTAACTAATGCTCATTCCTATCCGTGCTTTGTACACTTCCTCATGAATATGCCTAACCCACTGATCACATGAAATATTATCCTCACTTTTACAATGTACACAAGCAGGCACTCTAGAAGGCTGAGGAGTGACTCTTCCTTGGTGTTCACCAAGAGCCCTACCCTGGATTGTTCCTATCCTGTGAGATTGTTTCTATCCTATGAGCTGCTAGAGATTTTTCTCCTCATCCTCACAAGGGAAAGGAACTAGGGAACTAGGTGACTGCGTGTGTTGGGAAATGGCTTCACACTTGAAGGGACCCTAGAGTCTTTTTTCATCTGTGAGTTGGATAACCTACAGGTATGGTCTGGTGTTTCCTTATGGTGGGACATAGAAGGAATGTTCTAGGTATAAAATTTGTAGATCAGCTGTAGCATAACAAAACTCTGATCTGTGTTCAGTTGTTTTTGATTTTGCAGAGCTTGGACTAGACAGAAACTAGGGAGCCATATTGGACTCATACATTGGACCTTTGTTCTGATAGATCAGGGGTGGGCAAAACGGTGGATTTGGCTGGTGGCCGGATGTGATCAGTGGGTAGGTACATGTCAGCCATATTTCCCAGCAATCCCTGCCCTCATCACTGTGGCTGGTTTCGATGGAGACCCTAGGAGCAGTGGAGCTATGACAGTGCTGGGCCAGAGTTTCCTCAGAGACTGGCCCAAGCCATGTTGACAGGGTACACAACTAGGTGGGGAGCTGCTCCAGAGTGCAGGGGCAGCAGATCCCAGCTCTGCCCTGGCTCCAGCCCATGTTCTCACCACCACAAGATCACAACCCTGGCTCTGGCTCCAGCCCCAGAGCAGCTCCCCACTGAGCAGTGCACCCTACCAGTACTGCCTTGGGCTGGTCTTCTTGGAAATCCTGGCTCCATGCTATCATGGCCCTGCCACTCCTGGGTTCTCCATTGAAACTGGTTGCAGCAATGCAGGCAGGGGCTTCTGGGAAATAGAGTCCACTACAGGCTAAATCTGGCCAGTAGGCCACACTTTGCCTGCCCCTGAAATAGATGCTACTACATCTGGTACCCCATCTGTCATCTTGTTTAGGTAACCTAACCCACTTGCCACTAGTGCAACATAGTGAGAAAAATCCAGGCCCTCTGTTGCCCTGCCTCCTGTATTTGTGCATCCCACCAGTCGGATCTTTCATTATAGCCATCATGTGGGGGACTCCCCTTGTGTGAAAGGAACTCCGTTAATCTGCTACATTTGTAAATTAAATGTTATTGCTGGTGCTGGGGGAAGGGGGGAGGGAGGGAACAGGAAAAGGGAGAGCACATGCAATTAGCAAGAGACAATTGTATAGTCTGAAACTGCATAGGAAATAGAGTATAGTATAAATGGTAGGAAAATGGTTTAGAGTTACATTAATGATCATATATTTTCATTTGTATGTGTTTTGCTAATTCCATTTTGCAGCTGTCTTACGCCTACAGAAAAAAGAACTGGCTGTAATAAGAAAACTTGTCCAAAATTGCACTCAATGCCTGACAGTTTACATTTCAGAAACAGTCAGACCTGATATTCAGTTAATTTGTATGGTTGTTATAATTTTCCTGTTCCGAAAAATCTTTCAGCTACCTCTGAAATTTGCTTTGCTTGGTTTTTTCTTCCAAACCTATCAAGATCTTGCTAACAAGAAACATTCTGCTGGGGAAGTCTGGCTCTCCATTTCTGGAAAAGCCATGTCATCGTAAAAGTTTCTTGTTAATCCTTTCTGAAGTAATCTTACCATTAGAAAAAAATGTTCTTTTTACTGCTTTATTTAGGAAAAGCACAGACATTGATTATAGGGCTACTGTGCCACCAGCAGAATTTTCTATTCCTGTCTTAGCACCAAAAAGATTCACCCCTCCTACTCAGCACAGTCAAAAGAGAATATTGGTTGCAGCAAAGACTCGGACTCATTCTGGAACTCATTCAGGACCATGTAGAAGCACATTTTTTAAAGAGTGAATAGTGCCAAAGGAAAAATACTCAAGATTGAAGTCCTTTTATTTATCCATAGAACAGCTACAGGCTAGGAAGCATGAGTGGAAGCTTTTCTAAACTCTTCTGTCACTGTCTCAGTCAGAAAAGGCCTTTTTAAACTTTTGGACTAATTTTCTTTTTGCTTTAAGTTGACATGGAGTGATCTTCGCTGTTACAATGTGGCTTTCTGATATTGCCAGCCTCAAACCTAAAATGACAGTGCAGCTTCTAAGTGTGGAGGCAGTCAGGTTTTCCTGTTGTTGGTTTCCGCTGAGACTCAAAATCTCAGAGGCAATTTTAATTGATTTGTGGTGTGAACTGGAGGCATATCCATTGAAAACTGGACTAAGACTGTTAGCTCATTTTATAAAGAAAATTACTTGACATACAGCAGATACCTGCACAACCATGAGAACCCAGACTAAACTGTTTGACCTCTGATTCTGGAGGCAACAAGTCAAAGCAGACTTGGATACTTTAGCTCTACTCATTTAAAAAAGTTTTTCTAGTGGACTTTTCCTTTGAAATAGGTGATTGGACTGCAAATGAAATCCAGTCCTCACCATGTATATCATCCGACTGCTTAGAAACCAGAATTTGCAGGAAAACCTTTATTGAGACTTTTTTATCAAGCAAACATAATATACACAAAAGCGGGTTTTTTGTGAAGTCACATCAACTTGAGAAAAATAATCATGGGGGAAAAATGACCAAAATCGGAAAAGTGTATTATAATGAAAGAGTTTAACACTTTGAAAAAAACAAAGTGTATTAAGTGCCAGGCTTAACACAAAACAACAGCAAACAACTGCTCCTCCAGCTAGTACAGTGAGTACTGATTTAGTTTTTTTGATCAAAGTGTGAAAACCTGAAGTGGATTGTTTCATTTCTATCCAAGAACAAAGACCCTTTGGTTTAGAGCACTGGTTATCAACCAGGGATACACGTACACATAGGAATACTAAAAAGGGTCATAGGGGGTATGGAGACGTACATGTGTGTGTGCATAGCTGCAGTGTGACATGTGGGTGGTCTGGAGTGCAGCCCAGCCATATGGAGAGCAGCTGGATCTAGCCGGTAAGTCTGTTGTGGGGGAAGGGGTGTGGGGGGGGGAGGAGTGGGGCTGGGCCAGGGCCAGGGGCTGCCCAGCTGGGGCAAGGTGCAGGACTGAGCCATATGTGGGGGGTAGGAGAGGATGGCTTCCACCACTGCATGCACCCCAGGAGGGCATGGGGGCATGTGCCCCTGGATCTGCACATGGGGTGAGGTGGGGTAGGCTGCCACTGGGGTCTGCAGCCAGGGTGGCATTGGGCTCTTCCCAGCAGGAGACTGGGTGGGGCTACACTCAAGGTGGACAGTGGCAGTGCTGGTAGTGGGGGTTGGAGAGGCTATGGTGAATTCTGGAGTGACTGCAGTCCCCTCCTGCGTGTAGCCCCATTCCTATAGGCCCAGGTAGTAAAGGAAGGAGTGGGGCTGGAGCTGGGGCTGCCCTGTCAGGGCAGATCATGGCACAGAGTTGAGAGCAGCTGATCCGGGAAGTGTTGGGGGGGGATGGCAGCTTATGCTGCTGCATGCACCCTGGGAGGGTTTGCAGGGCATGTTCCCCTGTATTTGCATGCAGGGTGAGGTGGGCTGTGGGCTGGGATCAAGGAAGTGCCTGGCTGTTCCTAGCAGGGGTGTTGGGCCAGGCAATGCTGGAGACTATGGTGAGCTGGAGACTATAGGGGAGATTATGATGAATCTTGGAGTGGCTACAACCCCTCTCATAGCCCCCTCCTTGTGCCACTGCCATCTGTTCAAGTGTAGCCTGGCCCAGCCCCCTCTGGTAAGAGCCCAGCACAGTCCCAGCACCAGCCTGCCCTGTCCAGCATGTGCAGATCCAGGAACAAGCACCCTGCATACCCACCTGGGGCATGTGCAGTGGTGGGAGCCACCACTCCTGGCACCCCCACAATGAGCCACTCACAGCTCCATCCCATGCTCTGCCCTGGCTGGGCAGTGCCTGTCCCTGCTCCAGCTCTAGCCCCACTCCCTCCCTCACTGCAGGGGCCTATGGGAGCGGGGCTATGCAGGGGGCTGCAACCACTCCAGAATTTACCACAGCCCCTCTGCAGCTCCCCTTCCCAGTGCCACTGCTGCCCACCCTGAGCACAGCCCAGTCCAGCTTCTCACCAGGAAGAGCCAGGCACTGCAGCCTGCAGCAGCAGCCCACCCAGCACTGCATGCAGATCTGGGGGCACATTCCCCCCATGCCCTGCACAGGTGCGCATAGTGGTGGGAGCTATCCCACACCCTGCCCCGGCTGAGCAGTCCCTACCCCAGCCCCACTATCTTTCTTGGGGGGGGAGGGAGAGGGGGATCAAAATCACTACAATTGAGCGAAGTGTTTCTATTTTGATAAAACTGCATTTCTTCAACAGAAAGTGTCTCTATGGAAGTTTTTCTGACCAGCTGTATTTAAGATCTCTTGGTATAACTTTCCTCATCATACAGCTAACACTGAATTACACTGCTATATCCTTAAAGCTAGAGAAAATGTGTGTAGAATGCCTTTCAATCTTAGAAAACATACCTTAAAGAGCAAGCAGGTCTGGTTTTTCAGATGAAGGTCAAAGAGATCCTTGACATCTTGTTATGAACTCAATGCTGTACATACTGAGCAAGCTGTCAAGAGTTCTGTTATTGCACTCTTAGCCTGTGAATAAAAGCACAGCTCAAGAGAAAGTACTTCTGGACTGCAGGAAAGTGAAAATCTGTGCATTTTTTTAAAACATTCAGAAATATATTTCTTACATCCTTTGATTTACATTACATTAAAACACAATCAATGGTGGGGAGGCACAGGAGCTAAGGTGCACAGTTGACAGTACAAGGATCACAAGTTCAAGGCTCAAGTAGAAGTGTTTACAGCATGGCCTGTCAGATTCCATTGAATCTGAATTCTGCTACATACCTTGTCACAAAGACTTGGGAACAGAGGTCACAAAAACAGCACTGCAGATGGATAGCTATTGCTTTATGAAGAAACTTCTGTTTTTCTTTTGGTATAGATTTGTGTTTGTTGTCCAATAGCAACATATTAAATCTAGTTTGGCATTTCTTTTATTTCATGTGTGGTATAATGCCTTTCATTCATAGCTAAGCACTTTTAAAACACCACTTTATTTAAACTTTCTATCATTGTGAACCATGCAAGTGAAAATAATTTTACAAGGTATCTGAGGAACAGGATAGGCCTAAGAGACTTGTTCATTGTCTCAGAGTAGGTCTATGTTGTAGGTGTGCTGCTCCAGGTGGTGCTCTATTGAAACATGCTGCTCCGATTGATGTGCATTCTGCTCAGAGGCTGAGCTAATTAGCTTAGGGCGCAGTGGCACACAAATCTGGTTACATTACTTCCAGTGCGGTATGTGGTGCATGCACAGAAGCCTGCTGTGTTTCAGCAGGATGCTGCCTGGCCGGGCAACTTAGAAATATTGACATAATCTTAGTCATGACTGAGATAGAAAATGTTCCTTTGCCTTTTCCCACTAGATTGTACTTTGTATTCTACATAGACTGTTGAAAGAGATAGTTAACAGTGTGAAATCAGGCAGAAGGTAGGCAAGGGAGAGACCTTAAAGATGAACTTTTTCATGAAGGCATTAGCTTTTGTACAAGACAGCTCTACTTCATCAGAAAAAAGCTTTTGCAAAAGAAAAAAAGTTTCATTCTTAAGCAAAGTTACAGTATAATTGAAGAACTTTAGGAAGAAAAAAGTTCCTTGCAAAAGGTAGCAGTGTAAAAACATAACTGGATGATAAGTGTTCCTATAAAAAACTATGTCTGAATCAAAACCACTGTGGAAATGAGAGGAGGTAATAAGCATGTGTGTTAAGATACCTAGGGAGATAAGGTTGTTAATAATCAAGCCTGATTAAATGTTGCTTCTTCTGTGATATTAGACAACAGGTTCAAAAGTTGAAAGCGATTGGGGATGCTGAACCAAACCTATGGACAGCAACAAAGTAGACTGACTGTTGGGAAAGGTCAGACCTCTTCCTACAACATTTGATACCAACATTAAATGAGTCCCCCATTGGGCATGACCTTGACAGAGAAATGTGGATCAAGTTGAAGAGACTAAGATCTGGACACTTCAAAACAATGCTTCACAAGATGAACATTTTGGACAGCCCTCTGCGTGAATGCGGTGTCCAACAAATAATACAGCACTTAATTGAAAGCTGCAATCTTTAGAAACGTCCAGACAGGGCAGATGGAATATGCACATTGAGTGATAACACCAGAAAGAGGCTTAGAGAGTTGAAGTTGATATCTGAATCTGTACAAAAGAGAGAGAGACAGTAGGCTTTCCAGACATCATAACAGTTTATTGATGAACTCAGAAGAGAAATTTGGTTTCTTTTAATAATGCCTCAGATTCAGTAAAATTAATTACTATAGGTATGATGATATTATGTAATTGGGGCTAATTAAATTTGATAGTATGCTATGACTATATATTGACTTTCTATCAGCTTAAGTTACCATTACAATACAAATGCTGTAAGAAGCTTCCTTTTAAAAATATTTGCATATGCACTGATTAAATATATAAAGGCACTGCAGTAGCATTTCTCCTGCTGTTAAACTTTGATGATCGATAAAGACATCTCATTTTCAGTGACACTTATTCTTATACTCTTGGACTCATGGTGGGAAAAATAAGTAATGCAGAAATTGTCATGGATTATTCATTTTGTCTTCTATGAAAATTCTAGTGCAATTGTGTTTCTAATAACATATTTCAAAGTACATAATGACGTGACCTCTATTCTGCAGCTCCAGGTATAATCAGTACTTTGCAAGAATAGGACTTCTCAGGCAAAAAATTCTTTGCTATCCTTGGAAGTACTGTTAATCAGAATAATAACCAAAATATCCTCAGCCCATCATTGGTATTACAAATACTGGCAGCTTTTTTGTTTAATAAAATACTGTATAGTTCTAAACCACCATGGAACAGACAGTGCTGTGGACTGAACTGGAAAGGCAGGAACAAAAAGAACAAAGTAATTACTTGCTGCACTCTCTAACCAGCAAAGTATGGGGAACGTGTTTACAAGCATCACTTGTGGTAGATAAACCCCTACTTTTGCTTCAGATGACACTAGCATCAGGACTAATCATGATATTAGTTTATGACATATTGTAGCTCATGTCATTTGTGGGCTTATTATGAAATTATTAGACAAAGCCATTAGTGTTTACATTTTAAGCAACTACTCTCAAATTCCAAAGATAAAGATAATCATGTTTTTTTTTTCTTGAAAGAATCCATTCATTCGATTGACTATTGTCCAATTTGCATTGGCTCATCTTTGGCTTTTACTGGAACAGACAAAAAAAGCTTGGATAAAAATAAATCTTCATACATTTCCATAGATTACATCTCACATTTAATTTATTGTCTCTTCTGCAATTTTATTTAGAATCACAAATGTCATTCTTTCAAATAATACATAATTAGCTATTTCAAAGGTCCCTTTTATACAAAGAATCATAGAGTCGTAGAAAAGCAGGGCTGGAAAGGACCTCCATTGGTCATCTAGTCTAACCCTCTGCCTGAGATAGGATCATTCCTATCAAACCAATAATCCATCCTATATAAATCCAAAATCTAAACTCTTTATGGAACTACCTTCTAGCACAACACTACACAACACATAACACCCTAGCTTGCCACTGGTAAAGCAGGGGAACCACAGCAGCCAACATGCGTGCTCCCTACTACAGAGGACGACAGAAAACCCCAAAGGAGCACTGGCACACCCCAGTCAAAGTCCCCAGCCGTGGCTGTAGCCAACACCAGATGCCTCTGAGGAAGACTTAAAAACACTCTAACATGTAGCAGAAAGAGGAGGAGGGGACAACTAACAAAACCCAGAAGCTTGAGAAATACTAGAGTAGAACATTGGCATCTCTATACCTAGATCATCCCCAATCAGTGACTGTCCAATCTCTTTCTGAAGACCTCTAGTGATGGAGAGTGCACAACTTCCCTAAGCAGCCTATTTCACTACCTTGCTATCAGAAAAAGTGTAGAAGCCTTTTCTGATATCCAATCTAAACCTACTTTCCTGCAACTCTAAGCCACTAATCTGTGTCTTACTCTCTGCAGCAAAAGAGAAAAAGTGCCCTCTTTCTTTATGGCAGCCCTTCAGACATTTGATGGCTGCTATCATGTCCCCTCTTAAGCACCTTTTGCACAAGTTGAACATGCTTTTAGCTTCTCCTCATACAACTTGCTTTCCAAGCCCTTTATTATCTTTGTTGTACATGACTGTACCCTTTCTAACTACTCTATGCCCTTTCTAAAATGTGGAGCCCAAAGCTGCACAGAATACTGTAAATGAGGCATAACCAGTGTTGAGTAGAGAGGCACTATCACCTTCCATGTTTTGCACCTAAAGTTTCTTGTCATATATCTCAAACCTGCAGCTGCCTTTTGTATAGCTTCATCAAACTGCACACTCATATTGCACCTGTGATCTACCAAGACTCCCAGAACTTTCTACACAGTGCTGCCATCCAGGAAGGTATCATACCTTTTGTAGTTGTGCTTTTGATTAGTCTTCCCCAGGTGTAGCAACTTGTATTTATCTGCATTGAACTTCGTTCCATTAACTCCAGCCCAGCTTTACAATCTTTTCAATTAACTTAAAGTTCAATTTTGCATAATCATCTTGTATAGGACAAAAAGAGAAATTGCGGTTACAGAATCCATTTGCAAATAAACAAGTACCACATAAGCAAAATGGGGTTTGCACGTACACATTTTCAGCTGTGGATATAAATGCCCACAACATTACACAATCCCTTTAAAAATATTGTTATTCTATATAGAGGGATGAATATGCAACTGTATTGACAGCATGGCTCTGTAGAAATTGTTTTTCTGATGTTAGATTTATATCATAAGTATATTCTGTATGCAAATTCATAAGGATGAAATTTATTGTGGATGTGACTTCAGTTGACATTAATAGACCAATGTTGATTTACACTAGCTGAGGACCTGGCCTAACATTTCTGCTTGTATTCCTTTTTCTGATTTCATATTCCATGTTCAGTGTTACATTTCCAGTGAGACACATTCCCAATCTGTTCAACTACAAACCTATCCCACTGAAGGCCTCTTAGCATTGGTAAAACTGAAGAAAATACATTCCTTTGTGTCATTTTTTCAACACAAGAGTATCAACCCTAGGCCAGGAAGATCTTTCTTCTCTTTAACCCTAGCCTTAAGCTGGGATGCCTAACTTTTGTACTGTATCCTTGGATGGGGAGTCTAACTCTGTTTAACCCAAGCCCCAGGAAAGATAAACCAGAGCTTATGGCAGTCTAGGAACCCACAAGCTCTGAATTCTAATTCTCTACCTGACACCTCAATTCTTTTTAAACTTAACCCTAGACTGAAGAGCTGGTGGTCACAGTCAAAATCAATGTGGCATCCTAGCTGTTAGGTTAGCTGCAATGAGAGCAGGGCTTCTGCATGTGAGATGCAGGTGAATGGTGTAGCGCTTTCAGGCTAGAGTAACACTTGGAACTTTAAAGAGAGAAGGGCCACCCTGCTTAGCATTCAGATTAGAGAAGCAGACTTCCAGACTTGGGTAACATTTGGAGTAAGAAAGGATCCCAGGTCCAGAGCTTGTGTAAAAAATGTGCAGGCCCCCCCCGACCTTAGGATTTAAAATCATGTAGGTTTCCCTAACTAAATGTGCAAATTAGATTTAGGGTAACCCAGTGTTACAAACTTTTTGGTGCTATGGATCATAAATATTCCCACATTACAAGGCACTGTCATATTGAGACACCACTGCCAGAGCTGACTAGCCCAACCATACTGGCACACTGAGGTGGCTATTTAAAATGACCCTCCAAAGGGTCTCATCTGGGTTATTTGAGACTGAAGCCCCGGGTAGTTTATCCCACCTTAGATAGAAGCCAAAGAACAACTGCCACCATCTATTTTCAGCCATTGTGCCAACTTCATGGTTGTTTCATCAACTTCATTCATCTCCAACTCGATGACCTTAAGAGTGGGTGAGGATCTCATGAAAAGACTATTAGTGCTTGACCTCCCATAAAAGCTAGGCAATACCACACCAGAGTTTGGTCCTCCCAATGGTCTTAAGAGAAGGCTGAGGAGGCCATCAGGCCTTAACTGCAGCCAATCAAATGGTTGTCAGTGCTTAAAAAATACATTGAGCCAGGCAGCAC
Organism: Caiman crocodilus; assembly: GCA_030014935.1. Lineage (NCBI taxonomy): Eukaryota > Metazoa > Chordata > Crocodylia > Alligatoridae > Caiman > Caiman crocodilus. The sequence goes on along the minus strand of JAGPOW010000304.1, from coordinate 53,197,837 downwards.
CATACCATAGCTTGGCAATCATCAATTCCATAGATGTTACATACCCAAAGGCATTAAGAGAGGGTTGTGGAGGCCAACATAGCAAACCTGCAGCCAACCAAATGTCCATCAGTACTTGACATTCATAATACAACCAACAGCACCACACTGTGGATCAGGCCAAGAGATACACTGCACAGTGCTCGGGAACAAAGTAAACAGAAACCCCACCTCACTCATGCAAGCTCCCTAAGGCTTCACAGTCAGTCCCTGCTGGACAGCCCCAAACTGAGCAATGGTTTCTAGTGTAATAGGGATACACTGGCCCTGTTACAGAAAAGTCTCAGCAAAGTACCTATTTGTTGAGAACTTTCTGTTCAACCCATGGAACTGGCATATTGACTGTTCATCTATCTAGGATGCCAATACCCACCATGGACTTTGGTGAAATATCCATTACTTGCTGACAGCAGTGAGGTGTTCAATCAGCTTGAGATAACAAAAGGCTTAATTGCCAATTAAGTCTTACCGGCTGGTGGAGGACAACCAGAGATTGACAACAGCCAGGTGGAAACATTGTATAAAGGACTGTCTGTATGATCAACACTTACCCAGAAGGGGAAGAGGAGCAAGGCTTTAGACACCAGAGATGACAAGCAGCCTGCGCAGAGGTGCAGACGATGAGAGAGAGAGATTTGCCAAGATTTTCTTTTTAAAGCAGCAAGTCTCAGCACATCTGGCCTGAAGAAGATGGATTTCTGAGTCACCCAGATGATTGCAGCTCCATCCAGATGCGTGACAAGGACTTTGTTGCTGTGAGTTGATAAATGGGGGGTGGGGCTTACAAACACCCACCCAGTGAGTGTTCATTATGGGACTGATAAGTGAATCAGGAACTTGTAGGGAGAGCTGGCAGAGGGGCCAACAGCTGGTGGCTAGCTGAGTTATACTTCTTGTGAGTGGGCATTGCTAATGCTTGTTGTTAAAACTAAGCGAGCACTCCTCTCGTGTGGTGTCCCCCTTTAATAACTCCCATCAAAGTTGTAGCAGGTGAGATTGACACTGAAACAAGGGAAGACAAAGCTATAACATCTTACTGTGTGCCTATGAGGAAAGAGGAGAGCCCCAGAGAAATAAAATGGCCCCACCTGTATTGCACAGAATGCTGCAGGGTTCCTTCTCCCAGTGTTTCTGGAGGGGAGAGGAGTCAGAGGGAACTCCAGGGTAAAAGGAGACACCGGGCAGACAAAAGGGGGACACAGGAAACCGGAAGTGACTGACTCATGTAGCGAGATGGCAGGGAGAGCTGGAGGCACTGAGGAGGCAAGGGAGACCTGGCTTAAGGGAAGCAACTCTGTGGAGGGAGCTGCCAGGGGAGAGAACCCTGAAGGAAATGCCCAGAGAGAAACAGAAAGTGTGGGAGGCAGTTAGAAGGTACTGTAAAGACCCTAATAGCAGGGCTGAAGAAAAAGGGTACCTCAAAGTTGGGAATATAAGGGCAGAAGAAGTGCCTATTTATTTTGTTCTCCTTTTCATTAGGATGAGAGGAACATCACCCCAGATATTGTCCTGATAGTTGCAAATGCACTAGGTCAGAAAAAGGACTGACTAGGATTAATGGCTGGTCTGTGCCAGGTTCCAGCTGGGTGAGGTACAACTGGGCCCATTGGCAATATTGATTGGCCAGACCTAGAGATCCAAGGAGCACTTTGTACTCCTCAAAGGCAGATTGCAGGGATGACTGAATTACCACCCAGTGGAATGGGCAAGGGTGTAGGAGTTGGTGGACCCCTCACTACACTAAGACATATTGCAAGAACCAAAGTGTTAAGACCCACAAGCCCTGGCAGTCTGTTTTCTCCTGTAACAACCAGTCATGGCAGGTTGCAGACTGCAGAGATTGCAGATGTGTGGGAGAGGCCAGCAAGACATTGTGGTGGACTTTGGCTCATTAGCCAAGGCACTAAAACTGTCTGTGTGTAAAAGATAGAGTAAGAAAGGAAAAAAGAAAAAAACCCGTTCAGACAGGTGATGAGTTCCAGAGATTGATGACACCTAGAATGAGAGAAACAAGCCTCTGCCACAGATAGGAGTGGAACTTGGGGGTGAAAGCCCACCATTGGACAGTGACCTAAAAGAACACGCTCACAGCTAGTACCATGTGGCTGGTGTCCTTACTTGTTCATAGTTGGAGAGGAGCACATTATAGTGCCCATATAGAGTTAGCACCCATATCATTCACCATGAGCAGGGAAACAGGGGCCACCCTAGTGGCCAACTTAATGCTGCATGGCCAGTGGCTGTGACCAACAACCAAGGCAGCTGGCAAGAAAATAGGTTTGTACTATGGGTACAAGCATGTGCTAGTGAGGTGCACAGAGGTTTGAGGAGCCACTTCTCAGATGGCCACACTGAGCCCAGGTTTGTAAGTCATCTCTCATGTCATCCTTTAGAAACACAATGGGAAAGTACCGGGATCAAATCTGCTATAACCATTTCCCCTCCAGAGCTGCCTTCGGAAGAGAGTCAAGCTGAAACCCAAAAGTTAGGGAGAAAGACAGGAGATTTCCTCAGTCCAAAGTCTACTCATTGTGAACCTGATGAGTTTAGCCATGAACCTGATATGAAGTTAAGTGAAAGTCATTTTGATGGACTCAGTTAGTCAGAGTTAGGTGACTGCAGATTCAGTATAATGGTCAAAAAAATTAAAGTATGGACTTTGTGGTACCCATTTTAATTTCTAGGGAAGTAGGGCAGCTCACTTTCAGCAGGGTTTCTTTCTTTTTATTTCCTTAATATTATCATTTAATATAATCATGGGTCTTCTGTCACACTCCATCTTAAGAGATAGATACACGAGGGTTTTTTTCAGACAATTAGTCTATCTAGTGCAATTTTGTGCCTCTAAAACCATCTACCAAAAAGAAGATTCTAAAGAGAGAGAGAATGCGTGTGTGTGTGCGTGCGCACACGTGTTATACCAACAATAGTTGTACTGACCTATAATAGCCTTATAATGACAATTTAGAATCTTTTTAGTTGGGTTTTTTTTTTAGTCAAACTGCATAGTAATTTTGTGGCAATGGAAATGATGAAGGAAGCTCTGCAAAAGAAAAAATAATGAACTAACTCATGACTCTACCCAGCTTTTTAAACTTGTTTGGTGACTTTCCTTTTGAATGATTCAAATACACTTAGGAACTTCTGAAATGTTACTATTTTTAACCTCTTCTTTTCTCCTTTAATATTCTGCCTGACTTCTCAAAGGCTGATCAGGTTGCAAAATTAAATCACTCTTGACATGACATTAGTTGACAATAACACTGTATTTATTTGCATAGCTTTTACCCAAAAATCAGCCCTCCAAAATTGGGGTCTTAAGTGGGAAATCTGATTTTCCTTTACTGGAATAGGAACATGGAGGAAAAGAAGCAGTGCTGCAAGATGACCACCAGCTCTAAGGCAGCAAGCAGGAGAGATACCCCTTTCACAGCTGCTATCAAGCAGCCAAATGCAGAGCCAAAACCTGTTGTCAATTTCAAAGGGTTAACACTGAATTTCATCTATTTTGCTTGTTATCCCATGGAGAAGCTGGCAGTCATATTGTAGCACTGTCTCCATGAAAAAGCCAGATCTGGAAAAATCTTTTTTTCTACATTCTACCTTTCAAAACCAAGATGCATGCTTTATTTGGGGGCATGTTGCATGTGAGAAAATACAGTATTTAAAAGATATGGCAAATGGTTTACAATTCAGCATCGAAAAGGAATGAGCCTCATTCTTTCTTTCATAAACTACCAGGTAAAATTAACCAACTCATGTGTAGGCAGTTACACCCTACAACTGCATTCAGCCTTTCCCTCCCTGTCTGGGTGCAGACTCAGTTGTTCCAACAGTGTCCTACAGATACTATCACTAGTTCACTGTAATGCCCCCTCTCCCCCAATCTCATTAACAGGGAAATTAAGTACTCAGAACTTCCTCTCATTACTACTCTTTCCTCCCCTCCCACTTCTCTTCCTACCTTCTTTCCCTTTTCCCTGTCACTGTGATGTGGACATGACCTCCCCAGTTTGTTCCCAGGTTGGCACCTCCCTGTCTCTTGTTGTATTTCCTATTGCTCCACACACACCAACACACACACACACACACATGTTCACCCACTTACCTTCATCACGTAGTCAAAGTTAATGGGCTTCCATGTGTTGCCAAAGTGAGGATCAGGCTGAGACAGTGGCAGCCAAATAACTGCTGGGTGCAGGCACAAGCAGGGCTGATTACTCAGGGAAGAAGTAGAGGAGTCAGGTCATCTGCTACAACAGGGGTGAGCAAAATATGGCCCGTGGTCCAGATTTGGCTCACCAGGCCATTCTGTCTGGCCTGTAGGACCCCTAAACAAATTAGAAAATACTTATCTGCTCCTGGCTGCCTGTAAAAAATGACAGGACCCAGGGGGAGTTGGCAACAGGAGGCAGAAGCCCAGCCTCATCTACCCTCAGCTATTTCCCTGCTTCCTGCCCCTGCCCTGCTCCAATACCATGCGACTTCCAGCTGTATGGCTGGACTGGGGAACACAGTGTCACACCAGTACAGGGGTGTGTGTATACACACAGGCAGGGGCAGTGTGTGTGTGTTTGTAGGGTGAGTCCCACCTACAGACCCCACCATACACATGCACCTACACCCCCTCACACATCCCAGCCACCCTTCCCCACATACACCCCCCACAAACCCCATACCCCCCACTCCTCATGTATCCACACACACATCCACATGCTCCCTCATCCTATATACCCACACACTCACAGCCCCCCACAAACCTATACCCACCCCCACCACAACAAACAAGAGTAAGACTTCATTTTAAGCTATTGTGTAATCACCTCTATGTACACTACACAAACGCATGTAAACCAGGGCAAAAATATTTTTTGGAAGCAAATTAATGAATGTTTTAGATGTTAGCTTTTTAGAATATAATTTGTTATTTTTCTGGTTCTGAGGGGGCAAAACTGCTTGCTGAAAGGAGTATTTCCAGGGGCAAGGGGAGGGACTTCTGGTGGCAAAGGTCAGGAGTTAGGGGGTGGGACTTCCAGCCCTAAGATGGTGACCAGGGGGAGGGCATCTGTCAAGGGGCAGGCTGCCCATGACCAAACCTTGACAGATTGCCAAAACTCAGTAAGTGGCTCTCTGCCCAAAATAATTGCCCACCCTTGTACTACCACAATATGTGAGACTTGAGCTAGCTGGATTGGGGAGGGGAGAGGGGCAGAAGGTGCCAAAAGGGCAGGAGCTCCTGGTTCAGAGGCAGGCAGATAGAGGCAGCACCAGGGAGTGAACTGGAAGCAGCAGCCAAGTAAGGACAATGGAAGACACTGTACAGAGGAACCAGCTAATGTCTTTGTTCCCAGACTTATGTGTTTGTTTTCTTTTACTTTCAACTGAGATTCTGATGTAACTGCCTTGAGTGAAGTGAATCCTGCCAGAGCACATGTACTCAAAATTACACTGCCACTCATAACTGTGGCTGAGCCTTGACTCTGGGAAGTGGGCTGGACTAGAGAGAAGAGGGAATGAGACTGCGCAGAGACTGAGACACTAAAAGTAGTTGGAGGATGCCAGCAGAGCAGAGATGGACACAGGCACGGGCAAATGTGGCAGCTGCCCAGGGCTCAGATAGAAAGGGAGCCCAAAAATGGTAACTTTTTTTCCATTGTCCAATTATTATTATCATTATCTCTGGTGAAGGGGGCCCAATACTAAAAATTCACCTAGGGTTGCCAGGAGTCTAGGTACAGTACTGCAAAAGAGGCCAGGTTGGGGGTAAGTTCTGAGCTCAGCCAGGAAGTGCCTGCTGAAGCAGATAAGCAGCAACAAGGCCTGGCTTGGTAGCTATGAACCTGTGACAGGCTATGTTGTGCCTGAAGCTTGTAGTCCTGAATAGTGGGCCCAGAGTTACTAGGCACAGCTAAAGTAACAGTAGATGGGAGCTTTGCAGACCCCTGTTGAGACAAAGGCCAAGTACCCAGAAGCCTATTCTACCACTGAGACTGTCCCCACTTAGCATATTCCATCAAGTCATGGCAGGCGATACCAATGACTGACAAGTCTGTGGTTGGACTGAGGCAACCGCTGGAGGAAGGTCCAGAGGGTTAGCACACAAGGTTTTGTCTACACTCTTAGACAAAGGTACATTCATTCTGTAGGATCACTTTGTGTTGTGGATTCTGCCATTTCAGCCTGAACTAGTTTTTTTTTTTTCTTAACTTAGTTTTTATAGTCCCATAATGGAAGTAAGCTGCCTGAGACATAAAGAAACCTCTACATGGGCTGCTGATGTTCTACTATTCTGTTTCTATGGGAGGTTTAACATCCCATCACAAAGCACAACAGAATGGTGTAGGGATGTGAAGAGGTTTGTGGGAATGGATTGGAGAAGGAATATATGAAGATATATGAAGAAGTTTGATCTGTTATGCCCAGCACACACTGAGAAACAGATGCAGCAATTAAGAAGTAATTAAGTACATATGGTAATAAATGGAAATCTTCCAAAATATGTTTCTGGAAAAATAAATTGTCCTGGCGAATATAAACATCTACAGTAGAAGCAACAATGCTTATTAGGGTAGCTATTTGTCACAGAATCTAATAATACACAGTACTGCATAAGCATTTGTAAGCTTAATACTTTGTCATTTCATTTGTAGCATTCACCTTATCAATTCAACAGTACTGGAAATTTTGAAATATGTATGCTCAATATTTCAATTCCAGTATTAAAAGCACTAGTATGATACATTAGTGACATCTGACCTAAACCAGGAGAAAAGTCAATATAGGGAATCTTAATACATTACTTGTTGTTCCTTCTTTTGACTCCAGTCTGCATCCAAAAGCAAATACTTGTTTTTATTATTATTTAGAGATTTGTTTCACATGAAGCCATTTATTTCAGTAAAAGGAGCCAGAATAATTTAGTGACATTCAGAGCAGAAGTTCTCAACCTTTTTGGAAATGAGGCAACCCTCATTAGATTTAAGGCACCTCTTCATAACTTTTGTGGATTGAGTGGCATCCAATTTCAAAAACTAATATATGATTATTACCTCCTTCAAGATGGGCTGAGTAGTGAGGGTAGGGGATTTTTCACAAAGGGACAAACCTGAGTCTTAGTTATTTAATTTAACTGTTTATTTCCTCACACCGCCCTTCAAAGGATCTTGCAGCATCCCAGGCTACTGCAGCACCCTGGTTGAAAATCTCTGATTTAGAGGCTTGGCAATCACATTCATATAAACAACTACACAAATGACTGATGTTTAGATATTATGTTAGTAGTCACTGAATGCCACTCATAATAAATGCACAGTCAGGCCTTCAGATACCTCCGAATTTGCACTGAGGAGGACACCTAGGATTGCCACCTCACCAATCTTAAAAAGGCTTTCACCCAATAAGGACACTTCTCCAGAAAGATAGCTCACACATTTGAAAGAGCCACCTGGATACCACATGAAGAATTGATGCAGTACAGAAGAAAAACCCACATGAACCCATACAGAAAATCCTCAGACAATTGCAACTCATACTAGAGGAAGACCCTATTCTTAAAGACATCTTCCCAGAACCAACCATCCTATCCTTCAAACAAGCACTGAACCTCTCTAGCCTCATCACCAGAAGCAAATTTCCTCAGCTCAGAACACACCGAATGGATCCAGCCCATGCCATGACAAGAGATGCAAGACCTGTGAACACATCTCCACCACCCCTACAATTACTGCACCCCACCACAGAACCACCAGCATTCCTGCATCTTACAGCTGCACCTCCAGAAATGTAATATATCTCATCCAACACACAAAATGCCCTGATGGTAGGAGAGACCAAACAACAACTGCACACCAGAATGAATGCACACCAGAAATCTATCAAAGACAAGTATAACTAATTACCGGTGGGAGCACATTTCTCACAAGAAAACCACTCACTCTCCAATCTCTCAGTCCTGATCTTCAAAGGGAACTTAGAAAACACTTCTCAGAGATGAGCCTATAAACTTCATTTAATCTGCCTTCTGGATACAAAACATCACTGACTAAATATAGACTTTGGATTTATGACACATTATAACCTGCCTGACATCTGACTCTCCAGGTATCTCTCCACTATTTAACTGCTACATTTATCTCCCTTTCTCCCCCTGTCCCCAGCTTGTCTCTCACCCTCTGACTCCTCAATTTACATCTTCACTGACTGCCTGTCTTGCACACATACCAGCCTCTGGCTTTACTATTCATTCCATCCAGGAAGAGCACACAACAGCTGTAGAGACTAACTTAGCTTGACGAAGGGTTTTTAAACCCGAAAGCTTGCTAAAATTTTTTTTCTCCAACTTTTAAAGTTGATCTAATAAAAGATGTCAGATCCACCCAAAGAACCTTGTCTGCTATTTATTTTCACTTTTGAGATGTGCTAGGCATTGGGAAAAGAGGAAAGAACATCAATTCCCCCTTGCAGTTTATAGTTTTCCTATCCCTAACTTAAAAAGAAAAGAACCATTGACTCATGAATGCCGCAGTCCTGGCAAGGATAACAGATGGTTTGTTAGATAGATTTCAGGGCTGCTGATTCTCAGGAGTTCAAATAGATTAGTCAGCAGATCATTATTATTTTGCTGTGAAGCCACAGCAGAGACCTAAAAATCAAAAAGGACACAGTCAAAAACAAGAGCTAGTTAGTTCCTCACTGTCAATAATATAACTAAGAAGCAGGTATTTTGCTGAAGTAAATAGTCTCAAGTGAGAAAAATTATTTAGACTCAAGCCAATACCAATGATGCAGAGACTGTGCATCCCAAGGGAAGTCAAATGATCTTGCCAAAAGCATTCTCTCTTGATTAATTTAGAAAGAAGTAAATAGTCTTATTCTTTTAGCTCTGCAGCCTATTGTATGACCTGATTTTTAACTAAGCCAAGTAAAACATCTTGAATGTTATTTGCAGAACAAGAGAAAGGCATCTGAATGTATTGAGCATCTTCTGGACAACAGGAGATTAAGACTTAGTACAATAAAATTTCAAATGTGGTAAGGAGATATGAATCCAAGAAGCTCCTGTGACACAAGAGCTTTGCTATGTGCAAGCAACAATGCAGCAAATTCTGGCACAAATGACATGAGGGAGAGTCCCATCTGGTAGGTGCATTCTCCCTCCCTGCAGTGAATTGTGAAAGAGGTACCTGGCCCTAGGAAATTATAACCTAAATAGATAGGATATAAAACAGACAAAAGAGAAGAGAAAGGAAGATGGAACACTGATGCACAGGAAGATTAATGGCTGCATTCACAAAGGTCTTCAAATCACATGATAGACTAATGGTCTAGAGAAGCAGAGCAGAGCCTACAACCTTGAATTTCTAAACAACATGTGGGGAGGTTAGGTACCTCAAAAGGGATTTGTGATAGCCAGCACATTGAGCACAGATCTCACCTCCAGGCATTAAATATTTTTACATGGCACAATCATCACCCAAAATGCACAAACAGCCTCCTGAATCTCCTCCCAACTGAATGTCTTATCAATCAGGCAGAGAGTCATGCTTCCTTCTTTTCCTCTATGTTTGGTATTCTGAAATTTTACTACATGGGACACTTAACACCTCTTAAATCTGTGCAGTATTAAAGTTAGAGCTTAAATCTGAGTAATGCTTACTACAGTCTCAATAACATATACAGTTTGGACTCTGCCTTTAGAGGGCTGGCAACCAGGCAATCCAGGCAAGCTAGAGAGGGGCTTATAGCTTGATCTGTTCAATTTGCTTCCAAAAAGCCCCTGGTTTCCTCATGTGATCTCTCCTGCCCAAAATTCCCCTATGTTCCATAATAGGTCCCTTCCTTCTGGAAAACATAGATATATCACTAAGAGATGAGTAAATTATGCACAAGCAATGCACAAACTTTTGGGCTCAATTAGGAATACTACATCATTCTACATCACTAATAATTCTACATCATTCTACATCATCATAATACATCATTCTACATCACTAATAATTCTACATCATTCTACATCATCATAATACATCATTCTACATCACTAATAATTCTACATCACTTCTGAGTAGGAGTTGTGGGTATTCAGCAACTTTTACACATGATGTTCTTATTTAGAGCAATATATTTCACAGCATCTTTCTAATGGTGCTTTACATAACTCCCATGAAAGTTTTGTGCTAAAATTCCTTATGGAACAGGGGTGGGAAAGCTAGGACCCACAGGCTGGTTCCAGATTGCTGAGGGATTTTGTCCAGCCCACAAAGGGTTTCTCAGTCCTGTTTGGCCCAGGTGTGAGGGGCAGCCCACACCATGGTGCATGCTTAGGCATGCAGCGGAGCTGGGGCAGTGGCCAGACTGCTTTTGCTGACAGCCCTAGTGATGGCTCCTTCCAGCTGCCTCTGCTGAACCCAGCCCTGCTGCCCTGGCACCCCAGCTTCTCTGCCCTGCACACACAACCAGAAGCATGACATGTAGTGACTGGGTGCATGACCCACTTGGCTGGGTGGCTGGGATGGGTACAGGGGCCAGCAGGTGCCAGCATCTGGGAGTGAGATGGGCAGGACAGGCTGGGGACATCCATGGGTTCCATGGGCAGGGGCATGCAGGAACCTTCCCCAGCCCAATTCTGTCACTGCTCCAAGATCCTAGCCCAGGCCCTGACCCCAGCTCCAGATGCAGCTCTCACCTGCCCGTGGCCCCAGTGCAGAAGTACAGCTCCCAGCTGGTCTCCATGAAGACCACAGGATCATGGGGCAGTGAAAGCATGAGGCCAGGGCCAGGGCCTGAGCCCCAGCTGTGAGCACAGGGACATGCAGGGAATGCATCTTGACTCTGTCCTGACCCAGGGCTGTCACTACCCCATGATTCCAGGGTGTGCATGGAGACTGACCAGGACCCACACAGGCAGGTGGATGTGTTGGGGTCATGGGTGGGTGGGGAGCTGTGTCCAGGCTGTGTCTGAGATCTTGGGGTGGTGACAGTGCAAGGCCTGGGCTGGGGCAGAGCCACAATCTGTTCCCTGCATGCCCCTGCCCATGGAAACTGTGCCCATCACAGGGGCACGTGGACAGTACATTACAGCTCAGCCCCAGGCCCAGACCCTGGCCCCACATTGCCACTGCCCCTTGACCCAGCCCAATGATTCTTGGCCTTGCCTGCCTTAATGGCCTTGCCTGCCTGTGCCACTCCTGAACACCACTCCCGACCCACTTGCCTATGGCCCCATCCCACACTGGCAGTTTTAGTGAGTTATTGCGTTGATGGGAGGGTGCTGACCCGGCCCACAACAGCTCAGCAAAACTCCTTATGTGGCCCACGGTCCCAAATAATTGCCCATCCCTGTCGTAGAATTACACAAACTTTAAGAAGAGACTGTGATAGATGTGAGCATTCTTTTACTTTTTAATATCCATTTAAAGGATTACCATTTTATAACTGGGAACAATTTAAAGTCTGATACATATCTCTTATACCTCACTGTAAAATTGCTCGGTCAGTGTCATATTCTCAGTTTGCCTCAGGAAATTTCATTTCTGAATTCAAGTACTGTATTTATTCAAATCCAGGATAAGGTTTCCTGTTCTCCCCTTCCCCACCCTGACAATTAACACGGGGGAAAAAAAGCCTTATCTTAGATTTAAGTGCTGGTCCAAGGTGGGCAGTGGCTTAACATCAGCTTTGGCCATAGGCCCAGAGAAAAAGCCAGAGCAGACATATGGGCTAGGGTGGCTTATGAAGTGGGAGAGGTGCCTTGCTGCAGGGGGAGAGTCTGGGGAGATGCACAAGGGAGATCTATGGTGCACAGGAGAGACCAGGGGGAGATGCACCTGTCCTCTTCCCCTCCCACTGCTGCTTGGCTCTAGGTCTGGGTCTGACTCCAGCTCCAGCTCTGGCCTAGAGCTACTGCTGGTGCTGCTTTTGCCTGGCCAGGCTGGGCTGGGCCAGGGATCAGACTGATGCTGAGACCATTGGCTGTCCCAGAGCTGCCTCAAAAGATGCAGGTAGCATGGAGTGCTGCTGGGGTCAGGGACAGGCATGGGGTAAGGCATGTGTTGTGGGGGCACAAGTGACAAGGGGTAGAGACCAGCATAGAGCGAAGAGGCAGAGAACAGGCACAGTCGTGAGTGGGGAAATGGCAGGGAGCCAGGCATCAGGGCAGGGAAACAGGCAGTGGAGAGGGCAGGGACAGGTATGGGGAACAAAGGGCAAGGTGGCCAGGCTGGCAGGGCAGGAGGCAAAGGGCAGGGTATGCTCCCTCACCCCATACCACTTCTTTTCCTGCCACAGCAGTGGGGGAAACAAATTTAAGATGATCCTGCAATAATTAGATGACATACAAGAAAAATTATAATAAAAATATAAATTTCCTTTTATAGAATCCAATTATTTGGGGGTGGGGAACACCTACAATTCAAAGTTGTCTTGGATTCAGGTTAATACAGTAAATGCATTTAAAAGGTAATAAACCAAGGTAGACAGAGGCTGTGGAATCCATCAAAATCCCATTAAAATCTAACCATCATCATCATCATAATATCATCATAATAACAGAGAAATGTTCTGTTTGATAATATGTTTTCAGTTCTAGTTAGACTTTAGTCAATAAATCATACCTCAAGTGATGACTCTTGTTGTGTCATATGGTGATAATGTTGTGGAGAGATCCCATCCACTTACAGGACTTCTTGAAACAACCCAGAATCTGAAGATGATTAAGATGTTGGCAATATAAATTCAGATAGAAGAGGGTCTTTAAGTCATTTTTTAAATCACTGATTAATCCAGAATGTTTATCCATTGGGTACTCTCTACTACTCTACCTATTTTTAAATCTCTCAGGGGAAGTTGCTTCCACCATTTTCCTGAGCCTTTAAAGGTTATTCATCAGAATTTTCTGCTTAAAATAGTTACTAGAATTAAGAAAAATTGAGGAAAATATACTCTTTCCTTAACATAGAGATAATTCAAAGGTTATGTTGTGTCCAACACCCAACATGTTAACACAAATTAATTTACAATAATAATAGCCTAAAGTATTTTATAAGCTAAGCATATTTGTAAATAATTACTAATATTAAGAGCTGAATGGAGTGATCAAATACAATTCACAGGCAACTTTCAAATTTAGAAGGTGCAGAACAAATGGCCCTGATCCTTTTAGTTGTAGATGATAGCCAACTAAGTTACATTATTTACTTAAACATGAAAATTATAATCGCTACCTATACAAGAGTCAAAGCAATATTTTTTTTCTGCTATTCCAAATTTCCTCTTAATATACCTTTGCTGTAAGATGGGTACAAGGCACACTGTTCAGGCACCTACTGGTGTTAGTTTCAACATTTCACTGTTAAACAATACAATTATCAGATTCATTATCAGATTCAATTCAGATCCAAGCCTCTCCCAGACAGTTTTGGCTAGAGTTGGGGTTTTACTTTGGCTTACCTTTAATATTTGGCATCTTTACAGAGCATAACACAAAACAGCTTGTAAAAAACTTTTCTCCAAATACAGTAAAATCCCTGTTATTCAGCACAAGTGGGGAATGGGGGGTGCCGGTAACCTAAAAATGTCTGTTACCTGAAGCACAAGGGTTTCTGGCCACATACAGAACGGGAGGCTGGGTGGTGGTAGCCGCATATAGTGGTAGCAGTGCAGGGTGGTGGGTGGCAGCGGCAGCTGCTGCATGCAAGCTTTCCCCCATTCCCTCCCCCTCCTCCAAATGGCCAGCCATTCCAGTTAATAGAGTGTTCCAATTACTCAAATGCTGGATAACAGGGATTTTACTGTACTCAGTTGGTCTAATAAAAGATATCACATGTACCCAAAGAACCTTGCTTGCCTATGTCCTTAGACCAACATGGCTATAACCAAAAACCCCAATTTACAACATACTCTTGAACTATCACAGTTATAGCAAACAAGGTTTCTATGACATACCCAGTGGCCTGGAAAAATCTAGTAAAAGCAGATAATTAATATCATGACAATGACTTAAATATGACTAACAGAAGTCTTGGGGTTTCCCTTTAATCAGAATCAAGAATATTTCCAAAGGATTCTTCCTGTACTCTCTCCTTCTGAATGCAAGTGGGGTGTTGCCTTCTTGGCTTTTGCTGATGAAGGAATTCATTAAAGAAGCTTTTTATTTCTGATAATTGGGGAGGCTTGGGAAGGTCAACCAAGATGACTTAATCAATACATCAGTATTTTCAATAAATCATATCTCAGGTGGCACTATAAATGAATAAGCTTTTTGTAGGCAATAGTTAAATATTTGATTTCCTGGCATCCAAAGATGTATGACATGCTATCATTTCTGGTTTTTGGTGCAGTCCTTCTACTATAGTTTGACAGTTTAATGAACTGTTTCTGATGTAATAAATATTAACCCCATGCTGCCTTTTCCAAGTGTGCTTTAACAGAACATTTCAAATCTGTTCATTCTTCATTGACTCAGGTACAAATGTACATGTGGGTATGAATGACACGGCTTGGAGAAATCTCAGCCAGGTCATGAGATACTGCAGAGCTCTGGGAATGGGGCTTAGGGGGTTGGACGTGCAGGTGGTTTTCTCCTCAATCCTCCCAGTTGTAGGTCATAGGCTGAGGAGGGAGAGATGGGTCGAGGTAGTCAACCAAAGACTGCAGTGCTGGTGTCATCATGAAGGCTTTGGCTTCCACAATCACAGTCCACTCTTTGGCGACAGAGGCAGTGGTCTGCTGGGGAGGCATGGCCTCCACCTCACTCTGGTGGGGAGGAGGATCTTCTCAGACAGACTGGCTGACCTGCTCGACCGAGCTTTAAACTAAGCCTGCTGGGGGTTAGGGGGATTACTGTAACTGCAAGCCCAATGGGCAACCTTTCTAAATCCAGAAGGCTAAGGCACTTAAAGGAACCAATCCCTACGCTAGCCCCAGATCAATCTGTGAGGAAGGCAAAAGCCCCCAATGGGACACTTGCCTGCCTATACACCAATGCCAGGAGCTTGGGGAATAAACAAGAATGATTATGACCTCATAGGGATAACGGAGACCTGGTGGGACTCCACCTATGAGGACCAGGAATTTGCCAGGGAACTAGCTGAGGCTGCATGCTCTTGGTGCATGGTTGTCATGGGAGACTTCAACTACCTGGATATCTCAAGGGAAAAGCACTCAGCCAAATCCAATCAGTTGTAAAGCTTCCTTACATGTGTGGACAAGCTGTACGGTCCGACAAGTGATAAAGCATTGCTGGACCTGGTACTGGCCAAAGGGGATGATCTAGTCAGTGACCTAAGAATTGATGGGAAGCTGGATGATAGTGACCACAAGCTGATCACCTTTACTATCCATTGCAAAGTTGGCAAGTAGTCAGCAATACAGAAGTCCTCAACTTCAGGAAATCTGACTTTGACAAGCTCAGGAGGCTCATTGTTGAGGCCCTAAGGCATCACAACTCGACAGGAAGAGAAGGCCAAGAGGAGTGGTTGCTTCTCAAGGGACTGATCCTAACAGCACAAGGGATGGCCATCCCATCTTGGAGGAAGGGTATCAAAAGAGTACAGTAGTCCCCTTGGCCCCCCTAGTTTAGAATAACCTTCATGGACCATCTCCCCTTCTTCTCCATGGCTTTTGGGGCATCTTGTCTCCCACAGATATCCTTAACACCAAATCTAGGTAGCCCCAGTTGGGTGCTTGGGAAGCTGGATTTGCTCATGAGATTAAAAATAAAAAGTAAAACCAACCAACCAAACAACAGATTTTACAGTTCTCCACAGCTAAATACAGAGAGGTTCAAAAAGCCTGAGGAAAAATTGATTCAATCTTCCAGGTTTTTCAAAGCTGCATAGATTGAACTGATAACAGACTGAAGTGACATTCAGTGTTCAGGTGGCAAAGATAGGCAGGAGCCTGTACTGGCCCAGTCCAGGATCCTAGGGGTACTCCTAAGGCTGCTCCACCCATCTCAGCAATAGTTTATGCCTTGAATGTCTGATGGCTCTATCTGCCACTATGGATAGGAGGTGGGGACATATGTCCAGCAGCCAATCCCTTCCCAGGCCCTGCCTTTGGGGAGGGGAAATGCACTCCCTGGCTAGCACTGGCCCCACTTTGCCAGGGACTGTTCAGTGTGGGGAAAGTCCCCATTGAGGGACATTTTGCCTCCTCCCAGCGCAAAGCTAGCCTGGAATCACCCCAGCCCCATCCCTTCCCCAGGTTCCCACCTCCAAGGTGTGGTGGGAGGGCACAGGGGAGGTGTACATGCTCCCTCCTTCCCTGCCTGGCATCAGCCCTTCAGCTGAGGTTTGCCCGGTGCAGGGGGAAAACACCCACTGGGGACCTTTTTGTACCTCTGTAGGTTAAAGCCAGGCTTGGATTGCCCCAGCCCTGCCTGTTTTTTAGTCCTCTGTCTCAGAGAGGTGGATTACGGTGGGAATGCACTCCCACTGGCATGGGACTGGACTCTCAGCTGGGGTCTGCCCAGCACAGGATGCAAAGCACCCACTGGGAGGCATTTCAATCACTTCCAGCCAGATCCAGGCTGGTATCACCCTGGCCCTTCCTCTTGTCCAGCTGTCCACCTCCAAGAAGCAGGAGGGTGTGGAGGTACCACCCCTCTCTAGCCTAGCATTGGACCACCAGCTTGGGTCATCCTGGCACAAGACGGAAAGCATCCACTGGTGGACTTTTTGACACTGGTGCAGTTCAGAGCCAGGTTGAGATTCTTCCCCAGCTGTCCACCTCTGAGAGGTGAGGAGGGGAGCTGGGGGAATCTCAGCCCGGCTCCAAGCTGGGAAGGTGAGGGGCAAAAAGCCCATGGGTGGGTGTTCCCCCACCTCACACCAAACAAACCCTGGCTGGGGCCCAGTCTCAGGCCAGGGGTTGCATTCCCCCTTGCTATGCTCTGGCTTTCAGATGTAGAGAGTTGGGGCAGAAGTGAGGCTGAGGGAATGTCGGCCTGCTCTGAGCTGCTGGAGGGCAAAAAGCCTCCCAGTGGGTGCTTTTCCCCCATGCCAGGCAGACTCTGTAGGGATCTAGTTCTGGGCCAGGGGATGTGCATTCCTACTCCTGACCCCACCCCAGAGATGGATGGATGGGGAAGGGGTGGGGCTGAGACTTATCTGCATTTGGCTCCGAGCTGGAAATGAATAGCCCCCTAGTGAGTAGTTCCCCTCCCTTTGCCAAGCAGACCTTAGCGGGTGGGGGCAGGGGGGGCTGATGCTGGGCCAAGGGGTGAATTCCACCCCCTCACCTCTTCAGAGGTGGGCAGCTGGGGAAGCAGTGAGGCTGGGGTAATCCCAGCCTGGATTCAAGCTGGGGGGGGTGATAAAAAGCCCCTAGTGGGTGCTTTCCCCTTCACTGGACAGAACCTGGCTGGTAGGATTGGATTTTTTTTTTGGGGGGGGGGGTGCCTACCTACCACTCCTTCCCTCCCCCTCAGAGGCTAACAGCTGGGGAAGGGGCTGAACTAGGGTGATCTCAGCTCAGGGCTGAGTGGGGGTTGGAGAAAATGCCCCTTGTGGGTGCTTTCTCCTCATGCCAGGCATACCCCAGCTTGGGGTCCAGTGCAAATGGGGGGGTACATTCCCACTGCTCCTTCCCTCCGCCTCTTGGAGTTGGACAGCTTAAATGGGGGCAGGGTTGGGGCAATCCCAGTCAGGCTTCTGGGTTGCAGGGGGGTGGGGGTGGGAATCAAAAAGCCCATTCTGCCAGGGCTTTTCCTCCCCTTGCTGTACTGGAGGGTCCATTCCTCTGCCCCTTGTCCAGCTGGACTGACAAGCAGGAAGTAGGCTGGGGAATAGAGGCTTTACTGCCTCTGCTCTGTGACAGCCGGGAGCAGGGCCAGCCCTGCTCTGCGGGAGCAGACAGCACAGCTCAGGGATGCTGGGGGACTGTGAGTTAACCTGAACTGGGAGGAGATCTGGAACAGAAGTTCCATGAACCATCTAAACTTAAATCAGTTAAGTCTGATACTACATCCAACTAGGTTTATTTAAAGCCAGTTTCAGCCATTTTGAAAGCAGTTTATGTGCACTTAACTTCTCTTGCGTTATAGGTTTAAATCAGTTTCCAGTCACTTATGCCCATTTGTGTGTAACTTCTGTCCCTAGCCCAAGGCTCAAGTATATAAACTCTATCACTAAGAATGAAAGTATTCCATGTTACAAATCTTAGGCCAGAAATACTTATTGTACAACTGTGGAACTGTTCAGAAACATAAAGCACCAGAAGCATTTAGAAGGAGAGGAGGCAATCAATAGTTATGCTATGCCATTCCACCACAGCTAACCTAGCAAGCTCAGGCAGTGTACACTGCACCTACCAAATATGGGGAAGAAGAAATAAAGATTCATATTGTTAATAAAAACGGAACTATAAACCCTTCTCAGCCTAACTGATGTAAACTAGAAATAAGTATTGTATAAGTAAGAAGAGGAATTTTACACAACACAATTTGTGAACATCCATACAAGCTAACAGACTTATTCTGGTCCTGTTAGCATCAGTTCCCAAGTGACAAGTTAATAATTATGCACTGAAGAGCTCATGGCAAAATATATACCTCATAGCCTGAGCATTATCCAAATCATAACAACTGAGATGTCCACTGCTTCTATAGTGCAGATGCCATTAACGTATGCATTTGCTAAAAACCTGCCATAGCTGTTAGGACTGTTGCATTTGCCAGAGAAGTCCATGTGGAGCATAGCTGACTGCATAATTTGCATAGAAGAAACATCAGAACCAGTCAATGTTTTTGCAGCATATATAGATATTGAAGACCACAGCTGTGAAACTCCCTAATTAAAGAAAAATATGTTTAGACAGATCAGCTTTTGTATTGCAAGAGCAACAAAAAGCCTTAGCACTGTTATTTCAAAAGTTTTAAACAGCTTGAAAGTCATATAGGAAGTTGCCAGTTTATTCGAATCAATTGCTGTTCCCTTACTCCTTGCACAAATCTCTTTACCTCCTCTCTTTGGATGCTAGCTACTCATTCTTTTCAATTTTTCCAAATTAAACATTAAATAATTTACTGCTAGCCCTTCTGCAGCCTTTTAATTGTGGCTCTGTTTTGTGAGTTTCAACAATACCAGTTCCCAAAATATTTTGCTATTTAAGCTCTCCCAACATCCTGAACTACACCTTGAGCATCTAACACAATTCTGTTCTGCCCCTCTACACCGCCCACAAGTAATTAAGGGAAATGGTATCAGGATCTAGTTCTTAATGAGCCAGGTATGAAAATATCCATCAGTCTAGACAAGCATTTTGGGCAGGGTGAGGCAATACAGCAGCTGTTTGGTTAAAAATCATCCTGAATCTGCATCTCATACAGTCAGAGGGTTGGCTACGCTGGTGAATAGAGATAGAGATTGTCTTGTAAATTATGAAAGGCAATGAAGAGACCTGTCATGTTTCTGACTGCAGTCCCAGAGTTGTAACATTTTACACACCTGCATACAAACAGTGATGAATTTGTTGTTGCTATGGATGGCGGGGGTTTTATTTCAATGTTTTTAAAACAAGAAGCTAGTGTTAATCAATGGAAGTCATTTTGCAGGGCAGGAAAACCTTAGCAGAGCAAGTGAAATGCTAAAGCTCCAACCTCAAGTGATCAGGTCTTTTTTTGTGCTCAAGATGGCCAACAGATATGCTTCCTTATATCTTTTGGTTTTCTTTTACCTTTGAGATGGGATGAAGCTAGAAGATATCTTGCTCCACAATTGGGAAAGATAAACTGCACAATCTAATTTCTGTTGCCTCAAGGAAGCAAAGCGGATTCAAGATAATACATTGACAATACAAATTAGTTATGAATTAAATTCTCATCCTGTCAGAAAACTGAGAGTCATGCTTCCCACCGTATTTGTAATAAACCAATATTACTTAATAAACATTCACATACTACCACAAAATTGAATTGATATCATTGTGGTAATTTCCTATTCAGGTGTTTAAATTCTCTGTTATAGTTTTAAATTGAGACGGCTGGCTAGATATGCACCTTTACAGACTAACTAAATGGTATGTGGATGTGTGCACACTCTGGTGGGCCAGGATTCATTTCTGGTGCTGCACACTGGTGCGACATGTGCTTCTTTAACGGCATTTTTTTTTTTTAACCCGGGATCTCCCAGTGTCAAATTTTAGCACTGCACTGTATATTAGCAATGCAGCAAACAGGCACACGTGAGCTCATCTGGACATACCATCGGTGTCCTTCCTAGTTTATCTATGGAATTTGTGTATCTACATGTTCACATGAGCAGCGAAGTGAAAATTGCCAAAATAGGAATGTAATCTGTATAGCTAAAAAAATGGTGCCTGAGAATTTTGCCTGAGTGAAGAAAGCAGCCATTTCATTATTGCAGTTGATAAAGAGAAAAAAAAGCACTGTGAGAAGGCACATACACATTATATCCTCTCAGAAACATTTTACCTCTGTTTTTTCTCTATAAAATACCAGTGATTTTAGGGTGAAAGCAGAGAGGTGCTCTGTGTGTATAAAATCATAAAACATTGAAGGGCTAAAATTCCAGAGGCCTTTTTTGTCCAGCTCCTTCCACTCTCAGCTGCCTTTTCTCTCCCCTGGAATAGTCTTATGGTCTTGACTCCTTTTCTGGCGATATTTTTCAGTTTGGATTTCAAGAGATTAGATTTTTAGGGTCTGGATATTTCTGGTAGCTTGGCAGGAAATGTTATAGTGATAAGGAAATGGTGAAGCAGAGTTAAAAAAAAACAACTCCACAAAATAACCCTAGCCTTCCCTCAGCTCTAGTGCTTTCACCAAAAGAAAAAAAAACAACCAAAAAAACACCCCCCAAAATACCCCCTCCACTTAAAATTCTTCATTTATATTTAATTTTTTTAATGTTATGAAAAGAAGCCTCATTCAAAGTAATTTAGCAGCAATTTCCTTCTGGTTGAAGCTTCCACAGTTGCTCTGCCCTTACAGTTAAAGCAGTATCATTTTTTGTTTGTCCAGAGCCTTACACTCAACTTTAGCATGCCTTCTAGAATGTCTCATCTTTACAGATCAGAGCATTTTAAGTATTTTTATTATTATTATTGCGGGCAGCTCTTGAGGCTTTAGGAAATGCTAACAATGAGGTCATGCAACAAAATATTCTAACCTACCTACCAGGATTTAGGAGCATAGGGCACCTAAGCATGAGGATGGAGGTTGCTCCAATGTGCTGAAATTCTAGCCCGTTGGAGCAGACTCGATTAATCCAGCCTGTTGGAGCATGGCAACTACCGTGCTCCAGCAGCCTCCTGCGTCTTGTGTATCAGTGTCCCTGTGCTTTAAAAAGGTGGTGCGGGCACGTGAACTAAAACTCTGTGAGCTGCTCTGATTAAAGTGCTGCCTCCCCTGCTCCCTGAGCAAGTGTAAAAGTGCCCATAAATTCCACTGGCTTTTAATAAGACTTGTTCCCTTAAATTTCTCAGGTGCTTTGAAAAGTCTCTCACTATACTTTGCCTTTGTGATGTGCACAGTCATCTCATTTCCTAGTCAGTATACAGCAGCATGCCTCCATCACTATACTAAGAACAGTGACAAAATGTGATCAATAAATTACACAACTTGAGCTGTTCAAACACCCAGGGGAGCTAAAGACATACCTCACACCACATTTAAAAAGAATGACACTTAAGCTGTGGTGCCATCCTTCAGGCTGAGGGACTTGCAACTTAGTAACAAGGAGAGTGTCCAGCTATTGAAATACGAAGTACAGTACAAAGTATATACCAAGAAAGAAGGAAATAATGGTGGCAGGAGGATCCATAAATAACCTTGTACCATTACTAGGCCACATGAAGGTGGGGCAATGAATGCTACCGAGGAATGACCATGCAGTGAATTTCAGAAACACACTTCCCAATCTCTTTTTTTCTTTAATAGTTTGCTTTATAAGAGGGAGGACTGGGAAGGTACAGTTTGGGAAGGTGTGGAGGGAGTGAGGGGGAGGTTTTTAATATAGAATTTACCTAATGAGTTGTAGCAATTAGCAAAAACTAATATTTGTATATTCCTCATGGAAGGATGCTAAGAATTATGAAACTGCTGCTGGCAGATAAATGGTACCAGCCTCAGCCATCTGTCTTACAAATGATCCTGTACGTAGAGCCATTATTTCAGTCAGACACAGGCAGATCTGCAATTGTTCATGGTCTGAGTGAAGAATAGTAGTTGTCAAGTGGTTTGAGTGTGTTGCGACTTTTAACAGACCTGTTTTCAGCTTGTCTGAAATGCTGAAGAATGGTGTGTAGGAAAACAATAGGAAGGTCGGCAAGGCCTATTACTGAATGGAGATGGTATATTTATTATTTGTTGTTTTGCTAGGCAAAGGTTTGCATGTAATATTAGTACATCCTTCTGACTGAAAATAGGAGGGAAAATTAGAAAAAAAAAGTGGAGCAAAAGAAGAGATGTTGAAAATGCATGTTGAGAAAGAATGTATACAATCTCTACAGACTAATATTTACAAGTCCTCCTTCCAAGGACTGATTTATTGAAGGGGATAGGATGCTTTGAGGTAGTACTGCCTTTAACCCCACAATGAGTACGTGAAAATTAACTGTTGGGTATCCAGGTTGTAGCAGTATTGGTCTAGAGGAAAAAGCAGTTGGGGCTTGTGGACAGATGTGACATCTTTTATTAGACCAACAAGATTTTTGCAAAAAAAAGTCTTTAATTGCAAGCTTTGGGGCACAAACACTCTTCATCAGGCATCAGAGAAAAGATTGTAAAAGTTCTCCTGGGTAGAAATGAAAGTTCATATTCCATAGGATTTCATGGAGGAGTCAATAGGTAGAAAACTCCTGTGGGCAGGCAGTTTTTACCTGGTAAGGAGTCTCAGCTCTCACATGAGGCTGTGATAATACAAATTACCTTAAACAAAGGCAGGAGCAGGAACTCAGGTTTCAGGTGGTCAGAGGTGTTTCCTGCTTGGAGAAATACTAAGATTTCATTTTGAAAATTGGCTAAAAGTCAGTGTCTTCCATATGTCAGGTATCCAGGTTCTAGCCGTATTGGTCTAGAGGAAAAAGCAATCAAGGCTTATGGAGAGAGGTGATCTCTTTTATTAATTAGACCAACAAGAGTTTTGCAAAAACAAAAAAACAATTAATTGCAAGCTTCTGGGTACAAACACTGAAATGAAATGAAATTTAATTTAATTTTTCTTTAAAGGAGAATCCATTTTTACAGTTTGTTGATTGATTTTTCTAGTTTGTTCGTGACTTTTTCATGTATTCTTGTGACCCATTTTTGAGTGATGGCTCATAGGTTGAGAAACGCTGATTATAAACAATAGGGACCTATTGAAATTACAATTCTTCAGATTTCTGAAAGTTGGCATTACTCACAAAATCGGGCACTGCCTGCAAAATCTGCAGGGGGAAAAAACTTACTGAAAAGAAAATGCTGGGTCCCCAGAGGGACCCAGCATCCCTTAGGGAACTGCAGCAACCCGTGGGGGTAGGGAAGGAGGGAGGGGCTGGAGGTCTGCCCACCCGAAGGGCTGCTAGCAAGATGGCTGCTGCCCCTGCCATTCACTGTTGATTGGCTGCAAGGGCTGCCTGGCATATGGCCCTGCAAACCACACACAGTGGACACGCACCTGTGCACCACACTGCCAATTGCCAATTTGCAGCATGGCAAAGGTGGGGAGTGGGGGAAGAGGGTTGACACTGGGACACCCCAGTGTAAAGAACCCAACCCCCCCCAAATAAATAAGGGGTGCAGAGCACATGGTGAAAGGCTGACCAAGTGCCCGGGCAGCAAGACTCTTTATATACATGCTAATGGGGTGAAAGGGTCGTTAATCCTTACTCAGAGTCTGGGGTCTTTCGTAAATGTTTCTGTGGATGGTAGATATTAGGGTTCAAAGTTGGACATTGACCTGCAACCTGGCTCAATTTGACCTCAGAAACCAAGCAAAGACTAATTCAATTTAAGCAAGTATGTATTGAAAATCATAACCATAACAACAAGGACATAACATAACAACATAGCTCTAACAGACCCGTATAGAAACTCTAGTACTTATTGATGGGAAAAATGAAACACTCCTATTAACCTGCTAGATGTCAGTACAGCATCAAACAAGCTTACCTTGTGGCACACTGACACTAGGAGACACCAGCTCTCAACCCTTCAGCACCTTCCCGCTCTCAGGTACTCAGCTGTCATGCATAGGGAGGGTGATACTTTACCAATTGAGCATCGAGATGAGTGGATCTTGACTTCAGGTAAGTACGAGTTGCAAACCCAAGGGTGATTTTGTAACTACCCACTCTCTCATCACCACACTACCTAGCACTACTTCACATGCACCACAAACATGAAAGCACCACAAAAGTACCACCCCCTTCCGTCCCTCACACATATACCGGGTCTTTATAAAGTTCTTGTGCACAACGTAAGTTATTAAAGTTTAACAGTGCTCAAGGACTTTATGAAGACTGTATATCACTCAGATCACACCACCTGCCAATCACTCACCTCTGCTATATCCACCAGTCACAGAGTTGTGCATATGCTTCCCACTACTTCTGTGCTCAACACCTTTGTGTTGTACACGTTACCCAAGTTATCTGGAAGCACATTACCTCATGCAGATCTGTACTCAATGCGCATGCCCATGGGTGTAAGTAGGTCAATGCCATCATTAAGGTGCCATGCTTTGGCTGCTGGCCAGGCTCTAAGTGGCCAGCTTGGTGCTACTGCTACCCCAGGAGGGCCCCAGGACCCCAGGTTAGGCTTCTGGGCCCAGCACAGGAGCTGGCTTCAGCCTCCTCTACCTGACCTAGGTACCTTTGCTGACAGTTGGAGCATGAGTGCCGCTGGTATTTGTCCTACAATAAATGTGTGCCCCTGCACATGCACGCTCATAGGGATGTATCCCAGGATGCTGTCTTTCTTAAATCAGTCAGTTTTGACGGTTTACAATGTTAAAGGTGCTAATATGTTTGCTGCAAATCTCCAATAGAAGAAATAAATCCACATGCAGGTTCAAATGTTTGTGGGGCGCAACTGTTTGACTGGCACTACACAAATGCTTTTTGGTTATACCAAGATATTTTCTTTTTACCCAACCTTTATTCCATAGTGCCTTCTTCCCTGCTTCCAAATACTATCCTTTCTCTGAGCAAGGAAGAATTAGGCAAATAGCTTATCTTATATGTGCTTTTACATCTGGCACTGCTCTGGTGTATTCAACCAGGGATAACTAGAAATACACATCTATGTTTTCCAGGCCACCAGAGCCACACTTAGTGCCCCAATTGTGGGGGAGGGGAGGAATTCAAGATCAAGCCCTCACTTTGTGCTACCCTGACCCTATTGTCAAATAGAGAAACCTCATAGATACTGTCTCATGTCCTGATGATCCCTAACCTCATTTGGAAACTTTAGTACATATAGATCAAATAGACACAGAAGTACTCCATCTACAATCCCTTTTACTCTGGCCATGATCTCTACAGAACTGGTCAGGTAGAGAGCAGCATAAGTTACTATTCCACCCTGCTTTAATAGGAAAATGTTCAAGCAGCTAGATGACAAGATTTAAGGCTGCTTAGGGTTGGCAAATCAACGCAAGGTCCACCACAGCCAAGGTCTACCACATAGTTTTGAAACACATATTGAAGCCAATTCTGTAACTGTAGGAGCCATGCAGCCTGATTTTCCTCCCAACCCAGTATGACGCATGGGTATTTTTACTGAAGACAGTGGTGAGAAATAAAAATACATAAATATAATAAAAAAGTCTCCACCCTGCTTCACTAGGAGAATGTTCATGCAGCCAGATGACAAGATTTAAATCACAGTACTATTTTATGCCAGCATAAATTAGTTTACTATGGTCTAATGCTGTTGCATGTGTAGACAGCAACACTTTACTTGGCATCTAATTAATCTAATTCCACTGTAAAGTGCGTGTGTAGATGTGGCCAATATGTGCTAATCTATGATTTAAGACAAGTGCCTATGACATAGGACAAGTGGCTCTGCTGATGAACAGGCCATGTAAATTGCCTGTAAATTGCTCCTAATTCCTGTTAGGCAACCCCATGTAAATCCATGCTGTTTTTGAGAATTTGGTCAGCTGGACAAGTTCTCATACATGTTTTCATTTAAACAAGCACTGGCCATTTGTTTACTTCTAAGAATGAAATCGACAATAACTGCCATTGCCTGCATTTTATATATATAAACACATACACACTCTGTAAGCTCCATTCTGGCAGCCTGCCAGAATAGCTCTTTGCAGCAAATGATTACCTATGAATGGAGAAGGTAATTCATGACTGCAGGCAGTCATTTGAAGAAAAATGACAAGGGAGAGTAGAAATGTATTGCATTGAGTATTTTGAAAGAGAATTCAAATATGGAAAAATGTTTTTTTCAAACTTTCAGGTCTATGACGTTTTATAACAATGGTTTGCTCTCTTAGATTTTTGGGGAGAACCAATGCTGAATTTCTGGTAACTATGCATGTGACAACTCCCATCTTCAGTTGTGTTCTCATCACACATTTCTAAGAACTGCTGATTTTAGTAGAAATTAAAGTGATTAAGTACATTGCAAAATGAGACAGTCAGTGATCATTGCACATCCAAAACTATCTTTTGAAGCATTGTAAATTTAATATATACATTTGCTATTTCATTAGCAATATTGTGGCTGGAAATGTACATCTGACATGTGACTTAAAAGGATAATACTATCCTATAACATGACTTTAAAAATAAAAACAAAAAAAACCTATTTATTTTCGTAAAAAGTGATAGCATCACTCTTTTCTATCATTTGCTTTACTGAAAACTATTAGAGTGTGATCCTTTTCTCCAATCTTTCATTGCGTCTTTAATTCAGAATAGTAACCATTACTGAGATAGGAAACTTGTTTGTAAATATCATTAATTCCCTACGATATATATACACAATAGTTGGTCTGGATTGTCCATCCAAAATACCAGAAAAATAGACCAGTTAACACCTACAAGTATGAACAGACATGCATTTGTAGTGTACCAAATCCTGCTCTAATTTGGATCGCTTGAAATTCAGAGCACTTTAGCAGTTTATAGACATGCACTGCTTGGCATGCCCACCTCCCTGAACACTTCAAAGAGGCCAAAGGCATGACTCTCAACCTCTGGAAGTTCCATAGGACAGCCAAGGATGCAGGAGAGCACTCACCATCTGTCTGTCACATGTGTCCCTTAGCCCTGGTGCTGGATGGGGAGAAAGTGAAGCACTGTGGGATGCTGGAGGAATGCACTATGGGATGTAGATCATCAACTGTGATCTGCTGGAGGCTCAGCAGAAGTGTTTCAAAACTATTTCCTTTTTCCCAAGGGTCATTTTTTTCAGGCAGGGGATCCCAACCTTTTAAAATAAGTGTACCCCTGGCAGCCCCCTTTTTAGTAAGTGTACCCCAGGGGGGAGGAGAGGTGAGCAGAGAGATGCAGAGCAGGGGTGTGGTGAGTGGCAGAGCTGTGGCAGCATGGCCCTGCTCTGGTCTTGTTCCTGTGAGGCAGCAGTGCAGTGCGGCAGTGCCACGTCCCTGCCTGCCCCCGCACACTCCCTGGGACCTTTCCAAGTACCCACAGGGGTATGCGTACCCCTGGCTGACAACCCCCATTTTAAGGGAATGTTTGCTTGAAGTTCTTCAAAGCATTTGGAAGTTTCAAACAGCATGTCTGTCCCTGGCCTAGTTTTCAAATAGACACCTTCTTTTATATTTTCCACAGATGTTTCTGTTTTGCACAACTTTGAAAAAATGAAGAACTTTTAACTTCTTAAAAATTGGGGTTATGAATTTGAACCTTTTTCATATGTATTCAATGGTATGATTTTCTTTCTAGTACTACTTTTTTCTGGAGGAGAAGAAAAGGTCTTCACACTCTTTCTGATCATCTATTCCTACATATCCTTGAACTCTGACCATCTAATTAAATATTTTAGCAAGTCTGTTCCTATTAAATGACAGGATTTTATTAAAACTTCCATTTGATCATCAGAGGATGTTGTAATTCTGTTTGAAATAAAAAGCATCTTTCAAATTAATTGTAGAGGTGTACCAATACATTGGTCCAATATCAGATTGGTACCAATATAAAGAAAATTGGCTGTATTGGAAATTGACCTGAAGTGGCTGATAAATGTCCATGTGTGCGCACAGCTGCAGCACAGTATGAAGGCAATGAGAAGCAGAGTCCAGCAGTGTTCAGCTGGTAAGTCTGTTGTGGTGGAAGGGGAGGGGGGAGGGAAGGGCAGATTGATGCCCCCCCGTGGTGAGGGTGGGAGGGGATAAAGGCAGGCACTGCCCCGTTGGGCTGGGAAACAGGTGCAGGACAGAATCATAGCTCATTGTGGGGGTGGGGGGTGCCGCTTGTGCTGCTGTGTGCACTCTAGGAAGGCATGGGTGGGGGTGCCCCTGGATCTGCATGGGCCAGGGCAGGCAGGCTACAGCTGTAGGCTGGAGATGGGGCTGCATAGGGTGGGCAGCAGCAATGGCGCTGAAAGCAGTGCTATGGGGGTGGGAGGAGCAGGGCTATAGGAGAACTTGGGGTGGCTGCAGATCCCTCCATAGCTCCCCTCTCTGGGCTGCCACCACCTGCCTCAAGCCCAGCCCCTGCTTAGAAGAGCCCAGTGCAGCCCCAGCTCCAGCCTGCCTGTCCTCCCCTGTGCAGATCTGGTGCACATGCCCTGACCCCCGTGCCTTCCTAGGGTGCATGAAGGAGCAACACCCCCCACCAATAGGATGCAGCTCTGTCCTGCCCTGGCTGGCTAGTGCCTGTCCCCACCCCTCCCTCACTGAGGGGGGAGTCATTGATCTGCCCCTCCATGCTCCTTCTCCTTCCCTTACCCCTTCTACCACAACAGACTTACCAGTTGCATGCAACTGTATTGGAAATCAGATTGGTATCAGCCAATATGCCTCATTAAATACCAGATATCGGTATCAGCTCACAAAATCTCTATTGGTGCACCCCTAATTAATTCAAGGGTAAAATGCAAAATTTTAGCTAATTTTGGATTTCAAACTTCATTGCAAAACAACAAGGAAGTTTTTTTATCTCTCTGCCTACCATCTGACACCTCCAGGGAAGGAATTCTACCTGATCAACACATCAAAGAGCCACTCAACACAGCTCACAAAGACACTCCTGGACCCAGAGGGACAGCCTTCCATCTTCAGCTCCCTCTGTGCAAAAATGAAGTTTATTTCCTACCAATGGGGACTTTTTACCATCTTGTACTATCTATGCTTTTCCTGGAGCCTGACAAAGGGACTTTGATCCCAAAAGCTTGCAGAAAAGGACAATTTTCCTGTCATTTTCCAGTTGGTCTAATAAAAGGTATCATTTTGGAACCAAGAATTCTAGTTTTTGTACTCCTAATTAATTGACATTTTTCTATCTATTCTTATGATAAATATACTAAAAGTGAATAACAACACCTACTGAATGGCAGAGAACTGATATTTTTAAGTTTCCTTATGCTATACACCAGTCACATCCAAAGTACCAATGTATTTAAATTCAGCCACATGTGATATTAGATGGCATCTTTGTTTCAGTTAGTTTCTTAGTCAAGGCTGGACATTTTCCTTATACAGCTGCAGTGAAGACATCCTTCAACTATTAACTAGGACAGAAAAATTCATTGTTTTATTATGTAGTCAAAATCTGTGTTATGAAACCAACAAAAGTACGTGTCATTGTACATTCTTGAGTTTCATACACCTCATCCCATGCACTATTAAAAAACAAACAAAAAACAAAACAAAACCACAAAACAGTTTTTTTCTCCACAGTACATAGTTATCAGAAGATTTTCCATTATGACTGATTAAAAATATTCTTTTACAAACATTTTAAGACTCAGATAATCCACAAGCAGGATTTATTTAATTAAATATTAATTAAAATTAATATTAAATTAATTGATCAATTTAAAATGCTTCCCAAAATGCATAGGGTGCATCACAAAGTAATGAAAACATCTACAAACTTCTTCCAGCAGCAGAAATATACACTAGGGATAGTAGAGATGTATATGACAGCCAAACTATAGCCAAATTAACATAGTATAGTTCAAGAATGATGTGATGCCATCAATGTTAAACTTCTTTTAACCATTTCTGAAACCTAGCAGCAATCTATTTCTGCTGGAAGCAGCTATAAATTCTTTTGGACATTATACGTGGCACATTCTTACTGGCAATATCATTCACCTTGCAAATGGCATAGCAAAGTTAGTGGCTAGACTGTTGCAACTTATTTGTCAACATGTACTTGAAAATCAGGACATTTTTGATGGGATGGCTTTATCTTGTTAATGGCCAACATTTAAAGTGGGAAAAGCTATACAGATCAAGTCAAAGGTCTACAAAAAGCCTAATGGCCCATTGGAGTAGCCAATGGTACACAAGGAAGTGACGTGGCTAACATCCATTGTCACCTTTAACTCTGTACAGCCAAAATGTCCCATTTGTATATTTAAACCTAGGCCAGTAGGTTGCAGGCACTGGGCAGGAATGTGGAGCAAGGTTCAAATTCTTGTTTCTGGAGATGTAAGAAGACACGTGGACTATTTGGCCACTGCCCCCTTCAATGTTAATAAAAGGGGATGTAAATTCTACAGATCGATCAATGCCTTGTGCCTCTAGTGTCCTCACTGAAATGAATGGAATGACAAAAGAACTCAATGTAAGCATATTAGCATCTGGCTTTTAGAGTTTTATTTTATAAAGAGAATGTAAATCTGAAAGTATTATTTTGCTTAAGGTCTAGCAATCACTCAAGTGAATAAGAGAAAAACACTGCAGTTTGAGGAACAAAGTTTTGCAGCATGTTGCACTTTCCTGTTACTGAGTGCAAGGTGGGACAAGCTGGCTGGGTGAACCACACGTATCGGTTGTGAGGAACGGTACTTACTCTGCAGTTGATTTTAGCAGGGTGAAGTTTTATTATGATGAACCACGAATGCAGGTTATGATGAGCGGCTGCAGGAACACGGAGTTACAGAAACCACGTTACGGCAAGCTACCGCAAACGCACGAGGGCCTTTTTTATGAGATGAGGAAGTGACTGGATTGTCGCTCTGAGGGTCTCTCTGCCTTCCTGTTCCGCGGTGGGTTACATATACTTGGGTTCGCGTAAGCGTGCTGTGTCATACTGCGGCAAATTTTAGCCTATGGCGGCACATATTGAGTTTACCCAGCGACAAGCTCCTAGCCTATGGTTATTAGCCAAGCACTGGACATCTCTGTCCAATTAC
>JAGPOW010000304.1:53124706-53147354 GCA_030014935.1 Caiman crocodilus | reverse complement strand
GCACCTTTATTGCTAGCAATAAAAACTTTTTTTTCTTTCAAACTTCCAACTGGTATTCGTATATTGGCTCACGCATACCGGGCAACGAATTCAGACTTGTATAACACTGGGAATAAATGTACAGTAGTTACTATGCAAAGCACTGGAATGTTATTGTCAGTTATGTAGCTGCCAGAAATGAAAATATACAGAACATATTGCACTAACATGCAAAGTATATCATCTTCAGAATCAAATGTTTAGCAGCAGTGTGGGAGATACTTCGCCTGAGAGAATGGCAGTCATACGTTAAGGGTTACAACTGTACAATTGTACAGAATACAAGGGTACAGAATACTCTGCTACAATTAGTACATATTTTTATGAAATAGAGATCAGAAGGATGTGATTTGTTGAAGTATATCTGCTGCAATTTCAGATATATTTTAAGATATTAAGAGGAATATGGATTACATCCCATTTTCAGAATAGTGCCAATACAATACTTTAGTGCAAGTAAGAAACTAAATGAAACTGAGCCAAGTTGGAATGTGTTTCCTCATGTTTGGCACATGAAACAAAATGTGCAAAATTAAAATCAGATAAAACAAAAGTGGAAAGAAAATTGATTGGTTCCTTGAAGAAGCATATATAAAGAGATAGAAGTCAAAATTTTAAAATAAAATAATGTTAAATAGAAGACAAAAGTATATTTGAGCTTAAAATGAATAAAAACCTGGCGCTCAGCCTCTACTCCAAACTGAGTTCTCTACAAGTTTTATTTATTCTTGATAATTATCCTTCTTTTTCCAAGAACTACAACAGGTATACGGTATTTGACTCTATTGTAGTCTTTAAAGCCTGTGCTCTCTCAGGCTTGGGAAAGACATTACACATAAACCAGTTTAAGTAATCAGAAACTGGTTTAAACCTGTAACAGAGCAGACATTCAGTGCACATATACCAGTTTGAAAATGGCTGAAACCAGTTTGAGATAAACCTGGTTGAACGTAGATATCAGACAACTGATTAGGCTCAAACTGGTTTATGTAATGTCTGTCCCAGACCCCTTGCTGGTTTAAGCTAAACCAGATTCCCCTAGCAACTCAGCATGCTCTCTGCTCCAATGAGCTGGGTTGATCTCTCCCCTCTGTTCTCCAGATGGAGCAGAGGCAGGGTGTGGGCAGAGGCTGCTCTACCATGGCCCCCAGAGCAAATTCTTCCCACCCTTACCACATCCTTTGCTGGCAAACCCTGGGGACCACATTCTGGGGTTTGCCAGCCCCAGCTGCACTTCCACAGCTTGCCTGCAGCTAGGCAGGGATGAAATTAATTCCTTCTTCTGTCCCCTTGTCCCCCTGGGGGTTTGGCTGCAATCTCTGCAGCTTGCTTGCAGCCAGGCAGGGAGGGGATTAATTCCACAGTATGTCCTGGAGCAGGGAGAGACAAGCTAGACAACTGTGTGCAGAACCAAGTCCTGCACCTGTGGGCCCAGAGCTAAGCCCTGCAAGACCAGACTGAGAGGTGGGAAGTGTTGGCAAAGACCTAACAATCTTCACATGTGCTGGAGATGTAGTTAAGGGAAGTTGCAGACAGCTTCACTAAAGAATGCAGAAAGCTACATTTACGTTATAAAGCAGAACCTGTAAAAGGTGGGACTACCTAAACAAAGTCTTCCTAAATGCTTGGCTGTAAGGAGACACTCTACCCTCAGGATTAGTAAAATGAATTCTTATCTTCCTGGTTAACATTTTAAATTAGACTAAGTTGTGTATGATGTGTTTTACTGGGCTGTATCTTAGCTTATCTGAATATTTTTATATTTTTTAGCCCTGTTGTATGCTTTACAAATTGGTATGATCAATACATGTTTGTTTTAGAGAAAGGACTTTTTTCCCATCCCCGATCCTCAGTCTGGCAGCATCTGTTGTGTTCCCACCCTCTCCCAATGCCCCAGGCTAGTGACTGGTCACACCCCCTCCACTCCAGCAGGGTGGGGTTTCATAGATTGTAAGGGGCTGGTAGGGACCTCTGAAGATCATTTCCACACCCCCGCACCCAAGGCAGGAAAGACAAAGGGGTCAGGTGACCCCAGCGAGGTGACAGTCCAGTCTCCTGATGAAGATGTCCAGAGTAGGTGATTACATCACCTCTGGAGGGAGTTTATTCCACAGTCTAGACACCCTAACTGTGAAGAAGCTTTTCCTAGTGTTAAGCCTGAAATGGTCTTCCAGGAGTTTGTGCCATTACTCTTGGTTTTCCCCAAGGGTGCCTTGGTGAACAGTTGTTTGCCGAGCCCTTAATCTACTTCCCTGATGTAGTGCTAAGCTGCTACCAAGTGCCCTTCAGTATTCTCTGTTTTAGACTGATGAGACTCAAGTCCCTTAGCCTTTCCTCATATGGCTTGCCTTGCAAGTCTCTGATCATATGGGTGGTTCTTCTCTGGACTCTCTCAAGCTTTTCCACATCCTTGTTGAAGTGCAGCCCCCAGAACTGGATGCAGTACTCCAGCTGTGATCTCACCAATGCTGTATAAAGTAGAAGAATCACTTCCTTGGCTTTGCTTGAGATGCATTGGTTGATGCATGCCAGAGTACGGTTTGCCCTGCTGGCTACAGCATTGTACTAACAGCTCATATTCTCATACTGTGGTTGATTATCTCCTCCTAGGTCCCTTTCAGTCATGGTGATAGTCAGTTTGACACCAATGAACCTGTAAGTATGTTAGGGATTGTACATCCCCAGATGCAGCACTTTACACTTCTCAATTAAACTTCATCTGGTTCCGATCCTCTCAACTTGCCAGCCTGTCTAGATCTGCCTGTATCTGCAGCCTATATTCAAGCATGGCCACACTCTCCCATAACTTGGTGTTGGTCTGCAAACTTGGCTAGTGAGCTCCTTACCCCCACATCCAAATCACTGATAAAGAATTTGAAAAGGACTGGACTAAGCATGGTCCCCGAGGCACACCACCGGACACATCTCACCAGGATGACAGATCCATTCATTAGAACTCTCTGGGTCCTACTCTGCAGCCAGCTTCCTACCCATCTAACTGTTGAGCAGTTAAGCCCACAATCTTCCAATTTTCATGTGAGAACATCATGAGATACCAGTTCAAAGGCCTTTTGGAAATCGAGGTATACAATGTCAACCTTCTCTCTCTCATTCGGGTAGAAAGTTGCCTGATTGTAAAAGGAGATGAGATTAGAAAGACAAGCTCTGCGCGCAATGAAGCCATGATGGCTGCCATTTAGAATCCTACCTTTTGCAAATCTACTGCCCATAGACTCCTTGATGAATTTTTCCAGGATTTTCCCTCGGATACAAGTTAGGCTAATTGGTCTGTAGTTTCCCAGGTCCTCTCTCCTCCCCTTCTTGAAGATAGGCACAACACTGGCCCTCTTCCAGTCTTCAGGGACTTCCCCCGAGTGACACAAGTTTTGGAAGAGTTTTGCCAGAGGTGCCACAATGACTTTGGCCAGCTCCTTCAGAACTCTTGGATGAAGTCCTGCTGACTTATAAATGTTTAACTTTTCTAACTGATCACACACTGTTCAACGTCAACAGTAGGAAGACTGTCATTCCCACCATGCCAATTCTGTACCCTATCTAGCATGATTTTCCCCTTAGTCTGGTGAAATACCAAAGCAAAGTAGTCATTCAGTAGTTCAGTTTTCACCTGAGTGTTGAGAGAACCTTGGAGGATGTCTCTCCTCCCTTCCCTTTGGCAGTGGCTGGCAGGCATCATCTAGCACCCCCCAGCTTCTGGTTTGAGTCACTGCAGGCATGTGGCTGCATTTCCTGATTTAACAGAGAATGTCTATCCAGTTATTAATCAGAGTAAGCTTTGCAGCTTTGACTAATTTGCAAGGAGTAAATCAATTCAGGCTCGGGCTTTTTGAATGTCTGTTCCTAGCCTCAAAGGCCAGCCTTCATATCTTGTTACTTTAGAACATTTGAGAAGGACCTCAAAATCCATTTTGTGATCCTGGTGTTATCAGCTAGACTTGAGTGCAAAAGTCAAACCAGGACTCAGAGATGTAGGAATATGGGAATGGAAGAGGCCTTCCAAACCACTAAGTCCAGTTTCCTGTGTTTGCAGCAGACATTTGTTCAAGTGATCCCCTTATTGGATTTCTAATTCCATAAATCAGGAACTTAGACTGGAAACTGTTAGATTAAGAAATGTATGATCTAAAACAGAACAACTCCCTGCCTTTCTTATAGGAGCAGAATAACGTCTTTGTAGACAGAATCATGAGATAAACCTATATATCATGCAGGGCAATCATAACCAATAATAAGTGGCAATTTCCTGAAATCAGAACAAAATTATATTTTTTCCTATTTTGGTTTTTCCTATTTTGGTTTGTTAGGCCGAAGTACATGCCTAATGTTCAGACAAATTCTAATGGTTGTAATGAGGGATCCAGGTTTTCCATTCACCACAGAAAAATTGGCTTTTCTCATTTAAAGGAGAAAGATGCAGGAAACAGTGGGTCTTTCCTTGTAGGCCAGCAGAGTTCCAGCCTGCAAGCAATTGCTTAGGTATGGGAGGAGTTGGAAGAGGGTAATCAGCAGGGAACCTGGTTTTCTCTGATTTTAAAAAATCCCCAGTTTTTGGTTAAAAAAAGTAACCCCAAATCCACTTTTTCCCCACGATTAAAATGATTTTTATATATATAGAGGCAGAAGGTGCCACATGCATGTGGGGCTGCAGGCTGGGAGTAAGGGGTCTGTGGGTTGAAAGTGAAGGGGACTAGTAGGGCCAGGGGGCAGTGGGTTGGGAGCGAGGGGCAACAGCATAGGTGGGGCAGGACACCCCTATACCAGGGCTGCTTAGTGTCACAAAGCAGTGGGGGGGACTGATGACAAATCGCAGCTGGATCCATGTCCTGGTGAATGAAGGTGGCAGGGGGAGCTCTGATTTTCTATCATAAAACCTCCAAAATCAAATGCCAAAACATATAGGTATTCAGAATTTATTTTAACAATTAAGGCTTCTTAATTGCTTTAAAATTGTAAATATATCAGTACAACATTGTGTTCAACTAATACCTATATTTATAGTGGTATTTCATTTTAATTGCAGAAAAAAAAAAAATCAGATTTTAATCAGAGAATTTGGGATTTTTTTAAATAGAGAAAACCAGGATCCCTGGTTATTACTCTGAGCTTGCTAAAATAAAATGATGACATCAATTTTAAGTACTTATCCAAGAAAGGTGAGCAAGACAGCTATTAATGTAGGGATGCAGTAAGAACAACTGTAGACTCTACACAGCACCTGTTGAATAATGCTATAGCTAGTCAGGGAAACTGTTATAATATCAGACTAGATGCACAAGAGAGGGACATAATAATTAAGAATTCTTCAAGTATTGAGGAAGACTTTTAAGGAAAGCATGATGCTTGCAAGTAGGAGCAATCAAGAAAGACTTCCCCGGAGCTTACTTCTTCTGCAGTGGAATGAAGGTCTGCTTTGACTTGCCACAAAACCTGCTCCATTAAAAAAAATAAGCGTCTTACCTTGTGTGCAGTTTCTGCAAACTGCTGAGCAGTGTTTCTCAGCTCCTCTGTCTTTTCCTCTGCTCGACCTAACCTTTCACCACGCTCATTCAAAGCCTGACTTGCCTTCTGTACTGCACTGGTCACACTATCTGCTGCTGAATGGAGTATGCTGTTTCCTGCAACATGAAACTTATTATTAGAAATACAATGTAAAACATCAGTATATGATAAGCTACTACAGATATTACTAGATATTTCTTCTTAGTATTAGAAGAAATTATTTTTCATCCCTTTATTAAGTTTGGAACAGCATGTCTACCAATTCTTCTCAATGTCATTACTTCTAATTACGTGAATTCCCAGTTAATCCAAGTTTGTACATATATACACAACCTGGGTAGAGATTTTGTTTTCTGCCATACCATTAAGAGATTAGCAACATAAACTGCAATAAAAACAATAAAATTAAGGAACAGTAAGACAGCAATATGTATAACTGGAGCCTTTAGTGAAATGTTATTTTCCAAGTTGCAGTATTTCATGTTGGTAGCTCATCTCTGGATACTACCCAAGTAAGTTAATGGAACAATTTACAGAAGTTTGTCATGTTCATGTAGCAGGTCATGCCAAGATTCGACACAATATCTGTACCAAGGAAGACAGGTACTCTCTAGTATTCTCAGACAGTTGCAGTGCTGTGTGGGACTCTTCCTCTGGGACTTTCTAGCCAAACAGTTAAAGGCTGCTTCTCAGCCTTGGTTAAGACTGAGCCTTGGTTAACCATCAAATCATTACCTTTTTTTCTAAATCAGCATCTGCTTTCTTCCTTCCTAATACCAAGTTTCATATTTCCCTCATGTCCAAGGCTTACAATCTCAATTCTTTCCAATGCTCCATAATCCAGGCTCTAGTTATATTCTTTATTTTCCTCTCTCATCAAGAGCATCATTTTCTTCATTGTTATTGCAAATGACCCTCACCACCATTATTGTCATCCAAATCCTGGGTCATTCGTAGTATTACTTCTTTTTGACATTCTCTTCAAAATGCTGTTGTTGAAGTCATCAGCCACATTAAATCAAACCATTCATCATTGTAGTAGAATCCTAGGGTTGAAGGAACCTCAAGGGTCATGTAGTCCAACTTCCTGCATAGACCTAGCAAAACCTACTCCTGTAGGGCTAGCTTTTATTCCACATATTAGGTGGCCTTGGGCATGTGAGATACTATTCCACGTAGCTCCAGTCCTGGAAAAAAAGTTAATACCAAGGCAGGCCTACTTCCTCCTTGCTGTGACTTTTGTTGTAACTTGGTATGAAGGGTAAGATGACAGTGAGTTACAAAAATATAACAGAATGTCACTTAAGTGCCTAAGTCCACTAAGACACTCAACAGGATCTGGCTCATATCATCCCAATCATTCCAAACCAATGCTTATCCCAGTCTCTTCTTTTAAACCTTCAGTGAACTCAAATTTCACAAGTCCCTTGGGAAACTGTTCTCAATACAGTTTACATACACAGACATATTTTTTTTTAATAAAAAAAATAATCTAAGTCTGCTTTGCTGCTTCAATGTCTTGTATTCTGCAGCAAGAGAACACTTGCGTTTTTTTTTATAGCAGCATTTAAAATATTTGACAACTACTATCGTCTCCTACCTCAATCTCAA
The DNA here is from genome assembly GCA_030014935.1 of Caiman crocodilus. NCBI lineage: Eukaryota > Metazoa > Chordata > Crocodylia > Alligatoridae > Caiman > Caiman crocodilus. Next base: position 53,140,187 of record JAGPOW010000304.1, on the reverse strand, counting down.
CATTAAACTAAAAAAGCTTAGCTTTCTCAACTGTTCCTTCAGTGACTTCCATGCCACCATCTTTATCATCTTCATCAAATTACCTCTGAATTCTCTTCAGTTTTTCCTCATCTTTTTTAAATCAGAGTTCAGAAGTGCACACAAAACTAGATGAGGCTTCACCAGAGCTGAGTGATACTACCACCTCTCATGCTGCTCCCCTCTCCCCCATCCAATGACATCATATTGTTTATGAGTTTATGTTAAGTTTATGATAATGCTATGATTATGTTAAGTTTGTGATCTACCAAATGTCCAGTACAGATTCTCAGTAATACTACTACTTATTCAATCATCACCCATCCTGTTTTAGAACATTTAATTTTTATTTCCCTAGGTATAGCATGTTACATTTGTCTAGGGCAAATTTAATGTTGTGGTCTAGTGCTGAGATCTCTGATATATGGAGATCATCTTAATTTCTAATCCTATCCTCCCAAGCGTTTGCAGCTCCTCCCAATTTAATGTTATTTGAGAAATTCAGCAGAAAGTCCTCCATTTGTGTCCAAGTCATTAATACAAATGTTAAGCACTAGACCATGACCAGACCCCTGTGCTACCCCACAAAAAACCTACTGCCATCCTAACTTCAATCCACTTATAACTATTTTCAGCTTATGGTTATTTATACAGTTAGGTACCCATCTCATAGTTTTGCTATCTAGTCCACTTTTCTTTAATTTACATATGAAAATGGCATGAGGGACTGTATCAAAATTGTTATTAAAACCACATTGTATCAATTGCATTCCCTTCATCCAAGAAACTAGTTATCTTATGAAAAAGAAAATGTAATTTGTTTGGACGTTTTAGGAACAAATCATGCCATAGTGGCTGTTAACGATCATCATTGCTTCCATGACATGTTTACAAATCAACCGGCCTATTATGTGCTCCAATAGCTTCCCAGGTGTTGAAGTTAGGCTACCTGGCATATAAATACCTTAGTCTCTTCCTTTTTCCTTCTTTTTAAAAACTGACACTATGTTGCCCCTTCTTTAGTTCTCTAGGACTTCACCTTTTATTCCCGAGTGCAAATATTGGCACTAATGGCTACAAGAGTCTTCAGCCAGTTCCTTCAGCATCCTGGGAACACCGTCAACAACTCTTGCCTTATTATGCCATCATTTTTAGGGCTCTTTCCAGACTCATCCCATTGTTGATCCCTGTACATCTTTCTTTCTACTCCCACTCATCTAGAAATTCAGGTCTAATTACTGCTCCCTTTTACATCACTTGGGGCCAAAACTGAATTGAACTGCATGTTAATGTTGGCACTGTTTGGGATTTCCAAAATTGAAATTGATGGGATGTTTAGCGATATGGAAGAACTTCTATATGAGGAGAGATTAAAGAGAAACACCCTAATTCACTAATTCAGTTTAGGAAGAGACGCTTGAGGGTGAACATGATTAGGGTTTACAAAATACTAAATGGTGAAGAGAAATTAACAAGGCATTTAGTATTTACTGTCTAGTATAAATGTCAGTTGTGAAAGCCAAGCCCAGGTATATAATCAAGGATAAGTAGCCAAGAAAAAAAAATGATGCAGTGATGTGACTATATCGGAAATCTGCCCCAAGTGGCAGATAACTTGGCTGGTAAATGCCTGTGTGTGTCCATAGTCACAGTGCAGCATACAGGCAGCGAGCAGCACAGCCTGGTAGCGTGGAAGGCTGTGTGTAGCTGGTAAGTTTGGTGTGGTGGAAGGGGAGGGTGGAGGGAAAGAGTGTGGGAGGGCAGATCAACGCCCCTTGTGGTGAGGGATAGAGTGGGGCTAGGATAGGCACTACTCAGCAGGGGCGGGTGGGCATGGGACTGACCCACAGTTCGTCAGGGAGGCATGGGCAGGGGGGACAGCTGGTTACCGCTGCTGCACACTGCTTGTCTGGGAGGGTATGGGGCAGAGGGGAGGGCAGGGGTGCCCCTGGATCTGTATGGGGAGGGGCAGGGCAGGCTGCAGCTGTAGGCCGGGGGCCATGCTGTGCTGTGCTTGGGGCAGGCAGTAGTGGTGCTGGGAGGAGGCTGCAGGGGAGCTTCCACCGTCACTGCAGAGGGCATTGATCTGTCCCCCATGCCTCTTCCCTCCCCCTCACCATTCATCATAATGGACTTACCAGCTGGACTCAGCTGTATTGGAAATTGGATCGGTATCGGCCAATATACCTCCTTAAAAATTGGCTATCAGCATCAACCCCCAAAATCTCTATTGGTGCACCCCTGATGAAAAGTATTGTTTAGTGTTGTACAACATTGTAGACATAGCTCACAAGGAGAAGCTCCCTAGTAGAAATGAGGAACAAGTGCTAGAATACCTGGAGGATCTTGAAAAAGTTTAAAAAAAGAAGTTGCTAAGAAATTATAATACAGCTGCTGAACTGCTACAAGGTGATGAACACATGGTAAACAGCCTTTAGCATGTATTCCTCACGTTCTTGTAGCAGCTCAGCAGTTATATTTAGTAAGAGTTACTAGGTATTTAGTAAGATACCACATGGTATATAGTAAAATTTACCAATAAGAAAAACGTATTGAATGATTGGGGAAATTAATTATAGTACCAGCTTTTTAAAAAGGGGAGACTAGTGCAAGTCATAAAGATGAATCCATCTATTGAGTATCCAAGGAAAATATTCACTGGAACACTGAAGAGGAGGATGAAAACCATATGGAAGTGATTCTCACATGGGAACAGGCCTGAATGGGATAAAACAGACCAGTCATTTGTGACATTTTAGGCAATCATATAAAATAAAAGTGAGCTCGCTACAATTAGTTTAATTACTTTATCGACTTCAAAAAGGAGAAAAAGTTTGTGGTAGAAAAGTTTGTGACAAATTTTGAGAATACACTGCACAATTATATTTATAGAAAAAAAATCTACAATAAGTTGAGTGGTGAAAGGAGGAAAAAAAAAAGATAATGGCGTGTTCCTGAGGATTTACAGTGAAATAGGGAGGAAAGCCATCATTGGATTTGTTCAGCTGGTGCTGCAAACAAAAGTTATAACTGTCACATGTTATGTGGAAACTCTCTGAATAACCTTAGATATGCAGATTATGTTGCTATCAAAGCAGTAGTTGGCAAAGATCTATGAAGAACAGATACTGGCTGGGAAACAGAAAATTTGGACTTCAAATAAACATGGAGCACATCTACATAAGACGTTTACTGCAGAGTAGACAAATCAGCTTAATAGTGTAGATGCAAGACATTAACATGTGGCCCTGTTAGGCTGCAGGAAACTAATGAACTCTGCAGCACTACATGTGTAGATGCTAATACAGTTGACTGGGGCATGAGGGTGCTTCATTGTGGAGGCTGCCTGCTGGCTACCCGCCACAGCAGAGCAGCCTCTCTCCTCAGTCAACACATCCGCAGCACATTGAGCTATGTTGGAGCAGCCCTGGGATGGCAGGCCGACTCCCTGGGCCTCCTACAAGCCAGGGCTTCTCTGACCAGCTCAATGTGCTGTGGTCCTGGGTGCCTGTGTAAACATGGTGCCTGGGAGCAACAAACTTTGGAGCAAATAAGCACCTGAGTTTACTGCTTCACCTTAATAGCGGGTGTAGATGTACCCACAGAGAAGAAAAATTATAGTAACACAAGAGAAAGATGAAAAGATCAGTCAGAGACAAAGAACTAAAATGGAACCCCACCCATGTAGCCTGGAGAATTAGTGATCAATGCATTAAGATAATATATATATAAAAAGAGACAAACTGGACTACTTACTACTGCATTTGGAAAAATTTGTATGATTTGGAAGGCTCAAGTTATTTTAGTAAATATTAAATAAAGGTTTCATTAAAGTGAACATTTCTAGCAGTGGAAATTTCCCACTACTAGTAATGATTCCAAGATAAATAGTAATATAAAATGTTCAACCTGCAACCACACACTCTCCCCTGCTTCTTCTACCTTCCTGAGATTGGAGCCATTTTGGGCTGAAGAAAGCATGGGTTGCTCTAGTCCTTCCAATCCCAAGCATCAGGAACTAAGCATATGGAGTAGTGTGCAAAGCCTCTGTCCACTTTACTCTGTGTACTCCAGTCTGAGTAGCTGTGTGCCTCATGACTTCTCCAGACCCGGGTGGCCCCTAGAAGGCATGGGAGCCCTTCCCCAAGAGTTAAACCACAGGAAAGTGTACAAATGTTGATTCTCGTGGAAGCACCATTTTTGACCAGCTGAAACCGTGTGAACAACTGTATGCTTGTGGTTTCCACCAGGAAAGTAACAGTTCTCTCAATGGAAGTGTAACATTTGTATGTGGCCAGAGTGTACAAGACAATTGAGGTTAGCATGTAAACTGACTGAAAGGAATACTGGGACACCTCACAGATGTTAAAATAATGGTGATATTGGGACATGAGGAATTTTATACCCCATCTCCAAAATTGTGCATCTTGGCATGCCAGATGCATAATGTTTGCATAACACTTGGGATAGAACATAAAATTCCTTAGATCCTAATAGTGTAGGCATTGTGGAGGAACTCTGAGTATGTTTATGCATGCATGTGTGTGTGGGTGGTGTGTTTCTGTACCGTTTCCCAATGCCCAGCTGAATATTGGGATGAGGCACACACAGCCCTGGGTGCTAGGGTTGATACTCTGGTTCTGGGACAGGTGCAATACAAATCAGCCACAAATGTGTTCCATATTACATGTGAAATTCTCTGTGGCTGGTCTGGCATTTTATTGCTCCATAAATTGACTGAACATGTTATGTAAACTAACATAGTCAACATGTTAATTACACCATAAATGTAATGTTGGCCAGGGACATGACTCTCTCAACATACTAAAAATTTAAAAAAAGGTTATAACAAAACACCTATGGCTAGAAGTAATTCTGTTACAACAAAGATGGTTGCAATGGCTTAGACATGCATCAAAAATGAGTCTAGAAAAGATTCAACATATGAAGATACATACCAGAGTGCAGGAAACAAGAAAAAAAGAGGAAGATCAAGGGTGTGTGATAAGCAAACAAAGTAAAGGTTGATACAGAACAAGACAGAACTTATCCTCTGCCTTTGTTTCATCTCCTCTCACATCACACACACACTGTTATGTAGCTCCCCTATATTTTCATACCTTCTGTTTCTTATCTTACTAGCATCTTTAGGTGCTTTCAAATCCCTCCTTAAAACATGCTTCTTTCAAGATGCCCTTCCATGATGTTTCTTCAGTATTAGGCTCTATGCCCTCCTATGCACAAATTGTTGCTTTATGTTCAGTTTGTATTGTATTCCAAAAATAGAAATTTGAAAACTTTTGAGACTTTTCAAGCCACATGTACACACACACACACACAACACCTGTAAACAGTGTATATTACTATATGTAATGCATTCATGATTTAAAGCTAGTCTAAATTGAAAGCTTTATTTTAAAAGGATCAATACGAATTTGGCATTTCCCATTTCTATTGTAATATTGATACAATCCCTCACTGCCTTTTATCAGTGAATTCAAAATGCTTTAAAGTTTGGTCACCGAATATATTTTAGAAAAATAAGTGATATGTCTAAGATGCACAGCAAGCCAGCTGTAGAATAAAAATGACAGGATGCCACATCTAGTTTTCTGATCTAACCATTAATCAAGTTGTCATAGATAGCAATCATCTCTTTCAAAAATGGCTCTGCTAACTTTAAAAACTACCCCATGTTAAGATGGTAGTTTTTTCTTCAACATTATGAATAAACCAATTCAGGCGATGAATTTAGATGAGTTCTGGTAGTGAAGTGATTCTGTAATAAAATTCATTTGTCGCACAAGAAACATTTTTGGCATGTAAGATGGTAAATTCTATACCTAAAGGTCATGCTTCTTTTATTAGGCTACAAGGATACCTGGCAAGACTTAAATTTGGACAGAATGCTAAGATGAAATGTAAGCCAATTATTTCTCTATCGAAATACTTACAGTTAAAAAAAAAATTCCTTTTTGAATTTTAATTTTGCTCCATAATAAAAATAAGGAACAAACAATAAATGAAGACCCATTTCACTGCTTGATTTACTTTTAAGTTTCAATAAAGAGACAAATTAAAATAATCTTTACATAGTTTATGAAATATCAACAGAAGATCATTAGATTTATTCAGACCTCTCTGTACTCACTTTCATGACAGGAAAAGGAACAGGATTTGCTGATAGCGAAAATCCATTACTCTTATTTAATGAATAAAATGCAGCCAAGCACCAAGTACTAACAGAAGAAAAACAAGCAAAAACCAAACAGGAAAGACAAAAGAATAAAAAGCATTTACCATAAAATAAATATCTTGACTCTAAAAATGCAGGCACAAGGTTGAATTAGAACATGATGACACAAATCTAAGATCAAGTGACTAAAGAAAAGTCATTTATAATTTTAACTGGGGTAGAGAAATTTGATGAAAATAGGCATGTGTTAGTAGTTAGGCTAGGGACAGAAAATACACATAAACCAGTATGAGTGATTGGAAATCAGTTCAGATCTGTAAAACAACAGAGTTTCAGTGCATATAAGCCACTTTCAAAATGGTCAAGACTGGTTTCAGATAAACCTGGATGGATGTAGTATCAGACTTAACTGCTTGAACCAATTTATTGAACTTCTGTCCCAGATCCCCTCCAGATTCAAGATATCTCATAGTTCCCCAGCATCCCAGAATGCTTTGCATCTTCTCTGCATCCCTGCCACCCACCTGCAGGGAGCGTAGGCTAGTCTTAGCCCAAGCTGTCTGCTCCAGCTGAGCTGGGAGGCATGCTCCAGTGCCCCCTGGCTTTTGGTCTGGGCCACTACAGGCATGTGTCTGCATTTCCAGAATAAAAAATGAATGTCTGTTCCCTTGTTTTTCAGTTCAATCTAAGCATTTTAGATTAATCTGCAAAGATTGACTTAATTCAGCCTTGGGCTTTTTGACTGTTTGTATTTAGCCTTAGGGTCTAAGGGAGATATAATATGTAGGACTGAAGTATACTTTTACTTGGCATCAGACAAACTTTTAGAAAGACTGAGACTAGGAATGAAAAATTACTGCTGGGAAGACAAAAGCATCAAGAAATTTACAGCTGGAATTTGACAAAAATCAGCACACTGAGTGGTATTAAAAAGCTATGTAACTGATTTCTCCTGCTTTACCTTTTTCTAAACATCCTTCCACCATTCCTCCTACCCCACAACCTCTGCTTCACCGTCTGTGTAGGCTGGTTCAATACTTTTTTTTTCTTGGGACCTTATCTTGGCTTTTTGCTTTGGCGTCTTAGAAACGCATACACTGGGCAATATTCCATAGGAAATAACTTTCCTTTTTATGTTGGTGTGGTCAGCAGTGTTTTGATCTCTTGCATTTACTGTGAAGTTTTCTAGAAAAATAAATCTGTGTTGGGCTAGCCCTGCTCCTGTTGAACTTAAGAGGAAAAGAGGTAGATCAACACAGACAGATTTTGTAAAAATCTCACCCATACCTAGGATAGATATGTTGTAGGCTTTATGCCATCTTTCTGTCTACAAAATGTAGTACACTTCTAAATCCTTCAAAATATTCTCAAAGAACTATGCTTAATTTCTATTTTTCCAGAGGGAGGGATATTGTTCTTGATTTTATCAGCAGGCAACCCTAATTAGGTTGTTTTTCTTCTTAGCTCTTACATTACTGCATTCTCTCCAGGTGCTATTTTGTCACATTTTGTCTGTGCAGTGACCTGCAGGACAACTGTTATGTAACTACTTTGGCATCTAGTTTCCAGCTACTTTTTTTCCACTGGAACTGGAGAGTTAACTTGGCTTGCTTGGAAGTTTAAAATGCATCTGAAAATGAAATTCATTTCAGAGCTAGTGACCAGAAAGCTGAAACTGTTCATGATACATCTGGCTCTCGTTGCCTTCACAGCAAAGGGTTCCACAGCACTTTTATTTAATTACTTGCAGTAGCAGAAATACTGTTCTGTCATTGTCAACTGAAAGCCTACAATTAAAACTTAAAATGTGAGACTACTTCATGGTACAATTACTACGACATGTTGCCAACAACACTAGTGGTTTGAAGTATTCTTTAGTGGACATTTGCTTATATTAGATTTTGCACAGGAATAGACGCTGCTCGGGACAGGAAGTGTCACTTTATTTGCAGGAAGTTACTGCCACAATCTTTCCCAGCATAGCAAAGACAAACATTAAATGTACTTCAGATGTATTATGGGCACACATAAGAACATTAACATGGACCAGTTTCCCCAACAAATCGTAAGCGCTTCACAGGATGATATAGTCAACATGATTCAGAGCATACCAGAGAACTTTACTTCATAGGATTTAAATGAACTGTGTCAGCCAAAATTTCTGGGCACAGAAAAAGAACAAGATGAAAGTCAATGTTTCTCTTCTGTTTTTTGGGAAGACTGTACAGCTCAACTTTGTTCCTTCTAGTTTTCACCAATCGATAAAAGTGGCTGAGGCATGAACCAGATTCTTCACCGTGATAGTATTTAGCAGTAATTTTTTATCATTTTGGGTCAAAGGGATTTTTGTATCTTTGGTCATCTGAAAAATCATAGCACCAAAACACAAGACTATCCTCACAATTTCTTTATATTCTCTCAGAAAATAGCCAATATAAAGCTTGAAAGATTATGTGACTGAGTGTGTTAATCACATTGACATTCATTGCTGAGTTCACTGGCCTAGGAATGCATTTCCATCCAGTGTACATGTCAGCATAGATATTTCAGCTAATCATAATTATCAGGTAATACACTATAGTGACTCAAAGCAGAGATCATAACTAATGCCCCATATACTGATGACTTGCATGACTTAAACCTAGTTAGGCGTCTGGATTCTAGATCACATATTTGTATGGACAGCATTCTAACTCAGAAAAAGTCTTAATAAAAAAGGAAAACAAAGAGAATTTGAGCTCTCTTATTTTATGATTTTGAGAAATAGTTTTGTTAGGTCTTGCTTAGGGCAGATCCACAACTTTATCTTTTCTCACAGTAGATGGGGACACTGTACACAGATGAAACATATATTAGTATTTAATGCAGCTTTTTCTACAATATTTCTCTCATTATCTCAGTTCTCTACTCAGAGGAAGCAAATATGCTCATTTGAAAATAAATCAATTGCTACAAACATAAATTGGTAATCCAATTTCCTCAGCACAGATCTAAACATTTCATTACTTAATTCCTGACTATGCAGTATAAACCACAGAGATTAAGCTCCTTTCACTCCCTTCAGTAAATGTTATCAGTTTTTCTCTATGATATGCAAAATGCATCATAGTCTAAAAGAACAACAGAAGTACATGCAGAAAAATCCCTTTGTGAATGCTTCAGGGTGTTTATCAAACATAAGAGAAGGGCAAGCCCTGAAAAAAAATACATATAAAAATGAGTATACAGATATTGTCATCCAAATGAGCAGCATGGGAGTCTGTCTGTCAAATCAAGAGACTAATTGGCCTCCAAAGATAATTGTTGTTTCTTTTCATACATTCATAAAAGGTTCATTGCACTCTCCACTAGCCACATCAAGATATTTTTCAGTTTGAGTAACTGTGGGCTTCAGGTTTGAGTCACTGGTATTACTTTGCAGTGACTACTTTGTAAACAAATATAGTTAAATGTTAATTAAGCATCCATTAAAAAAAATCCCTTCTGTTCTGAAAAGGAAATGCTTCCATTTAGCCATGTAAGTAGAAGAATAGGGATGGTCATATTTGTAAAAAATAAAAGTTTTACAAAAAATGCTTTCAATTATTTTAGAAAGACCATTTAATAACACCCTTTGAATCCTGAAATTTAGACTAATAAGAAAGTGTTAGAAGTATAGTTCACTTTTGCTTTGACAAATTCTGTATAAACAAGCCATTCAAAATACAAATGAAAGTAACTTTTATACCACGTCAAAATTTATTTCACATATATGCATCTCTACATATATTTAGAATATTTGTGAAATCAATGGGAGTTTGGGGGAGGAAAGCAGGATTCACTGATAGAGGTGGTGGCTTTTTTTTCCTGGAACATAGATTATATTATGCATAAAATATTTTTTTTCCTTCCCTTACTCCTTAAATTAAAACTAAAAATATATTTATCATTGAATCACAGAAAGTTAGGGCTGGAAGGGACCTCAGGAGGTCATTTGGTCCAACCTCATCCCCAACTAGATCACCCCAGCCAAACCTTCTTCTAGGCAGGTCTTGAGAACCTCCAAGGATGGAGATTCCAGTGTTTTACTACCTTCTTATTGAGAAAATTCCTCCTAATATCTAATCCAAACTTCCCTTGCTGCAACTTGAGACCATTGCTCCTTGTTCTGTCATCTGCCACCACTGAGAACAGTCTAGCTTCAGCCTCTTTCAAATCCCCCTTCAGGTAGTTGATGGCTGCTATTCAATCTTCTCTCAGTCTTCTCTTCTCTAGACTAAATAAGCCCAGTTCCCTCTGTCTCTCTGCATTAGTCATGTCCGGCTCACAACCATTTTTGTTGCCCTTTGCTGGACCCTCTCCAATTTGTCCAGATCCCTTCTGTAGTGGGGTGGGGTGGGGTGGAGGGAGTGTGCAAAACTGAACCTCAGATATGATCTCACCAGTACTAAAAAGAGGCAAATAATTACTTCCCTTGACCTGCTGGCAACATACCTACAGCTCAGTATGCCGTTAGCCTTCTTAGCCCTCTCTGAGGATTGCCACCTTATAGTGGTGGAGAGACTTGTGTGTTCCAATGGTCCTAAGAGCAATGCTGTTGGGAGCTTTATGCTCCTGGTAGGGACACCCATGGTGGCAAGGTCGAGGGGGAGGTTTCCTGACTAAGAGCGATTCAAGAAGACCTCAGTGGCAGACCAGGTGGAAGAAAAGTGTAACTCCTTTTTTTCAGCAGCTGTGAAGGCAGATGAAGACACCAGCAGATTAAGGGTCTCCAGTCATTTTGGATTCCATGCCATTAGACTTAGATCCCTGCCTGTCAAGGATCACGTGTTTGGTGGCATGTGACAACATCCTCACGCTAAAAGAAGTCACCCATAGACATATTCTTTATGGGAACTATACATCTCCTTCTTGGCAACAACGGCACACTGATGGTTCATATTCAGCTTATTGTGCACGGTAAAACCCAGGTCCTTTTCTGCAGAGCTACTGCCCAGCCAGTCAGCCTCCAGCCTGTAGCAGTGCATGGGACTGTTCCCTCCTATGTCCAGGACTTTGCATTTGTCTTTGTTGAACCTCATGAGATTCCTTTCGGCTCAATCCCCCAATTTTTTTAAGTCACTCTCAATCTTAGCCCTACCATCCAGCGTATCTACTACTCCCCCCAGCTAGGACTTATCTGCAAATTTTAGGATGAAGAAGATTTTTTAAGATGTTTTTCATAAATAGGAAGTTATCTGAGCTAGAAAAGAAGCCAATTTTATGACTCTGCAGTTTCAAAAATATTTAGTGGAGAAACTGCACTTACTATATACAAAGATTAAACATTTAAAGTAACAGTAAGAAGGAATACTACAATTTCATGTCAAACGTATTTTAGACAGGGTTTCTTTTCACAATGTACATGCAGTATGAACCCATTAAATTTTGTAGTGATAGAGTCTCAACAAATATGAAACTGGTAGGAATATGATTTACTGTATATTGTATTTTAAGTGTACTGTACCCTAATACCGCAAAACTTGAACAATTTCATTTGACTGTCTCCTTTCTCGCACCTGAGGATCTACATTTTCAGTTTATATATACTTACTTATGAAATCCCTTTTTATTACTATAATTGCATCTCAGGCCCCTAGCAGGCAGTCCGTTAAAGGTGTAATGGAATCTGAACTATGATACCAACAGTATTGCCTTCTGTCATGCTACACATGCATAGCAGGACGTGGTGCAATAGTGAGATCAAGGATCACATCCCAATGGCAGCATGTTATCAGTGTCCTGAGGCTGGGAGCACCAGCCAGTTGATTGGGGCTCCCACTGCAGGAGTCAACAGAGCCCTTGGTGCTACAGGTTCAATTTTTGGCATGATGGGAAGCAGCCACAAGTATAACAATTTTGTGGCTTACTTCCTATTTTATTGTACCATTAAGTGAACAAACGTTTGGCCATATTACTATTTAAGACATGATTTATGGTCAGAGGCCTAGGTTGTTGCCTATACAGCCTATTTTATTTAGAGAAGTTGTGGTCTACACAAGGTGGATTTGCTGTCACAGCTATACTGAAAAAAATATTCTAGTGTAGACTGGAATAAATAAACTAAAGTTGGGTTAAAAATTACTAAAATAATTGTATTTCACTTCCTCCTCTTTTCTGTGGGTATTGTGCCAGAATATTGCCATGACAAAGCCTTAGTCCCCATAATGACCTATGCAGAGAAAGCCTTGTGAAATGAACTATAGAAGAAGAAAATATTAGTATGCAGGTAAATTCACTGCCAACAGAAAAAAACCCACCAGTAAATAATTATGGCTTAACAGTCATTCAACTGATGTTGTTGAAAACACTTGCAACTAATATCATATTTATTTTAATACAAGACAAAAGCCCTTTTCCTGCTGTAGCAGTAGGGTGAGGGGATAACCCTCCAATATTTAGATTCTTTACCTGGAAAATTGTAACAAATTTATAATTTTTCCATATAGAGAACCAAATTATGGGGTCATCTTATGTTTAGGGTCAACTTATATTTAAGTAATTACAGGAATTAAAATTATTTCAGGTTTAATTCCTTCAAGTGATGTATGAATTCATGCTAATCTAATCAATTAAAGTACATTTACTTACCTTAAGACAGAAAGTTGAAGAGTGATTAACTGCTATGGAAAGAAACCATTACTGAAAAACTGAACTTGAAAACTGCTGAATACAGCAGGTGAAAAACCTTAGGTGGCTTTCATGCAGATCAGGGAACTACCAGACACAAAGCTTTTATTGCCTTTAGGTAACTATTATCATTTGTGTCATAACTAATTCTTTCAAAACAAAGCATGTTACATTATTTTCACTACTTATCTTTTATAAAATTCCAAAGCCTAAAATTATAATGATATACAAATAAATTACTCTGACACTGTGTGTAGAGAACACTTTGTTCCCTAGACAGAAGAGAACTTAAAACAATTATTTTACCAAATAATCTCACTACTGCCTCAAAGCAGATGCAACAAAGATATTATAATGGAGTTGGCATGTGTTTTGAAAACTGCTTCTACTGATACTAATAATAAAAATACAATTGAATTAATATGCTCTATATTTGTTTAATTCAATTCTTAATTAGACCAATTTAATCCTTTTGACCTTAGTGGCCAACATTAGACTCCCTTTGCCCCAGGATCCTCATACTATACAATATCAACTGCACAGTATGTGGCAAAACATGCATCAGTTAGCAAAACCCAGGGTGACAGTATGTCAGTCTTGTAGCTCAGCAGCACTTCAAACCTAATCGTTTATACTTTATAGGGAATGAACTGCAAGCTAATCAAACATGGAACATTTGCAATACAATGTATTTCAGCAAATGCTTTAGCCTGGTTTTAGTTAAAGAAACAATCATTTCTTAAAACAAATTTCAAAATCTCAACACAGGAGTTTGGCATTTCAAATTAAAATCTTATTCTTCCTATGAAGTTTCTGTTTTTGAACTCAATTGAGAGATTTTACTGTTTGCTTTATTTTTAGAACTGAGATTTTAAATCTAAACCCCACTCTAAATTAAATATACAGAGAGAATGGGGCACAGGGAGGCATTTCTTTGACATAATTTTCATTAGATTTTACTTCTCTAGCTTTATATTAGGCCACAGCTTTGAACCTGGGGCCTTGGCCTGGCTAACAGAGCCATTCCTCAAGGCCTAACCCTCTGCCCACTCCCTCTCACTGGAACAGATAGTCAGGGTCAGCTGACTCCATCTCCCCACATGTAAACTCCTGTGGAGCAACAGGAAGTATCCAGACAACAGTGTTCAACCTTATTCAGGACCATTTCACTTGACCCTTTCTCTGTGACACTACTTTCTGGTAGATCTCCCTGTTTCTAGACCCAGCTCAGTCTCCAATTCTACTCCACGTTGGGAATCTAGGAGGTCAGACATGGCTCTCTCTTAGACTCTGCTCTCAGTCTGACCTCCTGGCTTCCTGACCCAGCTTGTTCCTGGATTCTGCTTGCCCCTCTGGAACTGGGTTGGCACCTAAAGTGGCCCCAGACCTAGCCTCCCATGCCCCACTGCGACTTTCCATGGTCTACACAATACCTTTGACACAGCCCAGATGCATGTTGGAAGAATGTACATGCATGCACCCTCCCCCGTCCCATTCCCCCCAGCTTTGATTGAGACCAATGCCTTAGATGAATGAGTGAAGGGATAATAACAACAACAGATTAAAGGCAGTTTCAATACACAGTTTCAAATAATAAATTCTTGTGTTAGTATATTATCAACAAAATATTTTAAAGAAATATAAGGCTGCCACAGTATTCTTATTTCAGTTAAGAGGTCTATAGTAATATTGAATATGCTGATAAATAAGGTTTTATGTTTATAATGGGGTCAAATTGTCAAGCACATCCTTTGCTATCGTCTCATTTGCTGATTCATCTCATGGAATAAATTTAGTATTGCACAACTGCAAGACAAGCTAAACTGTCTCTTGATAATATTTATTTTCATTCACCCCAGATGGCCTTTCATGGCACACTAGCACAAAAGGGAAGAGTATAGCAAAGCAGCTACCTGCATTTTAGGCAACTTATGTCACATTAAGAACTCCCTTAAGGTCTTTTGACTCTGGAGTAGGTAATGTCTATAATTAGACAGGAAACTTTGCAGTGGATCAGATTAGTTTTATTTATTGATGCTTTTGGTTACTATTCTCACATACCTGAGATTTATGAAATAGCTCAGAAAGGTTATTAGAAATATTTCAAATAAATCCTTTTATATTGTGTGTGTGGGTGTGTGCGCACGCTCTCATTTTATAAAGTCATGCTTGCACAACCTATTCAGATACCTGGTTATATATAAAATGAGAGGACACAGACCCTCCCCCTCTCCCCCCCAAATTTGAGCTGTTACAATCCAGAAAAGTTGTGATATGTAGCAATAAAGTATATTAAAGTAAATGGACAGCCTAGTACCTGTATTTAATGCATCTATTAAGCAGAGCAAATTAAGACTTTTCATCAAGCCCCTTAGGCCAGCAGTTTTTAACTCTGGTACAGACTTCCTGTTTGGATTGCAACCTCCTCAGGGGAGGGACTGCTTATTTTCATGTCTTTGCATAATGTCTGATACAAACAAGGCCCAAACAAAGGACTTCTGGTCACTAATCCAACACAACTGGAGACCAACTGGAGGCTGCGGGATTGGTGCCTCGAGACGGGCTTTGGCTTCCTCAACCATGACCGACACATCACGACGAGGGACATGCTGGGATGGG
>JAGPOW010000304.1:53113649-53124606 GCA_030014935.1 Caiman crocodilus | reverse complement strand
GACCCCGGTGCTCTTTCCTGCCAAGGCAGGGGGTCGGACTAGATGATCTGCCCAGGTCCCTTCCAACTCTAACTACTATGATACTATGATACTATGATACAACTAAATAAAATAAATACAAATAAATAACAAAAACTGCAGCCAAAAAGTAAATGGGGAAGAAACAGGTCTAACAGTGGCTTTGAATAGGTCATGGAAGCATAAATGTAATTATCCACTTAGAACATACTGGTGAATGTTTTGCAAGCTTTTGGGATGCTTACCAAAAGTAATTTTGCCTAGGTCAGAAATCTGCATTGCTGGAACATCAGTAACTTACAGGTAGAATTAAGCGTGTTGAATTTTCATTGCATAAATGTTCTCACTTTTCATGGGTTGAAGGTTTCTTTTTCAAAGGCAGGATAAGTTGATGTGTTTTAAATGCTTCATTCAATTTTCTTAAAAATTGTATCTGAGAATAATACTGCTGTCAGACAATCTATTTCTTTGCTCTTAATTACCAGTGATAGCAGAGGTAGCCCAACTGGTGACAGGGTGTTCTCAGAAGTCTGACATGTCGGTAGTGTGCAGTGAAAATTCACTTGGTTTATGGGAAAGGTAAAACAAAATTTGTTAAATTCTGATTTGAAAGGTCTTTATGAATAGGTGACTGACAACTGACTGCTAAACTACAGAAAAATATGATAAAAGTATTTATATACAGTCTGAGTCTCCTTTTATTTATACCTATATAAAATCAGGACCAATATCAATGAAGTCAATGGAATTACACAGGCATAATGTGAGAAATATTTTAATCATAATGTTTATATAACAACGTAATTTCTGTCAGTCTCATTGCTTACATTTCAGGGGGGCAACTTCACTTTATCAACAGGCATCTTGGTTTTCTCTGTTTAAAACTGTAAATTTTCTGATAAAAATCACAAAATCTCTGATTAAAAATTCCCAAAGTCAAATTTTTTCCTTGATTAAAATGAAACACCACTTTTCTATATATCATTCAGCTGATACCGCCCCCCACAGGTATCAGTTGAACACAGTATTTTGTTGATATATTTACAATTTTAAAGCAGTTTGGAAGCTTACTAATGCCTCAATCATTATAATAAAATAAATACTAAATAACTATACTTTTTGGCAATTGATTTGGGGTTTTCTATCGTGGAAAATAAGAACTCCTCCCAATCCATTTGCTCACCAGGATGCAGGTCCAGCTGTGCCTGTCCCTGCTTCCTGCTTGGGGTTGCTGAGTAGCCCTGATATGACAGTGCTGTGCTCGTGCCATTGCCACTCACTCTTGATCCAGTCCCCCAGCCTTGCTGGTGCCCCTCACTCAGGACCCAAAGCCCCCTGGACCTGCTGGTGCCCCTCACCCATAGCTTTTCCACCCATGGTGGTGTCCTTCACTCCCCACCCACAGCCCCCTGACCCTGCTGGTCCCCTTCACTCCCTACCCACAGCCACCTGACCATGCTCGTGCCCCTCACACTCCAACTAGAGCCCCTTACCCCCCACCAACCCTGCCAGAGGGGACCCCCAGCTGCCAGGACTATGGGCCACAGCCCTACCCCCCTAGCAGCAACCGAGCCCCAGCTGCTGCTTGCAGGAAGCAGCAGCTATGTGGCAGAGCAGAGCATGGAGACTGGCTCCTTCCTCCATCCTTCCCCATGGGCACTTTGCCATGGCGCAGGGCTTGTGGTAGTGGCACTGACCTTATCTGCCTGGCCCTGCTCACTGGGCTGTGGAGGCCCTGGGGAGGGAAGCAGGGCAAGAAGCCCCAAGCCTGTAGTGGGCAACCTGCTCCCACCCCATGCAGAAATCTGGGTGGCACCTGTGGAAAACCAGATTCCCTGTCCACACCCCCTAGACTAGCTGCCCACAGCTCCATCCTGCTCCCTACCTGAGCCCTGCAGCCATGCATTTCTCGTCTCAGGCTCCAATCACCACACACTGACCTTTTAAAAGGACGAAATCTGGGTTTTACCATGTTTTTCTGGGGTGACCAAAAACCCAGATCCCTGCTCATCAAGATGATTTTGCACTGGTTATCACTGCAAATAATTTTTCAATTAGTTCTCATTCAATCTCATTCTAAAAATTAAATAATTTCTCCTAATGTATTTTATTTAATTTCTAACAAATTAGGGTATCACTAAAGAAAAAGGGAAAAGATTAATTCAAACAAAGTGGTCATTAAAATCCTCTGAAAATCCTGATTAAAAAAAATATGGCATACATTTTTGTTTACCTTCTGTACTGTTCCATAATCAGGTATCATTTTTATTTTTGTGTATTTTATGAGGACAGAATTATATATTATTTGAAAAGCAAAATTAATATCTTCATTAATTAATTGTTGGGCTACAAACACGATCCATATCTTAAATTACTCTGTAACTACTTACTTCCAATATACACATTCCAGGTTTGCAGCTAACTAGAATTGCCATGCTTCCACTTCCATGTAGCTTTTTCTACTGCCTGTACTACCTGATCTGCTTTGTCCTACTAGATTGTTTATAAAATAAACTATTTTGAAAATGACCTATCAATGCCGGGTAGTAGATTTGGCCTTGCAATTATGTTATTACTGATGCTACTTAATTTTTCTTTAAAATGTTCTACCAAATTGGCAGAAATCTATAAGATGTGAAAGAGTGGATGCATATTCAGTTAAAATAAGGCATTTTTATAAATAATTAAGTTTCCTTTTGGCTACAAAAGGCTTATTGTTTTATCATTAATATTTTTCTTAAGATGGAATAATAGCTTTCTTATTCTGAAAGCTCGGCCTTCAATAATAGTTTAGGCAACCTGAGTGTGAAAAGGCATGAAAAGAATCTCTCCAGTTTCATGACCTAGCTTAGCAGTGGAGCACCATAACAGACTGCAAACTCACCAGGTCCTTCTCCAAATCCCATGGCACTGAAGCATGTATGGAGGTGGGCTGTCTAACATACAGCACTACAGATACCTTTGGCATGAACAACCCAGGTATTTGGTGAAAATGAGCAACAATTCTCATAGAGAAGAGGTCAAGATTTACCTCAGAGAGCAGCAAAAATCTCTTAATATGGTGATATCTGGTTATTCTTATGCCTATGCTTCTGGTGGAAGCGTGCCAGGCTTAGTAAAGACCATAATCAATATTAGTGTGGCCTTTCAGAAGTATCTGTTGATGTAAAGTGTTAATTTTCTAATTGTTTGACATGACTTGCTCTTGCCAAATCCCAGAAAAATGTTACTCATCACCTTGTTATTTTCTAGACTCTCAAAAAGGAATTGTTTGCTCCCATCTTCTTCTGGGAACTAAAGCTGAAGTGACAAATATATGTGAAGAGACTGATTCACTTGACCAGGTTATAGTTTTTTCAAATGTAGAAAAAGATGAATAGATTCAATAACTATTTGGCATTTCCTTTTTTGAGTACTGGACATTATTGTCCATGCATATCTACTTAGGTGGCTTCCATTTTTCAAATACTTTCTACATATTCAAAGAAATATCTCCACTTTAAAAAATCCCCACTATAACTGAAAACCTAGTTATTTATTATTTATAATGTGATGGTAACACAAGGTACAGTTTAGGCTGGAATCCCACTTTTCCAGGCATACCAGGTTTAAGAATTCTCCTGAATTTCCAATTTAAAGGCATGCTTTTGCAAAGACTTATGTACATGCTTAGTTTTACACCTGAGTCCTTTACCATTGCACTTGAACAAGGATGGGGGTTGGGGGTAGACAGTATGGTATTTTTGTTGTAATTGTTTACATTGAATGATTTGTTGTTTTTAGTGGGGAAGAGGAGAAGGTGACTGGGTTTCAGGGACATTAGTTTGAACTTGGGAAGGATATTAAGAGAAAGGGGAGAGCATTCTCCTGGGTATGAGGCAGGAGAGTGGGAAGTGGTAGAGGAAGGGAGGGAATATGAGAAGAACATTTTGGTTTCATGGAGGTAGTCAGAAGTGGGGTTGGGTCAGGTGGGTTATGGAGAAGACACTCTCCTAGGTGAGAAGCAGCAGAACAAGAGTGGGTGGGGGAAGGCTGGATCATTTTTGAACTTTGGGATAATCTTTGGGGAGTTTGTTTTGATACAAGTAGCTTACTTAATAGCTTATTCTGTTTTGTAAGCTATTTTGTCTTTATTGTAACCCACCCTATACTTTTTTTGGGAAGGGCACCATATAAAACAAACAAACAAACAAACAAACAAACAGACATAGTTCCTTTAATTTTAGGACTTCTGCAAGAGTAAGGAAGAATTTTCAGTTAAAACAAGAATACTATTCTCTACCCAGCTCTGTTGAAAACTCTCCCACAACCAAGAAGCCTGGTTAGCCCTTGAAATCTGAGATGCCCCGAAGTTGGGAGCCTGGCAGATTGGTTTTGAGTATACAGCCTGAAAGGGAACCAGACAGGTGTTTGGCAGAATGCCAGCATTGACACAGCCCTTTAGAGCATATTGGATTTTTTTTCCTAGTTGTTTTAAGCACTTCTGCAAACACACTCAGCCTCTGCATTTCCTCAGACCTGAATGTGAGCCCATGCAACCCTGTATTCCACTTTAGTATGGAACAAACAGAAGAGAAAACAGATTTAATCTTCATGAACACAGAAAGCTCGGAACTATCATCTATGAAAAATTTGGTTTTGGTAAAAATTTACATGAGTCTATTTAAGCCTTTTTACTGCCAAGATAAGCCTTTCCAAATTTATGCGCTTCCAGCTGTAAGAACTATATGTATCACCATGTCATTGATCTACTTCCCTCAGTTTGAAGGGAAAGAAAAGAGAGATAAACATATTGCCTTGAAGGCATTTAAAATCCTCTTACATAGCAAAATTTTAACTGATGTATCGTTTACAACAGAAATACAGAAGTATTAGATTTTGTAATTCTCTGTGTTTTGATGATCTGATGTTATAATGTAGGGGTACAAGAGACATTATGGGAAGTAGGGATGTGAGAAGTTAAACAATGGTAAGTGCAGTGATACTCAGTCAGATTATCAATTATCCTTTAGCTCTGGTGGATGCAATCTGGCAGATGATGGGGAAGGGAAGTCCTGCAGTGCCCCAACAACAAATATTTTTTAAAATGATATTTACAGCCCTAATGGGAAGGTTGATTTTCAGTAGAACTTGTGTTCCTAAATCAAGTAAATGACTCTGAAAATCCTACATTCTGTGACTTATTGAAAAACCTAACAAAAAACAAAACAAAACAAAAATGCCCTTAGAAAAGGTTTGGGATAACAGCAGACTCTTGAGTAAATCATTGCCTTGTAATATTAAAACAAAAAAAGGCATAGATTATCACAGTGTAAAGAGAGTGGAGCAAGTTTGAGCTACTATTAGTCCCTTTCTAGCATTTACATTTCTTATATTCATTTATCCATTACATTTGGTTAAGTTATAATAGCAAAATACTACAAATGCAAACCCAGTCATAGGTCTCAACTAATGGACATTTCCCTTCTGAAGTCCTTTTAACATCATGGTAAATCTGTATTGTGAAAGGACAGGATACAGCTCTAAAAGAGTTAGATGATCTTCAATCCTTCATTAAAGCTTTCAGTTATTTATATCCTGTAAATATCTACATATTACACACACATGCAAGAGAGAGCAAGCGAGAGCGAGAGAAAACATGCGCGTGTCTCTGTGTTTCTAAGTAATATTTATTTCTAGAAACGGGCAGGTGTAAGTCAAACTTTAACTATGAAGATAAGACGTACATATAAAACACACAAAAGAGACAGACTTTGGAAAGAAGAAAATCACTGCATCAAGTACCGCTTAGCAATTCATCATCATTCTACTGAAATAGAAGCAGCTGCTAGAGAAGAGTCAGCATTTGCTACCAATACAGAAATACATCATTTCACAAAATCAAACCTGCGTAGTAGTCGTGACAGCAATAAAAAAAAAGAAATCTGCTGACACACTCTTGACCAGAGGCCAGACTGAGGACAGCATTGATAATTTCCTGGCAGCCTCAAATTGTACCTAGTTTGTTCACCAACTTTGTCCATAGCTCCTAAAAAGGGAGATTTCACGCCTAAGAAAATATTTTTGTACATCTTTATTTCTCCAGTGTGACCTGTGAATTAGATTGCTCAGCAAGCAATGCTCAGTTTTGTTCAGAGCAAAAAGTGTATGCTACTAAAACCTAAGCAGTATCACTCCAATACTGCAATGCAGTATAGAAAGAAAAAACTTATCAGAAGGCACTCAGGCAAATCCTCTTTTATCTCTGTGAGGGTAGTAGAATGAAGTGTCAAGAAATTGCAGCCATCCATTGGGAGCAGGTAAGGTCCAGCTTTTAATGACTTATCAGAAATACCTGAAATGTACTATTAAAAAAATAGAATGCTGAAGTGCTAAAATGGACTCCAGTATCATATCCAGATGAGCAGGGGTGTACGCTTGTAGTGGTACAAATAGTCATGTCACAAATTTGTTCTGCTACTTAGTGCCAGTGCACATCTCAGCACACATGCTTTGCTGAGGGACAAATTGTCCTGCTTCAGGTAAACTACCTTTTCTCATCTCCTCCCAGCTCCTAGCATGCTGGAGTAGCCTGGGCACAAATGAAATAGTAAAGATGCTCTGGTGGGCAGCCAGAATCTCCCTGGAGGACCAAGGCTCCATTTGTTTTGGTGCACACTATTGTAGCTTGCTCTGCAATTTTTCTGGCATTTTTTTTGCTGCTGAGAAATCCTGGTACCAAATTTTGCCCCTGCACTACAAATCTGCAGTGTGGGGTACGTTTTAAAGTTCACTATGTGCAGTGTGTGGCACCACAAATCACATGTGCCTGCTCATGTGGACGTTGCTCTGGAGTCTAATGGTTTTCCCAGGAAAACTGTTTCCAAACACATTTTGTTAGTAGCCTACTATGATCACAAGTGAACATTTCATATAATCCCTGGTATCCTTATTTCCTTCTTTTTTATTAAAGAGTATTTAATGAAGATCAGCAAAGCATCTTCATTTCTTCTTTGAAGGGTCACTACCAGAGACCTGCATATCCTTTGCTTCTAACTCCTTTTGCTTAAGACATTAACTATTAATAAAATGTAATCTATTTCTGAGTGATCTAAAAGGGATGTACAGTGGCCACATACAGATATTCAGTTTCTCTTGGGAACATCACTTCTTTCCCAGGAGAAACTACAGGTATACAGATAATTCAGGGGTTCTCTCACAGCAAAAATGTCTGCTCCAGTAGGAAAAAAACCCAAACACAAACCTGGGAACAACAAGGATGAAATCCCTCTCAGGAGAGTTTCTCTTGGGAGAGTGAATCTCTGTACATATTCTCTTCTGAGAGAAACCACAGCACTGTTCATCAGCATCTCAGGGTGCTTTGCTCCTACTCCCTCCCTTTCCCAAGAAGATAGTTTATCGCTTGCTGGACTCTGCTGCTCCAGCTAAGGATGGGAGGGAACACACCCCTTCACAATCCCACACTTTGCTGCAGGGAGATACAGACTCCAAGCAGTTTGGGTCAGCAAATCACGGCTGCCCTCTGTATTGCTGCCTTCTGTTTCTGGAGAAACTGAAGTAGCCTGAAACCATACTGAGATGTGTGCACAGGAGGTTCCTAGCTAATCAGCAGCAGCACACTGCAAACTCTTTTCTTTTCAAGGATTCAGTATATTCAAACATGTCTTCAGTTGTCTCTGGGTAATGTTTTTCTACCAGGAGAACAAACCTGGGAGAATTCTTCCAGATTATTTGAACATGTGCATACACCCACTGTTAAATCTAAGGTACTGTTTTTGAGAAAGAAAGGAGGATATGAATATGGCTTTCTAAGGAAAGAAGAAAAACAGAGGTAGTGTCTTTATTTAAATATGTTGAAATCTATTTTAATAAAAATGAAGTAGAATAAAAGCATCTAAAATGTAAGCATTAAAGTAAAACAGGCTTTTGGTTGCAGGTTTATCCTTTTACAGTAAGATGAGCAGAACAGCTAGACTGGCATCTCAGACAGTCTAAAGGTAGAGTTTGTTTTATTGTATGGAGTAGAACTATAGGGTGCTGACCCGATGGTTCATTCAAAATTAAAATAAAAAGTTTCTAATTGCTTTTTAAGGTGACTTATCCCTACTACAGTCTACAACCAGGGTGCTCATATGATCTGAGAAAAAGCTACTTAATGTCAATATTAAGCCACTGAAATTATTGGATAAATATTAGAGCCTGTAATCTCTATGTGACACCCTAAGTAGTGAATTTTAGAAGCCTCTCCTTTTCCAAATAAAACCTTTTTGGATGGTTAAATAACATTCATATTCTCCCCCAGATAAATGCCCAGGAAAATGTGCTGACACTTACTATATTTAAAACAAGATATAAATTTAAGAATAAAAAAAAAGTGCCAACATGCAGACAGATACTGGTCAGGAAATCTTCTCAAACTTCTCATTTAAGATTAATAAAGCACACTCTTTTGGTCCAGAAACCTACATATTGCAAATATAAAACTACAAACAATAAGAGGTCATTACTAGACTGTAATTCACTCATATGAGATGTGCAGTCATTATGGACACATGGTGCTAGACTTCATATACAGACAAGATATGTTCTTGAAGGATGAATGAGACAGACAATTTGTTATTTGTCATCTTGGGCTAGGAATAGACATTCAAAAACTTGGAGTCTGAACTGATTCAATCTTTGCATGTTAGTCTAACCTGCCTAGATTGAACTAATTTGTAAGTGAACAGACATTTTCTTTTCACTCAGGGAATGCAGGCACATGCCTGCAGTGGCTCAGGCTAGGAGCTGGAGGGTACTAGAGCAGCACTTGGCTGGAGGGACACTGTATTGGGGAGCCCTGCAGCATCTCCTGGCTGCCCTCGCCCGTGCGTGGCCAGCCCTGGCAGTAGCCTCAAATGAACTGGCCAGAGAAGGAGTTTAATTCTCTACTCCGTCTCACTAGCACTCCCCCGCATGGCTGCAGCAGTGGCGGGGGCGTGGCCAGCTTCCATGGTCTCCTGTGACAAGTGCTTGTGTTATGGCTGTTAAAGATAAAATGACACAATATACAACAGCAGAATGAAAGAATAAAAATGGGGGAAGGGAATTTTATATGATTTTGGCCTTTACTCTTCGTGCAACTAATGCATATATATATTTTAATTATTAATCACCATTTGCATAGTTCCATTTTGACAGTCATCAAAACTTGATCCTATAATGTAATTTTTTTTAATGGTGTAACAGCAGGCTTTACACAGCCAATTTGCTATTTCACTATTGTAGAATTAATTACATTTAGAGCTGCTTAACATTTTCTATCTATAATCTTACACTGATGACAATCTTAACATTCTTGATGGATTAAGCCTGACACTTTCAAAGTTATTAGGCCCAAAAAACTAGACATCCTGAATCGTAACACTTTTAGTAAAAAAACAACAACATGGTAATCATATATAAGGGCTTCGATGCCAAGAGCATCCCAAGTTCTCAGCTAAACAACTGATCAGCAAACAACTCTGAGAAATATGGCTCCCAGAATGCCAACATAATTCTGTGCTGCAGTCTGTTTCATTCTTTTTTTGTTTTCTAAATATAGAGCCATGAGCCATTAGCCACAGCAGCCTAGTTTAAAAAGGAATTTGAGCTTAGATGCCAAATTCACATTTCCTCAACTGACAGCTCTGCTTTTTTAATGCTTTATTTTAACCTAGCCAATCTGCCAGTTTTGCTTCTTTTATTCTCCTTCTGGCAAGGTTTACAATATACAGTTTTGTGCCTATTGTCCCTGATAACTATAATTTCATCACTCAGGGAATATCTATGTTGCAGTCACTGTAGCTCATTTAGTGTACACTAATCAGCTAGGTTAAAGATGGCGCCACATATTATGCTAGCCATATAGGCAAGGTAGAAACTGTGAGGATATCAACACAGAACTCAGCAAAGGCTGCAAAACCCACCTTAAAAAAAATAATAAACCTGGGCAGTTAACTGGTGCAAAGCTATAAACTGAACCAGCACACAATTAGCTCATTTAAAGCTACTTGTTATGTTAATTATGTACAATATGCACATACTTTGTGTTAGACTGGCAAGACACGTAGAAAAATATTCTTGATGCTTAAAAACAGTGTCAAGAACCGTGACTCAGAACCACAAAGGCATTTATGTGCCTAGCTTGCTAAGTCCGTAACAATGGGGGGGGGGGGGAGTCCTTTATTGTGCTGGTTCATGAAAGAAATGCCTTTCATATTGCCTCAATATTACAACCACAGGAAGGGACAGTATAGCACAATGACAGTCAACATTAGCAAAGCATCGTTAAACTGGTAGCAGATTAAAAATCAATGCACAAGCAAATTTTTCTGCACCTTCTTGCCCAAATAAAGGGCCAATTTTTAATAGCATTATTTTGGGTCAGTCCTTCCTGTTTTAAACAAAAAAAATAGAAATGGTGATTTCTTTGGTATATAATTAGGCATAAACAATATATACAGAGAGGAGTAGGAAAAAACAATGAATAGCTTTTGTCAAATATAAAGTAGTAACAAAAATGGTAGGAAGTTATTTTTAGACCAGATCATTGATCCTACTCCGTTTTATTTTTGTTCGTGCACCATCAATGCAGGGGGCAAAGAAGAACAGAACCCGAAGGAGGATCAAGCGTCGAGTCCTGGTCATTGGGGACTCCATCCTGAGGGGCACAGAGAGTCCCATCTGCCGTCCTGACCCCTTGGGCTGAGAGGTCTGTTGCCTGCTTGGAGCGCGGGTTCGGGACGTTACGGAGAGCATCCGGAAGATGGTGAGGCCCACAGACTACTATCCGCTAGTGGTAGTCCATGTGGGGACCAATGACGCTTCGAGAGGCCGGCCGGAGGACATCATGGAGGATTTCAAGACTCTTGGACAGCAGCTCAAGTCATTTGGAGCACAGGTGGTGTTTTCCTCCATT
>JAGPOW010000304.1:53084595-53103452 GCA_030014935.1 Caiman crocodilus | reverse complement strand
GCAGCGTTCCTCGAGCGCACGATTAGGCAGACTCATCACCTGCCTAGCCGAGTGAACCCCTAGGACGCCGTAAACTGCTAGCTACATAAAAAGCTCATTCCATTTATAACCGTGATAACTGTGACCAGTGTACCCATCATGTTGCGGTTGTATCTTCGTTCAACTGACGACTGTTTGTATTCCTGTCAGCATCACGTTGAATTCGTTCTTGTGAGTAAAGTTCCAACTTTGTTTATTCAATCTGTGTCTGGGTCCATACCTACCTACTACCGTGACCTGCCGTCGTCCAGGTTGGTTTACCACCTGGTGCTGATACACATCCTACTTGTAGCATGGCGACTACTTGTCGGGACAGTTTTTAGGCTGGTCACATGTGCCTCATCCATTAACCAATATTGGAAATATAAATATTCTAACATGCAATATTTATCGTATTATTCTGCACTCCTAAATATTTATCAAAATATTTTTTTAACCTAAAAAAATGTAAATTCTCTGTTAGCAAAAGCAGACAGACATATGTATATAAATCTCAAACACCACTGAGCAAATACAAGTTTTCTAATTTAGTGATCATATCCAAGTTCAGAAAGAAAGGGTCTAAATTTGGACAAGAGTTATAGATAAAACTGTAAAATGTAGCTGCTACCCTAATCGTGTGTTTAAATACTGTGATGTTCAGATGACTCAACTCCCTCCAAATGGATTAGAAATTGAGAGCTGCCCCGTGAATCAGAATATCAACTGTTATCTTTTGCTACTGTTATTTTAACTGCTACCAATAGACACAACCTATTTCCACTTCACATGTTCTGCTATCTGTAAGTCAGGTCACCTATGAGAAATATTATTAACACCTAAACTTATATTAACATCCCTCCTTGATATTCTGATTAGAAATTCCACTTTCACCATACATTGCTGGTCATAATATGATCCTTGTTCTGTGCTATATCCCCAAGACAGAATAATTTTCTAAATTATGAAGGTAACATCCTATTATTTTACTATTTCCAAGTGAAAATTGTTGATTTGTCGTGAGGTTTCAACCTTCTTGAGATAAAGGTAGTTGACCTTCCATTTTTTAATTATGAATGACCCTCTGACCCTCTTCTAAAAAAGCCTGCAGAATAGTATAAGAACAAACATAACACTTATATGCCTTATCATATGTTTGTTTTAAGAAAGTAATTCTGAGACTTAATTACGTGAAACATGGAGAAAGCACAATTCTACCCTTACCCATTTTGATTGCAGCATATGTACTATACGCTTGTGATAAACCCAGGCAGTTTCGAAATGTCAGATCTGTTGACTTATAACATGTCCTTAAATCAAAGAATGGTAAAGCATATTACTCTTGACACACATTTGCAGTGAAAACAAATAAGTATACCTATAGAAGTTGTACAGCAATTTCTTTTCTTTTCTACAGGGACCTATGCAATTTGTGATTTCGTGGAAATTGTGAAATTGAGCATTGTCTGTGAGATAAAAAAAAACCTTACTAAAAACAAAACGCTGGCTCCCCAGTGGGATCCAGTGTTCCTCATGGCTGCTGCGGCCTGACCTCGCAGCCCACTGGGGTGGTGGGGTGCAGCCAGCATGAAGGGGGGCAGCCAAGATGGCACCCCTCCCTGCCCCCCACTGCTGACTGGCTGAGAGGACTGCCTGTCTGTGACACACCACTTGGAGAACTTGTCACTAAAACAAGAGGCTGTTTGAAGAGCAGCCTGCACATATGGCAGGGGGCAATGAGGGGGAATTGTCTGACCAGGAGTGGGGCTGGACTTGATGCACATAAGCTCACAGCCTAAGGTAGTCAAGCAGTCTAGCTCTAGGAACCAGAGAGAGAGAGGGGCTCCTGCCTTAATGTCTGAGCTGGGGGTCAGCAGCAATGAACTCAGCCAGAAAATAGGGCAGTGCCTGAGAAAGGCAAAACAGGCTTTGAGACAGATGGGCCTGGGAACAGGAGTGGGTGAACCCATAGCCTGGAGATGGGCAGCAGAGAGAGGGCCAGGCCGCCCAAAGCCCAGCTAGAGTAGAACAGAGCCTGAGAGCGGTGAAGCAGGTCTTGGAACCGACAGGCCTAGGAACATGGGTCAGGGCCCAGCACCCAAGAGGGGCAAAAATAAGCCTTGGAACAAATGTGCCTGGAGAAAGAGGTGATAGTCCAAGAGGGCTGGTGATGAACAATGACTGGTGGTTGGGGAAGGGACTGAAAGGGAGGTATGAAGGTCCCAACTCGCCCAGTGAGAGAGAGAGAGAAAGGCAAGATGAATAGATGGCCTGTGGCCCAGAGGGAGAGGGCCTAAGGCCACTAAGGAGTAGAGTGCAGGGCCAGAGCAGGCCTTGGAAGAGATAGGTCTGAGGCCCACACAAAGAGGGAGTTTGAGCCCAGGAAAGACTAAGTACTTGGGACAAGGTGCAGGGAAAGGGGGACCAGGAGGGTCTGGTGCTCAGGGGGCACGAAGGTGCATTGAGGGAAAGCTCCAGTACCTGGGGTCTGCTAGAAGGCAGAAAGTTTTTAGCAGATCCCCTGAGAGGCATGTGAATGGGTGTTGGGGAGGATGAAGGGCACAAAATTGGCCCTTAAGTCAATAACCATGAGCACCTGTAGTCCTAAGAATACGACCAGGTTTGGGAAGCCTTGGGTCAGTTCCCTTTTATCAGAAATTAATAATATCAAGGTGTGGTGGGCAAATAAAGAGGAGAGAGCCCCGAGGGGAAACAAGTTGGCAAGGGCTGAGCAGGGAGCATTGTGATCACCTCTGGGATGGGAACTTCCTATAGCACCTCTCATGGCCCCGCCCCTCTCTGCCAATTAGTGGTGAAGGGCAGTGCCATGCAATGGGCAGACCCCTCAGCCAATCAGTGGGGAGGCATGGGACAACATGATGGACAGCTCTCTCAGCTAAATAGTGGTGAGGGCGGGCTCACCACAAAAAGGCTGCAAAAACAGCTCTGTACACCAGGAGTTATCTGCAAAAATCCCTTTTACTCACTGTGTCTTATTTTGACAGTGGCCATTATCATCTTCAGAGCAAATAACCTCACCTCATTCTATGAAAAAAAAAAAATGCTTGTCAAACACAATCTCTCAAATGACTTATTCAGAACACTGCCCAGGGTAAGAGAAAAAGATTCAGAAGAAATCTGGAGGATTTGTATTATAATTCTGCTGATATTTTTTTTCACCAAGTTAAAAAAAAAACTTGTACCATTGAATATAAATATTATTAAAATCTATGGTAATTATTCTTGCTTCTTGTACTTCAATGTTTAATCATCCTGGGTCTTACTGCTATTGATGGACTTCTACTCTGAGCTCAAACCTGCCAGTCAGTGGTCCTTCTATTTGTTCATTTTTGCTTTGTGCGTATGTGCAAGGAGTCTTACAGGGTAACTGTTTTATTTGCACCTTCTCTTAGGTAGTGCCTGTTGAGAAGATAATACAATTCTATATCACTGGTTCATTCTGCTGATATTTGACTGAAAGACAAGAAATAGAATAAAGTGCTATTGTTTCAAATTTTTCAGTTAATGTGAAAAGAGACATAATATTTTCTCAGCAGGCTCACTACAGCTGTGAGAGAATTGAGGAAGACACTACCTCTAGTACACATTATTTTTATAATCATTTTATCAGGAGCTTGAAAACTCTTGGAAGCTAGTAACAACTGAATTTTGGCACAGCCTGGTTCAAGCTCTCTATGCAAATACAACCACAGGAAAAAAAGCTTGCTTTTATTCTAGAAAGCAATAATGCAACTTTGTAGGGTATATTTTCTAACTTCTATAGCCAAAGTTCTTTTGCTTTTGCAGGCATTTTTTTTAAATTCACAGGTGCAAACTCAACCTCTATTATGACAGTCGAAGTGCTGCTCTTAGCTCTACTATCACCTTCACTAACAATGCTACAATTGGCATGTAGAAGGCCTGGCAGCATCAACAGACAGGTTATTGTGGAACAAACCCTTAGTTAAACAATTCTATTGAAAATACCTGACCAAAATTGGTTTTGGATCGTTTTCCTACAGCTGTATTTTGAACAAAGTACTTGAATGAACTGTTATAAACTTATTTTAACAACCACTTTTTTTTTTTTTTTTTTAACCATAACTGCAATTTAAACTGACAAGGATATTTTTCTGCACTTATTCCTAGAGGCCATTGCAGATTTTTTTTGTTTTGCTTTTTACAAACTGGTAGAATATAAAATCTTAATAAAATACAATAAAATTTGTCCTTCACACAAAAAGGTGACAGTAAGATTTACCTTCTTGTAAGTAATAAGCTCCAAAAGTTAGTGCCCACCAACAGTCTTTAATATTTAAAGACATTTTATTCAGAGATTTGCTCTGAGTAGCACACTCTAACAGAAGCATTAAATATAAGTTATATCTTTTGGAAAAAGAGAATGCAGATAGGATGTGAAGTTAAAAACAAGCTGGGTATTTTGGAGAAGGTGGTTTAGAAAAAAATTCACTTCTTTTTAAAGTCCATCATTACACTTATGTAGTAATAATATAGTTATAGCTTTTGCCAAAATAGGTGAAAAAAGAATTATATACAAATTGTGTGTGTGTGTAAATACGCACATTTTTATTTTATACATCTCTTAACAACAATTATATAAATCTTAATTTTTACTAAAAGCTTACAATAAAATGATCCATTCTACCGATTTACACAACATTGAACAGAACATGAGGTATAGTGATTTAAAAAAAGAGGTAAAATGAAACAATGAAAAATAAAACAGAACAGGAAAATTCGATTTGATTTTGGCCCTTATTTTTTGTGCAAGTAGTGCAAATACACCTAAGGAGTATAAAGAAGCAAGATTTTTTTCATTAGCCTAACATGTGTTTCTCTCCTTAATGGAGAGCTCCATTTCCCTTTTTATTTCTTCAAAGATCATACAAAACCACAAAAAAAAATGGTTTGAGTTATCAATCTCCTTCTTCCCACAAGAGCATATTTTATCCAAATATGGAATTCGACACCAACTATCCATGACAACCAGAGATCTCATTTACTGCAAATCTCAATCTAGCGACGGCTTCTTGTTGCTAGAAGTTTTGCACCACCAACAGACAGGTTTCTGGGTCAAAGGAGTGTTTTATTAATCTTAAAAACAGGCAGCTTGAGACAGTCTCACTAATAGCATATCTGTTTGCATGTTGGTATCCTTAATTCTTAAATTTGTGTCTTGTCTTAAATACAGGTGAAACATTGGGTCAGTTAGTCCAGTACATTTCCCAGGCCATTTATCTGGAGAACACTATAGATGGTGTTTAGCCATTCAAAGGGTTTATTTGGCAGAGGAGAAGGTTCCAAAATGCATTACTTGGGGAATCTAGTAGGTCTAAAAGAACCTTCATTTAGTAATTTAGGGTTCTGAACTGAGCTAAAAGTGCTTACATTTAAGAATCTGGTTTCAGAGGGTATGAGCCCCTCTCTCATAAAATTATGTAAAGATAAAAGCCACTTCAAAAAGTAATTAGGAATCTTCCCTATTTTTGGGTGAGCTATTCAGGAGTTCAGCTCTCTATAATAAGACGGAATCTGCTTTGGATTTATAAAAGCTTATTGCTTCTAGAACTGCTCTTCTGTCTGTCTTATTGTACAAGAATAATATTCCATCCAAAGCTTGTTTTGTTCTAACATTTACATTTTCAATGTGCTTATTCCAGTTGGGATTTTTGTAAAAATATTCCAAGGTATTTAAAGAAAGACACCAGCTCTAGTTTCTTTTCCTATAAAAAAAAATATTATTATAGTCTTTGAGGACCTATTTGGGATTGCTAAAGAATTAATGCATCAGCAAGAGTGATACAGTCATTCAAAACCATGGGTGCATGGAACTGATTCTCTGTTATAACCTGTTCTAAATCATGCAAGAATACAGTGAAAAGTAGAGGAGCAAGCAAACAACATTGCTGCACCCCTGTCTTATTTGGGAAACTATTGGACAGGGCATTACCAATACTATAACACAGCCTTGATGTTTTGTTTTAATAGTAAGTAATGATTAACTGTAAAACAGATCTATTGATGTTATTGCCAGTTTCTTCTATAATTTTAATCCGTCTACAGAGTTAAAGGCTCCCTTGAGATGTGTGAAGGTTATCTACAGATGATTTTGTCTTCTAACATATTTAGATGCCAAATAATATAATGCTAAGTAACGAGCCATGGAGGGACAGTCTTTTCTAAAACAAGCCTACTCTTGCAAAAATAATTGTTTTCATAGGTTCACGTCTGAAGGTGAAAAAGTAAATGCCTCCTAATTATTTTGGTAGGAACACACATAAGGCTAATGGGATGATAAGATGTGGCATCTTTCTTATCATTTTTTAAAAACTGGGACTATAATATTTTTGTTGATAAGTGCCTTTAAAATAATGATATATTTTAAGCGTGTTCCTTAGAATTGGCACCACTAGTCAAACTCCTTGAGCATTTCTGGGGGGAGAAAAGTCAAGTCTGGGGGCCTATCCATGTCTCAGGAAGGATATATATGATCTTACTTAAGATTCAGAGATGAGATAATTATCTACTTGTAGCTTAACAGATAACATTTCTTTCAACAAAAAGCTACTGTTTCCTTCACCATCTGCAGATAAGCTGTTATGTTTGTTTTTAAAAAACAAGACTCATGTATCTTCAGGGATATAAACATCAGGAATTAGGTTAACTTTTTTCTCCCCTTTGGCTATAAATTTGCCAAAAACATCAGTTATTATTTAATTTTCTGTGAAGTTATTAGTTCCTCCCATACCCTCATTTGATACTTTTTTCTTATCTATTACTTTTTTGTAGTCTGCTTTAATCTTTTTGCTCTGCTGAAAGCTAACAGTTGGTTTTTAGATTTGTATTCCTCCAAGGCATCTCTTAAATTATCTCTAGCTTGAAAACAGTTCTCCTCACCAGGGTTTGGCTTATTCCCAGGAAAGGTACTCTTTCGTGAGGGCATTTTCCAACTGTTGGGCTACTGCTTCATACTGTGTAACTGCTTCTTGGGGTTGTATTCCTTTTACTTCCCCACCACCCAACACACACATACCCCACAAAAGCACTTTACTTTAAATGGTGTGTTGGGGGGGGGGGGGTTTACATCTGTCATCAGCCTATGAGATGCATGGTCTGCATCCCTTAAGACAGCGACACATTTATATCAGAATTCATTATTCCATTTAATTCAATTTTTACTAACTACTTCTAATATGGGAGCTAGTTGTACAGTTTTTGGGAATGGCTCCCCATAAAATTCTAACGGAATATCAAAATTATGTACTAAAGCATAAATGGCTGGTATGGTCTCACTGCTCCCACCTTCCAGAGTGTGTGCAGTGGCAGGAGTGTTGCTGCCCCCTCCTCCCCCCAGCAACTCTGGTTGAGCTGTAGCTCCGTCCCATAACTCTCCCTGGCTCTGGGACCCCATTCACCTCAGCCCCTGCCCCTTCCCCATTCCTTTCCCCACCACGGGGGTCTTGATTTACACTCTTCTCTTTCCTTCCCTATGTCTCTTCCCCTTCGCAGACTTACCTGCCAGGTGCTGTTCCTGGCCACCTGCAGGCTGTGGCTGCAAGTCTGTGTCTGCACACACCCCCCCTCCCCTCCTGCTGCAGCCACCCGAGCCTGCACCCAGGTTGTCCTGCAGTCCTCTGTGCCCCAAGGCAGTGGTGACTGCAGCTGGGTGTGGGCTCCACAAATTGAATTAACACACAAATTGAATCCATTAATTGTTATTGAAAGCCCTACTTTAAACTGGTACCATTAAACCTTTAATTTGTTTACAGAAATTGAAGACGACATGGGATTCTCTTAACCTTTGTGTTATATATTTTAAAAATACATCATCAACTTTAAGGCGGTAAGCAAGAATGATGAACAATATAATTGTAGAATTCTAAATTGGTGACTGACTACCAGGTCAACTTTTAAGAAAAAGGTTATAGAGCTATTTGCATGTGGCTTCAAATAAATACTATTGTAATGGTGGGAGAATTCTGGCAATAGTATGATATTCATCCAGTGGTACAAGAACAAACAGTGCAGTCCTGATGCTTTTCTTCACTGAAACCTGACAACCGAAATGCTCATAAACAGATTCCCTTAGAGCATGCCTTGAGGATTTAACCAGCTTTTCAGGGAAACTAGCAAAGGGAAAGATGAAAATATAAAGAGATTCGGAAATTAAAAGATACATATTACTCATCTTGATTTTCTACTCAGCAATTTTATTCTTGCTTAGTTCCACTGCCTAATTTAGACCAGCATATAAAATTACAAATCTGCACAATGTGTTCATGGCTTTCCATTTTGGTTTACATGTCT
This sequence comes from Caiman crocodilus, assembly GCA_030014935.1. NCBI lineage: Eukaryota > Metazoa > Chordata > Crocodylia > Alligatoridae > Caiman > Caiman crocodilus. The sequence goes on along the minus strand of JAGPOW010000304.1, from coordinate 53,095,106 downwards.
ATACAGTGTATGCAGTATACAGCTTGCAGTACCACTACACACAAACACCTCTTAAAATAAAATTGTTATAGCAGGTCTTAACTGACACCTAAAATGGTTATGTACATGTCTGAATACACATGCTCTCTCAAGGGTAATCAGACTCAAATTGCTATTTTAACTTTTTAAATTTAAAATTTTAAATTTTTGTGTTAGCTTTGAGCCTTTTCAAACGTAAATCCATGCAATTCTACTACAGTTCCAAATTTTGTATGAGAGAACATCGGCAATATACTTGACTTATTTCCATATACAAAATATTACTGCACTATAACAATGAAACCCAGTGATATAATAGACAGAGTTTAGAAAACACACTGTTTATTTTTTTTAAATGACAGACCAAAAAACTAATTCTAGCTTCCCTCCATATCAAAATATTTACACATTAATAGCAGTGTAGAGATAAACATACTTTTGCAGGATCCTGTACCAAGTGAACAGATTATTAGCAACCTAAATTCTGCTGTGTAGAAGTGAGTAAAATTATTATTTTTCTGAAGTGTCAGAACACATTAAAGAGAGTCCCAGTGTCTCCTGCTGCTATCTCCCAACAAAACTGCAAAATGATTGCCTTCATAGTTGCAAACAACAACAAGCTTAATGAAAAATATTTTTTGCCTAGGAGAAAATTGTTTGAAATTGCACAGCTGGGAATATGTAAATAAGAACCACAAGTTTGCTTGGAACTTAATAAACATTCCAAACACAAAGGAAGTATTTAAGACAAGATTTTGGTTATATGCCAAAGACTAATTCTGAACCCCCTATTTTCTTTCTAGATGGGAATCATATGCAGTATTGGGTACAATCTCATGTCATGAAATATAGCTTCTAAATATAGTGCTGTGAGTAGGAAAAATACAAATCCAGTCAGTAAAATTACCAAGTATGCATGGCTCAAATGTTATTGAGAAAAGAATGACTAAAAAAAAAAATCCATGCCATTTTCATTCCCTCTTCATTTCTACCCATGTGACTAGCAGTGAAAACAGTTTTTATCTTTCTTACAACTGAGTCAACTGTTGCTTAGAAAGGATCACGAACACTACCAGAGGCACTGAATACATTTGCAGAGCACTGACTCACATAAATGCATTGCACTGGTTCACATTGTCAGTTAGATGCGTGGAATTTTCAATTCCATTTATACTCATGTCCCTTGTCCAATATAAAGGATCCAAGTGATAGCAAGACAGTTTATATCACCGTACACTATAAATAAAAAAAAGAAGAGTTCTGGACAAGATGCAGAGAGATGGGACAGCTGAAATAAGTGGAACAAGGGGAAAGAATGAACATCAGGAAGAGAGAGAAGAGTCAAGCTAGAACCTGATTCGCCTGCACACAATTTATTTGCATTTAAGATGAAATTTTCATCATGCAGGTACCTGTACTCTTCTCCCTAATTAAGGGAAACAAGACTCTTTTCTTTCCATCCTTTGCCTTCCTTCACAGCCTTTAGAAGGAAATTCATGTTACAGTCCTGATACGTTTATATATGATATGGATAAATGACAGGCAGGAAAGAAAGGGCTTGAGGAAAATGAACAAGCAATGGAGGAGTTGCTTAAAAGAGAAGCTAAGGAAGTTAAGATTAACATGGAAGTAAAAATCATTTTGTTCCAAACAATCATAGTTCAGACAAAATAATGTTTCATAATAGTAGTGACAGAGTGAATCACCAAGGGACACAAAACAAATATTCACTCTGTCACTATTTCATAGAGAGACTAATCGACTAAAACATCCATCTCTCAGGTATATCTGTATGAGGTACAATTTGGCAAGTGCTCCTACAAGCAAATAAGTTCATGCATAATGTGCCTACTAGAGGTGCACCAAATACATTAGTCTGTATCATATTGGCACCAACATAAGGAAAATTGACATTATTGGCAATCAGCTTTCTTTGGCTGATGTGACAATGTTGCTGGAAAATGCTGCATATATATGTGCAGCTGCAACATATGTGCAACCAGCCTGGCAGGTTGCAGAGCAGCATCCACTGGTAAGTCTGTTGGGGGGCAAGGGGCAGGAGGAGGGAAGCAGTGTGAGGGGGGCAGATCAAGGTCCCCACAGTGAGGGAAGAGGGGAAGTGGGGCTGGGGCAGGCACTGCTCACCTGAGGTGGAACACAGGAAGAAGCTGTGAGCAGTTTATCGGGGGGGGGTGGGACTGCTCCCCTGGATCTGTGTTTGGGGCGAGGGCAAGCTAATGCTGGGGGTGGCACTTGTGTTGCACTTGGGTCAGACAGTAGCGTCACTGAGAAGGGTGCTACAGTGAATTCTGCAGTGGTGAGGGCCCAACTCGCAGCCCCGCTTCCAGGACCGCCACTGCCCACCCTAAACACAACCCCTGCCCAATCCCCTCCCCCAGAAAGAGCCCAGTGTCAGCCCCCATCCCCAGTGGAAGACTGCCCTCACCCTGCACATAGATCCAGGGAGCATATGCTTCCTGTGCCTCCCCCATGGGTGTGCACAATGGCAGTAGCTGCCTCCCCCGACTCTAGATAAGCCATTTGCAGCTCTGTTCCATGCCCCGCCTCTAGTTGGGCAGCACCTGCCCCAGGCCCAGTTCCTCCTCTCCCTCACCACGGGTGGCTCAATCTCTCCACCCTATGCTTCCCCCCCCCAGATTTACCAGCCAGACACTGTTCTCCATGCTGCACATTGGCAAATCAGATGGGTATGGACTGATGTGGCTCGTTAATAATCAGTCATCGGTATTAGCCCCCCAAAAATCTTTATCGGTACATCCCTAGAGCCTATTGATCTACTTAAAAGAGTTTGCAGGATTAGATAAAAGAAGAAATAAAAATGTAAACTTGTATTGAAAATCTTCAGTTTATTTGGGGGAAAAATAGCAATTTTTGTTGACACTTGTGTAAAAACCAGAGCTGCTTACAATTTCTTTCAATGGAGAAATCTTTTTTTTTCAATCATCTTGAGCATCTGACCTGGATTTTTGGTTTGTTTGAAAACTGATGAAATGGAAGTTGTACACGTTTTTCCCCCCCCTTTTTCCCCTATACTGTGATGAGTATGATACTTCCACATGCACATATCCTCACTATGATAATTCATATAATAGGTAACCAGAAGTTGAAATTACTTTATCCCCAAGGGAGTGCACATAGAATACCTTTTAAAAGAAACCAAACTCGTGTTTGTCCCTTGTAAAAACCATTTAAAGAAATAGGATGAAACTATAGCTTTGAACATGCTAAAAGTTAAGGGGAACAATTTAGGTCCACTATGTTGGGTTAGCTAATTTTAAGGACTACTATTTCAAAAGTAGTTCAATAACTATTATCTTTGCCTTCAAAGTCATCAACCTACTAATGTAGTTGCTTAAGAATTCTGATATGAGTTTAGATTCTAATACTTCCTTTCACAATTATTAAAACTGTGTTGGTTGCACTTAATGGTTTGATTTAAGCCAGTCTATACTTTCTATAGCCCAAGTTGATGTTAAACGTCTGTATTCATACCACTGTATTTCCTTTTATTATCTCTGTGTTCATGTTTTAGAGAGGCTTTTTTGGAAATCAGTTAGATCATCCCTAGTAATAGTAGTTAAATATTAGTCTTCACTTTCCAAAGGGGAGTTTGTAGATAACTCCAGTATCTTAGCCAAAATCTTGCTTCATAAAATAGTTTCATTTATTGACATGAAAACCCATTTCAAAAGTCACTCAATAGTTATTACCTTTGCCTTCAAAGGCATCAACTTACTAATGTAACTCAAGTGTGTATGTAACACTTGATACCAAGATACCTTTGACAAAAAGGAAATAACACACCAAGGCTATTCTGCATTATCAAAACATCTGCCTTTGAAATACCCTTCAATTAAAACTCCCAGTGCAAACATTTTCTTTTTATTAGTCCATAGAAGACTCTAGGTTTCACTCTCTGTATGTTAGATTTTGAGACTACCAATTGAAATAACAAACAAAAACATTTTCCTTAAAGACTTATGAGTATCCTGTCTATTGGCTGCTGATAGGTTCACTGAGTTGATTTTGAAGGTTAGTATACAGAGAGAAAGTTTAATATAAAGAATAAAGTTATAGCAAAATATAAATACTAGTAGCGGAAAAAAACATTTTATGAGCAGAGTGCCTTCTTCCAAATAGAACTCATTCATCTAATTTTTTCTTAATAATATCTACATCTAAAAACATTAGCATGCGGTAAAAGTGTTTGAAGGCTCATTGACAGGAATGCAGATGTTAAACGAGGTGCAATTTTCCTATTGTGATTACATATTATGAAAGTATCTAATTATCCGATTACTTGATATCTACACACACACACACTAAAATGAATATGGTTTGTTTGTGAGGGAAGAGATAGAGTGACTTTCTAAATTGGTAGAGGATTTCCTGTTGCCCAGCAAAGTTGAGGTTAATTTCAGTGTTTTTCAGGTCATTAGTGTGGTTTATAATCATAATTTCTGGGATGTACAGTTCTGGCAACAAAGAGCTAGCATTTTTTATTTTGTTCCCATGGCCAGTAGAGGAAGAGATGACAAAGTCCAAAAAAAGACAAGGAAAATAACCGCATGGGGAAGATCAAGAGTCTGCGTATGTTGTAGGGAGTTGAGAAAGTTGTCCATTTGTCAAAATGTAACTGACGGGGGCAAGATGTTTTAGATACAGAAATGAAGAGAAAATAATATTAGGCATGTTTTGGTAGATGTGGAAAGATATCTTGGGTATGCTGAGCAAGGCAAATGGGAGATTCAAATGAATCTGAGCAACAGAGCAAAGGATAATGCTCTCAACATATGAAAGATCTGCATAGTATGATTTGGATGGAAAAGTTAAGAGTTGAATTCCATTTTGCCCAGGTTAAGCTTACATAAATGTGTCATTGAGACATTCCAAAACAGTTATTATAGATATGCTGAAAAAGGGGTCAACTCACAAGCCCAGACAACAGAGATAAACATTCATTAGCCAAGAGATGGCAAGTAAGGCTGCATGAATAGATGAGACTGTCTTATTAAAATCACATATAGAAAAAAAAAAGATTTAAATGAACATCTCAAACAGAAGGAAAAAAGAGGAGACAGACCTATTAACAGATGTTCTGTAGGATCTGTCAAATGTAGATGAAAAATAAGAACAGCATCACAAAAAGCTCATGGAGGATGAGATGGCAGCATGACAGCAGCTGACAATGGCTCGGACACTTAGGTTTCTATTGATGCTTGGCTTAGTGAGGTTAATTTAAATGAATTAGATAGGGTGGAAGCCAGGCTGAAAAGATGAAGTTAGCAAAGAACCTGAGGGAGGCTATATGCAATGAAATCAAAGGAAGATGCATTTGGTGCCTTATACCCCACGACTAATTGAAAGATTGTATGGAAATGATGGAAGATAAAATGGAAACTGAATAAGTGTGTAGCATGGGTTTCTGAAAACAAAAACAAATTTCAGGATTCCTATCTACTGACTGAAAAAAAGCTCAACAAGCATTTTCAACATAGAAAACAGATTTTGACAAGTGGTGGGCAAAATATAGCCCAAGGGCCAGATCCGGCCTGCCAAGCATTTTCATTTGGCCTGCAGGGCTCCCCCCAAAAATTGTGTTCTTCCCAGCCCTTCTGTCCACAAAGGTGAGAGCGAGGCACTCACATAAGCTTTTCTGTGATAAGCTTGCAGAAGGTAAGATTGTGAATGATGGCCAGCATAGCTTTGTTGCTGGCAGGTCCTACCTTACCAACCTCATCTTCTTCTATGATCAGGTAACTCGCCACCTGGACATGATAGAGCAGGTTGATATTGCATAGTTAGACTTCCAAAAGGCTTTTGATCTAGTATCCCACAATGTCCTCATGAGAAAATTGGAGGATTGTGGGCTTAACTCTGAGGTAGTCAGGTGGCTGAGAAATTAGCTGGAGGATAGGACACAGTCACAGCGACAGATCTGTGTCATCATCCTAGTGAGATGTGGGCAGCGGTGTCTTGCAGGGACTGGTGCTTGGTCCAGTACTTTTCAACATCTTTATTAATGATTTGGATATTGGGGTAAAGAGCTCACTGGCCAAGTACACAGATGACATCAAGTTATGGGGAAGCATGGTCACACTTGAAGATAGGCTTCACTTACAGGCAGACCTAGAGAGGCTAGCAAGTTGCTGGATAGGAATTTAATGAAGTTCAATGTTGAGAAATGTAAACTGCTCCACCTTGGGACGAGCAACTCCTAACTGACTTGTCAGCACCAAACTGACTAGAACGACGAATGAAAGGGACCTGGGGGTAATAATAGACCACAGTACAAGTATGAGCCAGCAGTGCAATGCTGGAGCCAGTAGGGCAAATAATACTCTGACGTGTATCAATCAGTGCATCTCCAGCAAAGCCAAGGAGGCAATTCTTCTGCTGTACTCAGCACTGGTGAGATTGCAGCTTGAGTACTGTGTCCAGTTCTAGCCACCACACTTTAACAAGGACGTAGACAAGCTTGAGAGAGTCCAAAGAAGAGACACCCATGTGATCAGAGTCTTAAAAGGCAAGCCATATAAGGAAAGGCTGAGGGATCTTGACTCTTCAGACTGAAGAAAAGGAGGCTGAGAGGAGACCTGGTAGCAGCTTACCATTCCAATAGGGGAGTATATCAAGGGCTTGGTGAGCAACTGTTCACCAGAACACCCAAGGGAAAAACTAGGAATAATGGCCACAAACTCCTGGAAGACTGTTTCAGGCTCAACATTAGGAAAAACTTCTTCACAGTCAGTGTCCAGGCTGTGGAATAAGCTCCCTCCAGAGGTGGCGCAATCACTTACCTGGGAATCTTCAGGAGGACTCTAGACCATCACCTTGCTGGTGTTGACTGACTTCCAGTTATTTATCTTTCCTGCTTGGTGCAGGGAGCTGGACCCGATAATCTTCTAAGGTCCCTCCCAGCTGTACAATCAATGTACATCCCCTCCTGCCCCCCCAAACCTATTTCCTTGCTCCAACCCTTGTGGGTGGAAGGGCCCCACCCAGCTAACATGTAGTTTCCAAACTCATCAGGGGAAATCAACAGCAAATAGGTAGGGCCCTTTTCTCCCCAGCACCACCAGGGGCAACAAGGAACAATGGTAATAAGCTGATGGAGAATAGTTTTAAGTTAGAGATCAGAAGGCAATATTTTAAAGTGAGGGTGGCCAAAATCTGGAATCAACTTCCCAGGGAAGTGGTCCTCGCCCCTACCTTGGGCAAATTCAAGAGGAGGTTGGACAATCACCTATCTAGGGTTATGTGAACCCAGCATTCATTCCTGCCTGTGGCACAGGGTCAGGCTAGATGATCTGTTCAAGACCCTCCTGACCCTAGCTACTATGAAACAAGCAGGGCTGCACCTGGGGCTTCCTTCCCACTGACCTGCTCCTGCTGGCTTGAGGCAGCAGGCAGAGAAGCAGCAGGGGCAGGGCTGCAGCTGGGAAGGAGCACAGAGTGTGGGACTGGGGCTGGCAGCAGCATGGAGCCTGGGGCCAGGGGAGCTGGGGTGGGCAGTGGGAGGACACCCCACACTTCTATATAGTGTGCAGTCCAGGCAGGCAGTGGCAGGCTGGAGCCCACTGCTTTCCCTGCCAGGGCTGTGCAGCACAGGAGAGAAGGCCTGTGGACTGGAATTGTCCCCCAGAGGAAGGCACCTGGGGCTTCCCTCCCCTGCAGTGCGGCCCTGGTGAGGAAGGCAATGGGCTCTAGCCTGCAGGGCTTCTCTCCTGTGCTGCACAGCCCAGGTAGGGAAAGCACTACACTCCAGCATGTGGGGCTTCCCTCCCTGCTGTGCCATTGTAGGGGCTGCTCAAGTGGCAGGGAGCACTGGCAATACAGACAGCCCAGAGAAGGCTGTGCCCCTTGCTGCAATGTGCTGTGCTGGCTGGAGCTGCACCCCGCAGAGTACCTGTTCCCTGCCTGGTTCTGCTGCATCATGAGGGGAGGGGAGGGGGGTACCCACAACCCCACACATATACATGAACCCCACACCCCCTCGCATCCTACCATGCCCCCCCCCATCCACACCCCTCACATCCACCATACTCACACACATACAAACAGTGGTGGCACAGTAGGGGTGCTACTACACTGAACCACCCACGACACAGTGCCCATCCAAAACCATGCATCAGGTGTCTTCCCTGGGGCACCTATGTCCAGCTAACTCCCTTCCTGAAGCACACATGGAGGCCTAGGGTGATCACTGCCACCACCCAGGCTCTGGTCTGTTTGGGTGCTATGCAGCCCAGGCTACACAGACCCTGCAGACCTTCAGGGAGCTTGGCTCACCATGGTATTTTGTAGTGGTTCTTTTAACCCGAAGCATTCAAAAGTGGCCTCCCGTACTGGAGGAAAGTAAAAAAGCCAAGCCCACTTCAGCTAGCTGAGCAAAGTGAGCTAGAAGGCTGGTCCCTTCCCTCAAGAATCCACACCTAGGCAAGCTGTAACAGACAGCATTTATTAACAGGACAGGAAGGGACTGTGAAAGGGGTAGAGGATGGAGGAAAGTTTAAAAAAAAAAAAAAAAGCCTTGAGCAAAACAGAATGGACTTGTTGGCCCTTTTAACATGTGGCTAAAGATATATAACCATAATATATTGGCTAAATTTCAGGTAATTTACTCGCATATACAGTCTGAGAGAGAGAGAGAGTACTTTTTGCTTGTTTCAGTGTCCCAAAATGATTCTCTTCCTTCCCAAAACATGCTCCACGACAAAGGAAAGAGTGAGCTCCCTGCTCCCTCAGGAATTTCTCTCGATCATGTAGATGACCAGGTTAAAATCAAATAGCACACAGGTGAAAAGGTAGAGGGCTGCAGGATGTCCAAAGGCAGGGCAGAGAAAGAAAGTGGATTTCTACAGAGAGGGAGATTTTTTCCACCCCCACCATACACACCCCTATCCATCACTCAAACACCCCCACGCACACCCACCCTACACATACCACACAATATACAAACATTTATTTTTGAGTTTTATGGAATCACTCTTATATACACTATGCAAACACAAATCATGATAAAAATATTTTTGTAATAAAATTAAAATATGTTATAGTAGGTGTTTGACTTTTAGTGTACAATTTTGTTTTTTTTCCCCGATTCCAAGATGGCACCCCCCAACCCTCCAAAAAGCCACTGAACAAGAGTGCTTAATTGTGGTACAAGCTATTTAAAAATTAGATGTTTCTACGAGGACTGGCATGTTTGGAACATCCTTTAAGAATCACTGAATCTTTTCTGTTTTTTAGTAGTGCTCTGGACTCATTTCACTGGATAGTCTTTAAGAATTTTTTTTTTCCTGAGGCAACAAAAAAGAACAATAAAAGACTCAGATATGTAGGCATACATTTACTTAGTCTACTGGTAAACCTTGGGGATCCCCATGAAGAAAAATCTATACAATATTGTTGGAAAAGTAATGATTTTTAGTCTACGACTAAAAAAGGTAACATGGGGAAAAGGAACTTGAAAAAAATGGAGATCCCAGGGTTGGTGCTCCTGTGAGTTAGGTTCAGTGTTTGGGGGAAATGCAGACCTGGCATGAATTCTACTGTGCATCCATGAACCACTAAGATATTAATAAATGATCAATTAGTAAAATGATCCTGGCAAATGGAACCTATCACTCAGTAATGCCACTGATGTGTCACTCAAGAAATGCTTTATGGATATGCTTTGAAACTGGATTTTAGTAGTTTGGTCTACTTTTTATTTATTTATATATACAGATGTCATAAACAGATGTCAAACATGGTGAGTAAATAAAAACCTAGAAAATATTAAAGCTGTAGAGGAATCCCAAAATATTAACATTAAGAGAAAAGGTAGGATGTTTTGAGTACAAAATTGGAAAAGGAAGTGAAACTCATTATGTTAAACCTTGGTAAGGCTTCAGTGTTCATTTCTTGTGGTGGGGAGAAATAAGAGAGAGGAAGAATAGCTAAAACTCTAGCATCAGAAATATTAGAGAAACAAGCAAGCTTTGACATTAGGGACAAGTTCTGCCCAGTTTAATAGAAAGGAACATTTCTGTATCATCAGAAGCTAGTAATTATATGCTAAAAAGAGGCAACAGATTCTTGAATCCCTGAAAAGAAACTGAATATTCAGCACTCTGCATCTGGATTTGGCAAATTAAAATAGAACAAGAAAGTAAAGAGAAGAATATTTTTACCATGGTTAAATAGTGCCTTTTGGTTAGGCTGGCTGGAAACAAGTGATCTGTTTTATCAAAACAGAGACTGTTTTTTCCATGGAAGTTTAACTTCATCCAATGTAAAAGGTTTCCATAGGAAAAAATGTAATAAAGGCGGCCTTCATGAGTTGTATTTTTGGATTAAAGAACACACTAAGCCAGGTAAGTCGGGCGGGAAATGGTGGTGGTAGCTTGGGGGATACACAGGAGGAGGGGGAGGCGGCAGTGCATAGCCTTAAGTGCTTCTATACAAATGCACGCAGCATGGGAGGT
>JAGPOW010000304.1:53037431-53084495 GCA_030014935.1 Caiman crocodilus | reverse complement strand
CTGGGGTCCTGTGACCCTGGCACTCGTTCCTGCCACTGGCGGGGGGTCAGACTAGATGGCCTGCTCTAGGCCCCTTCTGACCCTAGTTACTATGAAACTGCTATGAAACTATGAAACACTTAGCGTGTCATAGGTCCATAGATTACAGGCTAGTAGAGATGATAAAAAGGCACGTATCTTTACATGACAATTTCCCAATCCACCTTTGATATTTATCAAGTTGAAAGACAAGTGTCATTCCATCCAAAAGAAAATTTCTTTACTGAGCTATTAAAGTTTTGGACACTGAAGTCTTTATGAACCTCCACTTTTAAATGCCGATTTGTAAGAACGTAATGGCACTTTTTGTGCAGAGAATGGAAATCTACACAGCAGCAGTGAACATTGATGACACTGTTGAACGTTTACAACTATATAGAGAAGCGATGTGGTCCAGTAAATGATCAATGCACATCAAATGGTTTTATTTCAAAATTGACAATACTTTCTGTAACACCCTCATATAACTCCATTCAGAGGAGATCAAAATCACATGGGTTTAAAAAGCAAGATTGATGTGACTTATAAAAGCACACAACTTGGAAAACAGTTCTGGATCTTAATCAGCATTTGAAATTCCATAACTTATTTGAAAAAAGAACAAAATTGATATAGTAAGGTGGCACTATTAAATCACTGAATATTGAAAATATACTGAGGTATGAAAATCCCTGGGTTAGAAGTAGGCATTTTTATCTAACCCAAAGGCCTGAGGAAGGGTACGTTGATATCCAAAAGTTTGCTGCCTATGTCCATCCCAACCAGTTGGTTCAATGAGAGCTATCACCTACAAGAATTCTTGCTAGAAGCAGGCAATGACCCACTTCTCCAATCTTCACCATAGGAGGGGAAAAGGCCAAAGCACCCTGCTTTTTTAATAATATTCAGCCATTGATGATTACAGTAAATTAGAAGAGCTGTAAAGTTGCTCAAGCTCATGCACTGGTTAAACACAAATCGCCTCAAAAATGAGAGAAGTACATAAGTTGAATAAACTCACACCTCTTAAATTGTGCTCTGTATTGAAAGCAGCTCAATTCAGATTGGATGACTGGGGCTCTTATACTTTATCTTTGTTCTCTGGCAGAAATTATGCTTAAGACATGATTAACTAGTTAACCCCATTTTTAAATACTAACATTAATGATATAATCAAATGGGAAGTAAGCCACAACATTATTTCACAAAGTATGTATAATATTTTTGTGGCTGGTTTCCATCACGCCTTAAACGGGATACATGGCACAGTTCCTGCAATGCAGCTTAATGCTCGTTGTATGGTGGGGCTCTGGAACTGCCACCCATGTGATCCTGAAGCTGAGCCCCACAATCAGCTAATTGCCCGTCTCAGGCCTGCAGACTCCAACAGAATCTTGAACTGGTTCTGGTGCGATTCCTGGGCAGGAACTGCTAAACAGCTGATTGGCTGTCCCAGTCCCAGGATCATACCACTCCAAGTTTGACTGACTTCATGATCCTGACTGCTTCCCCTGCACTGACTAGTAATGGCATGATTGGGATCTGATCCCCAACCCCAAATCATCCATACTGCCATACATGTGTGGCATGGCAAGAGGTGCAACTGTTGGGATTGGGGTATAGATGCCATCATGCCATTAAGTTAAGGTGTGCCAGTGGCCAGATGCGTGTCACCAGGGCTCATTACACAATTATCCGCAACAAGGTATTAACAAAAAGTCACAAATTATTCAGAAAGTGCTCTCTCTCATGCAGCAACTTGCTAATTCAGACAGACACTCTATACAACTGTGCTGAATTTAATAATGCTAACAAAGATGTTTGGGCTCTGAACAAACAAAAGAAGTTATTGTTTAACAACAGTTATTTTAATTTAGTTCTTTCAGGAGCACAAAGAAAAAAATCAATGTTTGCTAAATGGAAAAGAACAAAATCAGTGAAGAAAGGAACTCGTTTTTCAGGCTTCTAACTCAGTGCTCTGAAGAACTGAGAGAAAAGGAGGCAGTACAAAAAAAAAGAACAATATTTATTTGTCTTGTTGCTTTCAAGAAAAACAAATTAAAATTGGGGGATGTAGGAGGTGAAGACGGAAAAGTTGTACTATGAAAGTTATAATTTCACTTCCTTATAGGGTAAAATTCTGCAAAATCCTTCAGTTGAGTGATTTCTTATTCTGCTGAGTAAACCAGCTATTTAAAATGACCAATATCAGCTCTTAATTCAGTGGTTAGCATTATCAGTAATTGTATCAGAAAGAATTCTACAGTAACTAAACAAATTCTTCCCTTGTGCAAACACGCAAAACTGTTTTGAGCTGCAGAATCTACCAATTACATGCTCTGGCTGCTTGAACATTTTTGATTCCACTAATGCATGTTAAGAAAAAAATATATATAGACAGATTATTGATTCATGTAGAAAGTGCTGTACTATACTTTAAGTATTTCAAATTTTGATCTACTCACCTCCCAGTATTTTCGATTGGCAGTTGATAAATTCTGGCTTTTTGTCTGTAAGGTACCGCTGACAAGTGTGATGAAGAATCTGAAAGAATGTGCACTTTTCAGATGCTGTGCTTGCTACCCATTGGTCAAAAGCATTTTCAAATAGTAAATCAAACTCTGGGGAATCCTAAGGAATAAAAAACAAATTAGTATTAATGATGGTATTTTTAAAAATTGGTAGAAAGAATGAGTACTTTAAAAAAAGCTGTGTAAAATAATTATGCAGCTGCTCTGATGCTTTTGTCTCCCATTGATGCTTACAGAAGCAACATACTTTTCCACAGGAAAATTCCATGGATAAATTCAAGTTTTCAGCAAAAAAGTGATCTAGGAATGTGTCAGGTGACAATAAGGGCTAATGCACTGCATTCAATAAACAACTTGCTTCCTTCCTTCTCCAAGGACTGCGAGAATCTTAGTTGGATGGCATCTTCTCCATAATGCATTATGGTTTCTTTCCCTTTTTTGTGAGGAGAAGCAATGCAACATTGATTATTTGGCAGCAGTGTCTTATGAAATACGTGATTCAGCCACAGATCTGGGCTCATAAAGGAGAAAGTGACATATGGAACAAAACTAATTCCAGTTCCCAGTTTCTGTGCCTTATTATGTGTCTTAATAGATTGTACTACTCTGGAATTTCCTTGATTGCCATTACATCTACAAATTATAAGCAAGCACCACAGATTATGTCAACGATAAAAATACTTCATCATGTCATTATCAGATTCCTTCCTCCTATAGTCTGGAACATACCTATTTATATTTATGGAAAACTATGATAATAAGTTTATATACAGCAACAAAACATAATAGGACGTTAAATAGTGTATTTATGAACAATGGGGATAAAAGGGGAAAAAACAAACCCCAACACCCCAGCATGTGTTCTGGTTATTGACTGAACATATTTTAACATTAAAAGTTTTATTGGGATGTAGAAGGCTGAAAAGAACAATAGATTCTGATCGTCAAAAAAGAGAGAAAGAATGTTTATTATGTCCTACTTGTTTGAATATATAAGTAATTTTGAAAGCGACTGAAACAGCCTGGCAGCTTAGGGGTGAGGGCTTCAAACTATTTCCTCTCTCCTGGTCCCCTCATTATCTCTTCCATCTCAGCACCCATTCAGCAGGCACTATAGAGGGAAGGTATTAGAATGCATTTAATTTATAATGATTCTATGGATTGTTTTATTTGGTTTTTCAAAAAAAGAAAAACAAATGCCAACATAGATTGACATGAGTTAGTACAAAGGTCATTAAAAATAAACCAACTGGAATGTTGCTTTGGAGAATCAGAATGTATTTTAACAATAAGAGTGCATGATTTTATAATGAACACGTTTACTTCATACTGATCAGTTATGGTCACAAGATGCAAGTTAGATCCACAGCTCTCTATTTTTCTTACATTAAAGTCTAATCAAGTGTTATAAACAGGGATTCTGGTTTTCCATGATAAAAAGATGAGAGTGTCTGCTAAAAAAAAAAAAAAATTATCTGCTAAAAAAACCAAAAAAAAATCCTGACCTGGCATGACTGGGGACAGAGGACCTGTGCCGGAACTTTACCACTGATCACCCTGCACTTCCCTGACAACGCCCCTCTTGTGCATGGGGCTGTTCCCCTCAAAGCAGCACCAGGCGCAGGAGGTGTGTCACCAGAGCAGCACAGGGTGACCAGCAGTGAGTAATCCCCTTGTGGTTCCTTTGCTTCCTGCTGCACCTGGTCATGCCTGTTGGGCTGGGGGGATCCCAGGGAACAAAAGTAGGGCAGCAGGGAACAGCGGTGAGCAGCTTCTCCACATGGCTCCACTACTCCCTGCTTCTTTCCCCTGGTGCCTCCCCAGACCTGCAGGCATGACCAGGCAGCAGCAGAGCTGCATGGAAATCTCCCTGCTGCTGCCCTCCATGCACTGACCTGGTGACGTGCCTCCTGAGCATGGGGCTGCACCCTTCAAAGCAGTGGCAGGCGCTGGAGGTGCGTCCCCAGGGCAGCAAGGAGGGAGGGGGGCGGGGTAACAGCGAGGAGATCCCTGCATGGCTCTGCTGCTGCCTGCCACGCTGGGTCGTGTCTGCAAGACTGCAGAGGCCCTGGGGGAGAGAAGCACGGTGGCAGGAAACAGGGGCTAGCAGCTTGTCCATATGGGTCTGCTGTTCCCTGCTTTTCTCCCCAGCCAGGTAGGCATAACCCAGCCTGGTAAACAGCAGTGGAACTGTGCAGGGATTTCCCTGCTGCTGCTTGTCCCACGCTGCCCTGGCAATGTGCCTCCCGCACACAGGGCTGGAACGAGGGCAGCAGCGTGTGGCTGCACCCCTCAAAGCAGTCTCTCACAGCTAGCATTTATTCCAGCCCTGCCAATGCACTTAACTCATAGTCTCCCAGAAGGAAAGTGAGCCTGATTCAAGCCTGATCCAAACTGGGTGAGTAAGAGCCTCAGGCTCTGCCCTTCCCTCTCTCCCTCCCCCTTCAGGCAGGGTTTCCCACCCTTTCTGCAATTGGCTCTTGCAGGCTGGAACTCTGCCTGGCTGCACAGCTCTTTGCAAAAGCTGGAAAATTGCAGGTTTCTCTACTAAAAGGAAAAATCTGTGTTTTCTCTGACAAAAACAGGAAATCCATGGTTTTCTGTTTTTCCATGGGAAATGAAAAACCCAGATCCCTGGTTATAAAATATTTTATCTTAAGATTTCAACCTAATTAAATTTATTGTGCATGAATCTGTTTGGTGCAGACTCACCACAGACAGATATCATATGCTTTACATTGGGGTAAGAAACAACTCAGAAGTTTTGAGAGGAGAAAACCCCAAACACAAATAATTTTACCACTGTGAAAACTGCATCTTTACTTGCTGGGACAATAGAGTTTTACACCATCACTCTTTGCAAGTTCTATGAATAGGAGGAGTTTGTAAAGAGGAACTGCAGGTAAGATTTACTGGCAGATCCACTTTCATAAGCTGTTCATCTCATACTCCTGAAGCAATATCCCCAGTATTGCTCAGTCTTACTGGAAGTACCACCTGGGAATATAGAGCTCCATACTCTATACTGATCATAGCTCTGTGATGACATTAAGGCCAATAAAAGCAAGCTTCTCCTTTATTGGAGACTGAGTAACAAAAGAGAGGTATTTTTCTTTTTAGAAGTCAAGGCAAACAGAAGAATAGGAATGAAGAAGAAAAATGTTATTTAGCTTAGCCCATTCCAATCCTTCATACTAAAACTGGGAGAAAAGGTATAGTCTTCCAAGGACATTCAAAAGTTAACTCTTAAATATGGGTGTAGGTTGTAGTTGTGTTGGTCTAAGGACATAGGCAGACAAGGTTCTTTGGGTGAATCTTTGTCAGGCTAAGGATGTTTCAGTAGTTGGTGTGTCCATCTAGGAAGAGCATACACCAACTGCTGAAACTTCCTTAGCCTGACAAAGGGTTTTTGAACCTGAAAGCTTGCTTAAATTGTTTACCAACTATGTAAGTTGGTCTAATAAAAGTTATCAGATTCACCCAAAGAACCGTGTCCACTTAAATATGGGCCCTTTAAGTGTACTTTGATTATACACTGGCACATGAAAACCAAAAGTTGTCTTTGACCATTTGTGTGAGGTAAAAGTAATGGGAGTAGTCATTAGTTTAAAAGGATCCCTCTGATAGTAAACACAACGCCTTTGAGCCTTGACAATAAAAGGGGGAAAAAACCCTATTAAATTAAATTATTCTCTCCAAAAATCGCACAACATACTCACCCTATTTGGGTCTATACCATTGACTTGACGAAGCTGCTCAAGCATCCATTGTGATCTCCTTACAAAGGATGTGGAACCTTCAAACTGTTTGACTTTTGTAATAGATGCCTGAGTTGGTTTCTTGTTAGTCACTGAACACAAAAGAAAACAGACAACGTGTAAATACATAGGCTGGTATATGAACATTATTAATACACAAGTACTGTTTGATTCACCAGGTCACAACTTGGTTTTCTGGAGCCTTTTCTTGTGTGAACACCAAATGGGAATTACAGAGAACTATTTTTGATATATCTGACATGATAAGAATCATCTTCCTTTCTTGCATTACATATTCAAAAACACTTCTTACAAGTCCAGATAACTTCAGTTTTCCCACATTTTTGGAAAATAGGATTTCCCAAAACAGAAGCAAGTCCAGACAGTTATATGCCTGGATCATTGAAACAAGTTTTAATACTGTTCTACCCTTTCACTGCCTTTAGGAGGTTCCTCATGTCCTGCTACATCCATTCAATTTCTTTCTCTTTCTCTTTCTCCTCTTGTCTTCTTGTAAACATGAAGCAACTGCATCATTTTATCTCCAAAAAATCATCTGCTTTGTCTGGACATCACTATTGCCTTTCATTTCAGTAATTCAGTTCACAAGCCTAGAGATCCTGCCAATTTTACATACAGCCTAAGCTGATAAGATTGCCATATTACCCCCCCCCCCATCTTTCACCACAGTGACAACGGGGGTGTAGCCAGGAGAGCACCTAAAGGTAAGAATCCCCCTGCCCCTCCCACTCCAGGTACTTTCCAGAACCTAGGTCTCTCCCATTTGCCCCCCACCCCTCAAAATTTCCCCTGTGACCTCCTGGTCCCAGGCTTCCCTCCCCTTGCTCCTTGGAACTCTCTCTCTATCCTAGCCCCAAGGCTCCACTTCTGCCCCCAAGTTCCCCTTTCCTTCTCACTCCATTGAGAGCTGCAGGACATCCAGGAGCTGTGGACAGGAGGGTGGGGTAGAAACAGGACTAAGTTACGATCTGGGGTAAGGGGCGGGCATAGGCCTGATCCATGGGTGTGGTGGGGGCTATGCTCCCCTGTAGGCCTGCAATAGGCCCACCACTGCCCCCTCATCCCTCTGAGCCCCAGGGCTCCCTCTGTGCCACTTGCTCTCCCTCCCTCCCTTTTCCCCCCAACCCTCGTGGCTCTCTCCCTGCTCCCCACCCCCTCATGTCTCCTGGCTTACCTGCAGCTCCTGGCAGTATCCCAGGGGAGCAAGTAAGGAATACGAACCTGCCCTGCTGCTGTTGCTCTCTAGACTGGGCTCAGCGCAGAAAGGAATCACAGCATCAGGATTCCCTTCTCTGATCACTCTGCTGGGACATGCTAGAAGCTGCAGGTAAACTGGGAGAGGAGCCCCAAGTTGTGGGATGAAAAGGAAGAAACCTAAAGAGTCAAAGAAGTAGCCCTAGGGGTGGAGGGACTGGGGGGTGGGGGTTGGAACCCATGGCAGGCCCAATCCAGACCGAAACGGGGCAAGGACAGTGGACTTGATCCAGGTGATGGGGGTGGGGGGGCGAAGGGGGCATGCAGCACTGGAAATTCAAACTGTACTCTCCAATTCACTCGCTGTAATGTCCATCTGAAAGCACAAACCTTTACAAGACATGCAGTGTTCTTTTTCAGAGGGCTACCTTTTCATATAGCTCCCTTTGTAATACAGTATGCAAGCAGCATGTAAAAGCCTGTATATATATGTACTTTTTTTGGACTGGATATACTACATACACATTACTGCACAGCTAAATAATGCTAACAAGGCAAGGGTGCAGGCTACAGTCTCCCCAAAACTCCACCCAGTTGTGTGGTCTCTCTCCCACCAAATGAGCCTGTTCAACCCAAGACAGGCAGCAGCTCAGATCTGGCTTCAGCACTGAGGTCAGGGCCAAAAACAGAGCTGACCTGTCATTTGCCCTGGGCTGGTACTTGAATCCAAGATTAAGGGTTTTTTGTCCCATGTTGTCTGGAGGAAAAAAAATCCTTAACTTGGATTAAAGTAAATATGGTATCCCTCTCTCATCTATGTGCTCACCCACATACTCTGGTATGCCATGATGTTCTCATGGGAAAATTGGAGAATTGTGGGCTTAACTCTTTGACAGTCAGGTGGGTAGGATGCTGGCTGTGGGGTAGGACCCAGAGACTTCTAATGAATGGATCCGTGTTGTCCTGCTGAGCAGTGGCCAGTGGTGTCCCTCAAGGGTCTGTGCTTGGTCCAGTGCTTTTCAACATCTTTATCAATGATTTGGATGCGGAGGTGAAGAGCTCACAGGCCAAGTTCATGGATAACAGCAGGTTCTGGGGAAGCATGGTCACATTTAAAAACAGGCTACATATACAGGTGGACCTAGACAGGTTGGCCAATTGGATGGATCAAAACTAGATTAAGTTCAACATCTCAGTGTGAAGTGCTCCGTCTGGGGACAACAATCCCAATATACTTATAGGCTTGGTGGCATCAAACTGACTAGCACCATGACTAAAAGGGAACCCCTTCCATATGAGGTGAGAGCCTGCACCCCTGTAAGCTTTGAAAATCATAACCTGGGGGGGGGGGTCTCCAATTAGAGCATTGTGATGGGCAGTCCAATTATTTTTTCAGACCCCCTTAAGAGTCAATCAAAGTGTAATTTGAACTGTAACAGTAGTTCCCTAGGGACCACACACATCTCTATGGAGAGGGGATATTGGCTGCCCCAGCTGTCACCAACCTCTTATACACACACACACACACACACACACACACACACACACACACACACACACACACACACACAAAAAAAAAGGGGATTACCTGCCCCAGCTATCATCCACTCTACTCAGATCCAACTGGTCTACAATCCCTTGTACTTGCACTCCAACACTGACTGAAGCCACAAACACACAGATGAACGAAGGAGTCAGGCTGTTCTGGGCCCTTGCTCGCTCCAGACACTTACTCAAGACAGAAGACAGGATGAGGGAGAGGTAAAAAGATGACCCAGACCTCAATCCTTTCCCTTTTATATTCTTTCCACTGTCACCTGTCAATCACACACACCAGTCCCAACATGTAGGGGGTCCCCCTAAGAGCACTGGTACACCCCCTGACAACCAGCGTTCACCTGGCAGGGGGTCAGGTGAGAGCATAGGTGTCCCCCCCCCCCCGAAAGCGCTGACTGGAGAGGAGGGGCACCAGGAGAAGTGATCCCTGTGGTCCCCCAGTGGCCAATCGCATTCACTCAGAGGTGTCAGTAATGCACCTGGAAGTGCCAGCAGTGCGCTGCTGTCACTTGTGGGTTGGCAGTGTTGATCACGAGCCCCCCTCCCCAGTGGATAGGATTGGCCACTGGGGGGGACTCCCCCACTGGTCACTGACTGGCTGCTGTGGGGGGCAAGCACCCTCCTCCCCCCACATTCAGGAGGCACCAGTCACCCGTGATGCACACAAAGCCAGTCACATGCTCATGCACAGAGCACTCATGCTTCCTATACAAAGCACGCTCATTTGCATTTGACATTTTTGACTGTGAGAGTGACATTCACCTCAGGATTTTTCCCTCCAAAACTCATGCCCTCAACTGAGCATGCTCAGAACTCACTGAACCTTTGGGGTCATATGCTCACTATTCGGTGCAATAGTTCTGCAACTACTCCTCTAACAATAGCACTTAGCATTGCATCTTATACTTACCTACAAAGCTATTTTAGTTGAAGTTTCAATCATTTGGCCATAGGCTTTATGTGGAACCCCTTGATACATAGTAGAGTACATACATACTTATTTTTGTTCCTTGCTCAGCCACATGCAAGTTTAACTCATTTGCTCTTTTAAAAAATATACCCAGAATTTTCACTTCATTTTGATTTTCTGGGAATTATAAAATGCTCAAAAATCACAGCATTTGCATGTTTTGGACTAGAATAACATAACATAAAAGTGCAGCAATGTATTATGGAAGGGTGACCTCAATATTTAAAGATGCAGTTAATCTGTAGGCATTATACTGTTTTTTCACCAAATGTGAAAAATACAAAATTTAAGGTAGCATAGGTTTATCCAAGTATTTTGTTCCTGGGAAAAGCTTGTTTCAGTTTGGTGGTACAGTCTTTTTTTTTTTTTTTTTATTTTACTGGACCAGTTTTAAGTGAAAGTTTGAGTAGCTGAAAAAAATGGTTTTGAGTTCCCAACTTAGCATTGTTGTACTTAGTCCTTACAGTCTTTACTTTGCAATAACACACAGATCCATAGAAAGATTTATTTTATTTTCTCAAATTACAGTAACTGAAACGTTCAAATAAACTTAGTGCTGAAGATTAACAGAAGGCATAACTGAACTCCAAAAGCCTTTAGATAACCAGAAATTCTATGAAAAATGCCTTGATTGCTTCATTATAAATATATAAAATTTCCAGTGTATTGCAAACTGTTGACTGCATCAGATAGTTACTGATGCAAGAAATTAGTGCATGAAGTGCTGCACTGCATGAAATCTTGGAGAAGTCATATGGAGAAATTATATGATGTCTTGGATAAGTCTGTATTTTATTTAAAAATAAAACTATAAATTTAGTTGCAACTAAACTGGTCCCCCATAGTTCTTAAGCTGTTTAAACCTTGTGGGGGAAGGGGTGTTGCTTGTTTTTGGGAGTGGAATAGGGCCACTAAAAGATCATTTTTGAATAATGAATAAAACATATGTAAGGATAAACTGAAGATATGGACTTTCTCACTGTCCCTAAAAAAAAATGCTGTGTGGGCATTAAGTGATAAACAAAATATCCTATAACTTAACTTTTTTGCATGTCAAATTTTGATTTGGTAGCATGTCACACACAGCCAACATTAATTCAGTTTAAAAGCTTATTGATAGAATCCATTTTGTGGGAAGTTTTTAAAAACAGAAATGGAACATTCCAATTCATAGGATCTTTTACCTCACTTTTGAAGCTGAACATCTTTGGCCACATGCTTTTGATTTATCCTGGGAGAGTTGTTGCTCTCCCAGAAGAAACTATGAGTGCACAGATGTTTAGGATTTTTCTCCTAGAACAAAAATGGCCACCCCTGAAGAAAAATAAATCTAGACAAAAAAAAAAAAAAAAAAATGGTTAAATCACTCCTGAGAGCGCAAATGTCACAGCACTGGGATCTATGGATTCAAGGGCCCCTTGGATCCATAGATCCCTGAAAACTCGCTGCATTTCAGCAGCATTTGAATGCCTGTTAAGGCACTCTGGGTAAATTATTCTACCAGGAGAAAAAGCCTGGAAGAATACTTCCAGATCATCAGAATGTGTATGTACAACCTTAGGTTCCCCTTACAAAATAAGCTAATTAATATTTTTATATAGCAATGCTCAAAATACCAAACAGGAAATAAACTTCAAACTATATTTGGAGATGTCAGAACATTTGTATGATACAAAATGAAATGTATTTTCATTTTTACTAAGAAGAGATTTTTGTAGTGTGTGTGTGCGCATGCATGTTTAAACAACCCACAGGAGCATGGGTGGGGGAGGGGTTCCCAGTGTGCTTGGCAGCAGACCCAGAAGGTGAACAGTTTCCAAGGTGAACAGCCTGTGGCATGTTAGAACAATGTAGGTAAGGGAAGTTGGCAAGCCAGATCCGTAGCTTCGGGATAAGGATTGGCTCTAAGGGCTGGGGTGGTTGGGCTGGGGCGCAAAGTGGAGCTGGGCTCGTGCCCGTGGCAGGACGAGACTCAGAAGTGGACAAGAAGCATTTCTGGGTCCGCTGGAGAGCATCAGGGGACCCACCCCCTGCTCCCCCAACTGATGCCTCCTGAGTCTGGAGGACCAGCCAGGGTCCCCCCGCGGCTGACAGGCGAGCCACATGAGACCGGAAGTACTTCTGGTCCACTTCCGGGTTTGTCGCTGAGCACATGGGAGGCCTCCCACACTCCTTTGGGATGCCTCATCTACCCCACCATCGCAGCATTCACAAGCCACATCTGGTATCTCAAGGTATGTAGAAAAAACATTTAAAGCTGTGTCTTTGGTTAAATCACTGATTCTCTGTGAGAAAGCCCAGAGGGCATTCACCTAGAGTGTGTCCCCGACCAGGGAGATAAACCGCATCACATTACGACACCCACTCTACGATCGGAGCTCCCCATCTGCACCTGCCCGGCTTTACCTCCTCGAGAGGTGAAGCAGATTGGGGCCAATCTGCACCGTGGGCAATATCTGGAGGCCGAGGGTGGAACCACGGAAAGGAGGAGAAATATGACAGTGGAGGAGAGGAGAGGAACCTGGAAGCTGTAGACGTGGGGCGAAGACGGAGAAGATCAAGTAAGCCCTTGGTCAGACCCCCAGAGGCGGTGGCACCCTTGCTGTGGGAGTGAAGAGGAGGGTGGAAGAGGCCAGATGGTGGAAGGCGGACCAGGGAAAGACCCTAGGTGCAGCAGAGGTGGCGGATCTGCCTGAACCGCTTGCCACGGGGTTTGCTTTTTTATCCTTGTCTTTTTTTTTTCTCCCCCTCTTTGATTTCTCCCTGCCAGCTAAAGAGCCCAGAGCAGGGCCATGCATTCTCCCAAGAAGAGAAGGGAAGCATGAACTCAGAGGAGCTCCACGACAGACTGGGATGGGCGGACAACCCTCAGCAGCAAGAACTGCGCCCCTGCCTAGCTGATCAGTCCAGAGGTAATTCCCCTCCTTGTTAAGTGGTATGCACCGGCAATTAAGCCTGTTGCAGTCCTGATTTAAAGTATCCGGGAGGAGTCCAGGGCAGAGAAAGTAAACTGCTGAAGACTCCTGGGTTAACTGCCCCAGGCAACTGGAACCAGACCTTGAAGACACCCAGAAGAAGAAAAGGACAATGGTCATAGGACTTCAGTGAAAGAAAAAAAAAACCCAAAAAAACAAAACTGAAAGAAAGTAGAAGGTTGGTTTTAAGTTGGTCCTTTCCTCAATTCTGGTTTTGGACTTCGGGCATTGGGGGCAGCCCCTATGATTGATCTGGGCATGAGATGGGTAGTCACCACCTCCATTTTGTGAAACTCTTTTTATCATCAAAGTTGTGGCAGGCAGGAAAAGAAAGGGCACCAGATCTCACCCAGCTCGACCGTAGGGGCACAGCCACCCCGAAGGGCCAGCAGGACATAGGGGTACATACATGCCTGTACCTGGTGACTGCCCGACACTCTGAATCAGTATTAAATCTTCAGATTTGGATTCAGCCGGAATGAATGGGACAGTGATCCAAATCAACAAGTCAAATCACTGTCCTGATTCGGGCCAAATCTTCATCTCAGTCAAATACAGCCCATTTGGGACACCTTTACTGGATGCATATTTCAGTGTTGATCTTAACAGCAAACTCAGTAGAAAACTCCACAGATTTTGGAGGCTAGAACACAGATTGCAGAAGGAAAGTTTGGAGGAAACATTAGGAAGCTAGTCTGATAGTTTTAGGCAGCATCTCTGCAAATAGTTCTCTATATTTGTGGAAGACAGTTGTTCATCAAATGAAACACATTCTAGTTTTACAATTCTCTTCCTGGAAAAAGCTGACTCTCCACTTAACAATATATGCTCCCAGACTGTCAGATTGGTTGGATGAGCACAGCAAAAGATCCCTGTACATGATTAACGTCAGGGTTTGGATCAGTTTCATGTGACTATTTTTTGTTTCCCGAGAAGTTTTTCATGTATCAGTCAGTTGGCAAAACAGACAACTACATGAGTTCAAAAGGGCTCACATACTAATAACCATCTACTTTTTATTAGCAGTGTCTGGTAAAATAAATAGTAAAGTTCATGTAAATATGCTTATTCCAAATCTATTAATTTGAGAGAGAATACTTATAAGTGTTAAACAAATGGCAAGAGCAGTTGTTCTACAATACCTATTGCTTAAAATAAGATTCTTAATATCTTAATTTCTTGGTTTACTGAGTGATTTTATCTTAAAATCTGCAAGGATCCCATTGAATAATTGCTATATTTATTTAGTGCATATCTTTAACAATTTTCTGCAACACACATCAGATTTTTGGTTCCCCCTCTTTACTTCTCATCTTGTTAATTTTTATCTAAATCCTTGGAGTTATGAACTTATGAGCCAGTTATTTATGTAACAAAAGAACGTACTTTAACGAGGAATTTACTGTCCCACCCTTAGTTCTCATCCTTCCCAAGGTTTATTTTTTGATTCAGCTTCATTCACAAGTTTAAGTCAGAAGCAACTATTGCAACAATACTATAGTTTATTTCTGTCATTTTGGTTACTACTCAGATTGAATGTATATTTACAGCATAGCTTGGTTCCCTAAAAATTTTTTTTTCAAGTGCAGTGTAGAAGTTTGACAGCAACATGAAAAAATGTATGAAGATAACAGGGTAGTTTCCAAATACAACACATACAAATTGTACCTGCCAAATTCCAAATACTTTCCCCACAACTCGTCCCAACAGTTCAAATAATAAACACAATAACACAATCCCTTCAGCCACTCCTCCCCCAGTCCTGCTCTGACACATATGCACCTCTATCACCACCACCACCTGGTTTCTACATCTAACTTGGCACTTCTTGTATGTTTGCTGAGAGCTAAGTGTGTCAGTCTGTCTCATTCCCACTTTCATTGCCTGCCAGATAAGATATGACAGACAAAATGTATATTCTCAAACTAAGATTTATTTGTACAATCTATAGTAATTATTATTTTTCTGGTTTCTGAACAGGAATTCTTTTCTTGTCTCGTTTAACAAAAGGCTTTTGTGTCTTTTATGTCAAAAACACCACACTGCAGGTCGTGCATAGTTTTCTTTCCAGTTAGATCTGAACATAAAAACTAACAAGAGTTAGTTATCACATCATAACACCACTACCTTCCTAACAGGGGAAAGATGACACTGTGGTGCTTGTTTGCCTCTGCAGCAAAAGGAAGAAATGTTAAAGAAGCCTTTAGTTATCCCATACATAAAGCAACACATAAAACTTCATTAAGTATTAAAATGTGTGTGAATTATATTGCCAAGATTCTCGCAAAGAACTGCAGAATACAATAAGTACGTAATTTATTTTTCTTGGGTAGATTTTCTTTCCTATGATAATCTGTCAGACAGTATATACACGTACAACAAAAACAAGCTAGCCGTTAAGGGTCTATTCAAACAAATGTAGGAACCTCTTACTATACACTACACATAATTTAGTACTTATGGATGATAGAGAAAACTGGAGTCAGTTATTACTTCTCATGTGACTGAAGAGAAAATGTATTGGATATAGTTATGAAATCACATCTGGTCAAACTATGTATGTTCTCTCTCTCTCTCTCTCTCAAGTATGCTGTAGTTAATGTCAGAATTGGGGAAAAGCAGATATGAATTTTTTTCATGTTTCAGGTTTATCATTTCAAAGACGTGGTTTTATTGGACTAGTCCTTTAGTATTTCATTCTACACAGCTGCCAAGATTTCAAGCTTACCCCTACCTCCTCTATTCCTGTTGAAACATCCTTTGTATTTGGAATTTCCATGGACATCTGAAACCAAACAGCTTAGTTCTTTTATATAGATATACACTCTCATGAAAATCTGACAATATAATGGTCCAGCAGATCTAGAGATCTCTGAAACCAAGCACTTGCATTAAGATGCCATGTGCAATTCTTAACTTTCCTTTACCACCTCTGCTTGTTCTATAGGGTGCCACTACGAAAAACCATGCAACGCCACTCATTTGTACCTATCCTGTCTGCCAAATGTTGAAAAAATATGTTTAGATATTTTTTGCCTAGTATCATTCCCAGGCCTTCAGTCAGTTGTACTTATTAGTACATGCCCAGTGCCACTCTAATGACTGCCAGATTACATTTTATTTGTACAGAGCAGGAGTAGAAGAAGCAGGTGTCATACTTTTATTCTCTAGCATGGCTGGAGATGGTATACACATGCTCTCTTTTTCTGCATCATCCTCAAATTACTATGTTATGCCAGTTTGGAAGTTTAAAGGCTAAGAAGGTAGCATTAATTTTCATGGTGGGTAAGTTTAGGAGTAGGTATGTCTAGAACCAAGCGGCATGTGCATAAAAATGTTCTTTCAACAGGAGACCAATAGTTGCAATGTCTCCATTCCAGAATAACTTTTGATCTATTTCAGTCAGAGTGCAAGAAAGTGGGGTGACCTCCTGAGTGACCACCATCTCAGGTTATTGCTGGATAGTTCTTCATCAGCCAGAAGATCTGCATTATGCAACCTGTTGCTCAAAAAGAACAAAATTCACACATTAAAGACTGCAATCTGCTTTGAAGAGGTAGGGGTAGGGTGGTCTGAACAAATCCTATTGCCAAATCCTGATGTTATTTGCAATAATATAAATTTGAACTAAATAAATTTAATTCATTTAGTTTAGTCTGAGGTTATACTATGTATTTGAGATCATGCTTTGGTGTAAAAATTTGATCTGAAAGATTTTTTATGATTAAATTTCTTGTACAGCATGACAGATAATGTATACAAAAGTTAAGTGACACATTTAAAGTCTATTATAACCCTCATGTAAATCGACTGATATTCCATAGCTAGTAACATAAGCCTAAAACAAGATTTTGATTCTTATAGTCATTTTGATTGAAGGTAAGTCCAAATGAAATTTGGTTCAATTACAATTTCTATCTGGACTTTGCTTAGAAGCACTGCAGTGAGGCATAACAAGCTCAGTCCACCAATATTAAATCCTGGAAAATAATGTTATGTAGTCCCTTTTGGAGCACCACTAGGTTCCTAAGCTCAGGGTCTGCTAACTGGAAAGCACATAGCACCCCTATGAAGTCATCTGTCTTTTCTGGGTTTAGCACATGAAGAATGGTGTTGCTGTGCCTATATAGCAGGCGTGGGAAATTATTTCAGACAGGGAATTTGTGGAAGCCATCAAGGACTGTATGACAGGCAGCCGGGGCAGATAAATATTACTTTTTCTAAATTTTTTAGGGGCCCACAGGCCAGATAGAATGGCCTGGCGGGCCATAACCAGCCTGTGGGCTGCATTTTGCCCACCCCTACTTTATAGACACACCCAGAGAGTACTCTATACATATATTTACTATGCAGTAACTTACTGTGGCTTTTAGACCAGTGTCTACATGTGTAGGTGGTACTGCACAGTAACGCTGTGCATGCTCCAACTTGGGAGTAAAGTTACTCCCAAGTTGGAACACACACTGTGCTACTGTGCAGTAAGGCATCAATATGTACCTTACTGCTCGGTAACTAAGTGGGCATAAATTTGCTACCTGCATCATGCAGGTAGCAAACTTATGTCCAACTCGGCATAAGTCACTATAGTTACTGTACAATATGGGTGTGTATGTGTAGACATGTGCCTGTACTGTGCAGTAACTTAGGTTACTTTGCAGTAACTGTGCATATGTAGACGCACCCTCTATATAGTACAATCCAGAAGACACGCCTAAAAACTGTGCTACAAATCTATTCCCAATTGACTATTACACCTGTCCTTCAGCAACCTGACACTTATCATTCCTCTGCCAGTTTCATTTTGTTCTCACAATAAAAATTGTCAACTATTGAATAGACAAGATGAACTATTTCCAGTCTCTGTTTACCAGTTATACCTGTGCCTTGCATTTGTCTCTGCACCCGAGTCCCAACTTCTTCGCTGAGAGAGCCAGGTTTTCAGCATCTCATTCACTTTGGTTGAATGATAAAAATATCTTGCAAAATAGTCAGCATTATTATTTAGCTATGTAAATTTAAGACCATCTCATATCAAATCTTGTTTAGAATTTAAGGTTCCATATTCAAGACATGCAGGAGAGGCTTAATTAGGTGGCTTAATGGTGTTGTTTATCTCAATCATAAACAAGCAGTTTTAGTTCTGAAAAGCCAGTTAAAATTAACACCAAGAGGGTCCCTAAAACCTGTAAGCGGAATCTGGCAAAATTCCTTTGCAAGGTAACAGACGTGCATCTGAATGTTCACAGTATGCTAGGAACTACCTCATCATCACTACAGTGAAAACAATGTTTGAACTTTATAGCAGCAAAAGACCTTCAGGAACAGGAAGAAATCACGGAAAGTTGGACATGTTCTACTCCATTACTCAATGTCTTGCATTAAAAGTCATAGCCTATAATTCATTTTACATATATACAGGTGGTTAGATAATTTGGTTAACTTAACAGTTTGGAACAGTCTGTCCTGTTCTTGAAAGTTGCATTTATGATTCTCTAAGGGGTACTGTTCTAAATTCACTATTGAAGCAATGATCCAGAATACATTAGGAGACATTGTGCTGCTCATTGATATTGTTTTTCACAGTAGCAACGTAAACTAACCAAGTTACCATTACTGTTCAATGATAATTTCATGGCTTTTGCTAAAATACAAGAATTATTTTGGTTAGCCAGACACTAGGTCTATATCATGTAATCCTATTCTCCCTTCCTGAAATTCTTTTATAGCTTCAACCAGACACACTATTTCCTCAATTTCTGGGTTGTGAAAACTTAATAGTAATAAAAAAGAAAGTATCATTGCATCTCAAATGTTCATCTGGCAGGTGGTAAGTATGACCTTTCAGCAGCTCCAATCAGTGCTCTTCTGTGGTCACAGGACCTTTTATCATAAGGCCAGAACTAAGCTCTTGATTCACAAAGGGCAGTGATGTTGTAGTGATTGTTGTCTAGAAATCACACAAGAGGCATGTATTTCTTAGAATGGTCTCTTATATTGAGCCATCTATGTAGTTGGGATAAAATGAAGCTTTCAAATGCAAGATATTCTTCCTTAGGTCTCTGATCATAGGTGATCCAGGCACAGCAGAGTGAAAGACAGCAGAGGACAGGGTGCAAGAAAGATTATCTGGGGTGGCAGACATACAGTTAGAGGAAAAGCTGATTATTGGGAGAATCAATACCTACCAAAAGGGAGGAAGGTCATTTTCATCTTTCTTGTGTATAATTAAATTCAGGAATTTAGTAAAATAATTAAGAATCTAACTCAAGGCTATGGATTCTACTACAGGGGCCAAATATGAAAAAGCTGAGTATTACCACCATTCATTGGCAGACCTAAAATGTTGATGGCACACTGGACGTGGCAGGAGAGGCAGTGGTGCAAACAGGCAAAGACATCTTTCAGATAACCTGCATATTTGATTAAACTGGCAGTCCCCATGGATGCCAGATAATAGAACTTTTACTGTAGCTCAGATTTACAGTATATTTAGTAATACAAATATGATTTTATACTCTCACAGTGCTGGATATACAAAATGTGTAGTGAAACTACACTTTGAAAAAGGTAATATTTTTTAAACAATCTTTCCTGATGACATCTGGTTGGCTCTGCCCCATTTTAATCCTCCTATATGCGAACTATATAAATGAAACACATTCCTCTCAAATAGTTTTAAATAACCTGAGATTGAAAAGCAGCAAAAGGCTCTGCACTAATCAGTGTTTAAACCAAGTTCAAAATGTTCATTAAGTGTGTAAAACAACAACAAAAAACAAGCTAGAAGGATGTTTATCTCAAGACAAATCTGTTTCCTAACTAAACCTGGCACAAATACAAAGGTGTTTTTATGTCACACTACATCACTACGACAAGCTGCCCAACTTGCACAACCTAGGTTCTGCCAGCTGGGGGACTAAATCACCTTACTAAAGATAGGTGTAGTAGATCTCTCTCTCTCAAGGCAATCCTTAAGCATTGGACTTTATCTACAAATCAATATTCTTTTCAATTCTTGGGAAGTACGTCTACATTATGCAGATAACTTTCTCCCCTTATGTGCATCTATGGTAGGCCAAGTGTTTTTAATTTACAATGAGATCTAAGAAATATTTACATTTTCTCAGACCTACACACCACTAATCTAATTGCCTCAACTATTTGTTCTTCAAAAGAGATTAATTTCTAAGGAGACTCTTTTCAGCTAAGGGCTTCCCCCATTTGAAATGTAAACT
Organism: Caiman crocodilus; assembly: GCA_030014935.1. Taxonomy (NCBI): domain Eukaryota; kingdom Metazoa; phylum Chordata; order Crocodylia; family Alligatoridae; genus Caiman; species Caiman crocodilus. Next base: position 53,064,236 of record JAGPOW010000304.1, on the reverse strand, counting down.
GCAATTTTGGGCAGGGATGGGTCTCCAATTCATGTATAGACTATCACACACAATATGCAATTGGCTAACCAATATGCATAGCCATTCCAAATGCAAATTCCCAGAGATTACTCCTTCTGAGTGTGAATAGTACTGTTTGGAGGAATAGTTAATGTAACATCCTATTGCCAATACAAATTATGCTTATACCAAAAACATTTTATGTACACACACAAAAATGATAAAACTACACACAATTTGGACTGATGAACTCCAAAATTAATACAGGTTTTGGGGCGAGTCTGTGATGATTTCTAATCTACTAATGTTTTCAGGTGTACCCTGACCCTATCAAAATTACAACTAAAAAACCTGGACTGTGATCTTCCAGACCTCACATATCAAGTATGACTGAGCTAGTTTACATGTTGGCATAGGAGACTCTATAAAACATTAGTGTTAAGTGCTGTAGGAAGTTGTTTGGGCAGTTCAGCAAGAAACACCCTGCCAACACTGATGCAATGCCCAAGCATGTCTTCCTAAAAAAGATGCTTTCCTGGTAGTTCATAAATCCATTCTCCTGGGCAACTGCAGTCAGTAAAGATTTTCCAGGTTGTATCCTAAAACCATTGAGTTCAACAACTAAATTGCTATTAACTTCAAATGGGACATGAACAAGCATTATAGGAGAGTTTATTTTTTGGTCATATTTCAATTCTTTTCTTTCATGCTTCCCAAAATATTTATTGCAGTTTTACTTGTAAAGTAGACATTCTCCAATTTATCACTGAAATGTTTGGTAGTACTTCTGCCAGCTGTTTAACAACTGCTGTGGTCTAGCCCAGAAAGCATAGAATTTCAGTGATGGGTCAAGTCACTTCTGTATTGTCCCTGTATTTTAACATAACAGGGAAGACTGTGAAGATAACACCTGCAAAGGACTCTAAAATCCTGGGATAAGATACAATATATAAGCATTACTTATAGTAAAAACAAGTCAAAGGTATAGATGGTAACAAGAAAGAGACATGAAATGACTGAGGCCCTGGTTCTGCAAGGTACTTAAGCACAGACCTGACACTAATAATGTCAGTAAACCCATTGCTCATGCCCCAAAACATTTCTAAATAGGAGTATGATTACCCAGGCTATGAATTCATTGTGTGTTTGTTTGGGTTCTTCATATCTTCCAATTGTGGAAGGATAGCATCTCTGAACTTTTTCTTTCCACAGCTGATTTATCTTCATTAAACAACACTGACCTTGTTTAACCCCTTTTTGAAAACTATGCAGCCAATTTAAATAGCTGTAAACTAATTTGGATGACTTCCTTAAAAGCAATGCTACTATGTCCTTAAATCCTCTTTCACACACTAAAAAACAAAACATAACAAAACAAAATGAAAACTATCCCAAAGCTATACTGAGTACGTATATAGTGACAGAGTGGCCTCAGCTATTCACATTTGGAAGAGCAAAGGGAAGAGCAAGAATCAATAAATATTGACTAAACAAATGCAACTAGCCTAAGGGGGAAAAAGGATAAAATTAGATAAACAACATATATATATTTAAAATATTGAACTATTTACTAAAAACCTTTCAAAACACCAAATGGTTGATTACCCATCAATTACATTGCTTTATTAATTTGCTCTATTAAACTGCTTTTGGTTGTTTTTTTTAAATAAACAAGCAAAAATTAATGCTTTTCAGCCAACCAACTGCAAAAAAAACCAGACAGACCACATACGTTGATACACTGGCATATAATAAGGTGTGCCAATTTTCAAGATATATCTCAGTAAGGCAATAGAAAGAAGACAGTAATACATGCTGAACTGCCAGCTAAAATCATCAGAAGGTACAAAGAAGGGAATGACAGGAATCAAACCAGCTTGCTGAAGCCATCTGGGAAAGAGGTAATATTACACTGCAGATAAGAAAACTGACCAAAGACAACACAGAGAATGTCAATCCCTAACAATGTTTAAAGCAATGCATCTAAAAGAAAACAAATTCTGAAGAGTGTAGTTAAAAAAGGCAAGGCCCAATGAAGCTGCACCAACATTTTTTACTTAAGCATTTTTGTGACAATCATAACCTATAATAAAACTACACTGAACTTATATTAGGTCAAACTGGCTACTTTATGAACAGTTCCAGAAAGTAATAATAAGGAAAACATATATTTGACTATAACAGGATAATAAATAATCTTTAAAGTCCTTATTTGTGTTTTAACATCTTTGTGAAATGATTTGGTGCAGTATTGAAACAGGAGCATATCTGTGTCTTTTTTTACCAACGTGTATAGGTAACTGAGATAAAGACATGGAAATAAGGATATGGTCTTCCAAAAACAATTTACAACACAAAACACCATCAACAATATAAAACAGAGATGTTATGTGAACACTAGTTTGGAGGATACTCAAACCTGAGTATCCAGTCTCTAAAAAACATACATAATAGATTTATGCCTTTACTATACTCCTTTGTGCCAAAATGCATTTACTACAGCCCAGATGCAGATTTTTGTAGGCATGCAGGCACTTACCAATTGCAGACATGCAGATTTAAAATGAAAGTTTTTTTTATTAAACTTCCATCCCCACAGTACTAGAAGATGGGTAAAGCAACCCCCAGTGCAGGCTGTCCAAACATGTTGATGGCCCTGTACCCAGCAGGGCACCAGGTAGTGACAAAGTTGTCCATAGTATAGAAAACTGGCAAAGAGACACTGTACACTCTCATCCTTCACTCTGCAGCAGTCACCTCTCCCCTCATCTAATCTATAACTATCATTTTTCTTCAGACTGAGATTGGGAAGAATTTGTGCATAAGTCCCTATCTTCTGTATTCTTACTCGCAGTCAGAGATCTTACTTTTTCTGTACATTTCCCTAGTGTTCCTGACTGCCAGACCCATAAAGAATAATACATTCTCCTTCCCCTCCCCTTCCCCCCAGTAAACAGGCTGACCCCATTTAGAATGGTAAGAGGGTGCTACTTTGTTTCACTCATTTTGGTTTAACATCACTTTTCTTTCCCATGATAAGGGCTTTTCAATGCTGTTATGTTAACAAGATGCAGGCTAACGTGCCTTAAGTCTTATTAGCCTACTCGATACATAATCTTCTGTTTTTTAATCAATATATGACTGATATTTGTTCCAATACTGGAAAATAACCCATCTACCAGTAGCAGTATAGGCATCAGGTTCAAAACTGCTGTTGCAAACATGATATACACCAAGTGAAGCCAAACTTTTGGCTGGCATGGTACAGATTGGGCATTTCTACATGTTGCCCTATGGAGATATTGTAACTGCCTCTACTGTGCCATACATGTGGCACATAGTTATTTTTAGCAGCTACTTTGCCATAGTGGAACACTATAACTAGTGAGCATGCTGCTATGGCAAAGTAGCTGCTGGTCACGTGCAGCCATCCATGGATGCTATGTCACCATAACCTGTCACTATGGTGATGTAGCATCACCTGTAGACAGGCCCATTAAAACCCAGGCCTTCCTTAAGTGCCACTCCTATCCTCTTAAGGAAAATCAAGTCCCCCAGAAAGTTAACCCTCCAGGTTATTGCACACAAAAGAAATAATAGGGTTTCTTTTTCCATTTTATTTTTAAAGAATTTAGAGCTTAAATTAATAGTTTGATTATTGATCTTCTGTGGAAGTGTGCAGCTCATGGATTAACATACTTTTTAGACTATTTCCTTGAAAATACATAAATATTTCCTGAGTAGAGAAAATGTATTTAAACACAATTTGAGACTGAAGTCTGATAATTTTAATTCTTTTAAAATAATCCTGAATATTTGGAACCAAATTTCCTTTCCATTTTAGATTTGTAATTTAAATATGCAGATTTATATGCAGAGGATGAAAGACAAGCTATATTTTTGTTACTTGCCCTGGAAAGTAAAACACAACAAAACTATGCTTCTATCAGATAAAAAAGGATGCTAAATTGTGCTTCCTGCCTGCTTTTAGCACCCAATCTTGGAAAGACTTAAAGATGTGTATAACATAACATATGATTAGTTTTACTGAAGTATATATAATTATTGTATATACATTTTATATATATAAAATATATATTGTCACTAGAATAGCTAAGATTTAAAGCTTGATGTTCTTTTCAAGGCAGTGACACATTATGTCTTGCACAATATGAATAGATAACATTCAATTTGAAATATCACCCATACCCACACCACACAAGTAATCATTTGTACACTTCTTTTTCTCAACACACAGTGAAATAGCTTAAGGGGCTATATAAAGAACGAGCAAATAATAGCCTGCACATTACTTAACCTTCCATAAGAATCTCAAGGCTCTTCACAAGCATTAAATCTCAGAATACTCTTGCAAAGTAAATGGTATTACCCTTTTGCAGATGATGCATCCTGGGATTAGATAACTTCCATAAAGTAACACAGAGCCAGTGACCCAAATACTAACTTTCTTTTGCCAACTACAAGACTACTGAAAGTCTTCATTTAAATTGTTGAATGAAGTTCAGCTGGAAATCTTCAGTTTAAATTGACTAATTATGGTGAACTGCATATTGACAGAGGTCCATGATGGGTATCATTGCATGATTAAAATACTGTAGTCCTAAAATTTTGTCTTTTACCATGTAGGCAAACAAAATGTTCTTTAGCAGCAGTCTAGTCCCGCTTAAACACATATCTCTTTTATTTAATCTAAGCTGCTTATTTATTGAAAATTTTGCATTTAATTGTTTGAAACATTAATAGGTTCCTAACTTTTAGTCATTACAATTCTTTCCCCTCGCCCTTTATTTGGTAAACACGATATATGAAATTGTAGCTGGAGGCACTCGATACGAGAATGGAAAACTGAAAATGTGCTGATGCCAAAGGTTTCCCTGAACCCAAACAAACTGATTCTGATTTGTCACTGCTTCTGGCAGTAATAGCTAGAAGTCACAGAAAAATCTAGTACACAAAACTCAGAGGCTGGACAAACCCTCCTCCCCCCCCCCCCAAAAAAAACCCAAAACAAAACCCAAAAACCCCAGCCAGTGTAACTTATATATTTACATAAATATAATACTATACTTATGTTTATAATTGAGAGAAACAGCTTTGTTCTCATTTATCAATGTTGGCTGTGTAGGTTTTTAAAACAGATAAAGGAATATATGGAAACCTGCTTGCCTTCATGATTTGCTATTTCAAGCTTTGAGCAAAGTAGTTAAAAGGAAGCTGAAACATTTTAGACAGAATCATATTACCCTGATGAAAATGCTGGAGAGGTTACTGTCTCTTCTCTTCCCCCTTTTTTATTTATTTTAACCAGGAAACCCATTATATCCACTCCTTCCAAACACTGCACAGTAAATGGACTTGTAAAACCATCTCATGAGAACAACAAAATGTTCTGTCACCTTACATAAGCACTTCTCCCCGGCACACAAGATGACTACATCTGTGTAAAAATAATAGCACCCTTTTGTAGGAGAAAGTTAGTCTTAGGATAACTATTTCCACACCCCATACAGGAAAAGAGATCAAACAAACCAACTGTGAAAGCCAGCAAGCTTAATTTTCCAACACACCATAGAGAGACTTAATCTCTTTAAAATGAGCTTACTTTCAGTAAAGTACAAAAAAAATAAATCTGCCAAAATAGAATTAAAAGTCTCAGTTATTCTTCCATGCTGTGGAAAGAAAGCATGCTGTTGATCCCATTATATTCCTGAAAACATCGACATTTCTAATTATTTTAGCTAAATATAAACTTGTAAAATTTATTACAGTTAGGTAGTAATAGAGTTACTGTGAAGGCACAAGGCTTTTGCATGGCAGGATCTGATCTACCTAGGTTTCACTGGGATCTACAGGCTAGACGGTCTGAAGTCCCTCTCAATCTAATGGAAGCCCAGTTCCTCCTTACTGAAGCAACTCAAGGGAAATGGCTGGAATGCCCACCTTTTTTTTTTTTTTCTTCTTCTGTCTGAATTGTTAGTTAATGTGGGAACCCAGAGTTTTCATATTGAATACTAAATGTTATATTCCCTTTTGAACATTTGTCTGTATTGTCCTATTAAGTATCCCTCACAAAACAAAGTAAATCAACATGCAGACTCCCATTCCACAGTAAGGTGAACTTTTCACCATTGGCTTCTTTTACATACTCCAACACTAGATTTGCCAATAGTCAGACTACTTTTCATCAATTTGTTTCCTTCTGTTAGAACTAAAAATAAGGGATTATTTCCTGTACACAAAGTTGATCCGTTATTTATGTTGAGATTACAATGGAGTGATGTGCTTTACACAGCCCATACAGGATTCCTTAATGTGCTGCTCCTGTGGTTACAGAAGTACAAGAGAAGGAACATGAAATTTGAGATGCTTCCAAAACCTTAAACAAGGCTTTACAAGGAAAAGGAAGAAGGAATTAAAATATAAATAGCCTAGACTGTAATAAAAATGAAAAATGCACACCCTCCTCAGTTTTACAATTCTTCAGTGTACTCGCACCTGAGGCCATATACATAGAACTGAAATTGTAACATTTTAAACAGCTGGATTGGGAAGAGTTTTAAATGAGAACAGGGAACAAAATGCAATCTGAGAGTTGCGGCAGAGGCAGTAGTAGCTGCAGTGACCTCCCAACTAAGGGAGCATGCAACCTGTCCACTAATGTGAAATAGCAGGTGCATGCTGTTCAAGTTTCTTGGACACTTTCTTAACATACTGTCGTACCTCAGCATCTGGGAGTACTACAGATTTAATAAGATTAAGATCAAGGTAATCTTAATATCCAAAGGGAGGCGATTAGGAAGGCCAAGGCAGAGGTGGAACTAGGGCTGGTGACCAGAATTAAGGATAACAAAAAGCCCTTTTTGAAATACACAGGGAGTAAGAAGGCGGCACCAGGTAACAAGGGGCACCTGCAGGACAGGCTTGGCACTCTGGTGATTGCAGCAAAGGAAAAAGTTGATCTCTTCAACAAGTTCTTTGCCTCCATATTTGTGAGCAGGGACTGGGACAACTCTCCCACTAGGATTACGGACAGGCTCAGGGGACATGATGCCATGCCTAGAGTCAGGGATGATCTAGTTAGGGAACTTTGAGTGTATACATCAGCAGGTCTAGATGCTCTTCATCTGAGGGTACTGAGGGAATTGGCGGAGGTTATAGCAGGGTACCTGGCACAGCTGTACGAGCGCTTGCGGTTCTCAGGCCAGATCCCAGAGGATTGGAAAAGGGCCATTGTGGTCCCCATTTACAAGAAGGGGAGAAAGGAGGACCCAAGTAACTATAGGCCCGTTAATCTCACCTCAGTCCTTGGGAAGACCTTGAGAAAATTATCAAGGAACACATCTGCGGGGGCCCAGCACGGGAGGGAATGCTCAGGGGGCAACCAACACGGGTTCATTGTCAGTAGATCCTGCCTGACAAACCTTGTTTCCTTTTAAGACAAGGTAACAAAGTCACTGGATGTGGGTACTGAGGTGGATGTCATCTACCTGGACTTCGAAAGGCCTTTAACACGGTTTTCTCACCCCATTCTCAAAAAAAAAACCCCAAACAAAACCTAGGTGACTGCAGCAATGTTGCCTACAGTCAGATCGGTGGCAAATTGGCTCAGTGGTCACACCCAGAGAGTGGTGATGGATGGGTCAATTTCAACCTGGAGGAATGTGGGCAGTGGAGTTCCCCAGGGCTTGGTCCTCGGGCCTGTATTATTCAACAATGGGGGAACCAGCAGGCATTCAGGGAATCCCTGTTGCCCCGAGCACTATCAGGAGTGACTAGAAATAACGGTCACAAGCTGGCAGAGGGTAGATTCAGACTAGACATCAGGAGGCGTTACCTCACAGTCAGGGTGGCTAGGACCTGGACCCAACTTCCAAGAGAAGTGGTGCTGACTCCTACTCTGGGGGTCTTTAAGAGGCTAGATGAACACCTTGCTGGGGTCGTTTGACCCCAGTGCTCTTTCCTGCCATGGCAGGGGGACGGACTTGATGATCTGTCAAGGTCCCTTCTGACCCTAAAAACTATGAAACATCTTTATCAGCAACTTGGTGGGCATGAAAAACACTCTGTTCAAATTTGCTGATGACACAAAGATGTCAGGAGAAGTGGGCACACTGGAGGGGAGGGACAGAATCCAGCTAGATCTAGATGGGTTACACAGGTGGACAAATGAGAACAGGATGGAATTCAATGCAGACAAGTGCAAGGTGCTGCATCTAGAGAGAAGGAACCTGCAACATACCTATAGGCTGAGGAATACCCTTCTCAATAACACAGTGGTCAAAAGGGATCTTGGATCTATTGCTGACTCCAGGATGGACATGAGCCGCCAATGCAAGGAAGCAGTCAGTAAGGTTAACCACACTTTGTCATGCATCTACAGATGCATCACAAGCAGGTCCACGGAGATGATCCTTCCCTTCTGTGCTCTAATTAAAGCAATAGTCTCCTTGTCATTTGGAAGTGAGTTTCCAAGTAGTAACAGTAATAAACATTTTATAAAAGCTATAAAATCTGCAGCACACAATATGCATTCATAAATTCAGTCATATATTTGTTGCAATGGTTTTTTAAATGAAGATGAATAGAAAGCAGGCCAACTATTCTTTTGTTAAAATCTTTCAATATGTTAATGGAAAAACCTTCAGCAGGACGTTCAGATAATTTCGTAAATTATAAAACCAATTCTTAATTTAAATATATTTGTAAAAATGTGTTAGTTAAAAATCCAGAATATAGAAAACAATACAAGATCACTACTTTGAAACTCTTGAAAACGTGTACAGTAACCTGACAAACGAATATGTTACACTGCTTCCTCTTAACTATTTTGGGCTATACATGTTGTCAAGTTTTGAAGCTAGAAAATTCTAAAGAGATCTTAGGAAAACAACATATACATACATACATACATACATACATACATAGTTACTACATGCATTTCACTCAATACTCAACTTTTATTGAAAGCCCACAGGACAAACTGCTAATAAAAACATAAATGTAAATATTCCAATTTAAACATTCTCTTTTAAGAAACTCAATTAAAAAGACAAACTGAGCATCACCAACTATACCTTCACTAGTTTTATTTTGGTGAATTATATTAGCTTAAAAGGTTATTTTATGGTGAAAATAAGTCCAATAATGTTTTTTAGGGAAATGGATGACAGACACAGGGCTGGCAAAAGGAGCAGGAAAAAAAAGTGGGAGAAAAATTAATATAATTAGCAGTAAATTATAATAATAAATTACTTACTTTCTCAATCCACTTGCTCATTGTCTTCAGAGTGAGGCCCCTTGCAAACAAAAATAAGATGCTCCCTATACAGCAACTTGGAAGACTTTTCCAAGAAATGAGGACCTAACAGAGAAGGAGGTATAAAGCTCTAGAAAGAATACTAGACCACCAGGCTATGGTCTTTCCCTCAGAGGCTTTGAGCTTTTTCAAAGATCCCAGTCCCACAAATAGTTTTCAGCCTAGAAAATCCTAACCCCAAAAGTACTAATTTGTTATTCCATAATAGCCATAGGAAAGAAAAAAAAAAAAAAAATCAATGACAGTAATGGGGTCACTTCTGACAGCCTTTGGCTCTTGCTGATGTTCCCGTGATGCTCATTTCCTTTTTCTCCTGTTCTCTCACCACTATTCACTGCTCTCAAAGCTGAGTCTTCAAAACCTCCGAGAATGGAGATGGCACCACTTTTCTGGGAAGTCTGTTTCGGTGCTTTGCTGTCAACCTACTGAGATAATTCTTCCTAATATCTAACCTAAACTTCCCTTGCTGAAACTTTAGACAGTTGCTTCTTGTTCTGTCATCTGCCATTACTGAGAACAGTCTAGCTCCATCCTCTTTTAAACCCCTCTATTCTTCTCTAGACTAAATTGATTCCCTCAGCCTCTCCTCAGTCGTGTGCTTCAGCCGCCTCACCATTTTTATTGCCCTCCACTGAACTCCTTCCAATTTGTCCACATCCTATTTGTAGTAGGGGGTAAACGGAGAGAAAAACTGGCTACAGCACTCCAAATGTGGTCTCACCAGTTCTGAATAGATGGAATCATCACCTACCTTGACCTACTGGCAAGACATCTATCAATGCAGCCCAGTATGCAGTTAGCCTTCTCGGCAACAAGGGCGCATTGTTGGCTCATAATCAACTTATTGTTCACTGTAATCCAGGTCCTTTTCTGCAAGCTGCTGCTCAGCCAGTCAGCCCCCAGCACATATGGGATTATTCTGTCCTAAGTGGAGGACTTTGCACTTGTCCTTGTTGAATCTCATGAGATTCATTTTGGCCCAATCCTCCAATTTGTCTAGGTTACTCCAAATCTTAGCCCTATCTTCCAGCGTATCTACTACTCCACGCAGCTTGGTATCACCTGCAAATTTGCTGAGGGTGTACTCTGTGCCATCTTCCAGATTGTTTATCAAGACTTTGAACAAAACCAGCCCCGGAACTGACCCTGGGAAGAGCTCCACTTGAAACTGGCTGTCCACTAGGCCTCAAGCCACTGATTACTGCTCTCTAGGACCAATACTCCGGCTAGTTTTTTTACCCACCTTACTGTCCATTCATCCAGCCTGTACTTCCTTAGCTTGCCTGAGAGAATGCTGTGGGAGACCGTATCAAATACCTTATTAAAATCAAGGTACACCACATATACCAGTCTCCTCACATGCACAGAGCCAGTCATGCCATTATAAAAGGTAATCAGGTTGTTTAGGCATGACTTGGCCCTGGTGAGTCTTCCTAAACACTCTTTTCTCCTTCAAGTGCTTAGAAATGCCAGACTGCAGCCGGCAAGGTCAGCCATACCTTGTCATACATCCAAACCCGGTCCAGAGAGGTGATACTCCCATTCTATGTGACATTGGTCAGGCCACAATTGGAATACTACATCCAGTACTGGGCGCTGCGCTTTAAAAAGGATGTGACCAGCCTGGACAGAGTCTAGAGGAGGGCCATCCGTTTGGTGAGAGGACAGCAGGATAGGCCCTATGAGGAGAGACTGAGGGACCTGAACCTATTCAGCCTTGGCAAGAAGAGGCTGAGGGGGGGCCTGGTAGCTTTCTACAAACTCACTGGGGAGATAATCAACAAATAGGCAGAGCTCCTTTCTCCCCAACAGCACTTGGGGTGATGAGGAACAATGGTAATAAGCTGATGGAGAATAGGTTTAGGTTAGACATCAGAAAGCAATATTTTACAGTTAGGGTGGCCAAAATCTGGAACCAACTTCCTAGGGAAGGTAGGGCCCTCGCCCCTACCTTGAATAAATTCAAAAAGAGGTTTGATGATCACCTGGCAGGGGTCTTGTGAACCCAGCATTCATTCCTGCCTGTGTCAGGGGATCAGGCTAGATGATTTGTTCAGGTCCCTCCTGACCCTAGCTACTGTGAAACTATTAAATGAATTCCTTGAGGATCTGTTCCATGATTTTTCATGGAGGCATTGTGAAAGGTACTGCAAATAGCAGAAAGACAGGAAACATTGTATTCCACTGTTCCAAGAGCAAAATAATCTTAGGGCATCCCTGCTGGGAGACATTCCTAGTCCATATAGTAAGCACCAGTTGGAAATGCTGCTATCATCTCTACCTGGCCCCCAAACTCCATGTTCTCTTGATGAACAACAACTTATTTACTCACACCTTTGTTACCTTTCATCTGGACCACAACCATGTGATTTGAAGCACAGAGCATGAAAATATTTCAGCATTGGGAAACTCTAATTGGTACAGAACAATAGGCCAAAAGTATCTAGAAAATAAAGTAAAATTCCAGGATGAAGACACTATGCAACAAGAGCTCTGGCTCAAAAAAACGTTCTACCATGGGGGAAAATTATGGACTATTCTGAACATCCCCACATTCCAAGTACAAGTCATCTTGACAATGTATAGCAATTACATGTTTTAAAAAATGAAACAAAAACCATTCCACCTTACTATACACACTTTCCAAGGATAAAGACTAAAATGTGGTAAACATTCATTATGACCCTCATGGAAGTACTCCTACAAGTTGATCAGGTACTATAGTCATGAGGATGGTACAAGACCGTATGTACAGTGAAAAATCATAGAAATTGTAGAATCAGAAAATTAGCGTTGAAAAGAACTTCAGGAGGTCATCTGATCCACTCCCCTGCTCCAAACAGGACCATCCCCAAATATATCATCCCAACCAAGGCTCAGTTTACCCGATTCTTAAAAGCCTCTGAGGATGGAGATCCACACCCCCTCTGGATAGCTTGTTCCAATGCTTTAATACTCTCCTAGTGAGAGAGTTTTTTCCTAATATCTAACCTAAATTTCCCCTGCTTTAACTTACTACTGCTCCTTGTTCTGTTACCTGCCACCAATGAGAACAGTCTAGCTCCATCCTCTTCATATGCACTTTCAAGTAGCTGAAGGCTGTTATTAAATCCACCCTTAGATCTTGTCTTTTTCCCCCTCAGCCTCTCCTAAAGTCTTGTTCCCCAGCCCTCTAACCATTTTTGTTGTTGTCTACTGGATTCCAATTTATCCACATCCTTTCTGTAATAGGGTGCCCAAAACTGGACTCAGTACTCCAGGTCTGGACTCACCACTGCCAAATAGAGGGGAATAATCACTTCCTTTGACCTACTGGCAACATTCATACCAATGCAGCCCAGTACACTGTTAGCTTTCTAACAAGGCACATTGTTGGTTCATATTCAGCTTATTGTCCACTGTAACCCTTTTCAGCAGAGCTGTTGCTTACCCAGTTAGTTCCCAAACTGTATCAGGGCATGGGATTCTTCTACCTTCAGTCAAGACAAATGTGAAGTCCTGCACTGAACTTCAGGAGATTTATGTTGGTTCAATCTTCCAATGTGTCTAGGTCTCTCTCAAATCCTAGCCATACCCTTCATCATCATCTACTGGAGTATCCAGATTGGTATCATCTGCCAACTTGTACACTACATCCCATCTTCCAAATTCTTGATGAAGATATTGAACAAAATCATCCCCAGGATAAGATCATTAACTTCAGTTTGAATGGTAATAAAGGGTTTTCCACAGATGACAAATTATCAGCAATTAAGCATTTTCAAGTTTTCCTGAAATATCGCAAACCTTGTTGCATCACAATAAAGAATGATTTTTGAATTCATAATAAAATAGAAAGAAGACATAAGAAAAATCCATCGTGCAAACTGCATACACTCCAGCTTGCTAAGTGAGAATTTAATGTTTAATCTATAATTTTTTAGTACAAACATTCAGAGGGCTCTGAATTCCATGATGGAGTAAAATAAAAGTTTGAGTATTTATTTTCTTACATTCTCACAAGCACTCATTGCCAAAAAACAAAAGACATTTCTGAAAAATAGAGCAGCTGACAGTCTACGTTTTGTTGACTAAGACAAGCTGAAGAATATTCAATACTTTGTGAGCATCAGGGCATGGTGGGCATGGGACAAGAACCTTTAAAGTTGACTAATTATCAGGAGCATATTTCATTATGATTTAGTATTAGTACTGGAAAATAACCAATTGGCAAATCCATGATCTATTACAAAAAATAACAAAATGTTTAGTGTAGAAATCAACAGAACTGGTGAGGATTCAGTGCACTGACTAATATCATGGTTGCAATTAATCCCAGGGACTAAATAAACCACACAACAGAAAGACTTGCTCAGTTTCTTATCTTAAAAGACATACTGAGAAGGGTAAACAGATCAGAAAAAAGTCAGGGTACACTCAAGTCCTGAACAAAAGCTAAAAAGCTGGCTGGCTATCAGGTAAGTGGAAATAAAACTATGATAGCCACCCCACTTTCTCTCAGTGTATGAGTTATGCTCTCAATCAAAGACAGCCATGAAAAAATAAAGATTTCTAAATGATAGGAATGCTAGACACACCTTTTTAAAATATGTGTTCGTAACCAGTTTGCGTAAACCCAAGAAAGGTGTTTCCCATTTCGATTAAGATGGAGGACAGTCCCAGGCAGGTTAGCTGGAAGACTGTATACAACTCCCCCCCCCGAGAAGAGCTACCTAGATAGAATGACACTCATACATGTCATTACAGGAACTAAACTGAGTGGTCTACAGCATTATTCATAATGAATAACAGCTGAACAAACAGGCACAGTGTTTGACCATATTTTGCATTTTCATTTCTTAATGCATCTTCTAGAGTAAGTCATTCCCACTTATAAAAACACAATTAAAAGCACATTAAACAAGCAATTCAATTTATCTTGACTGCATAACAGTCATATTTTGTTGTAGTTTCACTAAAGTGATTTCCCTCTTTAAAACGGTGCATTCAAGTTTGACTATACATACTGAAGTCCCTTAATTTTCCTTTCAGTCTTTATTTTGTCACAGAAAATGTAACATTCTTTTTGTTCCTTCTAAATAAAGTGGTTAACTTCTGTAATTTAGGAAGCCTGTTCTATATGATATTCTATATCTTTTGTTACCCCAGATTTGCCTTCTAGTAGCAGAACTAAAACAACTGCATACTCCTTGATGAGAAGCTGTCATGATTTTTAGACTGAAAAAGATTTACTGAACCTTGAGAGGAATAAAGGAATGGAAAGAAAGGACCAAGAGCATGAGACTAAAACACAGATCTCTAGCAAAAAATATCCCCAAAAGTAAAACTCTACGGGTTCACATACATGCCATGATTTTTGCCCTTTCATACTACATGTCTGTTTGTATGAGCGGGATTTCCTGATTCTTTAAAAGTCTGGTGCACTAAACTAAAACTTCTTGAACATAGTTTAGTTTGGGTCGCCAGGAATTAAAGCGTTGTGTCCATGGATTCATTGTGTGCAAACACAAAGGCACTCAAAGACTTTGTCCACCAGACGGTGCTGCAACTACTTTGTAGTTCACCCATTCAAATTGATTTCATTTCTGAATTGCTTCCGCTTTTTCAAACTAACACTCCTTGGACATAGTTTGTTAATTTTTTTCTTGTGTGGTTTGCCAGCTCCCTGGTTTCACAGCTGTGTGGCAAAGCATGGGAACAGGCATGTCCCACTCCTCTGCAGCACTGGTCAGGGACCCAGCTTAATTCGTTTGAAAACTTGGTCCATGTAAACACAGATGCAATGGTCCAAAATAAACAAGTTTAGCTTTTATAAACCTATTTAACAAGGATTGAACGCCAAGGTGTGTACAGGTACCCAATAGTGCCAGAACTTAAAGGCAGATTGCTCAACGTGGATAATCTGAACAAGTTTGGGTTTTTTTTGTTTTAAATTAAATCTAAGATGAATTGCTTCAAACCTACTATTATATTATGAATCCCATTAAAATTAAATCTAAAAATAAAATTATTATTTTATTAAAAATAAGTAATTTGTCATGCGTTTTCTGAAATGTCTTTTGTTTTGAACAGTGAAAGTGAGTTATGCAAGTTTAAACTTTATTTAATTTCATTTTCAGGGCTGCATGACATAATGGATTTAAAAAGGTATACTAAAGTTTATTTTATTTTAAAAACAATTTAAAGAAACACTGTTGGTCATCTGCTTTTCTATTTTTAAAAAAGTCTAATTTTTGGAGCCAAATTTTAATAAATGAGAGCCTTTGAAGTTGAAAACCTTATAAAAAACTAACCTAGCCATCTCTTGGGTTTACTTTATATGTCACATTTTAATTCAAAGGGTGCTTTCTGCAACCAAGTTAAAACTGTTAAAAATAGTTTTAAAATATAATAGTTGACTCAGTCTCAACTAATATAATGTTAATACTTTGCAAAGACAGTGTTATAGAAAACATGAATATCTATAAATAGACTTACACATTTAAAAAAATAATTTCAAAACTTTGAATATTCATGTTACTAACATACTATTAAATTTATTTTCTATTTGAAGTAATAGTTTTGAAGGTCATAGTGCCCTTTCACAAAGAAAAACTGTATTTCCTTTTTAACTGTCCCATAATTGAATATTCTGTCTTTGTAACCTTCTGGGTATATTTTTCTTTAGAGACTTATTTTAGATGCAATAAACAAGAATAAGCAACTCAGGCTGGTTCCTCTGCACTTAAAAGATCTAGATACCAAGCCTGGCCTTCATTAAGGGACTGTTTAGACATTCTTTTTTTTTTTGTTTATGTTTAATCAAGATAGTGGAAGTTTGTTTCCTTTCTGAATGTTTACAATTCAAACAAAGGTAACCTATCAAAGATATGACTCATGGGGAATCTCTCAGATTGGATGACAGTGCTGGGGACTGGATCTGGTGCTCAGACTGGGGGGGCTACAACAAACCTATTGTATAGTACAGACCTGACAATGAGATTAAATATAGATTAAACCTACATAACTGTCCTTTACTGTTCAGGGAAAAAGAAATTTCAGAAAAAGCCTAAATAATCTGACAAAAAAATCATAGCTAGAAACTCACAGATCACATTTACAAAGTACCCCCCAAAACAAAACAAAAACAAAACAAAAAATAAAACAAAGAACTGAAAACCTTAAAAGTCACAGAGAACTCATTAGGACACTTAAATTTAACATTTATTCACCATTCATGAACCTAATTTCAAATAAAATGGATGGATTCAATATAATATATTCAGTGCTAAAACATGCATTCCTTTCAACATCAAAAAGCAAACAGAGCATTTATACCCATGCTCTAGGGTGGAGAGGGTAGAAGTGCTTTAATTAGTGTGCGTCTCAGAGTTGCTCTAATTAAAACACTCACAGCTTCATGTGTATTTAGCATCCCATGCTTCGAAATGGCAGCAGGGACAAGCTGTAGTTAAAGCATCCCTGCCGCCATTTTGAAACGCAGAGATGCTGAATATACGTGACACAGGCTGCTGGAGCATGCTAATTAGCACGCTCCAGCAGACTCAATTAATTGTGCAATGGCACAGCTCATGGTATTGGGAGATCCATGGCCTGGGGCACCCAAGAGGCATGATGCAGCAGAGGAATCTATGACCAGGGAGCTTATGGTGAGGCAGAGCAGCTGGTACAGTGGCAGGGGGAAGGGAGGGGCAGTAGGGCACAGGTGCAGCAAGGAGATGTGCAGTGCAGCAGAAGGGAGCATGTACTATGTGGCTGCAGAGGCTCATGGCCCTCTGTGATATGGCACTTGCTAATGTGACTGGTGAACATACAGCCCTTGGCCTCTTAGAAGTTGGACAATGCTGGTCTAACACTTTCTGAGGATACCTTTTCCTCAGTAAAGTGTAACATGCAGGTGACCCTTGCCATTTGTGGGAGATACATTCTCACATCCCCCATGAATGGCAAAAATCCACGAATAACGCAGTCTGTGTTCATGAACACAGTGCCCTTGATAGCTGGTGGGGGGAGGAACAGCTCCGATGGTGGGAGCGTGACGGCAGGAGCATGGTAGCAGCAATCACAGAGCTCCCATGGAGCTCCTGTAAGAGCATAAAGTGTATTTAAAATGCGGGTTCAGCATTCAGAAAATATTTGAAACCACAAATAGCGAAGGTTTCCTGTATGCAAAACAAATCAAAATCCAAAAAAAATACCCCAAAATAAAAAACTTAAACCCCTGGTTACAGACACAGATCAATTTCTGTTAAGATAGTTATTCTAACCTTCTGTAACCGCTACTTTCCAAAACAATTAGTTTTATATCTATGATAGCTAACAAAGAAGTACCTAAATGGAATCTTGTTTTGCTTATTTCCATATCCAGAGGTGCATTCATAAAAAACTGATCAACTTAATGCCTAACTAGAACATATTTTTTTACCCACTGCTAAACAGGAAGCTGAAAGAACCCACAGAATAACAAAGGAAATAACAGATACACATGATGTAAAGTGTATTCTTTTTAAAGTGCTACTCACAGTGTTCCTGGAAATACTACATTAACATCAGTCATCGAAAAGAAAAAGCAATTATTTTGTTTAGCAATTTATGTATAAAAGTTATTCATTTGTATTTATAGCTGAATTGAAAAAAAAAAAAATCAGCTGAAGGAGAGAATAATTGTTTCTCAGATCCTGATTTCATTAACCTTTAAAGGTTAGTTAGTATGAGAGATGTGTTGCTGTAGATAAACAAGCCTTACACTATGGAGTAGGGTAAGAACTAAACAGAAGATGGAGGAAGGAGACAAGAACAAAACAGAGGAAGCAAAAATGGGAAGGGAGCGTGAGGGAGAGGAAGAAAAAAAAAATTAGATCGAAGAAACATGAGTCTAGAATGGTTTCCTGTTCTCCATTTACTCTAGCAAAAACCATGACTTGCAACTACCTGAGCACTTCTACCAGCAGGTGAGAGCCCCAGAGCTGGGAATCACATTGTGAAAATTTGGTATCAGAGATGGTATAAAACAGGGATGTCAAATTCATTCGGTCCCATGGGCCAGACCACCAGGCTTCTTACAGACCACATGACCCACTTTTGGCAGCAGAATGGGCAGTGGCATTTCAGACAAATTGGAGGAATGGGCCAAAAGAAATCTCATGTGGTTCAACAAGGACAAGTGCAAAGTCCTGCACTTAGGATGCAAGAATCCCAAGCACCAGTACAAGCTGGGGCTGACTGGCTAGGCAGCAGCTTTGCAAAAAAGGACTGGGGGGGTTACAGTGGACAGTAAGCTGAATCTGAGCCAACAGTGTGCCTTTAGCCTTCTTTGCAAGGCTAACAGCACACTGAGCTGCATAGGTAGATGTGTTGCCAGCAGTTCAAGGAAAGTGATTATTTCCCTCCATTCTGTACTGGTGAGGACACATCTAGAATATTGTGTTCAGTTTTGGGGCCCCCACTACAGAAAGGATGTGGAAAAGTTTGAGAGGAAACAAAAATGGTTTGGGGGCTGGAACATGTGACTTCTGAGGAGAGGCTAAGGGAACTGGGCTTCTTTAGTTTAGAGAAGAGAAGACAGAAGGGATGTAATAACATCCAAATGTTATTTTGGTTAATCCTTCAATTAACCAAAGGGTGGTTCCAAAGAGAATGGAGTTAGAGTGTTCTCAGTGAGGGCAGATGACAGAACAAGCAGCAATAGTCTGAGCTTGCAGCAAGGGAAGCTTAGGTTAGATATTAGGAAGAACTTTCTCACTAGGAGAATAGTAAAACACTGGAACAAGCTACCCAGGGAGGTGGTGGAATCTCTCTCCTTGGAAGTTTTATAAGACCTGGCTAGATCAAGGTTTGGCTGGGATGATCTAGTTGGGGCTGGTCCTACTTTGAGAGCAGGTGGTTGGACTAGATGACCTCCTGAGGTCCCTTCCAACCCTAATTTTCTGTGATTCTATGCTGACCACACTAACTCAACTAAAAAATTAACCCCTACAGCTTAGGAGCCTCTGTGCTGGTTTGGGAGTTGCCCCTTGGAAATATCTTTGGGCAGTGGAGTAAGTGCTGGTGGGGTTAATCTCAACCCATAAATTCTGCAGTGGAGTAAACAGCATCCAGGGGGCACATCCCCATGAATGTGCACATATTGTTTGCAGAGCTCAAACCCATTTGAGGCACTGTCAAGATGGACTGACCCCTGCCTCCCTTACTGTACCCAGGACAATTTTCCCCGCACCAATCCCACAGATGGGGTGTACACAACAGCAAAATGCAGAGGCACAAATTTGTGACACTTATTTTTACTGAGGCAATCAGGGATGTGAGGACGAACCCAGGGAGATTAATGCCACTGCCACTCAACCTGGAAACTCCAGGGATGTGCAATAGCAACATTAACTCCTCAGGCACTGGCCCTACCGACAGAAATTTTAACCCTATGGATCTGCAGGTATGTCTTGCCTTCACAGGCTAAATCTGACTCACGGGCAACATATCTGACAACCTTGGTATAAAAGGAACTACCTAGTGCCTGAGGAAGCTTCAAAGAGTGGCTATAGAGAACAGCAGTTCTATTGTAATCCATGAGAGCACAAAAATGCTATCCACATAACTTCAGACTTCAGAGAAACACCATTTAAAATAAAGTTGCAGAATACAAGGCCAAAATTACAAAGCCAAAATTTGCACTCAATACTTTAAGAGACAGAGTCCTAATGAATGGAAGTAGTTAGATGGCAAGATCTCAAGACTGGTTATGATTATCATATTTCTTTAGCTCACTTTAAACTGCAAAAGGTTCAGACACTCTGAGGCAAGAAGCAAGCTGCAGAAAGAAGGAATCTGCCCCTGGTTACAGATGAAGCAGTGTCTGAAAATAAAGAAAACTGGTATTATAAATACTATTGGAACACATTCCTTATTTGTAAATTAGTGCTGCTACAAAAAGTTACTGCACAAAACAGTCACATACATATATATATCAACGTATCTAGCTAGCTAGCTAGCTAAACACTCACTAAAGCTCTCCATATTCTGTTCTTTAATTTATGTAATGATTTATAGCTGCCCACTGGTTACAGAGAAGAGACAGCCTTTAATGCAGCATTAAGTGATGTTGGCAGTCAACAGAATTGGTATGAGGTGACAGCAGGTGCTCAAACTGAAGAGGGTTTATGAAATGCATGCATTTTAAATCGTGATATATCAAAGTAGCTGCCTCTAAAAAGAGCAAGATGCAGATTGAAAACCAGAATTTTTGCAGTCAACAGTACAGCTTTCTTGACTCATGCCACTAAAAAGAAAAATCACACTGAATTCTAAGAACACATTTCAGATATCACTTGCACACACTATTCCATAGTTCTCACCAGAAACAAATATTCTGGAAGTGTGATTGTTATTATTTGCTTCATTCATAGGGCTTTACTCAAATACGCATCAATACATAAGAAGTCTTAAGTAGCTGGTTCAAATACCAGCAGTGGTGTAGCTAAACTCACTGTAGGCTGTGAAGCTAAATAAGAAGCAACAAAAATTAGTTCCCACTAATCTCTGTGCTAGTGTGGTTAGACTACTAGTTTAAAGTTAGCTCAGGCAAATAATGTACATGATGTTGCAGCATGTACCCAGAGATTTCGCAGTGTTCCTGGTAAAGCCATGAACTACTGTCACAAGAATACAATGACCTCTAGGAATCAAGCAGCAAATATCACCTTTACAGAACCCCCACCACCACCTTTTTATGGAATTTACTGGGAAGATAAAAATTGACAGCTCTGGATTAATCTAAGTGGTCAACAGTCACAAGCCACACAGCCCAGGTGTCACCAGGCATCCTCCCACTGACCTCATGCTTTGTGTGAATCCATGCTCCCATCCCCAGCTACCTGACCTGAAAGCTGTGTTGCCCACCTTGCACCACCATGAGGGTAGGAGCAGGAAGTAGAGGGAGGGAGACCCTAGAGCCCTCAAATGCTGCTGCAACTAGAGAGATGGGGAAGCAGGGGCTGGGCCAGAGCACAAGGATTGTAAATGGGAGGGGGTGATAGCTTCATCTTTTAGCTGTAATCTAATAAACTAGGGACAGAAATTCAAAAAGCCTGAGCCTAAATTGACTGAATCTTTGCAGGTTAGTTTAACCTGGCTAGGCTGAACCAGTTTGTAACCATACAAACATCCCCTCTGGACTAAGGAAATGTCAGCAGATGCCTGCAATGGCTCAGACTAGAAGCTGGAGGGTGCTAGAACAGCCCTCCCTTCCCTTCCATAGTGCTTAGCAGGGGTGGGGGGTAATCAGGCCCCAGCAGGATGCTCCAATTAGGGAGGGGTCCTCACCCTTGTTGTTGATAACAGAGCATTTAGTTACACAGCGGGGAAATTACACAGGGAGCTGTTAGCATTTATCAGCCCATCAAACAAAACAAAAGTCTCTCTCATTAGTTCAAGCTCTTCTTAAACAACTTTTTCAGGGAAGAAATGGAGGAACATTACCAGCAACCTGTTGATTAGTTCTAAAAACCCCTAAGCTGATACTGTCCCATCTGCTTTTGTCCCACATCTCCCACAGCATGAACTGTAGCCAGCATGTGGTATGCTAGCTAATGCTGAGAGGTGTCTATGCAAGGGAGAGGGGAAATCCCTGCTTGAGCAGGGAGGGAGGGGAGGTGAGTAGGAGGAAGCCAGGAACACACAGTTGTGCCTGCAGTCTCTGCCAGAGCTCCAGCCAGGGAGCAGAAGGGCAGATCCAGCTCTGTTGGGGTGGAGCAGAGGCCCGGTCAAGGTTGCAAAGCATCTAGGATGCTGGGGAACTCTGGTTTAACTTAAAATCACTAAGGGGTTTGGGACAGACATTGCATAAACTGGTTTGACCTAAATCAATTAAGTCTGATGCTACATTCAACCAATGTGGACTGAACATCTGTTCTGTTACAAGTTGAAACCAGTTTCTGATCACTTAACCCAGTTTATGGGTAATGTCTGTCCCCTGCCAGACAGAAGAAAGGGGAGAAAGATTACCATTCTTTCATTTGTATCAGCCATTACAAATACATTTGTATTGAATGTATCAGCCATTACAATTCATGTTTAAGTAAAGTTTAACAAAAGACTTCCTACTGTCTTCTACCTTAGTCTTCAGAAACTAAAGGAGAATCTTTGAGCTCCACTAAAAGCAGCAGGAACATTATGTTCAACTTCAAACGTGACCAGAACTTCACCCAGAAAGTTTATGAAAAAACCTGGAGTTCAATGTTTTTTCTCTCTCTCCCAGACCCCTTTTTTTTTTTTTTTTAAATCAATACATGTCTTCATTCTGTTCTGAATTGTAAATAACCGTCTCTCCTATCCAGCTTTCAGATTTCTTTCACCCCTGCAAAAAACTTTAAAAAAATATTTACCTTTATGGATTCAAATTTTATTGTAAATGACTCACTGGAATTCAAGTCAAAATATTTTTTACTTCTGTTTTCATTTGGCAGCCACATCTTATTTGTACAAATTACTATACTTTCATACATATATGAAGTAACGTTGAATGCAATAGAGCTTTGCATCATAAGCATTTCCAGATTGAGTTTAGCACAAAAAGAGAGAAAGAAAAAAAGAGGAATTTTTAGTCTTCCAGTATTAAAATAAATTATTTTATGTCTATTAAGGTTGAGAATACAGTCTCCTTAAAATTAATGGCAAGTTCAGGAGCTTGGCAGTGTTTGAAAATCAGGCCACTTACTTAAGTGCCCAGACATGGAACTGGATTCCTGACTTCAAGAGAACAAACTTGGATTCAAGGAATGTTCATTAAAATGTATCAGTGAAAACTAAAATAAAATCACAAGAGACGGAACTACAGAAATAAGTAAAAAATACACCTAGAAACTGAAATCTTGTCCCTAACAAAATTTTCTATGCAATTACCATTTTTAATCAGGCACTGATGTTCAGTGAGGTGAATAATCAGATTTTTAAAATGCTGCAAATAGAATGTAGTTAATTCCCTTATTTTAAAATAATAAAAAATTAGCACTCTTCTTACTATGAGAATTTAAATTTATGTTAATTAGACCAGGTTTAGAAAAATTTCAAAAGACTTCCACAAATGGAGTCTGAACTTCCCCACCCAGAAATTCTCCATTTTTCAACTGGTCTATTAACATTCCGTATGTAATATGACATTTAAATACAGCCACTCTCCTCTACTTAGTTCCGTCCTCTATTACATTCTGCTATTCCCAGTTTTACTGTTTCCAAATTTTCAATTACAACTTGCAATTCTATAGTTCAGTCAAAACCAACTTGGTGGTACACAGCTGCAATAGCAATACACGTATAAAACTGTCTCATATAACTGGCAAATGTGTGTTCTTATAGCACTAAAGATGGATCAAAACCATAGCAATTTTAACACCTTCTCAAAGTTAACTAACAACAGGTAATATGTGCTCTGAAGCATCCATTGCTGTACCATTTTAAAATGGTTTAAAGATTACAGCTGTTGAAAACGTAAGGGCATTTACACATGTAAGGGGCCTGCTCCTACTCATTGGAAATGCAGCACATCAGAGCTGACTTGATTAACTGACTATACTGAGCATGTAAATTGGCGTGATCTGGCAGCCTTGCATGTCATGTGCATTAGCACCGCAGCACGCCTCCGTGCTAAGAAAATGGCAGCAATGTGCTTTGAACTAAAGCACATTGAAACTAAAACACACCACCACCATTTTCTCAGTGCAGAGGCGCACAGAGCCACTGATTAATTAAAAGCACCCATGCATCATGCGTGTGGCTCACTAATTAAAAGCGCCCAGTGCTCTGTCAGCACCACACATAAAAATGTCCCAAGTGTTTGCTGTAAGGTCTCCAAAGAGTAAGTTAATTAGGTGACTTTCACAAATATTCCCATGGTAAAGCAGCAGCAAAGTAATAAGTATATTTGTTTATCAATACTGCAAAGCTAAATCTCTTTATGATTTAAGTGCACCAGTGAGTCTCTCAAAGGTGGAAGAAGTTGCACTCATTTTTACATTCAAAACACAAAAGGAAGTCTTGAATTTGGAATTTTTCTAGTGACAATAATAAATCACTACAGATTCTCTAGTATATCATATACCCATGATCAATATCCACTAAAAGTCTACTGGAAAATTTACAAGTACATATATTAAACTGTTGTCCCTGGAAGTTAAAGATACCAAAGGTTAATCATAATTATCTGCCAGTGAAAGCCATATTTGCATGAGTTGTAAGATTCACCCCCTCTTTCTCATTAAGAAAAAGGAGTAAAGGTCAATAACGTTTTAAGAGGCATGGCACAGTAAAATGTAACAAAAAAATTGTAGAGCTATAAATGTTTACAAATAACCTTAAAAGACAGAGTGAATAATTAAGTGGTTCAGTTTCAAAGTTTTATAAGCACAACAAAGTAGTTTATAATCACTCCTGGGTGACAGAAGTCACAAACAAGCCATGCCAGTTGTCCCAGGATGACATATTTATATAATTGGATTAACATTTACCAAGTGTTGCTTCTGATCAATGAATTCACGACTGAGTTATCTAGAGACAGGTTATTTACAATATCACAATACCAATTTAAGCAGAATTTGTTTTAATGGGCAACATTTTCTGATATTACAAAGTTTTGGTGATGTTGCTTTTATAACCTGCTTGTGTTAAGATATTTTAATAAGCATAAGCATATTCTCATAATAAGCATATAAGATCATAGGAAAGATGGACTAGAAGGAACTTTACATGGTAATCTAGTCTAGGAGTGGGCAAAATGAGGCTCATGGGCCACATGCGGCCTGCCAGTACACCTGGCCCATAGGGCTACTAAAAATTTAGAAAATTAATCTAATATGCCCCCGCCTGCCTGTCATGCAGCCCTCAATAACTTGTCAAAACTCAGTAAGCGACCCTCTACCTGAAATAATTGCCTGCCCCTGATCTAGTCCAACCTGCTCAAAGCAGGATCATCCCCAACTAAAACACCCCAGCCAAGTGTCTGCCTAACCAGCTTTTCAAAAAGTTTCCAAGCATGGAGATTCCACAATTCCTCTAGATAGACTGCTCCAATATCTGACTTTTCTCATAGTCACAGATCCAGCCTAAATTTCCCCAGCTGCAGCCTGAGGCGTTTGCTCCTAGTCCTGGTCCCTACAATCACAGAGAAGAGTCTATCTCCATCCCATCTATAAATCACTTTTCAGGGATTGGAAGACTAAGCATCTCCCCTTAGTTTTCTGTTTCCCAGGCTAAATAACCCTAGTTCTTTCAACCTTTCCTCTAAGCCTTGCTTCTGAAGCCCCTAAACTTTTTTGTTGCCTTGTGCGGGACTTTTTTCAAACAGTCCGTATCCTTCTTAAAGTGTGGGGCCCAAAACTGAACACAGTACTCTAGGTGAAGCTTCACCAGGACAGAAGAGAGGAAAAATCACTTCCCTTGATTTGCAAGTGACACTCCTGTTAATACAACCCCAGTATGCTGTTAGTTTTTGTTGCGACAAGAGCACACTGTTGGCTCATATTCAGCTTATGCCCCACCATACACCTCAGGTCCTTGTCTGCAGTACTGCAACCAAGCCACCCCAGACTGTATTTGTTCATCCCAAATGCAGGACTTTGCACTTGTCCTTACTGCATCTCATCTGGTTGATTGCAGACATTACTTCTAGTCTATCCAGGTCATTCTGGACCATAGCCCAGCCTTCCAGAATGTGTGCAATTCTACTCAACTTCGAATCATCCACATATTTGCCAAGCATGCACCTGATCTCATCATTCAAATAATTAACTAAGATGTTGAACATCACTGGACTCAGAACGGACCCCTAGGAAGCCCCACTTGAAACCTCCTCCTAACTGGCCATTGAGGACTACTTGTTGAGTACGATGATCCCCATCTATTTATTAAAGAACATAAAAAGGTAAGAAGTTATATATACCAGGAGTAGCCAACCTGCAACATGCATACCTCTTGGTGAAACTGGCCAATTGTACTGGCCGAGTACAAGGGGACGTCATTTTCCCCTTGTACTCGGCCTTGGTGAGGCCACAGCTGAAGTACTGCATCCAGTTTTGGGCTCCACAATTCAAAAAGGATGTGGAGAAGCTTGAGAGAGTCCAGAGAAGAGCCATGCGCATGATCAGAGGACAGGGAAGCAGACCCTATGATGACAGGCTGAGAGCCCTGGGGCTCTTTAGCCTGGAAAAGCGTAGGTTCAGGGGTGATCTGATGGCCACCTGTAAGTTTATCAGGGGTGACAACCAGTATATGGGGGAACGTTTGTTCACCAGAGCGCCCCAAGGGATGAAGACTAGGTCAAACGGTCATAAACTACTACAAGACCGTTTCAGACTGGACATAAGAAAGAATTTATTTACTGTCCGAGCCCCCAAGGTCTGGAACAGTCTGCCACCGGAGGTGGTTCAAGCACCTACATTGAACACCTTCAAGAGCAAACTGGATGCTTATCTTGCTGGGATCCT
>JAGPOW010000304.1:53014894-53037331 GCA_030014935.1 Caiman crocodilus | reverse complement strand
GCTGGGATCCTATGACCCCAGCTGACTTCCTGCCCTTTGGGCAGGGGGCTGGACTCAATGATCTTCCAAGGTCCCTTCCAGCCCTAATGTCTATGAAATACCACAAGTGGCATACGCAGACCAGGGAGGGAACAGGCACCACAGAGGCAGACAGAGCAGGAAGCAGAAAACGGAGCAGGTTAGCAGGGAACACAGGGCAAACAGCAGAGTGGAGCAGCTGATAAGGCAGAAGGGGATCCAAGTGGCACATTGAGAGGATGTGAGACTAATTTATGACACACCTGTCATAAATGTTGGCCCCTACTGATCTACAGGTTTCCCCTGCTTTATGCAAATGTATGTGTGAATTTGCTCTTATGCAATGACCCTTTTTATACCAAAAATTAATTATATGCGAGGTAAATTCACTCGTATGTGATTGGTGTGGTGGAAGCCCTCAGTCAGCTGCTTTGTGCAGTGCATTATGGGAGTGACACCATAGGTCAAGGAGAGGCACCATGTGCTGCCTCCCCTCCCAAACAGCCCCCTGGTCCTGCTCATGTCCCTCACTCCCCCCCACCAAACTTCAGGGGCTGGTGCTGTGGAGGAGCTAGGCACAGGGCTGTCCCTGGGCTGGAGTTTTCATAGTGGTGCAGTCCTCCTGTCACCCCTCACGTGCAGTGCTGGTAGGGGAGAGGACTTGCTGTGGATGAGGCAGTGGTGACTGATGTGGGCTGCAGCAGGGACCTGTGGCCACAGGCAGATTCACGCCCCCATCCCCTCAACTACCATCCCTGCACCAGAGCCACACATGAAGGGCGGCATGGGGTGGCACTGCTGTGAAATCCCTAGCCCAGGGATAGCCACATGCCCAGCTTCTCTGCAACACTGGCCCCTGAAGCCCGATCCAGTCTGGCCCCGTCAGCACAGTGCCCCGGGATCTGTAAGTCATGAAGCCATCCGACAGCAGTGCCACGCTGGCTGCTGTTGGTGAGCACCAAATTTGTCTTGTAAACATGGTAGAAATGGGTCTGGGTCTGACGATCAGTACAGTCAAGGCCTTAGAAAGTATCCCTATTTGTTACATTATAAACTGGGTTTCCTGTATGCAAATTGGAGTTATGCACAATTTTCCAGGAACACATGTACAGCATAAAGTGTGGGAAACCTGTATATAATTCCTTTGCAAACTTTGATGTTCCTTTCAATTCCTTTGATACTCTAAATTTATCTTTAACATGCATGCGTGCACACACACACAGAGCAATAGAAGCAGCAGTTGTTTTCCTGTTTTTGCTTTATTAACACTTCTTTTGGGATCTGGTGATGGTTAAAGGCAAGAATAAAGAAATGAAAAAAGAAAGCATAAATCAGGAAAAGTTTTTCAGTTTAAAACTATAAAATAATTACAGCTATACATCCCCTAGTTATACAAATCAAGATGTAAGTGGTCTTGATTTTGAAGTAGAATCCTAATGTTTACTTATAAAACCCGGCTTTTAAACTATTTTAAAATAATATTTCATTAGGGGGAAAAAGTACACATATGTACACACCTTACTTTTACAGTATTTTAGGACATCATTTCCCAAAAAATTCCCTGCAGTCCGAGTTTGACAATGTTACAGTGAGATAAATTTCCATAATACAAATGGAAGTAGTTATCAATCCACTGGCTAAATTACTATATTGCCTACAATAGACTAACTTGCAAGTGAAATTTTGTACAAGGTAATTGTAGATTTCACTCACATTTAGCTACTGAAGGAATGGAAACCATAGACCCCATAAACTTTTTCCTGAGTAGTTCCCAAACTAATGTACTGAGAAGATAATAGGTAATAGATTAATGGACTCTAATTTTAAGCACCAACAATGGCAGCAAAAACAACTTTCACCTTGTAATGTACAGTTCATTGTTCAGGATGCCAAGAAAAAAAATCATCTGACTTAAATCAGGGGCAGGGAGAATTTCTTATTTTTCCAGAACGTCTTCCCTTTCACAGTGGCAGAAGTCTGAATTCAACCCATCGAGAAACATACTCCAAGAAGAAGGTGCTAGAGTTACTAGATGGTTTCCAGAGAACCTGAAAACATTTAAAGGAAAAACAGACTACCTCTGACCCAGCACAAAAATGAGACTGGGCATGTCTGCATGTGCTCCCAACTGCATTTGTTACTGAAGGATCATTTAGTACTTGCTTTAGCAATGAGCTACTGCACAGTAGCTCCGGCATCACGGTTCATGCCCACCAATTGTATGTCACTATAGCAACAAGTTGCATTGCCATAGCTCATTGCTACAATAACACAGTGTCTCATGTAGACATGCCCACTGAGTATGTATCTGACCCTCTGTGTAAGTCTGAATAGCAGAAGCATAACAAGCAGAATTTGTTCCCTAGACAAATCCCACAGGCAAGGAGGTGGCAGCGAAGGAGAGGCTCAGAGAGCAGGGAAGAGGCAGTTACAACACTCTAACCCACACCAGGAATTCCTGAGCACTTCCCAGGTGAGCTGCTGCTGCATGCTCTGCCCACCCTGGCCACTACTCTTAAAAGCAACAGCAAAAGACTATTTAGGAGTTGCCAACATGGGTAAGCCATGGGCCTGCTTTTTTGTTGAAGTCTCTGTGAGGGTGGAGGACAATTCCATTACCCTTCCTTACGTGATGCCTGGGGCAGGTGCCTCTCTGATCCACCACTAGTTACACTATTTCTAATTCGAGGTCAAGAACGCATAAGGTCACATTGCTAATAAGGAGGTTTATGTCCCAGTGCCAAAATTAACTCTGAGATCAACCACCCTAAATAATGCTTCTAAGATGATGTCCACACTGCAGTCACAGTGTAAAGATACCCAAGATAGATTTAAAGTAGTTAAGATAACATACCAGCTGCTGTCTAACCAGAGCAGCACAGAAGTCAAACACTTTCAGGCTGTTCTTTTTGAAAGAAAAAAATTGAAATCTCATTATTTTCCACCATGATCTTTTATTTCAAAACTCTAGTTAACAAAATCCCATTGTCACCTTTAATTCTTCAGTTTTTAGTTCTTAGTCCTTTGATGGCAAGACTATATTACATAATATTTGATCTGCATGATTAAGCAGGAGACTTGTTTTTAATCTGTGCACCTTCTCTCCTGCTCTCTCAAAAAAACCCCTCCCCCCTCCTTTTTTTTCCATCTTCAAAGGAAGGACCATTCTACACTATATATCTTTGTACTTTTCGTCTGTGAGCACTCAACATCAGTAGTCAGTTCTTCAATGCATTAATATCACTGCAGTATAAGTCACAGCTGACATACAGCAAGGGGAAAGTCTAGACTAGAGAAGGCAAACAATAAATACCCTGGTTTACCCCACCTATTATTTTTGGCCTTCTGTAAAGACACAGAAATCAATTTTGGAGAAAGTTTTTAAGTGGCAGGTATTTTGCTATAAAAGCATACAAGTAGGAAGCTGACAAATTATGACAGACTACAGACACTATTCTATTTGAACCCTCCAAAGAAAACATCATCTGAACATTTTAAACAGAACTTTTTACTTTTAAAAATTCCTGGAATGGGTTAGACTGCTGTAACTGCCTCTGCCCTGCTCCCTAAGCCTCTCCTTTTAGTAGTCCAAAGTTACTGTAGACCAATTTCAGCCACCACCACCACCACCACCTCATCTTTCACAAAAAGGATTTCCTTTATTGGTGCCTGAATCCATCAGGGGAACAGTTTGTAAACTTGGATTTCTAGAGCATATTGCTTAGCAAATGCTTCTTTAGAATTTTTCATTTAACTTTGAAGTTATGCATCACATTGTTGGGTCAACACTGTCTAGTTTCAGGGAGTAGAAATACAGAATTAGAGCAATTAATCATTTCCTGTCTTCATTTCACAGAACTGAAAATTTGTATTATATGCCACTACTGTCTGCAGAGGTCAGACTTGTAATTCTTTTCTTTCTATCAAAGCCCTGAAGCAATGGCATGACAACCTTCTAAGTCTAGATAAGGAGCACAAGACAAGCAATCTTGGCACAATTTGTATTTCCTTAATGGTCCTTTTCTGCACTATTTAGCAGGTAGCCATCAGCCACTAACTATATCTGAGCTTTGTCTCTTCAGCGCTGATGTTGTTGAGGAAATTATTGTTTCACATAATAATTCTGTATAGTATGGCTTAGGGCTAAAAGAAAAAAAGTCTACTATTTAAATAAAAAAAAAAAAAGCCCAACATTTGCCGCAAACTGTGCGCCGTCTCACTGTTACAGAACTCTTTAATTTAATCCATCTGGAAAACACTACTGTGTTGTATATCAGGGCCTGTCTATTACTGTGGGTCCAATTCATGCTTTATTGCCAAATAATAGGAATCCCTTTTTCTTCAACAACTTAACTACTGCTAACAAAGCAATATAAGTTTCCCTATGTTGAGACCCTGTTAGTGCACAAACCAAATCAAAACGTGGTTATGATTTCAAACCCCATTTTAAATGCATAGCCTCTGAATTTAACATAGACTGACTGCACCTAATCAGAGCATGCTGCTTACCTAAATTCAATGCAAACAATTTTAATCAACTACAGGAATAGTGCAGACTTTCCCTTTTACATCTTTTAAGGCTCCTTGCCATGTTTCTCAGAATGCCTTTTGTCTCTATGAAATTGAGAGGGCCTAGTCAGTTTGAAGTCTCTTGCAAAACCTTTGAAGCTGCTACTTAATATCTCTAACTAGACAGCAGAGCCAAATGATTCCTAGGCAGACAAGTTTCTTTGGGTAAATCTAGTATCTTTTATTAGACCAACTACAGTGGAACCTCGGTACTCGTCGTTAATTGGTTCCAGGAGGCGCGACGAGTACCAAAAATGACGAGTACCAAACAAACAGCCCTCCCCGCGCCAGGGGAGGGCGAGAGGGAGCGCGGGGCCGGCAGCGACGGAGGCGGTGCCTTGCCAGAGCAGAGCAGAGCAGAGCGAGCAGTGAGGTTCAGGAGGGAGCAGGCACCGCCCCCGCCTCCTCCAGCGAGTACCAAGCAAACGACGAGTACCGGCACAAAGATTTCCAGTCAAGATGCGTCGAGTACCAAATTCGACGAGTTGCAAGGCAGTTGAGTACCAAGGTTCCACTGTAAATAGTTGGGGGGAAGGGGGAGGCCTTAAGCTCCTTATTGTTCTAAGCTATGCCAACATGACTGCGAGGCAGCTAATGACCCTGCCAGTCTACCTGGCAACCAGTAATGCATTTTAAATTGGTTGTCTGGCAGCCAACATTTGCTGGCCTTCATTGGATCAGCTAAATGAGGTCATAAAGGCTATATGAGTAAAGGACTGCCCAGAAGGAGGAGGGGAGCCAAGATGAAAACTTAGAGAGAAGCTGTACTATCTGAAATTCTCCCTCCCTCTTGAAATTTAGGGTCAATGAACTGCTTGCCACCAGAGCAAATCTCCCTCTGCCTCTGGATGATACTTGTAAGTAAGCTACCTGAGCTCTAACTAGATACATAGTTTACAGTAACCCAGATGCATAATCAAAGGCTACCATGCCACTTCTTGATCTGAAGTATTTCTCTGATATTGCTCTGTTCTGTACCCTATTCCAAACCTATTCCTTGTAACCAAAGTTCTCCTTTGTACCTAGAATGGAAAACTTACTGGGAGATGGTCTAAATTATGCCTTGGGATCCCCTTGGTTCAGGTAAGGGAAACCAGTATTTGTGCTTCAGACTGAGGGAAGCACCCCAAGTTCTTGCAGTGGGTTAAGTACCCTGAAGGGCTGCTAGACCTGTGTTTCCTAGAGGGCACAGGTCCCAGATCAGTCCAGACTGTGGGTGGTGGCAGTGTTACCCCCGAGCTTGTGGGTGTGCTCCAAGAAGAGGATCGGCCGGATGTGAGGCACCCCCACGGAGGCACTTGGAGCCTGGAAGGTGATCAAACACCATGAGATGAGTCGTTCAACACAGGATCACCCCCTACTGGCCCACCACAAGAGCAATGTTGTGTTTGCAGTTAAAGAAATTATGCACTTATCTGAATATGCAAGTGGAGGAAACTATATGCAGAGCTGACTAACAGCACTGGATCCCATGTAGGGTTGAGGTCCCTAAAAAAACAAAAACAAAAAAAACCAACACACCACTAAAGCCTAAAGAATCTTTCATTTAGAAAGAAGTAATTATACCCTTTTACTCAAACTTACTATATTTACTTAAATATAAGATAACACCCCAGTAATTAGATTGTATACCTGGAAAATTTGTTACAATTTTCCAGGTATACAATATAATTACTAGAGGTTTGCCTTGAACAGGGGTGATGCATAGGGGGTGCACACAGGTGCATATGCACCCCCGACTGTGGTGGTGCATCCCCTGCAAAAAGGTGCTGCTAACATGGTTGGTGGCACCTGCAGGCAGTTGCTAGTCACCACCCTGCTCCGACACTACCGGTGGCATCTGCGGGCAGTTTGCAATCCCCACTGGCTGCCACCAGTGCTGCCAGCGGAGGCTGAGAGTCAACTTTTCCCCTGCAGTCCCTTGCTCCTGCCCTTATTGTCAGACTCTGCTCTCCCTGAAAACACGAAAGTGAGGGCAAATTTGAAAACAGTGACCTTGAAATAAAGATACTTGCAGTAATTTGCTGCACTAAACATATGCAACTAGCTGGGGGGGGCAGGGGTGACAGAGGGATTGTGGAGGAACTCTTCTGGGCCTCATTTGGTGACATTTGCCAGACTTTTAAGGCTAGTGAAGAAACAAGAATCACTGGAAATGTAAGAGAAAGGTGCACCTCAGCTGTGGGAATGAACAGAAACTCAAAATGAAGTCACTATAGTGGCTCACCAAGACCTGAAAAAGAGTTGGCAATGAGGGGGACTGCACACACTGGACACTTCCATACATTTTATTCAGATAGGCTGCACTAACCTATCCTCGTGGTAGATTCCTATCAACAGATGAAATGTAACAATTTTGGCAACAAGGGGAGAATGTCGGGACTGGTTCTAGCCTTCCCAGTGCCAGCCTAGAATCACAGTATCTCCAGGCCTGATACCAATCCTCTATGTAGGGAACACCCGCTCAGTTTAAGGGGCATTTAAAAATAAATAAATAGATTCCCATCCCTGTTTCCCCAAAATAATCCCTTACTGGACACGTTGCTTTAGGCAGCAATTTAATGAGAGACAATGTATTTAATGGGTTTTTCTATATGGAAAGTAAGACATGAGGCTTTTTCCTCATGCTTATTGTGGGGGGGAGCCTCATCTTCTAGTAAATAATGTACGGTGCTTACTTGACATTATGAATTTTATTCAATATAAACAAATATGTTGATTGTTTAAACCTAAAACTAGACAAACAATGCTCTAAGATGGAGAACAGAACCTGCACAAATTAGATGCAGGTACTTCGAGAAAGCAACATGGGTCTTCAAGCAAATCCTACCAAAGTAGCAACCTTTTACTTTTTCCTCCACAAAAGTCCATATCTGCCTCCTTGCCCCTATTGGTTTTTTTAATTGAGTAGTTTATTAGGAAATATTAGAAAACACTCTCAGTTTCCAGACTGCTCAGGAAAGGAACCTGCTGCCTAATTAAGATGCTGAAAGAAACCAAGTGCCCTTGCAGAAAGAGCACTATAGAGGAAAAAAAATCCATAGGGCTCAGAAAGGACTAGTGAAGATTATTTTAGTTTCACTAATACCGTAAGTTTTCTGTCCCCCCCTGCCCAATTTGCAACACTTGGGAAATATTTCTAGCTCTAGTTCTCATCTTCAGTCAATATCAAGTCAGAAACCTTATCTACTTCTTGAATCAAATAAGGAATGAAGATGGAAATGAAGACATAAAGCAGAACTGTAACTATCTTCAACTAGGAGCATAAGCCAATGAAAGAAATAAATTCTCAACATATTACATATATTTTAGAAGTTCATCCGCACTTGCATAGCTAAATTATAGTTTAATAGCAGCCGTTAGAGATAGAATCATAGAGAAAGGTAAAATGATTCTTTCATGAAAATCTTTTCAAATGAGCAATCTTTCATTTCTGTTTCATAAAAGCCTGTATCTGCCACCCATGTTCTTGTGTGTTTTTTTATTCCCAGTAATTTGTTAGGAATCTTAGAAATCTTCTAAATTTTCAAATTGCTCAGACAGGGAACTTGCTGCTGAGTTAAGATGCGAAAAGGAGACTGAGTATTACTTGTGAAGTATCTCTTGATTTACTGCCCTGAGAAAAGCAGTAGTGATATGGAAAGAAAGGACTCCAAATAGAATCAGCAAATGATCCAGTAATAATAAGGCCTTCCAGGAAAGGCACTTTAAATAATTTTAAGAAGTCAGAATCAAAGAAAAAACCCCCACTTATTACAGGATGTACAGGAGGGTTCCTCCTCCCTGCTTGATCCCCCTCGCCAAATTGAGAGCAAGCAAGTGGGAAGGGAAGTCACTTGCTGCTGCCGTTGTCTCTGAATCTAGCCACAGGCAGCTCAGCTGTAGCTGGTTAGGAGGGAGCAGCCTCAGATCCTCCCTCCCACCCCCTGCTACTGGGCCACTAGGGACAGTGTCAGCAGCTGGTGGGAAAGGGGGGAAAAGGAAAAGTGCCACTGAGCATGGAACAGAAGGAAGGGAGGAGGGGGGAATCTTTTTTTTTTTTTTTAGGTCTGTGCAAAATGGCACTGTTCCATTTTGACTTCAGTTTCGAGGTTTGGATGGAACAGCATTTTGTTTCAAATTTCATTTCGAGTCAAAACAGCTGTTTCATTTCACTTTGTCAAAACAGCAAGGCTGTTTCGACGTTTCTCCCATTGGCTATAATGGGGAAGCTCAGAGCAGCCTCTCCATCCGGAGGCAGATTGGGGCCCAACCCCAGAAGGGCTGCTGGGGCTGTGCTAGTTCTCCAGGGGCTGAGGGCCCCCAATCTGACTGCCAGATGAGGGAGGCAAGCCAGTGCTGCCACCTGGGACTGGGAAAGAGAACTGAGCCCAATTGCACAGTTCCCCTCCCCAGCACTTTATTGCACTGGGGATGGAAAGTCAGCCTACCTGGGCTGAGTTCCCAACCCCAGTGTGACGATCAGGGAAACCTGCTTGGGAAGAGAACTCAACCCACCTGGGCTGAGTTGCCTTCTCCAGCCTGTTGCAGCGCTGTGCAGCTCGTTGCTCTGCACTGTGATCGGCTTCCCCTGAGGGAGGCAGGGAGAGCCAGGGCTGCGCTCCTCACCTTGCTGAAACTGGAGCTGCTGGGAACAGAGCCCTGGTTCTCCCCCATCTCCCATCACCTGCTGCTTCGAAACTTGAAACATTTCAAAACTTTCAAAATGTTTTGACTAGCCTCATTTTATTTCAAGGCTGTTTCAACACCCTTTAATTTCGATTTCACTGTTTCGAGCTCAAAATGAGTCAAAAGTGTGTCAAAACAGAATGGCCAGCAAAATTTCGCACAGTCCTAATTTTTTTTTAAGTCCCTTAAACAGGTAAAAAGAAGTCTCTGTTGCTGCTCCTGGAGTACAGTCTGCCTGTGCTGGTATAGGGAGGGGGGTGGGAGCAGCAGGTACAACCACACATGCACTTTAGATCACTGGTTTGCATCCCCTTTATACAATTCTGGATTTACCCTTGGTGACCACTATTTATGACAGCTGTAGAAATTTATTGAAACCCTACAATTAAAAAGAGAGGCAGTAGAGGCACTGGAGCAAGAGGGGACATAAGTCATCTATAAAAAGAGATAGGCAGACACAGTTCTTATGTCCTTAGACCAACACAGCTACAATCAACAACCCTATAAGAGAGACTGTTATCATTTAATTTCCTCCATATTGTCCTCAGATTTCAGTGAGTCAAATATTATAGTTACTACAGGGAAGGAGTAGAATCAGGATAGGTACAAGATATATCCACTGGATAACTTTACATTAACTAAAAGACAGAGTTAAAAAAATATATTTTGAGAATCACAGGGCTACAAAGAGGATTTTTGTTGTTGTTTTTTAAAGAAAAGCTGCAATTTTGCAACCTTTATAGTTTTTGATTTAGAGATGGGGCTACTTCCAAAGTTAGGTACTGACAGTGAAAGCAAGGGAAGAAGAAACCAGGTCTGAGATGCTATAGGGGTTACATTAAAGTAACTAAATTCTAGCTGTATCAATTTATCCTCAGTGGAGCTGCAGTAGATTATTAGCTAACTGATGTTTTACAGCTATATCACTAATAACAGATGTTTAAAGTGATGAAAGACTACACAACTTTTCTATCCCTATACCTTTGACAAACTGTCCAGATATAATAGCTTTAAGTAAAAAAAAAACCCAAACAAACAGACTGCTACCTTGGAGGAAGGTTTTATGTTTCCTCTGCAAGATAATGAGCACCTTCAAGGCATCAAGCTTTTGTTCGAACTCACATAGCAACACACATTAGTAGCACACACATCCTAAAGACAGGGAAGTCATTTGATGTGATATTTTCCTCCACAAAGGCAATGGATCTTTACTTAAATCCTGCTGTGGCATTTAGAAGGAACAACAACTGTCAAAAAAAACTAAAGATACCATTTTGTTCTCTCATGCTTTACCTACTGCATAATTTACCAAACACTCAGGATCAACAATTTTCTTGGGGAGGCTGAAACCAAAGTGGTATTTAAGAACAAGTTGTGATGCAGCATAGAAAAATGAATTTATTTAATTGCTAATTAAAGTGTCCTTACTTTGAAGGGTGTGCATCTGGTAGAGTCTTTTATTGGCTCAAGGTCTGTATGAATTTTCAGCAGACTTACCTGTGGGTGCTGCTGCTTGCTAACATTTTCATTGTAAAAAGAAGGTTGGCTCTAATCCTGAGCTTTTGCCAAATAGGAAAACAAACCAGACCAGTTCCCGGGAGGATTTTGGTAGCTTTTTTCTGGTTTAGCCTCTAAAAAAGACCAGTTTGCAATCATTGTTAAGAAACAACAGTGAAGGCTTCTATGTAAACTGAGGCTGCTGAACTTAGCACCTCATAAACTGGGTGAATTTTAAATATATACACCTATGTGTTGACAACTAATTTGCAATTCATGCAAACAAGATTTACTTTGCTTGGTAAACTCTGTATTATCCAATTTATTGTATATATTTATTATACATATGAGATAACACTATTTATAATGTTGATTCAAATCATATCTACCTTACAACCGCACTTAAGACAGTATATCCTTTTCCTTCTTAAACATATACCACTGCAAAAAACAAAAAATAATAATGAGCAAAAAGATGTAAGCATTTTTCAGATTTTTTTTTTATTATTATTAACTAACTGTCTTGGGCATTTAGGAGTCCTGTCTAGAGAGACTTGGACTTCTTAAGTGTTTAAATTACTTTTAAAAAGAAATAAAAGCATAGACTAGACTTCATTCTAGGTATCACTATTAAAACTAACACTTGGGTTGCCAAGATCTTTTGAAAGGTGCTGTGAGGTGTGAAGAGATAACTGCAGGCTAAGGCGCATCTAAATTTGTTTTTGAAATGGGGTGCTGCTCTATTTACAAATTTTGTGGAGAGGTGGCTCCACTATAAAAAGGTTGAGAACCACTGAGCTAATACAAAGCCTTAAATCTATTGCAAAGTGTGGAGAAAAGCACTAAAACAAGATTTGTGGAATTGTCAGGAGGTAAATTACAGTCATTGTCTTGTAGGAAGGAACTCGCCCCCATCTGCCTATTTTAAAATAGGAACCAGAGTAGCCAATAAACTATTATATTTTAAACCTACACTTGTGATTTGGCCTCTGATCTTTCAGCATTTTATTCGTTTTTCTTATACACTTTAATCAGTGGCCATGACAATTTATGCCATCTTAATGTACATGTCAAAATTAGTGAGCACTGTAAAGTGGTGTGCCACTATGGCAGGTAAAGTACAAAACCAATATAACATAGCCTTACTAAAAATAGAATATAAATGGCAAAGCTTCACTGTGGAAGCCAAGACCTGTGATCATCAATCAACGCCTGACCAGGAAAAAAGCCCGCGAAAGCTTTTCTCGCGAGCACAAAAGAACTCCTCGCATTAATCCCTAGTATAAAAGAAAGCTCCTGCCCCAAAGGCGGGGAGTAACTCCGGGACCTTGCCGCTGGTCGGACGCAGGCATGATCACCCCGCGTGTCCCACAACCCGTAAACCCGCAATTCATGAACCCGCTAACGACAGCCTGCCCAAGCAACCGTCACCCGCTGCCTGCCTAAGTCGCATCACGGCCAGCAACTCCGCAGGACAGCAGCCTGTGGAACAGCGCGGCCCCAACCCGCCGCTAGAGCATCTGCCCCTCCCGCTTAAGCTCCTACTTCTCCGCTCGGCCGGCACCTTGCTGGCCGGGCGTTTGTAAGTATTTTAACTAATAAACACCTTAAAATCAATTACCTGTCTCATTCTTGAGTCCCCAAGCATCCGAACCCAGCAATAGCCCTCGCTGACAGTACAAGATTAAAATAGCAATATTTTACATTGGTAAATTGTCCTGCTCAGAGCTATCATCGAGCACATTTCCTTTCACAACTATAAAGTACAAGCTCTGAATAACTAGTGTTGACCTAAGAAATCTACCACATTTCCAATTCAAACTAATAGCTAGCCATGTACCATCAAGCAAAAAAACATAATAGCAATTTCTGTTCAAGGGGAATAGTCATTCCGCGTCCTACTTCAGGGAAAGACATAAGCTTCAGTAAAACTGCTATCTCCATGGCTTAAAAAATTATGGCTTATCAGTGGTTACCATTTTTCTGCTGTCACAAGTTTCCCATAAGAGGCCTGTCCTGCCACACATGAGTACAAGATCACTAGGATCATAATTCTCTTGCTGCACTTGAGACTTGGGGCTAGCTCCTGAGCTGCTGTCCAAAGCACCCTGCCCCGATTTGATTTCTGGTCAGTTTGTAAGCACTTAGTTATGTAGCAAAAAATTGGGTAAGGGTGCCCTTGGGCTTGATTGCTCAACTTATTTCATCTGCCCTAAGAAACAGAGGCTATGGACAGGTGTTCATTTCTTTCCAAAAGAAGTAGCAAACAGGCATTCCAGCCTGCAGATGCTTCCTCTCGCCTCCTCCCCAAACCTTCCCAGGAGTGGGAAGGATGCAGGCAATGCTGTACTTAGACTCTTCCCAATCAAGGAAGTGTTGAGTATACAGGAATTCATTCTAGTGGGATAAATTCTCTGGCAAGCAAAATCTAGGCATTCAGGAAAACTGTTTGCAGATGAGATGTTTTTTTCACAAGAAACTGTGTGAACACCTATTTTTTTTTTAATTTTTAAATTAAAATTAAATTTTAATTAAAATTTTTACCAGGAAAGCAGCAATTCTCCTTGCAGAAACATAACATCTGTACCTGACATAAGTAAGCTGCAGTTAGAGATGCAAGCGTGAAGCAGTCTGATTGAATGATATGAAACAACAACAAATTTTTACTACTTAAGTGCTATTAGTACAGAGTACTAATAGCAACAGTGACTAGATTGGGGCTGTACTATCCTTTTATATCCATTGCATCTTCTGTACTTAAAGACAGCAAAGGTAGTTTTTGATTTTGGAAAGTCGAATAATTGATTATTTATTGTCAGTGAATGAGTTCATTGCCAAAACACTGTGTTAAAACAGAACAGGGATTTATGAATAGCAGTATAAAAACAGGCTGATTTAAACTGAACTAAAATAGCCTTTTTCCAGAGTCTCTAGACTTTACTGCCAGTACAATGTGGCTGACTAAAACAGGAGAAGGATGAACAAAATTAAAATGTACAGGTAATATTTTCAACTCACTGGTGGTATAACAATGAAAACGGGCTAATGCCCGAGTATATGTCTAGAATCAAGGTGGTTCATTAATTTATCCCCACTTGTATTACAATACAGTGGATAGGACACAACAACCATTAAGATGGTATTAGTAAGTTATCTAGGTACATGAGACTAAAGATAGTGAAAAGACCTACTAGCATTATTCATAAGCTTCATAGGTCATTTTTAAAAATGGTGCGGAACTCTAGTGGGTAGAATATTCTGTTTTATATAAGTTGCAAAAGCACTGATTGCCATTTTTCACATGGAGGAGGAACACACATTAAAATTATATGCAACTGAAAGCCAGAGAGGATTTTCAAGGAAACAAACAGCAGTTAGGTGCATCTCCCTTACAGAAACAAACTATATAAACAACAACCTGGACTGGTTTCTGTTCCTCTCCCCCAATTCAAATACTCAAGTTACAATTAAATCAAACTTATTTAATTTATTAAGATTCTGTACAACTGTGTGCCATCAAACCCAAGGTGTGGGTTGATTCTTCTGTATACATAAACTAAATCAGAAGGATAGCAATTCTTGTTTTTTTTTTCTTTAAACAAAGCTAACTTCCCTAAAGATGTAGTAGTAGGTTTTAACATATCTGCACATGCATGTACTAAATCAACTTAAAATAAAACAACTTAACTAAGTCACATTGGGGCATACACATATACAGCTCTTTGACATGGTGGCAGCCATCTTGTGAGTTAAGCTGATTTAATGAATTAGATACAAGATGATACACCTTAAAAGTATATTATCTTGCACCTCATTTAAGTCTACTTGGCTCCACATTCATGTGTATGCTATGACAGTTAAGTAGTCTTAAGAAAATTAAGTTGGCTTAACCTGTCAGAAAGTTAGTACATGTGTATGCACCCTTTGAGGCCTCACTACCCCCACTTCTACTTGGGCTATCACCGTAGCCAGCAAAAACATTTGAGATGTAGTTGCTATTTTAAGTAAACATAATCTGAAATATAGTATAGAACCTGAAAGCAGGCGACTAGTTTGTATAAGCAGAGTAGATATAAACAATTGTGTTAACTGATTTAAGAATTTTTTTTTAATTTTTGCAGCAACTTAAAGATTACCTGAATATCTTAACTTTCTATGCAAAGCCCAACATGTTCTTGAAGACACCTGGGGACACAGGGATTCACAGCTGAAGGGGCAGAAACTGCACAATGATTATGGCCTCAAGATACAGGAGCAGGCTGTTTGTTTAGTTGGCATT
This sequence comes from Caiman crocodilus, assembly GCA_030014935.1. Lineage (NCBI taxonomy): Eukaryota > Metazoa > Chordata > Crocodylia > Alligatoridae > Caiman > Caiman crocodilus. The sequence continues at coordinate 53,022,300 of JAGPOW010000304.1, read as the reverse complement.
TTTTTGTGGGAGACTCTATTAATTGGAAATTCAATCAATCCTAATGTTATACAGGGAAAAAACCTTTAGATTTTCTACTGCTGCTTATAAATCTAGGAGGAAATTAAATTGCTGGCCAGGAACCAGAGTGACATATTGCCCCCCAGTCAAAGAAAGAAACTAGTACTAGGAATAACATTTTTTTGCATGTATTTTAACATACATCAATCTTATGATGATAATCTATTAACTTTTGTCTTTGCTGCTGCCTGGTTATCCTGTGAGAACCTGTCTACCAACCTACCACATCTGTATTAAAAAAAATTACTCGCTGCAGTTCATTACCTCAAACTTTTTAATTCCTATAGCTTCTGTGGTAGCTCATGCCATGCCTGCCCAAGTTATGACTGTGTTTGTCAACTTAAGACTATAGATTTCCCTCACTTCGTGCTGTACATGAGTTCCTGGAAAACTATGCATAACTTGAATTCATGTCAAGGGAACCTACTTTACAATGTAACAAATAGGGATAAGTTCAACTGTAATGACCCCCAGACCCATTTCTACTGCTTTTACAAGACAATTCTGGTACTCACCAGCAGCAGGCAGTGCAATGCTTTTGCTAGGCAGCTTCATGGCTTGCTGTTCCTAGGGCGCCATGCTGACAGGTCTGGACCAGCCTGTGCTACAGGGGCCAGCGCTGTGGAGGAGCCAGGCACAGTGCTGTCCCTGGGCTGGAGGCTTCACATGCGATGCTGGCACAGAGATGGGGAGGTAAGGAGTGGGCAGAGGGGGCAAGTCCGTCCCTGGCCACAGGTCCATGCTACAGCCTGCACCGCCCACCCGCCATGCCCACAGAGGGACCTCCCCTCTCCCGCCAGCACTACACGAGGGGTAACATGAGGGCAGCACCCCTATGAAGACCACAGCCCAAGGAAAGCCCCATGCCTGGTTCCTCCACAGTGCCAGTCCCTAGAGGTAGGCAGGGGGAGGGGAGTGTTGGGAAGGCAGCACATGGCACCGATCCCTGGCCTATGGTTTTACTCCCACAATGAGCTGCACAAAGCAGCTGACTGAAGGCTTCCACTACACACTGATCACATAAGAGTGAATTTACCTCACATATAACACATTTTTGGTATAAGAAGGGTCACCGCATATGAGCAAATTTGCACATACAGACCCCCCAATCAAGCAAAGGAAACCTGTATACCAAATACAAGCTATGTTGCATTTGCTTGACTTTGTCTATATAGGGCAGCTGACCAGAACAGCTATTGCAGAGTAATCTGCTGCACAGTAACCTGTGTGGGAACACAATGTCAGAATCCTTAGCACTATATTGTTATTATAATATAGGTTATTATACAATTGCTATTCCAGTTAATTTCCTAATTTAGGCAAAGCAAGCCTTAGAGGAAGGCTTTATGAAGCATCAAGTGCTTTAATACAATCTGCATATTGAGATTACAAAATTACTGGTGGAAACAAATGAAGTAATTCATTTAAAAAAAAAGGAACTGGGGGTGCCTAGCATGGATTTGTTGGAAAACTCATCATAGTTTCATTTTCTGCTTAAAATGGGATTTTTTTCAAAAGCATTCTCCTTCCATAATACCCATCCATCTCATTCCATTCTGTGAAGATTTGCATGATACTTTTCTGATGGCTAAGGTTAGATTACTGAGCACACATTAGTTTAGCTTTCCTTCCTCCATATTTGCACTACTCCAGTCCTTAACTACCACCTTGAGTTTTAACAGCTAAAATAAATAAATAAATATACTACAAAATAATATAAATAGAATAAAAGAGCTTTGTATCACTGATCGTACTACAAAATTTACTCCCATTGTCTTCAAGTAGTCCTCTAGTTCAGTAATTTTAAAATTCTTAGCATTTGTTTTCTTACTCCAGCACTTTAAATGTCTCATTTTTCCACACCGTTAGCATCCATTTGTTACATTGAAAAATAGTTACTCTTGCCCAACTGTTTTGTCAGTACGTAGTAATTTCCTTGTGTTCAATAGTTTCTGTATTTCTAGCAGTAAGAATGATTTAAAAAAAACAAACAACATTTTCTACTTTGTATTCTAATGGAATACAAAATTTGGTTTACATTAATCTCAGTTTATTGCCTGGATGGCCCTTAGATGCCTATCATCCGTTATAGAGTGCTACTACATATGAGCAGTTATTTAGACAGTGCTCATTCTAAACCATAACAAGGCTTGGATTTGCCCCACCTATTGATATGAAGCCCACCTCTGTATTTTCTGGAATCATGCTGCAGTTGGATACATCATTTTACCTTTCTTAGAACACACTACAGCACTGAGTTTTGAAAGCCCTACAGCAATGTAAGGTGTATTCCAGAAAATACAAATCATACTCATGTTCCTAGAATTGAGCACTGAATGTAATACAATGCATACATGTTACCAATGGGGCTGGCAGAGTTTTATTCTTTTATTGCATGGCTATTAACTTCTGTACTCATTAACCTTTACACACGTTTCAAAACAACTTGTGCAACCCTTTATTGTTTTTGTATTTACCTACCAAGCCTCGTGCTATGACACTGATTTGCAACAGTACTATCATTTCAACTTAAAAAATAAGTTATTTCATCTACTACAAATTTATTCATCTGATGCAGTCCTATTTTATTCAAAGGTGGAATAAAACAAACTTACACATCTTTGGCACATTGTTGGTTTTTTTTTTTAGCAGATTTTAAATGCCATAAACCTGAAGAGCAATACTTATTTCAAATAATTACATATTTTAATTATTAACACAAATTTGCAGCAATCATGTTCCAAGTTATACAGTTCCAGTCTCCCCAGAATTATGCCGCTCCATCATGGCTTATTCTGATTGCAGAAATTCTTATGACTCAAAGTCTCTCTAACTACTTAAAGAGAGTAAGATGAGAAGCAGCAAGGGATATACAAATCTCAGAAGTACATTTCCTCTGCACTGGTATTTAAACAGTACATTTCAGTTTATTAAGACTGTAATCAGGAGAGCCAACAGATTGAGAAACTATGGAATATCCAAATGAAAAAGCTTGTTGTAGTGTTGTCTTACAGCTGCACAAGCTCACAACTATTAACTTGATCTAGAGGGTCTGTGTAGTATGTGCATAACTGACCATTATACATGCTGAGCATTCTGTCAGGATTTTTACCTTGGACTATCCTGCATAGTTAAGCAATTCAGCATAGATGGGAAACAGCACACTTACATCTGTTTACAGCATGTTTGTTATTAATTCAATATATTAAATGTTATTAATGCATATATTAATGGATTATTCCCTTTATTATATCAAATTAAACCTTTTTTGACATATTACAACAGGCAACATGACTAAACTTAAAGATAACCCCACCTTCCTGGTGTTTGGCCCTAGTCCTATAGATCTTATACTTATATATCTATATAACCTATTTAAGATGCATATCTGCACTGCCTTCTGCCTATGCTGCACGTACATCACGGACAACATATAATCTTCCAAGTTGGTTACTAAAAATAGGATTTAAGCTCTAAAACTGAAAATAAATCACATTTCAATATTAGTCCAACAAGAAACAAATCTGAGTTACTTTGCTACCTTCTCCTTTGTGATGAAATTAGCTTCTAAATGAATGCACTGTTTCAACTTTCAAAAAAAAAAAATTGAGAGAGATTTCCAGATATTATTTCAGAAAACACAGAATAGCTAAAGGCCCAATATGACTGGTGGACATAAAATCTGCTTAGCAATAAGAAGATTCTGTTCTCACAATGTGGTATATCAAGAAATCTGTACAGCCAATAATGAGATGCTGCTTAGTATAGTGGTTATAGCTTCATTCCATTTTTAAGGAGAAACAGAAGTAAAAATGAAAATAAAGATGTTAGTGCTTAAGAACCATATTTCTTTATTATATTAGAGATAGTTAGAGTGGCTGTGGTCCAGACATCTATGTAATGCTGTGACTACAATAGGTACTATCCATTAGTTCCAAAATTAAAAGTAAGAGATTCACTGGAACTGGGCCTGGTATTAACATTAATCTATAAATTAGTTGGACTGGCAGCAGGAAGCTGAGGCTGCAAATTCTAAATGTAACTACTGTTATTTTCTCCTTTCCTAATTAGTTAATACTTTCTGATACCGTTACCAAGTAGCCTGAAAAGTGAATTTTGAAATAGCTGATCTAGAGGTGGAAAAAAATTGGTGTGAAATTCCAAGAGCTGTTCAGAAAGTAGTGGTATTGCTATCATTTGAAAGTCAAAGCTGGAAGTGCAACAAAAAAAAAAAGAAAGGGAAAAAGACATCAGGATAATTTTAGATCACAACAAGCATTTCAGAACAAGAAAAACAACCCACTAGGATTACTCAAGAAGGAAAAAGCCTATATTACTTTCATGGAACATTCAGTTATAAAATGCACCCCATTAAATGCCATTTGACCATCTGCCACATTCTCTAAAAGATTTAGGGCCTTTCCAGATTCCAACTAGCAACAGTAACAGATTATCATTTCAAAAATATTTTTTTAATGACTCCATCTTCACTATCTTCTACTTCTTACCAACTCAGTGCCTTGACCTGCCATTTCAAGTTACTATCCAAAACTAATATCACAAGAATGCTGCTTTGTCACTTCACTTGCTCCACCTCTTCATTCCCTACTAAATCAAAATTGCATCTAAAAGCACCCTAAATTCATACCAAGCATTCAGAAAGTCTTTAACTGCTGCCTTCTAGGCTACCAACTTGCAGAAATCACCACTTGCAAAGTTCCATTTCGTCTGTGGGATATTTTAGCATTTGTTGTTGCTCCTTTCATCACCAATCACAACAATATAATCAAAATAGGAATAAGAGGGAAAATATTTCAGATATTTTGAGCAGGACCCCTTTAATGGTATGTAATCATGTAAAGACTAGATGGACAGTTCAGATGTCTTGAACTCTCCTCAACATCAGACAGAATGCCCTTCTAAATGGATACTTGTGGTTTGACCTACAACTAGAAATTTCTTTGTAATTTGCCTCAGCAGAGGCACTTGCTGATAAAAGCAAGTATTTTCAGAAAAAGGAAAATACACACACATACATGCAAGATATTTAAGTATGTATGTATTAAGTACTTATTTCCATTTCCATGTAGGATATACACTGTCCAGAATATTTTACTCTGATTATAGTAAATATCAGTTTTATATGGAATATTGATGGATACCTCAACAAGAGGCAGTCTTTAATCCAGAATTATACTAAACATGTGATAATTCCCTTTTTGTTCAAAGAAGATTACAAATAACAGGCTTTATCAAGACATGGTTTTGTTAAAAATAATGTGTTAAAAGGGTATGGGAGTTAAGGTAGTCTGATCTATTGCAGTAAGTTTTACTTGGTCTTTCAAAGACATGATAGACAATGCTGTAGGTAATATTGACTTCTAAGATATTTTGACCAAGATATAGTGTCAAACATATCCATAACATTTAAATACCGATTATAGCCAAAAAAGATTGGGTTACATGTACTTAATTTTAAGTATTATTTTATACTTTAAAAAGTTACACATCAAGAAAAATAATCTCTTTGGATTTTAATCAGTTTGTGAATTATTGCATGCTCATTCATCCTTTTAAATGTTATAAGAATTTACATTTATTTTAGTCTGTATCCTGTGATGCGTTTAGTCAGGCATGTGTTGCTAACATGTCGCATTATTGCGTAGAGTGATAAATCCAGTTAGGGGGCAGAAAGGAGGGAACAAGAACAGCAAAACCTCATATCATAGTGTTGTGATAGTGTTGGCTGGTATAATAAGCATAATAGCATGTGAAAAAAATGTGAGAGGCAAGGGTTTTTTGTGGGGATATCTTTTATCGGACCAACTGTATAGTTGGGAGGGACCTAGACAAGCGGTCAGGAACTGCATACCTTTCCTCTGGTCTCTGAGAAAAAAGCAGACATAACAGAGCTAAATAGCAGATGGAACAAAAGTTTGTGTAAATCTCCATATGTAAATCAGATTGTTGAGTTGCATATTTAGAGCTCCGTGTTAGCTAGAGGGCTATAGATGGTAAATCCCTTGGGGATGATGCTATATTTCTTGCACAAGATCTCCATTTAAAGTGGGAAATTCACAAGATGAAAATAAAAGCCAAACTGTACAGTAGTAACAAAGGCTGCAAGCAGCAGAGAAGCTGATGTTCAGTAGCTGCAAAAAAAGAGAGGGCCTGAGGAAACAGAAGAGAGATGATGAAAGAACATAATGGAACTGAGAATGACTTTGTTTTCTTCATCTCTTATGGAAAGATTTACCAGAATAATCCAAAAGAAGTGGGCATTAGTCTAAAACCAAGAACTATGGCAAAAACTAATAAAAGAAAGCTAATGAAATTTTAATAATGTAAATAGGAAAAAAAATCACTTATGTACAGTTAAAGAAAACTTCCTGAATATACATGAATTCTACAAAGATTCTGCTTTATAGAAATGGATTTGGCCCTTATTTATCATTTGCTTCTCAGATGGGCTATCAAAGGGAGCCTTTAACTGATCTCTCTGATTAATGGGTTGACTGCAGTTTGTTATGAAATTGATTTATTTTTATGCCTTTGAATGTCAGTTCCATGTTAACTTGGCTTCAAAAGGGTTTGTTAAATCAATTGTTTCTTCAGAGTATTTTTCTACTACTACTTAACAATTTTGCTTAACACTTATGTTGTGTGGTATAGGTGGTAGCCATGTTGGTCTAAGGACATAAGCAGACGAAGTTCTTTGGGTAAATCTTGTATCTTTTATTAAACCAACTCAAATATTTGGAAAAAATTCTTTTTAGCAAGCTTTTAAAGGGTTTACATACTCTTTTTAAGGGTTTAAAATACCCTTCGTCAGGCTGCAGAAGCATCTGCAGTTGGTGTCAACAGTTGGGGTTTTTTAAACCCAAAAGCTTGCTAAGAAGAATTTTTCCAAATATTTGAGATGGTTTAATAAAAGATACCAGATTTACCCAAAGAACCTTCTCTACTAACGTAAAGTAGCATTTTTATGCATCCTGAATTACTGGTGTGAGAGTTAGGAATACACATGACAGTGAGGTGATGCTGCAGTATTCAGATTAGAACGCGAAACAAACTTGTCTTACTGTTGGTGCTACAAGTGTTAATTTAGAATGGCTTAATTTTGCTAGAAATGGGCAGAAGTACCTAGAGAGGAAGAAGGAAGAAGCAGTTCAGTGGGCCAGATTCCATTCCTGGTTACAGCATAATAGTCCAGAACAACGATCCTGCAGTCAAATGTGTCTGTGAAACCACTGCTATTGCCAGTTACACTGCTACAAATCAAAATTGTGTTGGGGAATTGCATAGTTTTACAACACTGTGACAGGGAACAGTTGCTGGAGCAGGGG
>JAGPOW010000304.1:52992414-53014794 GCA_030014935.1 Caiman crocodilus | reverse complement strand
CCAGGGGTAACTAGGACCAACGGTCACAAGTTACTGGAGAGCAGGTTTAGGTTGGACATTAGGAGGCACTACTTCACAATTAGGGTGGCTAGGATGTGGCACCAGCTTCCTAGGGAGGTTGTTCTTGCTCCTGCCTTGGGCATCTTCAAGAGTAGGTTAGATAGGTACTTGGCTGGGGTCCTGTGACCCTGGCACTCATTCCTGCCATTGGCAAGGGGGTCAGACTAGATGGCCTGCTCTAGGCCCCTTCTGACCCTAGATACTGTGAAATGCAGCACAAAAAAACTACATACTCAGTCTTCCATCTTTGCCCTGCATCTTCGTACCAAACACAGAGGAGGCATGCGCCTGATATGTTTACTGCAGAACTGCCTAATTAGGTCTGCAGCAAATGTCTCCACACCTACATGTAAGTCCCTATTAGGGCTCATGAAACTAAAAGTCCAGCGCAAACTAGCAGGCTAGCCTGCTCCAGAGCTTTTCAGTGCATTCATGCTGCCCAATGGGCTGAGTTATAGCCTCTGCACTGAAGCACCCCTATCAGCCACAGCTATTCTAACCAGGCTCAATGTGCTGCACACAAACTCCAGAGAAATATACCCTGGAGTTTTTTGCTCCTGAGCACACCTTCAGTTGGCATACCTGGGAGCAAAAATTTTGGAGCAATAAGCTCCAGAGTTTATTCATGCACATTAGGTGTATGTGTAGATGCATCCAGTAACTGCCAACATATATATTCTATATTCTGTTCATTTGAGAATGAAGTTGGAGCAGTTATATTAAGGTGTTTCTAAATACCCCTAACAAAACTACCACACTAAGAATTCAAAGTCATTTCAGAAGTTATCACATCCCAGAGGAAAACATTTGGGATTTTTTTGGTAGGCAAGAAAGTATGAAAAATTTATAATTTTTCTGAGGATCACGGGGGGAATTGTTTTACACTTGTGACATAAGCTGTCTGGAAGGCATCTCTAATAATGCCTTTTTATTCAAGATCCATCTACTCGCAAAAGTGACTCATGGGGATGTGTCACCTCACAGGGGAACAACTTCATTCATGTTCTAACCCCAGATCATCAATGGGATCTACTAAAGCCTATTTATTTGCAAGCAGCCTGATTAAATAGATGCAGTTTTTTTATTATCATTTTAGATGTTGGCTGCAGCCAACAGAATAGGGGAGATGTTAGAGGGAAACAAAAGGAATACTTTTTGAAGTCAAGGATACGGGGGAATTATACTCTCAATTTTGAAATTTAGCACTGCAAAGAAGGGAGTAGGTTGCAGTCCCTTTTCTCCTTGCATATTAATTTTTCTTCTGTGGTTAAAACACAACAGTTTCCAGGAAGATGACAAAATCATATCAAAGAAGGGACACTTATCAGAGGACATGCACACTTCAAACAACTTCAGCTTTTTCTGGGTTGATCCATGTATTATTAGTTATCAGTCAACTACCATGTTAGTTATCTATCACAGAAAAGAGACAATCAATCTTAAATAATACATTTGAATAGTGCTGACACTTGTTCAACTCAGCCACATGACACAATGTGATTAAAGTCCCCAGAGCACTACCTTCATTTTATGCGGAGAAGCTATTCAAATTACTGGAGTTACAATAATGTCTGTGTATCAGCCCCTTCCATACTACATATTTTCTCCTTCAGTTGACGGTTCTAATAAAAGAATCCTGGTTCTAAGTATTAAGCTGTGAATAGGGCAGCAATAAATATCAGGTAGTATTACTTTAAAAAGATGGGTAAAGAACTACTTCTTATACTTTGAGCCCTGAAAATTGTCCCTTCTTCAAATATTGACCCGAATCCCTGAATTTAAGATGACCCTATAATTAGATTCTATACATGGCAAATTTATAAGTTTGTTATAATTTACCATGCAATTAATTTACTTATTGGAGGGTCATCTTAAATTCATACCTCCCCACTTCTGCAGTGGGGAAAGCAGTGGCAGGGGGCAGGTAGTAAGGGAAGCATGGAGTCAAGCAGCTTGATCCCTACCCCACCACTTGCCCACCTCTTAACTGACCTAACCATGCCTGACTTCCTGCCCTCCCTTACTTCTCATGCCTTGCAACCCCTGTCCCCCTTGCCCCCCATTTACCCTTGTGCTTCAGCTTTGGCACAACTCCTGCTTTGCTCCAGCCTTGGGAATGGAGAACATTTGCTCCAGTTTCAGCCCCAGCTCAGCAGCGGTCAAGTCTGGAGCCACAGGAACCTGCATGCCCCCACAATCTCCTACACAAATCCATGTTAATGGAAGGGAAAAAAGCCAGGTCTCAGATTTGTGCAAATATAGCAAGATCAGCTACAGGTTTGGGTGAAAGGTTTGGTTTTCTCATGATGTGGAACTTCTGCTATTCTATAAGCCTTCTAAAAGCAAACCCTAATCCATTGGGTCTGTGGCCCAGAGCAGGAAAAGCAGCAAAACAAGAGTATCGACTCTGAATTTTAAGGATCCCAGTGAAGATCAGAGTAGACACCAAAATAGTCACCTGTTTTCCTGGAAATATATACTGTTTTCTCATTCTGTAGAAATCAGATTTGTTGAAAAGGAAACCTTTGTTGATCACAGACAACAAAAATGGGAATGTCTTTGGAACATTTTCCTTCATTATATGACTGCCTCCTTCCACTATCCTATTTCAGAAAACTTTCGTCAGGTCAGTGGTATTTTCTTCCTCTGTATACATACTTGTCCTCTCCCCCCCACAACCTTCCTTCAAACTGTGCTCAATAATAACTAATTCACTTCCTAATAATCTAAACAATGAGAAAAAATGGAAGACATCTGAGCTGTACTACTGTATAGTAAACAGACTAAGAAAGGGAAGAGAGACAGAAAATGAAACATAGAAGAGGCCCTATTAGGAGGATCCAAAAACCATGGCCATTTTAAAGACTGCTTGTGAAGAAATATAATCAGTCAACCATGTTCCCTTCCACCCTTTTCCTTTGAAAGGGGATAATCCCTGGTGCAATTAAGAAACATTTTAGATCATGCCTTTAACAAAAGGAGTTCCACTTTGTGACAAATTTCCTTCTTAATTTTAGTTCTCAAATACCTGCATTTAATAGGTGTGTGTGTGTAATATTACACACACACACACTAATATATTAAAATACTATATTAAATACCTGCATTTAATTTAAGCTATAGGAAAATATGCATAAAACAATGCTTCCCTATATACTAAAACTCTGGTAAACAAGGCTTAAACGGCAGAAGAATAATATACATAAAGTTCCACAGTATGTCCATGGAAAAAGCATCTCTCCAGCAATTTTCAGTGTTGCAAAATGCAACCATTATGTCTCTCAGGTTTTAATTCTCATTGAATTCACCTATGCTAATATATACATGAATAAAAAGGATTTCTAGAAAACACCAGTTACATTCCTTGAAAACACAAAAAATATCTACAGTAGCATTCTTTTTGCCCCCCCTTCTGTTTTCATCTTTCCTTGACTCTTAAATCACAAACAAGAATTCTACACACATTGTTTGGATATATTCCAAGTAACTAGAATTGTTCTTTTTCTGAGGGATCTTTCTCCCTTTCCCCCAAGCCTTTCAGTCACTCAGACACAGTAACCAGCTCAGGCTCGGCTCCACAGGGCAATAATGCCAGATCTCATAAACAAATTTTGACAAAGCAGTCTCATTCTGAACATGATCTTTCATTTTAGCAAATTCCTGTCTGCACTTGGTAACAATTTATCACTTTTATATTCTTAGATTCAGTCTTCTGAGAAATTCTCCACTGCCCATATTAACTCAAAGGATTTATTTTTGATAAGCATATGTATCATGAGCAAAGGACCTATTGGAACATAAACTATGTTTGGAGTAGGGTTGAAAGGCTAAGAGTGAGGAACAGCAAAGAAATGCCTGTTAAAATTAAAAACTTTTGACATAAGGTCTGACCTTCACTGTTATAATCTTACAATGTCATCTACCAAGTAACTCCTTTTAAAGCTGAAAAAATCCATTAAAAATACACGCCATGTACAAGAATGCATGAAAAGTGGTTTGCCTTATAACATACAGCAACACTGGAGGAGTACAAACACATTTCAACAGCTGGAATCACAGTTCCACTCGTTGAAATGCATTCACAGCCCTTCAGCTGAAGGAAACATGGCCAGCAAGGCAGAAATCTCTGTTGCACTGGATGAGGATGAACTTGTTTCCACATACAGTTCCTCAGATTAATGGAGTTCTTGTACACTTACCCCATTCAAACGTATCTAGCAATGTTTTCTGGCATCCATGCTCCTGTCCTCTCTCCAACCCTTCCCTCCAGGGAGATGCTCCATGACTAGGGCTGCAACCCCTGACAGTTGAGAGGCTGGGAAAGCCTGACCCCACAGCTATACAGCTGTCAGGGGAAAGAGACCTGCCAGCATCAGACCTTCACTTCTGCCTTTTCCAGAACCACCCAACCCTCCCAATGCCAATCCCTGCTCCCACTGTTCTCGGAGACCCCTTGCACAGACACTGCCAACCCCTGTGCCTAGCATTCCTGGAGCCATGACCCCTCCACCTCCACTCTTGACACTGACTGGCATGAAGGGCTGCAGGTGCCAGTTTGAAGTACCCTGGCACTGAAGGCGTGATGGCACTGAAGGCCACGGCGAGGGGGAACCCCACCACTGAGCGTCCAGATAAGGTCATGGCTGGCAAGTTTCGGTGGTCTGCCACTATCGCCCAGGGCACCCTCTGGGGACTGCTTGCAGGACCGGGGCAGACTGGTCAGCCACCCGAGCCAAAGCAGCCCGAGAACGCCTTTTGGAACAGCAGTGGGCACAGAGCCATTGTTATTCCAACTCTGCCATATGACTCAGAAACTTGGACCACATACAGAAGATATCTCAAGAGCTTGGAAAAGTACCACCAATGGTGCCTGCCCAAGGATCCTTCAAATTGGCTGGGAGGATAGCATTTTAGCCAAAGCAAATTCCAATATCAGTGAGGCCATGATCGTCCAAAACCAACTTCACTGGACAGGTCAAATTGTTCACATGCTTGACTCCAGCCTTCCAAAGAGAATCTTTTTCTCACAGCTGAAAGAAGGCCAGCAAAATAGAGGAGGGCAAAGAAAATGCTTCAAAGACACCCCAAAGGCAAACCTGAAGAGGTGCAACATTGACATCAACACTTGAGACCCTTCCTCCATTTTGGTCAGTCCTGAGCAAGACTCTTTGGGAGGGACCTCAACACTTTGAAACAGCTCATCAACCAGCAGAAAAGGAAAAAAGGAACAGGCAAAAAGAACACCAGAACATCCAACGCAGCAACACAGTGTCCATACCTACTGGAAACACCTGTCCTCACAGCAACAAGACGTGTGGCTCTAGCATTGGATTATGGAGCCACTTGCAGACTCACTATTAAGATCCTTAGAAGACAATCTTCCTCATTCACAAGTGACTGCCCATCACCATCATCAGTAAAGCAACACCTTTCTCTGATGCCACCTTCAGTTGTCAGTAAAAATCCTGCATCTGTCAGCTCTGAAAATTAAGCCCCATGGGAGCTTAATATATTCTTACCCAATCAAAGCAAAATTAAAAGCCACCACTGTATCTTCAAACCTTCTTTCCTATAGCCAAGGCTAAGAGGGCCTTTGCTAGGAGTTTATTCTGACTAACTCAAAAACCTTGATTCTATATTCTTCTGCCCCTCTTCCTGTGGGACTACAGTTGTAATACATTCTATCTTCCTGCCTTGTACTCTTTCACTTCTAAGCACTTATTGCAGGGGTTTCCTCTCGCAATTATTTTTGTTGTACATATTCAGTACTTCCACCCTCAATGTCTGGTACCATGCCTATGTAGGAAAGAGTGCAGGTACAGTTTTAAACACAAGGAAGTGTTATAATCTTACACAAAAGAACACTGCTAAAAGATGCATAGTTGCATCTTCAGGAACCTCTTGAAAGACTCTCCAATATGATTCAGTTCTCTTTTTACTTAGCAATAATTTCTGGTAAGCAAAAAAAGTGTTGGGTACAGGGGTGAGTATACAGGATCATTTTCACCAGACAGTATGTAGCATATGCTCAGTACAACAGCATTACAAGATGTTTCCTTTTTACTTTTAAAGATCTAAATAGTGAAGTACAGGAAATAGCACCAGTGCTCTAACCCCCCATTCTGAATTATGAATTTACAGTTTTAGACATTCACCTTAATGGACTAAGAACTAATCTAAAGGAGATTGATATCTTATCATTTAGCCTTGCCACATGATTAAGGTAAAATAGATTTACTGAACCTTTCCTTCCTTTTATATTCATCTCAAACTGAATCTTTTGAACCAGATCTTGTTAGCTGCATTTTAAAACATGGAATTTCAAGTTAATTGAATTTCCAGTTGAAACCCTTTGCAATCTATGGAAGTCGCATAGGACCTGAAATGTCAAAAGTTTCAACTTATTTACATATTATTCATGCACATTTTTTTTTTTTTTTAATTACCATGATTTGGGAGGAATATTTCCATCATGGAGACAGTTTGGTTTTCAGTTGTATAGCTAGCTCCTTACTAGCAACAATACATTTTCTATACTAAAGGAACCATATAAATAACCACATTCTATCTTTAAAGCTCCTACAACTACCTATAGTGATTATTACAAGGGTCGAGGGGAGCACCCACCATTATGGTAACTGGGAAACACTATTTAAGAGGAGGCATAAGCAATCTTAAAATACACAAACCAGACGGACACAAATCAATATGCTGCCTACATATTTTAAAGTCAGTAAGGCCTAGAAAAAAGCTGCAGAAATGTCCTCCAGTTACTGACATTCACCATTCTCCAGCACAGACATGAAACATTCTTTGAAACACAGTTTGACCATTTTGAACAATTGTAGACCAGGGCTGTCAAACTTATCCCATGCCCCAGGCCAGATCAGACCTACGAGGAACCCTGCACTCTGTATCCAGACTCAGTGGCAGTGAAGCAAACTTGCCTCCCTGCCACTAAGGGCCACCTCTAATGGGGTCTACAGCCCTGAATTCTGTGGCAGGCCCTACCCCCAAATTCCTGGCTCCTCTGGGAGCTCCCATGGGCTGCAAGAAAGGACTCCACAGGCCATGTCTGATACCTCTGGTGTAAACTATGCATTAAGTTAGAGATAGTAAGAGAGTCCTTAAAGGAAGATGAACCTAGTTAAATTTGAGTAATAAACACCCTGCTTTTCATCTGGCAGACTATTGTTTAAAAGTCCAGGAAGCTAAACCCAAGCATAACTGGACTTTTATCAGCCCACCTACTCAGAAGGCTGGAAAATGCATTGAGCCAGGTTACTTTTGTAAATAATGCTAGGTAAAGTCTTCTGCAACTGGCCTGTTGTTATGAACAAGGAAACGTAGACAAACAAGGAAGATGGATAAATTGACTGGCCAGACAGATGGAATTAAAATAGCAATAAATGAACAAATTGGCTATGAAGAAGGTTGATACCCTTAAAACAAATGCCTGAATCTTTTGGAATGCAGAATTTAAATAAATTTCTCCACCATATACCAGTAACTATATTTTTTACACACTTCTAGAATTTACTTCTGGGCAATTTAGCAGTATTCATAGCCTGACTAGAAACACAAATACTTAACCTGCAGGAGCAATTACCCTTGACCATGAGGGATCACCAATGAGAAATGCAAAGAAACGTAAGACTTGAGAGAGAGAGAGGAGGGTCTCTTACAAGGTTTATTTGTACAATCATACAAAAGTTTGAAGAAGGCTTCAGTATTCTGGTATACATTCCGTTGTGATACTTGTGATACTCTAATTTTTAGGCAATTCATAATTTTAAAATTAACTTTTACATTCAAATTAGGAATCCATTGAATTTCCCTGTCACAATGCAAAATGACAATCCTACATATTTGCATCATCATTCAACTCCCCACTTCACCTGATTTAGTTTCAAATTTGACATCTTTTATAGTTGTTTTAATAATGCTATTGTCATCATTTCTTTTTCTTTGACTTTCACTTTGATTGAGGACTGAAGTGCTTTTCAAAAGACCATCTTTTGTTTCTTTTTTAATAGAAAATTCAAGTAAAAGAATTCCTACACAAGCTACAGAATTAAAAAAAAATTAGTCCGAAATGTGTAAATTTCATTTTATGTTTAATCAGCATGGTTTTCTGTGCTTATCAACATATTACTCATCAGAGCCCAGCACAAGTAAGTTTATCTAGGGTTGTTAAAAACCTTTCAGTTCATATACTTTAGCAGCCTGGTTCCTGCCCTCCCCTACCTCCCCCCACTCCCCCCCATTATTCCATCCCCCCCTATATCTTTTGAGAAACATCATTTTAAAGAAAGAGACTGTGCAAGGAAAGCAAATTTTGACCATGTTAGGACCATATATTGCTACCACAAAATCTGGCTTACTCTCAAAGCCTTTCTGAAAACATTTTGACAAAACCCAATTATGCAGCTGAGGAAAAGGAAAAGCAAAATCTGACAATAGAAACCTCTCCAGAAAACAGTTTGCAATTTTTTCACTTTTTGATCTCAGAGACAGTTGATCTCTCCCTATTTATTTCCATTATTAAATTCTAATTAGTAAAATAAAAAAGCCCACAGAAATACTTTGGCCACAGCACTTAGAGTTGCACCTAGAATTCCCAATAGTGCCGAGATATGACATGAAAAATCCACTTGGTTACTTCCGTTCTTTTGAGAGATTTCCTGATATTATTCACACAGAACCAACAACTTATTAGCAGACTCAGATCCAAAACATCTCTGCCAATGAATCATTATGAACAATATATATTGCACCATTACCTTTGGAGTTTAGCAACCCATAGGAAAGTCACAGCATGAGACAGTTTCTGAATAGGTTTCCTCTTACCTATGTACTGTGGCAATTCAAAATTTATGTTCTGGTCATACCAATTATGTCTGAGTAAGAAAAGATGATAAAGCTTACTTGTTTCATCAAATTCCACATTATCTTAAATTCCTACAATTGATACAAATGCATTTTAGATACCGGATACTTTTTACACATTGGAATCATACCCAGTGAAAATGTAATTGCTGTAAATTCAAGACCCTTAATAAGGCTCTTAAAATAAATTACAGTACTACATTTAGTTTTATAAAACTGCAGTGTACCACAGAATAAGCAAGAAAGAAAAAACAGTTACCTTCCAGACCACAGTCATTTCTGAAGTACCTATTTAATTGGAAAGTACAGGATCGATTCCTTGCCTCATTTAATAGTGATTCCTTTTTAGACTCAAGGCACCCCTCGAAAAATGACAGCTCTTAGTTTTCATTCTTTTTTTGACAACAGAAAAATAACAAAGCAATTTTTCTGTTGCCAAGAACTCAGACAGACCACACTATGGATTTCTGTTTATAATCTCTGGGTTTATCTTGTGAATTAATGTTTGCATCACATCATTGTATGTCACTCCATGGCATCCTTAAAAGGATCTCAAGACACTCCAGGGTTCCGCAGCACCCTTGTTGAGAATCACTGACTCATTACCATCATTTATCAACTCTTCCAAGTAACTGGTATTTGCAACAACATAGCATCAATACATATGTAAGAACTAAAAATTATTTTATACAACATAAGGCTGCATTGATACTTGAATATTAAATTATAAAAGATGAAAAACCTGGCCCCACTGAATTCAAAGGATTTTTTTTTGGTAATTGTACTTCAAATAGGTTAGAATTTCTCTGTCAATTTAGAGTTTTCCCAAGTCACAAAAGGCCTCCCACTAGTTGCAAATACAGCATTTCAACAGCACCACAACAGAACGCAGAAGACCTATTTTTTTTTTTTTATATTCAATTCTCCTACTACTACTAAATAGCACCAACAAAGATGGTCAAAAGTCAGAATTTCCTTTCCATAGGAAATTCTATTGTATTTCAAATAAAAGGTGGGATTTCCTAAAAATCAATCCAAGTGAAAAGAAAATTAAATTTTTTAGCATGAAAAAAAAGGACACATTTTGCAATGAAAACTGACCCTGGAAATCCATAGCTAAGGATCCCAAGATTTGTGTCAGCCTGTACATTTAAGGACCTGAAAGACCATGTTCCCCAAGCAACCAATTCTGCTCAAGGAGTCTAAAAGCTCTAAAATTCCCAGAACCCCACTAGGTTTCCAACAAAATCCTGCCTGGGTAGAAAATCTGTCAAAACCAACATACTGTCACAAGCTTCTTGTTTCTCCTAATAAATATTTTGCAATGCAAATCTGTTTGTTTGGAAAAGTTCTGACCAGCAATGCCTGGAAAATGACCAGAAATGTTTTGAAAGGTTGTGAGTATGTACTTCCTTTTTCTGCCCCCCTAAAAAGTAGCACAATTTATTTTTTAAACAAAATATTTATCCTTGTAATCCATTTAATTCTGACCTAACATGAAGAAATATTGCATCTTCATCAGCAGAATAGGGTGTGACCATACAGGCTAATTTATTAGGTGTTAACCCTGCTCTCCTTTCTGCCTGACTTCAGACTAACACAGCTATCCACTTCCACACTTCCCCATCAGCAAGACTCTCTGTCTCTGTGGTAATACAGCAAAAGGTATGTTAACCACTTTATTAGCACTTTATTAGCTGGAAAAAACTCTTATTAACCAGCATCCAAGGGATGTGGCAAAAGCAAAACTGGAAGTACCACTTCCGACTTTCGCCACCGCTGCGAGCAGAGTTGTTGCCACTTCTTTGGCCCACAGTCCGAGCAAAGCAGCTTGAGCAGGGCAAAGCATTCTCTGCACGTGATCCTTTAAACAATAACAAATAGCAATAAAACATATACGTGGCATTTTTTTTAATTCCGTCAGAGAGGTATTTTATCAAGATACCAATCAGCAATTCTGCAGGTTAGGAAATAAGCTTATTAAAAGAAAAGTTTTATATATAGAAAGAGAATTAAAAAAAAAAACAAAAAAAACCCAACACCAACCTAAATTACTGTACATTTTGACAACAGGAATAAATACTGCACATAAAATTTAGGAATAAAACTTTACTTTTTTATCATTTAGACAACTAATAATCAGAAAAGTTCCTTTAAAATAGCTATTAATATGACATTAAATTTCAAAGGCTAGCCGTAGAAAATGAAAAACCCCAAAGTCATAGTCAGTCAAGAAAGGTTAAGCTGTATATCTAATATTGGCTAAGGGTGATCTCAGTTAAAATAGTACCATTTTGTTTTAAAGAAAAAAAATTCTATACTGAAATTATTTGTGGACCAAGTTTAAGACTAGGACAGTACATTCATATCTGGCACCTTATTAAATGTATACATTATGAAAATAACAGCTGATCCTTATCCACAGGATTACAGATAGAAACAGTATAGTAAAAAAGTTAATGATAAAGAGAACCATGGTCCTGTAAATATTTAATTATGAATTTATTATTTCTTGGCTGCACTTAAGGCAACATTATCTTATTTATTTTACTTGATAAATAGATGGGGGTTAGGTCAAATGATCTTTTAGGTCACTTCTATCCTTATGATTCATAAGCACTTTTATAAAAGCAAAGGTTGTTGTAGAAACTTGTATTATCAGACAAACCATTTTGTACTCAGGAAAGTCCGGATCTATATACTAATGATAAGGGGTTAGAGATTAGTTTCCATCTAGAAAAAAAAGGGGCTCTTAATATGAGAACAGAGTCTCAGTTTGCACATCCTGCCAAACAAATGCCTCAATTCTTAAATACTTAACTCCATCCTTTGATATTTCTAAAAGATAAAAAGAATAAACTAATTCCCCTCTTTCCCCTGGCACTCTTTTTGTGGATTTGAAAGAAGACAGTAGGAAATGTTTTGACTATCGCTTATTGTGCAATAAAAATTACAAATAAACCTTCTAAAAATTATGGTTGCAGGAAAAAGTAGTGCTTTTTGAAGTCTCTTGTGATCCAGACGTACAGCAACGTATTAAAAATTTCCCAGATCCTTAATAAAAAAGCCTGTTGGTTTGTACAGGCAGATTTTCCTCCCTGAGGAGCTTCTCCCAAATAAAGGACAGTCTCTGAACAGCAAACCACCTAACAATGAACACAACCAAACCCTTCTGGCTCTGTGCCAGGCCCGATGAGGGGAACCCTTTGGCTCTGACCCCAAAACACCAGTCTGACTTCTCCTTGGTAACAAGCTTGCTCTGCTTGCAGCTTTATTCCTGCTTGCAAACTGTTCCTCAGCAGCATTTGCTGCTTTTTGTTCTCTTCCTTTGGGTTGCAGCTCCTAGTGGGACACTCCCTCATTATCCAAATACCTGCAGCTGGATTCTCCCAACAGGCGTGACTGTTTTCTGTGAAATGGGACAGACCTAATCATTTCACAGACTGCCTGGTTAAGCAAATGAAAAATGCCATCATTTAAATTTAGCCAGAGAAAGGTGTAGCCTGGATAGCAATTATTAAACAGGCTTTAAAATAAGTATCATAAATACCAGTGCTTTGAAATCCAAGCAATAATTTGTGCATTTCTAAAGAGTATATTGTAATTATAAACCTGTGCCACATTTTTGTTACCAAATTCTGAGAAGATAGGGAGAAGAGAGAGAAGCAGTTTTGTTAGCCTAACCACAAAGGACTGGGAAAGCAATGAGGTGACAGTCAAGGCCAGTTAGAGAACAGGGAAAAGCCTCCCTTTTAAAAGCTGCAATTTCCACAAAAACATCATTTTCACTAACTGACACATTCCAGGATCAGTGAAGAACTGATTTAAGGTGGTTCCAAAGGATGCCAGAAAGATCAAGAATATTCAAACTAGGCAATCAGCAGATGTCTGCTTGAGTTATTAATATACACACACACACACACACACACACACACACACACACACACACACACACACACACACACACACACACACACACACACACACACACACACACACACATGTAATGGGCTCTCTAGGACTCTTCTTCTGTCTCATGTAGGGCTGGGCAAGGGCAGGGCCAAGCTCCAAGACCACATTCTGGCATGTGGTAGTGAGACCGGGCCCCAAAGCCCAATTCCAGCATTCAAGAGCAGCGTCCCAGAATGTAGGGCCCCATCTGGTCTTCGTACTAGCCCCACACTGCTCATTTGCCCTGCAGGGCCAAAAGCTTGAGCCCCACTGCACCACATTAGGCAAGATACAATGTGAAATCCCCTTATCAACATTTCAATTATTTCAATTCCACACTTATATGCAAGAGCCAGAGGAAAAATTCCCAAACACTTGGATGATAATTCTAACTTAACAGATGCTAACCAGATCATTGTTCATACCGTCTCATCCATACCACCAATCTTTACAGGATGCCCCTCCATTCCTAGTCCTTTCCCAAGAGTTCTCTCTTTTCCTCATGTCTCTTGTTAACGGTATCTTAGGGTTCTGTTGTATTAAGGCTCTCTCCTCGTATGGCAGAGTGGGCACTGATGCTCCAGAAACATAAGGCAGTCTCACCAATATGTCCAATATCTCCTCGTGCTTTCCCTGAAGCAGCACAATTTCATCCCAGGCCTTACTTAGGATTCTCTTAAAACACTGGTTAGCCACATGTTTTAAGCAAATTAAATATTGAATATTTAATGAATAATGATAAATGACAAGTTACCAATCTTTTCATGGACTTCTCAAAGTATTAGAACTTACCTAATTTGGAGGAAATAGCTGTTAAAATATGCATGCATAGAGGCTACTTTCTAGTTCATCTGTCTTTAACCATAAATCATCTTTAACTAGATTACCTAATGAAGCAACAGAAAACAGCAACCTCTCTTTACAAGAGAGCAAAACACCTGTCAATTAGAGGTATTTATATACTATTGTTAAGAAGTTTGTTTAAAAAAACCCCCAAAACCCTTGACTTTTCAAAGAGCAGATACAGCTAATTTTTAAGTTCAGCAACTGATCTGAAGTAGCTACTAGGATTTTCCCTTAAGTGGGTTAAACATATTTCATTTACCAAAAATTTAACCACTGAAGATGTAAAATGTATTTTTTTTTCAAAATTAATTTTAGATATGCAGGTTACTAATCCAATGCATCAGGGTTTTATGCATTTCTTTGTATCAATATGCCTGTATTATAGATAAGTAAGCAAAAACAACATTTGGAAGTTGAAAGCTTTTGGGCGTATTCAGCTTTCTAAATCCAACTTTTGTAAATCTCCTTCAGAAAGACTATTTTATTTACACACTGTGGAGCAGTTGTCTGATATAAGAATAGTTTGGTAATGAAACTTAAAAACTTCTCATTAGATTTGTTGGGTGCCTGTACATGAGCATGGATGCTGCTTCAATGCACTGTAATTACAGCACATCCAAGCAGACTTGATTAATCAAGTCTGTTAGAGCACAGCAACTACCGCGCTCCAGTAGCCTCTCAACTCTTGTGTATCAGTGTCTCCATGCTTTAAAAAGACATCAGCCATAGTATGGCTTGTCAAATGGGCTTCAGTTAAAGCACCCCTGCCATCACTTTGAAGTGCAGAGATAATGATATACAAGAAGCTGTGGCTCTGGAAACCACTCTAACATGCCACCCTTCTATCCACAGAGCACGTGTAAAAGTGAAAACTAACATCTACTACTGTTACCTGGTTTCTAGACAGAGTGATATCAGTTAGTCTTACTAAGAAGAGAAAGACTATCAGAGTGTCATTGTATTAATATCACTATTGGTTGCTATATCAAGTCCTTAATCTGGAAAAAAAAATGCTGGATCATCACTTTCAGGTAGCACCACCCTCTGAGAGGACATAGATAAATCTGGTTCCCTCAAATTTAAAAGACAATCAGGTTCTTAATGGGATTTCTTATTATTCACCTAGACTCAACAAATAAAACAAAGGAAAATGTTTCTAGACATAATTTACCACTTAAATGTTTCAGAATGTTAGGATAATTACTTATCTCAAACAACTGTAAAATGATTTTACATTTAGTTTGTGTTATGAGAGGTCTAAGACCAATAAGAAGTCTAGATAGTTTCAAAGACTACACAAAAAGCCTAAATAAATGGGCTGTTCCCAAAACAGACTTTTGGACTAACTGCCATAGGGCTGGTCTTGTCTTTATCATCTAAGGTCTTGACTCTACAATACTCTGTTTCCAATGATGGTTTTCTATGAAACTATTTTCTCTAGTAATATTCCACAGTTTTGTTGCTGCTCATAAATTAAGGCCTTCCCTTCATTGCTAAAAGACTGGGGCTCATCTCAAGGGGGTGCAGTGGCACAGTAACACCTGCATTTCTGATCATGCAGCAATTAAAAATTTCCCCCTCCTTTCCCCTCCATAATCAGAAGCACATTCCATTCCTTCTCCTCCCACCCTCTCCTCCCTTGCCTGCCACTGCTTTTGTCCCCATTGTCCTAGGGGTAAGGAGATCTCCTGCCCCACTGCAGTTCATCTTAGGAAGGTAGTAGTGCTGACAGAAAGGTATTCCCTGCCAGGGTGAGGGGGAAACTACCCACCGGCTCCGCTGCTACTGCCTTGGGTTGAGTCCAACCTTGTGCAGCCTGAATGGAGTAGGTCAGGAACCTACTCTTGCCCTTGGGACAGCAGGGACAACATAGCAGCAGGTGGGGTGGGGAAAAAGGAGAGGTAACATGCTTCTGAGCAGGGAAGAGAAGGAGAAGGAGTTGTCAGCGCTAAAGAAAGTCTCCTACTGCTGCTCTCGTGGTGAGGTCAGCCTGACCCACTACGAGTGAAGGGCAGGAGGGAGGCTGGGAGCAAGAGTGTAATGACCCCTGCAGAACCAGTCACTGCTCCCACACCAGGTTTTGCAAAATCCTGGATCTTCTTCAGCTACAAGAAATAAGGTTTTCTTTTCATTCTTTAACATTCTTTCGTTCTAAACAGAGCTACCATAAGTAAAACATACAGGAAAGACAGGCAGTTCAATTTTCCTATGAGATAAACTAGGTAAAGTAACCAGTACAGTTGACCTGGGGTTGACTACTCCAGGTTTATTTCTTAAACCTGAAGGCAAGCATCTCCAAACCATACTTACAAGCTGTACTAGGATAGGTACATCTGTCATGTTTCTCTGAGCCCTGGGCACCAATGGTGCATGCAGCAGCATCAGTGGCTGCGCTGCCACTGGCAGTGACTGGGATGGCAGCACACTTATTTTTGTGCCTTCAACCCTTAACTCTGCACAAGGGGCTGATGACCTTATGTGGTCAAACTTCTACATTATTTCACAGTTTATCCTTATTTCACCTTATCCTTAAAAATGTAGTGGAGAAATTTCTTACTTTCCAGGTCTCAAACAATGGGAATTACAAGGAAACTCCTCCATACTTTTTCATGTAGACCGATAAACCAATTAAAAATAACCCTGTTCACCTTCAATAAACAATAAAAGCATTTGAATAGGTCTCCTTTCCTTAGGCTGGTTTGCCATGCCCCTCGGGTTAATGTACAAAAATTTCATTGCATTTATACTCTTCAGGTTTTAGGAAAATTCTATCTACTGCCTTGGAAGAGTATACCTAGATCATCTTGGTTAACTAAAAGATGCAACGTTTCACATTTTTCTAAACTAGCTAGAAAAGATGTCAAATAAGATTTGTAAGTTTTAAAGAAGAGATCAGAAATCCTTTCAGTAAGTGATTTTTCAGACAGACCGCAGTTTCAGCAATATCCCTTTATCAAGAAATCCTAGTATTTAGATTGAGATTAGCTATAGCACTGAAGAATTTTTAAAGCTGAAAGAAACATTAATAACCAAAAGTGTCCTAGTTAAATGTGTCATTTTATAATAAAGTGATGCATAGCAGTTAACTGCCAAGTTGTATCCTTCGTGCTATACTTCTGGTTTAAAAAGATATTACCAACAAGCAACCAACCCCCAGGCAATTTAACAAGACACCAGATGGGAGTCAAGTGGACACATACAGTGTAATGTCTTGATACTTGCAGTAACAACATAGAAGTTTAACTTGACCTGACAGTAAAAAGAAATTAAAGTAGTAATTCTAGGGGGAAATCTCTGTTGTTGTAGATGAATAAGAATAAAATTGTGATTAGAAGAATATCACAAACATCATGACTAGAAGAAGGTCAGCCTGTGTTTTCTCCCAAAACCGCTTTCTTTAAACATGTAAGGCACGATGTGGAGGGGAGAAGAGGGAAACAAAAAAACAAAACCCCTCTCATAAGTACCATACGTTAGTCTGTCTTTTTACAAAAAAGAAGCCTGCCAGGGTAAAAAGGTATGCATGTGTACTCCCTTACATTTTGACTCTGGTGATACTTTTACCTGGTAGGAGAAGAATTACAAAGACTAGTTCTCAAAATTTTCCATTTGTTGGACCTCAGATCCTCAATCTCATCTGCTCAGAACACCCACATTCACATTACACACATTCCCAAGTTTTGGGGGTATTGGTTGTTGTCGTATTGGTCTAAGGCAGTGGTCACCAACCCATGGATCTCGATCCACCAGTAGATCTTGGAGCCTTTTGGAGTCAATCCAAGACTGGTGGGGGCTGAGTGCCCACATGCATGCACATGTGCACCCCATCCCAACAGGTCAGTCTGTGAGGGAGGAAAGGCAGGGGCTAGACTGAAGCTCCTGCAGTGAGGGAGAATGCTGCAGAGGTAGAAGCAGGGGTAAAATTGGGTGGGGCCCCGGCTGGGTGGGACTTACCTGCTGGGGAGGTGTGCCCCCAAATAATTTTCTCTCCCTCTGCCTCAATCTGCCCCTCTTCTACCCTCACAGACTTACCTGCTGGGCGGAGAAGGGGAGTGTAGGGGGTGGCTGTGCATGGTAGATCTTGGGTTGCTTTCAAATGCCAAAGGTGATCTCCTACCTAAAGGCTGAAGACTACTGGTCTAAGGACAGAACCAGATAAGGTCCTTTGGGAAAATGTGATATCTTTTGTTAGGCAAACAAAATAGTTGGAAAAGTTGTTCTTTGCAAGCTTACAGACACAAACACACTTCTTCAGACACAGGGAGAGTTTGCTGTCATTGTGTGTTCTCCCAATGCACTGGCATCCTTTTTAACACCATAAGCCAAACAAGGCATTCGTACACCTCCAATACTTAGTATGCGATTCATGAATGAGCACTACTGATTTGGACTGCACGTAACCTTTAGAGTATGAAAGCAGTAAAATTCTCATCAATGAAAAACTCTTGAGGAAACCCACCCCCTGCAAATATCAATAGCATAGATCATACAATCACACTCAGCTACATATAAGCATATTAAATGGATTATTCTGGATGGCATCAAAAAAGTTGCCTGCTAAAGTGAATGCTGAAATAAATAAATAAATAAATAAATAAATTAAAAAGACCAAAACAATCAATAGGGAGATTAAAAAAAGACAAGTCAGACCCCAAACAAAAAGTAAACTGCTTCCTACTAACACAATCTGAACAAGGCCTCAAGGTTTTGAAAACTCTAATGGGATTCAGGTTTTGAACTCTCATTTATGAAATAGACTCAGGTACTTATTAGCTTAAATAGTATTGAAAGTCAGTGTTCTTCAAGGCTTCTAGGTGCCTGATCACGTTATAAATGGGATAAATTATTGTGGAGTCAGTTTTTCAGTGTCCATGAAGCAGATAAGCAAGCTGAATTGAGGAAAGTTCTAAAATTTGGGGAAAAATTTTATCAGCATGCTGAAACAAAATTATGCAAAATAACTTGCAGATATGGACACAATTTAAATATATTTAGATGACTTGTTTTTAAATTGGAGCGTATGAAAACATCCAAAAGCGAAGCTCAAAGCTGTAACATGATAATAGAACTCTTTCTGAATAGAACATTAATCATGTTACTGCAGTCAATCTTCCAAACCACAATATGAAATACATTTCCACATAAACAGAAATATCAGCCAGCACTGATGGAAATAATCACTTCCCATTCTGAGGTGAGTAAATTGAGGATGAGGACCCACAAGTTACATGAGTGGTACGAATCCCATCTATGCTAAAGGTAGTGCTAAGAAAATCATTGCTCTCCAGTACTCATCCTGACAACCCATGTAAAGCAAGTCAGTCTTAACCCATTGCCAATAGGATTAAAAGAACCAAAATGCAGGTAGGACAGATATTGAGAAGCTCTGCAGGAATTGCCTCTAAGATCTCGATTTAAATATTAGGTAGATCATGATGTATATCATACATAGTATAGGTATAGGTAGTTTTTATACAATAGTTTTAGTATGGTTTTTATAGTATAGGTAGCTTTTCTTCACCAAGCTGCTGTATCTATTCAATACATAAGAGGCTTTTCAGTTTCCAATGCTATCACAATGAAGCATTTTTCAGCAAAAAACAGCACAATATTTAACATGGCAACAAGGGCATAATGGAAAGAAAAATGTTAATCCCACCTCTCCACTCAATTAAAACTAACAATATCTACAGCCATACTATTATAACCATACTATGATCTTAAAAAATAATCTAGGTTGTCTATGACAAAATACTCCATGATGAATAATTTCTTAAACTTCGTTTTCCAAGAGGTATAACTGGCCAGTGTGTAGAAGCAACAGCCAGAGGTTTACTACTGTGGTAGGTTTATTAATAGGTTTATTACTGAAGCTATCACCACCTTTTTTTTTTTTTTGTCACGGACACGACACAGCCATTGTCTGTTTCATGGACACGAAACAGGACAGTGAAACGCCGCCTTCTGATCTTGCACTACGCTTATACATTCAGGGCACTACTGCTGCTGCAAGGAAGGGGCAAAGGTAAGTAGATGGGTGGTGAGAGAGAGGCAGGCACCCTCCTAGCTCCATTCCAGTGCACCTCCTTAGGCAATCAGGCCTACTCTCTGACCCACTGTTATGCTACTGTACCCACTGAGCCATTATGTCATTTAGCAGTGCATTAAACAAACATATCTAGTTGTTTTCTAATCCTCCCATGTGGGGGAGAAGTGTACATACTGGATTTTTATATTGATTCTACAAGAGTCAAAGGCCACATTCCTTCCATCCAATATTTAATACCATAAAACGTTAGCACTGTTTTTACAGTCATTTTTACAGGCATTAACAATGAGCACATGTAAGTGTTATACAGTAAAGACTACTATATGTTAATCCATCATGCATACATGAAATGTCATGGTACAAGTTTTCACCAGTTAATTAGATAAAGGCTAGGTTAAGCAAATGAGTTTCTAGTAAAGATCATAGGTTCACAAGAAAGTGGGGTTAGAAGGGACCTCAAAAGATCATCTAGGTGGGGTAGATCATCAAGGGCATGGGGCTAGTCCACGAGCTGGATCGAGCCCGTAGGACTTGGCCCGTATGCCAGATCCAGCCTACTGGGCTGTTAAGATGTGGGCACTGCATTCAGCGTGCACCTTGGACCAGACCCATGTGTGGCTTCCAGTATACACACCAGCTCTAGACCCGTGCACTGCATGAAGTGTGCCCTGGCCTCAGCCTGATCCCAGCATGTAGTGCATTGGGCCAGGCTGGGATGCACACCAGATGTAGGCCAGTCTGGAGCGCTCATGCTGCATGTGACAACCATGCCAGACAAGCCCTTCACACTGGATCCAGTGCGGATCTGTGGGCCCTATCCGGACCAGCCCTGGATCCAGCATACCGGGCAACTTCAGTGTCAGCGCTGCATGTACTTCAAGGCCCAAACCAGCTCAGGATTGCAACCTGTGCCAGACACATTCCAGGCACTATATAGCCTGGGGCTAGGGCCAGTAAATGCTGTATGTGGCAAGTAGCACGATAGGCCAGATGATACATCTTTGCAGGCTAGATCCAACCCACAAGCTATATCTTTAACACCTCTGGTATACTGTAACTCCCAGGTCCTCCTCTGCAGTACTGCAATTAGCCAGTCATTCTCCAGTTGAGAAGATTAGAGGCAGTCGCACACAATTTTCTCTTAAACCTATTTTTCTTATGAACTGATGCATAATAAATATAAGCACTAATTCCCTTTGCACACAAAAGTGAAAGCCAATATTTGAAGTGCAGCAACAAGTTAAACGTTGCCAAATTTCCAGTGCTGTGCAGCTGAGCAAAGTTCATTGTCAGGAAAAAGAAATGTAATTCACACATAGATTGCCAAATAAGGGCCAGGAATAGAAGAAGTAATTCAAATCACACCTACCAGATGCTGAAAAATCCAAAAGGGGGAGGTGGGGTAGGAGAAAGAAGGCTTCTCTCCAGCCATTTAAGGCCTCTGCACAGAATCCTTCAGCTTCAAACAGATATCATTAAAGTGGGCAGAAAAGACACAGATTTTGTAACATCACAAATAACTAATTTTCCACATTCAAGCTGATGCATTCTTTTGCCAAGGTTCCCTCATGCAGCTCTATGAGTTGTATAGAAATGCTTCCCTGAATTAAACTGAGAAGATTAAGAGCCTGATCCGATTTCACCTTTTAGGTGTCTGAAATGCACTTTTGTCTCATTCTGCATGAGTCCTTGAAAAACAGTGCAAAAGATAGATGGATCTTTTTCCTGCTCGTAGGTTTTTGTCACTTAGTTTTAAGGGTAAGAGGATAGCATGCTACAGAAGTGGGCATATTTATGTTTTTCCACAGCCTTGAAAAAAAATCTGGCACTGGATCACACGTAGGTGCCAAAATCCACTTAGGGACCCAAGAAGTAGAACAGGATTTTCCCCAAACATACCAGAGCCCTTTCTGTAAAATTTCCCTCAACAAGCACAGAATGCCTTAGGTTAGAAATATGGGCACTTTCAGAAACAGCCATGGTTGAGAAGAACCAAAACTGAACCTATTGTAGCATTTCCTGGTGCACAAGTGAGGCAGTAGTGACATGCCCTTAAAGCAGGAAGTTTAACTGAGTGATAGAGATCAAAAGTAGTGTAGAATAACAGTTTGTAGCTTAAAACATAGTTGTGTCGCATGTGTGAGCTAAATATGTAGCCAGAAACTTAAAATATTTCCTACCGGATGAGAAAATGGACAGAAATAAAAAATAAACATTACAATGAGTTACATCTATAGCTTATACATTCAACACACCTATGTTCTAAGCTACAAACTGTTCTTCACAGTTAACTGTTATTTGCTATGCCACAAACTGTTGTACACAATATAATACAACTGGACAATACAAACTGTAGACTCCCTGTGCCTGAAGAAGGGTGTTTGTACCCAAAAGCTTGCAAAGAAACATTTTTCCAACTATTTACAGTAAAATCTTTGTTATCCGGCATCCTCTGAGTAAGGAGGATTGCCAGTTATGTAAAACCTCTGGTTATCTGAAATAACCTGGCAGGGGTTTTCAGATACTACAGAGCTTGTGGGGAGAGGATTGGAGGGGGAGGGAGAGGCTGCCACATATGATGATGA
>JAGPOW010000304.1:52962572-52985150 GCA_030014935.1 Caiman crocodilus | reverse complement strand
ACTAACCTTTGAAAATTTCTGTATAAAAGACTCTTAGAAATAGTGTTGGGTGTGCTTGCTACCTTGCACCTTTATTGCTAGCAATAAAAACCTTTTTTTTTTTTCAAACTTCCAACTGGTATTCGTGTATTGGCTCACGCATACCGGGCACGAATTCAGACTTGGGCTGAAGCATAACACTCACAGGGGAGGTCGGTGCCTGAAAAATGCTGCCCAGGTGAAAGGTGTAGCCAAACCACCTGGCACAGTACATGAGCCTGAGCCTTGGGCATGGGATACTACAGGTATCCCCTCCTCTTTCCTCCAGCCTGTGATGGGCCCAAACTCACTTTGCTGCCACCCACATGAACCAGAGCCACCACATTCCAGCCCTGTCAGGATGGGAGCAGCTGGAGGCCCCCTGGAGGAGGTTGCAGGTTAGGAGTGAGGGGTACCAGCAGGGATGGGGGGCTGTCAGTGGGGAGGGAGGGGCACTGTGCACCAGGAGTGCAGGGCACTACCAGGACTAGGGCGTCTGCAAGCCAGAAGTGAAGGAAAGCAGCAGGAATCGGGGGCTGCGGGTGGGGACTGAGGGGCACTAGCATAGCCTAGGGGGCAAGGGACTGTGGGTCAGGAGTTGAAGGGCACTGGCAGGGCCAGGTGTCTGCCCATCAGGCATGGGGGGTGTGGAGGGAAGGGGGAAGGTAGCACCAGGGACTGGGGGCTGCAGGTTAGGAGCAAGGTGTCCTTTTTTTGGAACTGGAAATATGATAACTCTACTGTGACTGAGATCTTGAGATATCAAGGGAGAAATTAGAACTAATCTCCAGCACAAAAATAGTGCTCTCAGGCTTGGATCATCATATACACACAGCTACAAAAAATGGCTTATTTAAAAGCTCTACCTTAAGAAACCGTGATTATAAGACTCTTACTATTTGATTAAAAACAACAGCAACAACAATCTAGCCCTCGTGATTATGCCAAACACCTGGAAGTCTAAATTGCATAGGCTCACACACTAGAAAGCAAATCACTTGGAAAAAAAAAAACCTGTTGTTTTGCTATTGTAGTTTTGTAGAATTTTGACTTTGTATAGTTGTTTTGGGGTTTTTTGGTTAAGTATTGGAGGCTAACAACACAAGAGTATTTTAAATTATAAAATGTAAAACCTAGGTTTTTAGGCATCCTGGCCTCCACCAATGTTATTACTGTAATGAGATTCATAAATTCTCGCTCCAGAATCTCCTTCATCTCATTTTCCAGCTATGTAAAGACACTAAGATACCAACTGCAGGCTGAGGCCAACAAACTGAAAAAGAGTTGGGTTGTATGGCTAGTTACTGTTTTTGAAACCACTCTCTTCAGCGATGGTACAAGGTGCTACTAGGTGCTTGTAATCCGAGTAATCAGAGCCCAAATAAAACCTACTCAGATGTCTGAATTACCCTGATTTTCACACACAGCTAAGAAGCATCTCATTTTGTAAATGAAACAGCTACAGGTTCATTAGTGGCGCTCAAGTCTTACTACATGCAAGTAATGGTAAGAAATGTGTTGTTTTGAAAGCCAAATTAGCTTCATGATAAAAATGGTTTCATATCCTGCAATATACATGGATTCACATGTCAATCCAAAAAAAATAAGTCCTGTACCTTAGGGTTTTGACACCCATGATCACTGACCCTACATATTCATTTCCATAAAAAAAAAAAAAAGTGTTTCAAATTTAAGCCCCTACTGAGTGAATGTCAAACACCTGGACTTTCATGTTTTTGTTTTATCACGTATTTATTTTGTGATATATGGCATTTTTATTAAAGCCTCAAGCTTTTTTGTGACATGTTACATGGAAACTGCATGTTTCAGTTACAGAAAAAAGGAAGAAAAAAAATGCTAAAGATTTTTTTTTGTTTATTTGCTTTGGAGCACCCAGGTAAAAAACAGTGGTCTCTAAATATTCATGAAACCAAATGACAAATGAACAAACTCACATTTCCCACGGTTTTATGCATTTTTGAGGCCAGACTTGAAATCGTGAAATGGCTTGGGATTGGCAATATTATATTCAAAATGACTTAAATAATGGTACAATCCATAGCTTTGAGTTAGGCACCCATGCTGCCTATGCAATGGGGAGAGTAAAAACAAAACAAGATTCACAATATCAAGCAGATTAAGAAAGGAGTTAGTCATGAAGGAAGATTGAGGAGTGGAGTGTGTTTAAGGCATATTCCTCTTCACAGCTTCAGAACCCTACTCTGGACTCCATTCACTCACAATTCATTGCCTTGAAGCCTCACCTTGGTGCCTTGAAGCCCCAAATTGGTACACCAGACCTTTCAGACCTTTCTTTCAAAGAGCCCTCTCTTTGAAAGGAAGCAATGTTATATCCCCTTCTACCCATGCACTCATGGGTTAGAGCACTCACATAGGATAAAAGAGATTCAGGTTCAGTTCCTTCCTCTGCAATTCAAACCCACATATCCTTCCTTTCTTGAGAGTCCTTTAACCCAGGGGATAGATGAATGGCATGTGGCTTCTCTGTAGGATGGACTGAGCACCAACCCATTCTGCAGGGCCACACTACCTGGGCTGTGGGGCTCCACAGAGGTCCAGAAATTTGGCAGCAAGGGAACAGAAATCAGCTGCCACCAATCACCTGCCACCAAATTTTAGTATCTGCACGCAGACTCAAGGGCCAGATGACACAGATCAGGCCCAGGGTTTCACTGCCCGCCCCCACTTTAATCAAACAGGGCCAAATTATTCTAAGCCAGTCCCTCAAACTTTCCTGTTCAAAAGCTTCCACTTTGCCCAGTGACTGGAATCCAGGTGCCCCATTGTGGGGGTTTTGTTTGGACAGATTGATTTATCCATAAGTTTTTTTATTAGCTGTTAATATTTCCTTAAAACTGCTGCAAGTTTGATTAATAAATGATTTTTTTTGTCTTTGGATCACTAAATGATGGTCAGCAGCCAGTCTTTATCTGGCATAAACTCCTTTTAAGACTCTTTCAGCATCAAGATTATGTGATTGTGCAATTCTCATACGCAGTTTTTCGATTCACAGTTGTTTAAAATGCATACAGGAAGTCTTTTTGTGAGTTTTATTATTCATTCCAGGTATACTATAAATTCTGTAATCATATCCATAAAACTCTAATATGTCTGGAATGAAAATCTGCAGGGGGGAAGCAATTCTCCTAATAATGCTAAGAATATTATTATAGCAATATGAATAAGATTACCTAAGGACTGAGAGTTAAGCAATCTGGGTCCTTTTCACAGATTTCATATAACCTTGGGCAAAACATTTTACTACCTTTACCACCAGTGTAATCATCAGTAAAATATGTAGCTACCTCATAAGAGTGTTGCCAGGCTCAATCCACATATGTATGAAGTACTTTGAGATCTCTGGGTGGAATGTCTAGGTGTTTTAAAGAAATTCCCTATTTAATGACTGTTCTAGATTCTCAATCTGAAGAAATTCTCCAATTATTAGCTGGAAAAAAAAAAAAGAATTGGAAGCTACTTCAGAATGGAAACCATGAAGAAGGAAAAAGGGTTAGATTAACTTAAGTGCTTAAGTCCTGACTAATTTCCATGTTAGGCACCTAGTTACAAAACTGTGATTCTTAAAACCTCTGCCTGCTTGCAGACACCTAAAAATTCACAGGAGTCCCTGTTTTAGTATTAAAGTTAATCAAATGCCTAAAGTACTCCTTTTGCACAATACACTGTACAGTACAGTGCTTATTTCATATCTAAATCCCATTGAGATGCATGAACTATGCAGACACTTCTGCTTATCTCGCATGAAAAGCTTGATCTGATGAACCACTTAGAATAATCCTAAAGACTAGCGTGCCATATAAAATATGGCTGTTTAGTGTTTCCCTTTTGCCTAATATCTAATTGTTTAGATCACTTGTCTAAGATATGGGAAAGATGGCTTTAGCTCACTCAAAACATTTTAGGATTTGACGCTGCATCTCTCATCTCCATAAAGAGTGACTTGCCCACCATGGGTACAGACATTATTCTTAGACTGACTTAACTAGAGTTAGGTCAACCTAGACAGATGGCTCAGGGAGGTTAGAGTGGGCAAAAAAGAAAAATGGCTGGCCTCATGTAAACTCACCTAAAGAACTAAGTTACATGAACTGAGTTAAATTGAGAACAGATTAACCTGATAAACCAAATAAATATTTGGTACAAGTTCAAGCCCCAGCCCCAGGGCTGGGAAAGCCCAGCCAGTTGCTCCAGCCTCAGAGCTGTGCTTTTCCTACCAGACCCCACACCTTGACCAGGTCATTTTTAGCCTGCCCAAACCCTCCACCCCTGGACAGACAACCCCTGCTCTTCTGGGGATCAAGTTTATCCTACCAAAACAGTTTTAAATAGGGGTACACCGATAGAATTTTTGGGCTGATACTGATGGCCGATTTTTAATGAGCCATATTTGTCCATACGAATTGGCCTATCTCTGTCACTAACTGGCAAGACATACTTTGCACATTTTAGCACTGTTTACATAAGCCTTGACAGACTGATGTTGTAAGTATGTTGGTATGCACCCTGGCCCAAATGCCTTTGAGAAGGTGCCAAGGCACCTTCAGGGTAAAAGGCCAAGAGCATACCGGGCAACACATTTTATAGTTTCCTTGCAAATAAAGTCAGAGAGAGGATGCACAGCAGCAAAACAGTTTATAAGACTGGGTATATCAATACGCCAATTTCCCTGAAGCAAGTAGGAAGATGGATTTGAGTTGCAAGGAGTTTCCATGCATTTCTTCAGAGAAAGATTTTAAATACCATAAGTTTGGTATGGGACATTTGAAAAAAGCTCATTAGATTTTTTTTTAAAGTTTCAATTCCCTTTTCCAGTTTTTTGTGTTTGTAAGGGGATTTAGGGGGCACTGATTCCATGCCCCCTGATTTCACATGCAGCCCATTCGTAAGAACTTATGCACTATTTTCAAAACAGTTAAGGTTGTATGCTTCTTTACCCTATTCCTTTTGGGAGACTGTGCAGGTACCTCTAACAGTTAGAAACTTTCTACTAATTTCTAGCTTAAAAATTATTCATAGGCAATTTATTTTCCTCTGTTTTTCTGCCAGTGTTTCTCTTCGCTTAGGCACAGAATCATAGAAAATTAGGGTTGGAAGGGACCTCAGGGCCCCCTGCTCAAAAGAAGCACGACTATCCCCAACTAGATCATCCTAACCAAAGCTTTGTCTAGCTAGGTCTTTAAAACCTCTATGGAAAGAGTAGGTCACCACACTGGGTAACTTGTTCCAGTGTTTTACTACCTTCCTAGTGAAAAAATTCTTCTTAATATCTAACCTAAACTTCCCTTGCTGCAACTTGAATGAACGCAATAGTCTCATCTGGCACCACTGAGAACAGTCTAGCTCCATCTTCTTTGAAACCACCCTTCAGGTAGTTGAAGGCTGCTATCAAATCCCCCCCCTCGGTTTTCTCTTCTGCAGACAAAATAAGCCTTTCCTCAGAAGTCATGCCCCAGCCCCCTCACCATTTCTGTTGTCTTCTGCTGGACTCTCTCCAACTTGTCTACATCCTTTCTGTAGGGGGGGCCCCAAAAACTGAACACAGTACTCCAGATGTGGCCTCACCAATGCTAAATAGACGAGAATAACAACTTCCCTTGACCTCCTGGCAACACACTTACCAATGAAGCCCAGTATGCCATTAGCCTTTTTGGCAACAAGGGCACACTGTTGGCTCATATTCATCTTATTGTTCACAGTGACCTCCAGGTCCTTCTCTACAGAGCAGCCCCAGCCTGTACTGGTACATGGGATTGTTTTGTCCTAATGGCAGAACTTTATAGTTATCCTTGTTGAATCTCATAAGATTTCTTTTGACCTAAGTCTCCAATTTGCCTAGGTCCCTCTGAATCCTAACCCTACTCCTCAAACTGGCTTCCCAAGCGATCCTCCGCGAGTTCCCTAAGCAAGTTCAAGTCTGCTTTTCTGAAGTCCAAGGTCATTATTCTGCTGCTCACGATCCTTCTTTTTCTCAGGAACCTGAACTCAATCATCTTATGTCATTGCTGCCCAAGCTGCTATCCACTACTACATCCCCCTCCATTTTTTCCCTGTTTGTGAGCAGCAGGTGAAAGAGAACATGGCACCTAGTTGGCTATTCTAATACTTGTACCAGGCAGTTGTTCCCAATATTCTCCAAAAACTGCCTGCACACTGCTGTACTGCTCTCCCAGCAGATACCAGGGTGGATGAAGTCCCCCATGACAACAAGTGCTTGCTACCGGAAAACTTCTGCTAGCTATTTGAAAAAAGCCTAATCAATTACTTTCTCCTGGTCTGGTGGTCTATAGAAGACACCCACTACAACATCACCCTTGCTGCTCTCCTCTCTAACCTTAACCCAGAGACTTCCAACAAGCCTCTCTCTAGTTTCACACTGGAGCTTTGAGAAATTACATGGCTCTTTTACATGAAATGCAACTGCTCCTGCTCGTCTTCCCTGTCTGTCCTTCCTGAACATTTTGTACCCATCCATGACTGTGCTCCAGTCATGCAAGCTATCGCACCAAGTCTCTGTTATTACAATATTATAGTTCCATGACTGTACAAGGACTTCCACATTTTCCTGCTGGTTTCCCAGGCTCCACGCATGCATGTACAGGCACCTGAGGTCTCAAGAAGTATGAGAACACCTCCCTTGTTGCCCTCTCATGCATTGCTCTTCCTCCAGATCTACCACTTCCCTATTTCTCCCAGGGCTTTGGTCTCCATCCCCCAGCAAGCCTACATTAAAAGTCCTCCTCACTAGGTTAGTGAGCCTGTATGTCAGGTGGATCCCATCTCCTCCCAGCAGTCCTCCTTCTTTGAACAACATCCCATGTTGGAAGAAGTCAAAGCCCCACTGGCAACACTACCTGTGCAGCCAGGTTTTGATCTGCAAGATGCACCGGTTCCTGCCCAAGCCCTTTCCTTTGACCGAAAAAATCAAAGACAGCCCCCATCTTTCACCCTTACACTGAGCCCCATAGTCACTTTTGATCTGCTCAGGGTCTCCCCTGGCAGTATCACTGGTGCCCACATGGATGAGCAGCATGGAGTAGTAGTCAGAAGGCCAGATGAGTCTCAGTAATCCCTCTGTGACATCTTAGATCCAGGCTGCAGGCAAGCAGAAGACTTCCCGAGACAATAGGTCAAACCAGCAGATGGCTCCCTTTGTCCCCCGCAGAGGGGAATTTCCAACCGCCACCACCACCCATCACTTCTCGGTGGCAGTTGTCTTGATTGTTCCCACTTTGGTGAGGCCTGTCCTGTCCTCTTCCACCAATGGAACGTGCTCCTTCCTCTCTGTCACTAGGGCTGCATATCTGGCCTGCAGACCAACTGCTACAGGTGGAGGTAAAGATTTTTGCTTGCTGTCAAAAGTCACTAGCTTCCAGCTTCCACTTTGCTCTCTTTTAATTATCCTCTCTTTTAATTAGCGCTACCTCTGACATTTCTTCCTCCACAGTCCCAGAGGTCTTCTCTAGCATCGAATCGATGAACTTCTCATGGCAGAGGATGCTTCGGAGCCTCACCACCTCCTCCTGTAACTCTCTTGCCTGTTCCCTGAGAGACACCACCTGGAGGCACAGCTCACACTGCAGGCACCCCCGACCTTGTCACCACTGAAAGGAACCTGCAATCTGCAGTCCCCACAGCACCAAACCCAGACCAGGGTGGTAGCCTCAGTGGTAAGCAGTCCAGACAAAAACCTCACAGGTGCAGGCAGAGGCAGTGGCTCTCGCATTGTGACGTCCTCCAACCATTTCCTTGGGTCTCAATCTGCTTTCTGTGTCTCTTACTGCTCTTCTTCGCACACCTTCCCTAGTAAACTTGCCTGGAAGCTGTCCTGTTTACTAACAGCTGGCCCCAAAAGGTTCCTTTTTTCCTGCTTCCTCACATCAAGCTGAAAGGCTCTCTCCACAAAAGGTTGTGAGCTAACCTATAAACTATTTAATCTGTTTGCAGCCTCTGTTCCCTGATCACTCAGGTTGTCTCCTTTTATACTCTGCTGGGGCTCCAGCCTCTCATTAGGGCTTCTCTCAGGAAGCAATCACTTCGCCAGCAATACTCCCAGCTTCTCAGGGTACACACCCCAAACACACAGCCCACTGAACAAAACACGCAGCAAGCCAAAGGCACAGGCCTGGATCGCTTACCTTCCTTGGGCAGGATCTGGTGCCTGGCTTCTCTCCCCCTTCCTCCTCTTCCTCCCAGCAAACTTTCTGCAAACTGCTTACCCTGTTTGCAGCCCCTGTTTACTGGCATCCATTCTCCTAAACAGTGTTTGCCTGCACAGTGTATTTATATAGAGCAATCATAAATTTTTATAGCCTTGGTTTCATTAGGCTGAGCAAACCAAGCCAGTTCTTATTCAGGCTGTATTGTGCTAGGGTGGGGCTGCTTATGAGATATACCAGCAAGTGATGACAACCTAGTAGGGACGCCAGGCAGGTTTAATATAAGAGGCAAAACCAAACTAGACTCTTGGCCTTCTGGGACATGGGACAATGGATAGGTCTAAAAACATCTTACTGAAACAAAGGAAAGATCTCACTAACCGTAAACCTCTTATCTTTGGATGAGCAAGTACAGTAAAAGAGGTACCAGCTAAACAAATTTGCTATGGCAAAAACTGACACCTTATAAAACACCTGGAAGAACAGACTCTTCGAGTTACGTATAAAACCCTAAAATATAGAAACATTACTGCAAGACAGAAGCAGATGCAGATCAAATCAAATAAAAAAGAAAGACTGAAAATTATTGTATTGGAAAGTTCTACATTAGCGTGCAGATGGCCAGAAGCATGTCATATCTAGCTGAACAAAAAGTAAATGAAGACACCCCGACCCCCCCGCAAAGAAGAGAAGGAGTTGTCTTAATTGTAAGTAAAGAATAATACTAGACTAATGATGAATCTTTAAGTCCTCTTCCTTCCCCAGCTCTATCTGCTTCTCCTATCCTCTCTCAATCCTCACTTGTCAGGCTCTGGTCCCTTCCAGTATTTCTCACCAGTCTTGCTATACTTCATCCTTATCACTCCATTTTCTTCGCTGCCCACTTCCTTTCGTTCTCCAGTTGGCAAACCTATTTCTGAATTCTGTCTCCTCTACCAGCTAGTCTCTTCTTCTGCCTTGTTGCTATGGTCACGAGTCACCCTCAGCATCTATGGATCTACCTTGCTCAGAAATCTATAAATTTGAGATGTCTAATTAACTTCCTCTATTCTTTCCTCTGTCATATTCTGACCTGAGCTCCACTGTTTCATAGTAGCTAGGGTCAGAAGGGACCTGAACAGATCATCTAGCCTAATCCCCTGCCACAGGCAGGAATGAATGCTGGGTTCACGAATGAATGCTGGGTTCACAAGACCCCAGACAGGTGGTTGTCCAACCTCCTCTTGAATTTGTCCAAGGTAGGGGCGAGGACCACTTTCCTGGGAAGCTGGTTCCAGATTTTGGCCACCCTAACTGTAAAATATTGCCTTCTGATCTCCAACTTAAACCTATTCTCCATCATCTTATGTTATCTCCAGCTGCATCTCTAGTCCTCTGATATTCTCTTCCATAAATTCTATCTGGCAGAGGTTTATGAATATCCATCACACAGCTGCAACATTGTCGTCTTCACAACTCTTGAGAACAATTCCACCATTGTCTTATCTTCTTTTCTTCCTTTAGAGCACCACCCCTCACCACACCCCCAGCTCTGCATCAGGTCGCACACCACTCCCACCACATCAGGCTACTGAGAGTACATACTTATTAAATGAGGTTGGAAATCCCTGCTTTAGAGAAAAAGAAAAGCTCAACTCCTACACAAACCCACCTCTATACTATACTTTATTTTCTAATGTCCCCTGGTCACAATTCAATTTGTTTTTTAAATCTCCGATTTGATCACCTCCGTTTCCCTTAACTCCTCCTTTAACCTCTGCAATTAACCATCAGTCAGCTAGGATCAAAGAAAGCTCTTAACTTCCCTTTCCCTTAACTGCAAGGCTTGTATCCTATTCATAACAGTCAAGACCCAGACTGCAATCTCCAAACTACAAATCAAATAAATTCAACTAGGAACAAAGGCTGTACATTCATCACTAAGAATAAGTCCCATATGAACTTCCCTGAAATCTCCTCTCTATTCACTAGCTCTTCTAGTCACTAGGTGAATTAAAGACTTGTCCAGTACAAGCAACCCCTGCTTAGCACGCTTATTGGTTCCTGAAAAAAAAGTGTTAAGCAAAATGAGCGTAAAGCAAAACCGCAAAGTATCTAACAACACAAGATGGTGACCACAATTGTTTTTAGTGACCCAAGATGGCGACCTTAAGTGTTATAG
Source organism: Caiman crocodilus (assembly GCA_030014935.1). Classification (NCBI taxonomy): domain Eukaryota; kingdom Metazoa; phylum Chordata; order Crocodylia; family Alligatoridae; genus Caiman; species Caiman crocodilus. The sequence continues at coordinate 52,974,773 of JAGPOW010000304.1, read as the reverse complement.
TGAAACTCGCTGTGGGCTAAGCGAAACCAGGTATCAATTTAAAAAGAGCATAATATCAAAAAGCTGTTTTGCTTAGCGCTATTAAGTGGGGGTTCCCTGTAAGTCTTTAATCCCTTTCTCCAGTACATTAACGTTGAACATAACATTTTTTTAAGCTGCATTACTGCATACCAGGGGTGTTCAACCAAACAGTAGCCCCTGGGCCAAATCCAGCCTGCAGAGCCATAGCATCTGGCCTGCAGGGATCCCCATGGGTCAGCAAATTTGGCAGTGGCAGAGCAGTGGCAACTGCTACCCCTCTCCTGCTACCAAAATTCCCCAGCCCTTCATGGTCAGATCAGGGCCAGACCCTGCTATGCCCACCCCACATGCCAGATTGGGCCCACTGGCTTGGTCCAGCCCATTCAGCCACTACAGGACACTTTAAGTAACTGCTGTATACTTTAAATAACTTGAACACTAAGTCAAGGGAGTTACTTCACTGAGAAGTCTCACAGGAAACTGATTTTGTCTAATTAACTTGAACAGTAATCAGTGTTCAGCAGAGAGAAACTCTGCTAGTGCTAACTATCCAATCACTGAAGCAGAATATGTTGTATCAGAAAGCTTATCTAAGTCTATCCTAGCCATGTAGTTGAGCCAAAAGAAAAATACAACATGTTTGTATCATCTTTCACTCACAACATCTTTGTTTCTAATCACTAAATAGGCAAATGTTAAACTAATGTTAAACACGGATGAAACTCCAAGGTTTAGTGGCCTTTCCATGTACAAGTTTCCAAAGAACTTGAAGAAGTCAAGAAATTATCAAATTTAATTCGAGTTTGACCACAACTCTATTCCCAGGGCCTTTTTTCTTTAAATGGGCCTTTCGGCAATAGATCACAAGATATAACAGCTGTTATATCATGTGCTTGTAAAGTATATTGCCAATTACACCCACCCCACCCAAGTGAAGCTACAAGCAATAAAACTCCTCAAGTTCCTACACCCATGGAAGACATCTCTAGGAACCAAATGTCTTGAAGAACAACAGGAAGAAGAATATGGCCTTTGGTTTTAAAGAGGCACATCAAGAGCCCCAACTGTAGTCCAGGGACCCAAATGTGAAAATGAAGCAAAATATTGTCAAGACCACTACATTCCTTTTAGTCATTCACTGTGTGTAGGTAACAAGAGGAAAGATAAGAGTGCTTTAATCACAGGTAAGATGCACCATCAATGTATGAATGAACCAATGATGCCCTGTTTAGAGATACCATTTGAAGTGCTCCAAACAGTGAGGGCACTGCCAAAATAAGCGCTTCAAATATGTCCCTCAAAGACAATAACCTCTTTGAAACACTTAAAATTTTTAAGCGATTGCTGAAACATCTGCATGCTCCAACAGTCCTCTGGCATCCTTCCAGAGCACAGGGAGAGATCAGAGTACGCAGACAACAACAGCTCTTAGCTGTGCCCAAACCTCCAGCAAGCAGAAGCCAACGTTTTGGTTCTCTGCCACCCCCCGGATAGACAGCCTTTGCAGCCATTTTGAAGTACTGCCGGAAAGAGGAAGAGGCTACACATTTCCATGGATTCACAGCACTGCAAATATATGCCCATCCATGGCCTGACACAAACTCAAAGTTTTTCACCCCTTTTGTCATTAAAAAGACAGAATGAAGCAACAGTTCCCCCAGCCATTCTGAAAACACATGGTGTGTTAATTTCCTATTTTCCAATTACATATTTTGCTATCAGCTGACATCAACACCAATTTCTTAATGCACACTGAAGATTTAGTTAGTTCCACCCCACAGACTTCTGGAAACATCCTTGTAACTATGGAAAGATTTTTGCATATATTATTCCAATTTTCATTTGAAGGGGGGAGTGGGGGCAAGAAAGAACTATGTGGATTAGGCAAGCTGTCTGTTGGCAGGTCCTGAACATTTTTCAGCAGTTATTTAAACAGTTTATGCTTTCCTAGTTTTGGATACTTTTATGTTAAATGACACGTAAGCTGAATGTATTTGATACCCTGCATATTTCTTCCTAGTCATCTTTTGACAAAAATCAGCACCACCCATTTCAAAGTCCCTTCAATATTTCTGAATAGTCCTGTATAGATTAAATCAACCACATGAAATAACTGAGAGAGTGTCATTTTTCAGAAATTTTCTTTTCACTTTTTTTTTTTTTTTTTTTTTTTTTTAAACAAAATGAGAAATACGATGAGTTTTCTGATGGGGCCCAGAGATTTGATTTTGGCTTGCTTACTGAAATGGCCAACAAACTCAAAACCAGAGACTGTAAAAGCTACTTCCTACTTTGTGTGTGTTGTTGCAACAAGGTATTCAACAGAATTTGCAGATTTGCTGGAATCTGACATGCCCACACATCAAACTTTGAATTCTTTGCACCTTAGTGCCCACAGCACCCCAGTCTCCATAAAAACTACTACAACTGGTAAACACCACAAATGTATTTAAAAACTATATTTGCTTAGTCATTCACCAAGAAAAAGTAGTTTTCTAGTTTGAAAAAAGTAGCAGCTGATGGTCAGCTATATCATTAATGAATACCAGAAAGAACAGGATTGCAGAAATAAAGACAAAGAGTTTGTAGACTATGGAAAAGAAGCTGCCAGCATCTTTCAAACACTTGCACTACAGTTGACAATCAGCTGGCTGCCAAAGATATTCAATTATTACATTTGACACCAGAGCATTAGAAATAGAAAGTGACACCACAATGTTGGACCGAAAGCCAGAACTCAGATCAAGCTCACTCTTACTTTTGTTATACTAAAAGTTATTATTGATTAAAGTTGGATACCTTTTCTTTTAATATTTTCATAAATAAAAACTCAATATTAAAAAGGGAAATGCATCCAATTTTTTCTTATAGCTATACGTTTAGACCAATATAAAAGTTTGAGACGCAAAATAATGTAGGAGTGGGCTTATTTAAATAATGGTATATTAGTTACAGCTATCTAGGTCCTCACTGTACCGTGACACTTCTGGATGGTCTGAGCTTGAGTTTGGAGTTGAAAAATACCACTTTAAGCTGTACAGATATCTATCATTTGGACACAAAGTACAGAGTTGTAACAGATTTTCAATTTAGAGACTGCTCATTTAGACAGATGCACAAGACCAAAAAGAAAATGTCATAGGTAATGAGTACTATTGGGTGGAAAAAAGTGTTCAGGCATCTGGGCTTTCAACTGAATAATACCAATTTCCATCGTTAATGTTCAGGTATCAAAACACAGTAGCTAGATCTTTTTGGCACCTAACTGATTTCAAAACCCCTCAGAGAAGTTCAAGATGCTACTGGCTGCTGTCTGTTAGTCTCCAGATCCTCTGCCTTATTATTTTATTACTTCTGCCACTTTTTTTTTTCTTTCAGGTACATATGGCAGAACAAAACAAAAACTTAGATTACATCTTCATCACAATGGCAATACACGGCAGCAAGCATGTCCCCAGATGTGGCTCACCCATTCATTTACGCATGCCTTTTCCAAACCCAGAAACATACTAAATAAGGATTGTCTAAGCTCAGTCCTAGTAGCAGCTCTCAAGACTATGGTTGCTATCAAGATCTGACTGGTAAAGGGACTCCAGAATATCTTCACCAGTATACTTCTAGGTTGGATAGTAAGTAGGTGGGGCATGCCCAGGGCAGCTCCAGCTGGGATATGTTACCACCACATATAGACAGACTCTTCTTCAATGTTGCACACAACCTTGAATTTAAATCTAAATGAGATGTACACAATAAATATTTAAAGGAGAACTTGCTTAGTAGCTGGTGAATGATCCAAATCCACAAGTTAAACTTTTTTATTCAGGTATTAGATGCAGAGTGAACCTGTGGATTATGTTGCCTGAGATTGAAAGTAGTTCACTCAAATGTAAAATACTTGTAAGTGCACACCAGTGCAATTTCCTTCAAACGTGGCTTGCTTTGTAGTCTTTAATGAGCTTTAAAGGCAAGTTAAAAACGAGACTTTTCACAGCTACTGTAAAATTACCAAGGGTAGGTACAACTATTTATATCCTCTGAACAAAAGTTACCTTGTATAGAAGGCAAGTAAGAAATTCCAGTTTGCATACGTTTCATATGAAATGAGCCAAGAACTAAAAATCCATGGTTTAAAGGCATACTTGTACGAAAGCAAAGTTAACATTCAGCTTTGTCTCAACTCTCCAGTGTTTGATTTATGAGTGGTTGATTTATCAGCTCTAACAGTGCCTTAATGCTAGCATTTAGCCCATAACATAAGGAAATCACTCATCTTCCATTTCCTCTGTCACATAGACATTCAGGGCATATGTAGACAAAATGCAGGCCCTAAATTGAAGCAGTGGGTTTAATTTATTGACTTTCCCAAGTTCTTTGGAAACTTGTATATGGAAAGGCCACTGCTTTAACTTAGGGCCCTTAAAACCCCTGTGTCATGCACACACCCCACAGTTACTGCCTCTCCAGTGGCAGGGAGAGGAGCGTGAGCTGCTGGTGGGCTGAGTGGTCCCTGGGCCGCGGGAAGGGCTGGTGCTTCCCTCTGTGGCAGCGGCGCCCACTCCCTCCCTGCCAGCACCCACCTTGGGTGACCACAGCTGTGAATGGAAGCACCGGGCCCCTGTGCAGCTTGTGGCGGGGAGCAGGAAAAAAAATTAGGCTTGCCACTTTTCTTGGGCAGAGCCTGCCTTCCCAGGCTGCTGCAGGGCTTCCTTCAGAGCCCCTGAGCTTCATGGAGCTCGGTGCTTTGCTCCATGTCTATAGGGGCAGCAAGTCATTTAAGATGCATTAAGCTGCCAAATTTCCTAAAGCAGCTGGAATTAATGCAATACGCCCCTAAGGTGTGCAAACACCGACACCATTAAAGTGGTGCAAAAGCATTTAGTCCCCCCGTTTCATACGCACACAGTCTCAGATAGTAAATAGAAATGATCCCATACATAGATATAAAAGAGAACCATTATATCTGTATCTCTGGTGGCTTGTTAGATAAAAGTTACTACTGCCTAAGAGTAGTTTATGAAAGAAAACCATCCATTTTCAAATGGTGAAAAAAACCCAACTAATCACTCTTAAATAGTGAAGATGCATTTTAAATGAGTATTAAGACTTAGGCATAGGAGAGCTGGCTCAGTTAAGAAGTGACTTGCCGTAAGAGATTAGAAGGAAAATTAATCTTGCCACCTTCAGGACAAAAAGTAACTCATCCATCTAGCGGAGATACCTCCTGGGAGAAGGGCAAAGAGAAAAGAAATACCACTATCTATCAATAGATTAGTCTGGAAGAAATGAAAGTTCCTTCGAGAGCTCACTAAGGAAAACAGGGAAAGAAAACAAGAGTATTGGTATTCAGATATTGACAGTTTTACTATGGTTCTGCACAGTGCTAAGATACTAATCATTAAACTACACATGTATATATTACAGACATTGACCTGGTGCTGCGAGAGCCAAGACAGAGCATGAACACATGCGAGCAATTAGAATTCCAACAAGGGCAAGTGATATAACTGTACATAAATTAAACAAATAAACTTTTATCACTCCTTGTTGAGACAAAAACCTATGGATCAATGTACTATAAAACAAAAGGACATTTTCTTAAAATCTAAGACTTGCAGATTTCCCTACTGATATTTAAAAGGGTGAAACCTTGAAGTAATAGTTGCTTTGTTCATTGTTTCCACTGCCTCCTATTAGGCTTTTACAGTGATATTTTATGATACTGTGTACCTGAACCTATGAACTTTAGGTAATCTGAAGAAGTTTGAGGTAGACAAGAAGTGCATTTCATGGGCTACCTTCTGTTTACTTTTATGCCTGGTTCTGCCACCTGATCACTGAGGGCGTTTAAGTCTCTGTCATTTATATAGACATAGCTATAAATCTTCCAGACTGTGAAGGTATTTTACTCTGCATTTTATAGTATTGACTATTGTCCTTATTGGTATCAGGTAATTTTAGGTGGATTCCATTTTCAAATCCAAAGAGCAATGGAAACCAATTCACTAAGTTGAATGTAACAGACTATTAAAAAATCTCTTTAGATGTTCAAAAACTGCCAATCAGAGCGCCTTGTATATGGGTAGTGCACCCCATTCACTCAGGCTCTACACTCAGCACTATTCCAGGGCCTCTGCAGGTAGGTGACACCACTCTGCAGAGGGTGGGTCAGGCAGAGGGCATCTGCTGACCTTTGTAACACCATGAATTTGCTCTCAACAGTATGACTATCATCTTTAGACAGTGGCATTATCAAACTTAAAAATCAAGTTGTAGACAAATGTCATAGGCCTATTTACACAAGGAAACTGACTGACAACACTACACTGCCATAGCTAATATAATGTAGCTCCACCTGTGGGCAGTCTGCTTCAAAACAGTTTTATCATCAGTAGAGCACAACAATTTAAATTAGTTGGAAAAGGCATAAACCATGCTGAAAAACCACTCACTTTCATTTCAAAATGAAGTATCCACATATAGTTATGCAGCATAGCTACAGAAATCTAGTCTTACCCATCAACTTTCCTGTACAGACATACCCTAAATTTACCTAAAAATCTTAGATTAAAAGGCAAAGAATCTCAAAAAAATGTTTACTTTTATGCTCTTTATTTACTATTTGTATTTTTGCCAGTTTAGTTACTGAAAAAAACAATAATCTCAGTCTCAATGATTACTTTCAAGTTAAGGTACAGTATTTCCATTTCAAAATAATGTTTTGTTTAAAAAAAACAAACAAACAAACCCCAAATTCTGCACAAGCAGTTGAATTAAATTGTATTAAATTTGTTAGCCAAAACTAAGCTGAAAGTGGGATGCCTTCTGTAAACTTTCCTTTCTCGGTCTCTTTATTCTATTCACATTTTAAATTCTTAATTTTTTTCTAACTCCTTTCATCCTTTTAAATGCTTAAGATAAAAATAAAGCTTCATTGTTTTAAAAACTGCCACAGATTTTATAGGGACTCAAAAAAAAAAAAAGAGAATGTTATGTGGGTCTGCAGAAACAGAAACAACCCCATAACAAAATTTCTTCCTTGGTGGCAGAAAATCAAAATTTCAAGTTTTTCACTGACTTAACTTGCATCAAGACCAGCACAGTTCCCATATGTACGAGTCATTTCTCCCAAAAATTTCTAAGTACTAAGCTATGAGTGAAGGTTTGTTTGTTCCTTCTGTTCAAGAGAGAAGCACTAAGGAATTAGTTCATTATTAACGTATCACATCTTAGCAAATACTCTTATGCAGAAGATAAAGCCTGCCAAAGCACTCACCAAGAATCCTACCTTCCTTCTGTAAAGTATAAACATTTCAAACTGATCTAAATCACCATTTAGAAAAAGCAAGAGATAACTATATGAATTTAAACAGCTCATAAGCACAATTATCTTGCCAATACAAAGTTATTTTACTAATTATGATAGATGAACATGTGTTTATTTTCCACTAGCGGGGAATAGATATGAATACTGAAAGAAGGAGGCTTCCTTTTGATTCATGTAGCAAAGATTGAATTTCACTGTTGTCTAATAAATAATTCTATAACCGCAGTTATAGCTTCATGATACATAGGAAAACAATAAAGGACTGCAGAGCAAAATAATTCTCAGGGGTCTGAACAGCATTGCCTGTCTCTGTTAAATACCAAATTGTTGGCATGTGAATTTATCCCAAAAACAACTAACTAGCAACTCAAATTTTAAAAGAACACTACAAGCCAGACTGACAGTGAAGTTACAGTTGTGTCGCATGGTCTGGCCCTGTGTGCTTACATGTTTAGTGGGGAGTAAAATCTATTTACATGGTGTGTTTTTTTTTCTTCTTCCCCTTTCTATCAAAAAGATAAGAATCCTCTAAGAATCCCTAGGATCTTGTTTCACTACCATTTTCTATAGTTATGTCATGTAAGCTAGAAAGGCCAAAAATTGCAGCTAGGATGCAGTTAAATTAAAAAGTCACTAGTAGTGCTCAGTACATTAGTTGTAAGAATTATCTGGTAGGAAACTGAGCTCTGGGAAACTGCTACCACTTACTTGACTGTTCTTACCTTAGACATGCTATACAATTTTTCCTGCCTCATGGGATCCTACCATAAAAATCATGGTGACTTCTCCTTTCTGGTTTTGCTCATAATAAAAAGCTTCTGACATTCATGTCACACACATTACCAAATTAAATTAAAGATAGTTTAAATGATTTAGGCTGGGGTTTTCAAAGTCTGCACAAGAATTAGGCATATGTATATCTTAATGAAATCTCATGGAAGTCTAACTCCCTTAGCCCATTTGAAAAAAATCTCAATCTCAATATATTCTTGGGGATTTTTTGCATTGCAGCAACATATAGGAGCTAGTCACTGGATGCAGAAAAGGCTGAAGTGCTCAATGTCTTTTTTACCTCCGTGTTCACAGGCAAGGTCAGCTCCCAAACTACTGTACCTGGCAGCAGTTTGGGGAGGTGAGTAGCCAAATATGGCAAAAGAACAAGTTAGGGACTATTTAAAAAAGCTGGACATCCAACAGGATGCACCCAAGGGCTACACTCAGATAGCACAGATGTGTTGTACGTAGTGCTGCGGACTCATCTGTGGCACCACATACCACACATTCAGACATTTCCTGTGCTGCTACCAGGTGTCAAAAAAATCCACACAGAAAAAAGCAGGGTGGTGCATGCAGAGACTACACACATGCCCAAAGCTACTGGCCAGGCCGCAAATTGAAGCAGTGATGCGGCTACAGCTTCCCCACCCCAGAATCCCAAGTAAGGCTGTTGGGGCCAGCAACTGTGCTGGTCCCAGCCTCTCCTAACCCACGTGGGGTAACCTGCTGTGTGCAGAGCCACTGGCCATCACCTCTGAAACTCATGGCAATCAGGAGAGGTCCCAAATGACTGGGAAAGAGCCAATATAGCGTCCATATTTATGAAAGGGAAAAAGGAGAATCCAGGGAACTACAGACCAGTCAGCTTCACCTCAGTTGCTGGGGAAAAAAAAAAAAAAAAAAAAATCATGGACCAGATCCCCAAGGAATCCATTTCTAAGCACTCAGAGGAGAAGGTGATTAGGAACAGTCAGCATAGATTCATCAAGGACAAGTCACACCTGACCAACCTGACTGCCTCCTATGAGATGACTGGCTCTGTGGATGCAGGGAGACCAGTGGATGTGGTAAACTCCCATCTTCAACTCCCTCTATACAAAAATGAAATTTATTTCCTACCTATGGGGTCTTTTTACCATCTTATACCACATACACCTTTTCCCAGAGCCTGACGAAGGGACTTTGAACCCGAAAGCTTGCAGAAAAGGAGAATTTTCTTGCCATTTTCCAATTAGTCTAATAAAATGTATCATTTTAGAACCAGAAGTTCTAGTTTTTTTGCATGTCTTTTTGATTTTAGCAAGGTTTTTGATACAGTCTCCCACAAGATTCCTGCAGGCAAGCTAAGGAAGTATGGGCTGGATGAGTGGACTGTGAAGCAGATAAAAAAAAACTGTCTAGAGCATGGAGCTTAGAGAGTAGTAGTCAATGACTCGATATCTAATTGGCAGCTGGTATCAAATGGGCTGCCCCAGGAATTGGTCCTGGGGCCAATTTTGTTCAATATTTCCACCAATGACCTGGAAGACATAGGGTACACTCAGCAAGTTTGCAAATAACACCAAGCTGGGGGTTGTAATAATACAATAAAAGGTAGGGTTAGGATTCAGAGACCTAGACAAATGGGAGGATTGAACCAAAAAAAAAATCTCATGAGGTTCAATAAGGACAAGTGTAAAGCCCTGCACTTACGATGAAACAAACTGGTGTGCTATTACAGGCTGGGGCTGACTGGCTGGGCAGCAGCTCTGCAGAAAAGCACCTGGGGGTTACAACAGACAATAAGCTGAATATGATCCAACAGTGTGCCCTTGTTGCAAAGAAGGCCAACAGCATACTGGGCTGCACTGGTAGGAGTGTTGCCAGCAGGTCCAGGGAAGTGATTATTCCCCTCTATTCAACACTAGCAAGGGCACATCAGGAGTACTGTGCTCAGTTTTGGGTCGCCCACTACAGAAAAGATATGGACAAATTGGAGGGTCCAACAGAGGGCAACAAAAATGGTGAGGGGGAAGGGGCATATGACTTGAGGAGAAGATGAGGGAAGTAGGCTTATTTAAACTAGAGAAGAGAAGACCAAGGGGGGATTTAAGTAAGAGCAACCTTCAAATACTTGAGGGACACTTCCAAAGAGGATGGAGATAGATTGTTCTCAGTGTGAGCAGATGACACAACAAGGAGCAATGGTCTCAAGTTGCAGTGAGGGAAATTTAGGTTAGAAATTACAAAGAACTCTCTCACCAGGAGGATAGTAAAACACTGGAACAGGCTACATAAAGAGATTGTGGAGTCCCTATCCTTCATGGTTTTTAAGACACAGCCTTGCCTGGAATGACAGAGTTGGGGATGGTCCTGCTTTGACCAAGGGATTGGAGTAGATGACCCCCTGAGGCTCCTTCTAACTCTAATTTTCTCTGATTCTAGCTTCATTATAGTTTCATACTTGGTAGGGTTGGAAGGGACCTGAGCAGATCATCAAGTCCAACCCCCTGCCGTGGCAGGAAAAAGTACTGGGGTCAAACGACCCCAGCAAGGTGTTCGTCTAACCTCTTCTTAAAGACTCCCATGGTAGGAGCCAGCACCACTTCGCTTAAAAGTTGGTTCCAGGTCCTAGCTGCCCTAACAGTGAAGTAGCACCTCCTGACGTCTAGTCTGAATCTACCCTCTGCCAGCTTATGACCATTATTTCTAGTCACTCCTGATACTGCTTGGGGAAACAGCCACTCCCCCAATGCCTGCTGGTTCCCTCTGACTAGTTTGTAACAGGCCACTAGATCCCCCTTAGCCTTCTCTTGTGGAGGCTGAACTGGTTCAGGTCCAGTAGCCTCTCCTCATAGGGCCTGCCCTGCTGCCCCCAGTCATGTGGGTGGCCCTCCTCTGGACCCTCTCCACATTGTCCATGTCCCTCCTGAAGTGTGTCACCCAGAACTGGATGCAGTACTCCAACTGCAGACTGACCAGTGCCACATAGAGCATCTGTGGATGCATGACAAGATGCGGTTGACCTTCCTGACCACGTCCCACACTCTCAGCCCATGTTCATTTTGGCATCAGTAATGACTCCATGATCCTTTTCTGCCTCTGCACTGACGAGAAGGGAGTTCCCTAGCCTGTAGGTATGCTGCTGGTTCTTCTCCCACAGGTGAAGCACCTTGCACTTGTCAGTGTTGAAACCCATCCTGTTCTCATCCACCCACCCCTGTAACCTGCCTAGGTCCAACTGCAGCTTATTCTGCCCATAGCTCCTCTCTCAGTGCTACCACTGCCCACCCCAAGTGCAGCACAGCATGGCTCCCAGCCCCAGCCCACAGCTGCAGCCCACCCTGCCCCACCCCACCCCACACAGATCTGGAGGCACATGTCCCCCTGTGCCTTCCTGGACAAGCAACAGCAGCTGCCCTCCCCCACCACCTGATGAGCCACAGCTCCATCCCATGCCCGCTCCACTTCAGCTAGGCAGCACCTACCCCAGTCCCTCCCTCCCTCACCATGGAAGGTGTTGATCTGCCCCCCCCCCCCACACCCTCTTCCCATCCCCAACCCTTTCACCACAACAGACTTACCAGCTGCATACAGCTATATCGGAAATTGGACTAGTATTGGCCTATATACCTCATTAAAAATTGGCTATCAGTAATTGGCCTCCAAAATCTCTATTGGTTCACCTCTAACAAGTTATTTAATTGACAAAAGCCCAACCTATATGTTGAAAATACTGAGAGGATATATTAGCAGGAAAATCAAAACTGAATATTTATATTGAAGCCTGGTATAAAACTTTAGAGAGGATGTTGCTCTTTTTGTATGTTACAGTACCTTCCTGATTTTTTCTTTCTAATAGTCCATTTTCAAAATCTTCAGTTTATATTTTCAAAAACAATTACAAAAATTTTAATAACGCTTTATGTGGAAATATCAATCCAGCTCTTATTATTAAGAGACAAAAAGCCTCACTTTTAGCAGCGTTTCTATACTCTACCTGTAGCAGAAAGCCCCCTTTTCCTCTTGCCTGCAGTTGCTCTCCCCTCCTTGGATGTTTTTCCTCTTCTACCTTTTCTTCCTTCCTCTTTCTTTCACTT
>JAGPOW010000304.1:52920985-52962472 GCA_030014935.1 Caiman crocodilus | reverse complement strand
AGTTGGCCTGTGACAGATTGATCTATCTATCTGTTATTATTATCTGTTGTTATTATTTTACTACTAGCTCTTTTATATTGCCTTATCTGCTTATCGCATATATCTTTCTGTTAACTGTTGTGTGTGTGTGTGTAAGCTATAGTAAATTTGCCTTTATTCAACTCCCTACTTGTCTCCTTGATCCAAATGAATACACTCACAGTGCCCAGCTGGCCTGTGACAGCCATGGCATTACTTTTGAAGCTTATATTTTATACTTCTCACCTTTCACCTAAATGTGTTTAGTTTCAGAAGTAAGTTATACACTGTAACAATGCTAACAAGGACAGTAGTCAAACTGCCACTTCCCGGTATCAGACACCTGAAAGAGCGAGTGAATCAGTAATTGAATGTGTAACAGTAGCAGACAGAAATTAGCACCTAGGAAAGCTGCAGAACAACCAACAGAAGAAATCAATAGAAGACACTGTACCAACCAGGAAATCTCTAAATGTCACTGTTCAAGGGCTAGAAGCCCTGGTCTGAGTTAATCAATGCCAGGGACCAACTTTTGGGATGAATATCTCCAGATCGACCACTCCCAGAGCCCTATTCAAAACTCATCAATGAACTCCCAAACCTGCACTTACATGTGGATGACCCCTAGGACTGACAGATGCCATCCAGTAGCCACCGAAGCAAAGTCCCACGAGAATCAGCGACCCCTGGATTGGGCAAACCTGAAAACTGGGGAGTCAAAGTCTGACAAGGACAGATAAAAAGCAGTGAAAAGTGACCCTCAGCAGCACCCTCTTGATCTCCAACTTGACCAGTACCTGACCTGTCCAGCCAGAAGGACCAGCCAGCAACCCCCTTCTGGAGAATAACACCATGCTGGAAGAAGCCTCAATGGCAGTCTCCAGCACTTATGGGATAGGTATACCTGACTCTTGTAGCTTGCTACTGTGTGTGCGTGTGTGTGTGTGTGGGGGGGGGGGACCAGCCCCAAGGTTTATGATTTAACTTCACTACAGCGCTTCCGCCTAATAAACCAGAACTTTTAAGGATCCCGAGTTGGATTTGTAGCTAACATACCCAGTTTTCAATATGCTCCTAGAAGAAAGCCGTAAGTAACAATCCTCAGATTCATTTTACTTTTCATTTGAAACGTCCAGGTTTAAGCAGAGTTTTTGAAGTAGTTCTGTTAACTGGCAATTTATTTTTATTAGTCAAGTGTGAGATGGGTGCTGTCCCAGAACAAGAAAAAGAAACACCAATAGTTAGCATATGGATGATAAATGTCAGGTGTCCATCGCCAACATCCTGAACAAATAATTTACAACCCATCAGCTACAAAGACAGATTTTTTTTTTTTTTTTATTATTTTCTGGATGTTTTTGTACCATTGTAAACCAAAGCAAAGAGAAAGACCAACAAGGTCAGGACAGAAGCATGGAGTAGAAAACACCCTTCCATTTATAGGCAGTCAGTAAACCATATCATTTTCCAGACGTGCAGTCCAATTCAGTACTGCTTTGTACCTTGTGCAATTGTTTGTACTTGTGCAGAATGCAAATAATGCCAAATAAGAATGGCATTATGTTTCATATCTACAAGGAACTATACAAGAGGTAAGGAACTATACAAGAGGTAAGGTACAGGGCGAATCAGATCCTCTGTATACTGCAATCAGCTGATTAAATGCTCCGAGTCTACAAGTAAACAAAAGCTACAAAATGGCAGCCACATTCCTATATCAGAAACACTACCATCACAATGGCTAGGAATAGAAATTATACCTAAACAGTACGAGTAATCAGACACTGGTTCAAATCTGTAACACAACAGAAGTTGAGTTCATATAAACCACTTTCAAAATGGCCCAAACTGATTTAAGATAAACCTGGATGTATGTAATATCAAACTTAACTAATTTCGGTTAAATCAGTTTATTGAAGTTCTGTCTCAGATCCCCTCCAGATTCAAATTAACTCAGTCTACCAGCATCCCAGGATGCATTGCACTTCTCCCACAACATATCCCCGCCCCCTCCCCGCGCCCCCCGCCCCCAAAGTTGAGAGGGCTAGACTTGGCCCAAGCTGTCTGGTCCATCTGCACAGGGAGGTGTCTTCTAGCACCCCAGAGCTTCTGTCCTGAGCCACTGCAGGCATATGACTGCATTTCTGGAATGATAAGTGAATGCTGTTCTCTTGCTTATCAGTTCAATATGCAGCTTAAGCTAACCTCCAAAAACCGAATTAATTCAGCCTTTGGCTTTTTGACTGTTTGTACTTAGCCAATGTGGGCTTTCACCTCGCAATGACGTGCAATTCCTTTTTCTTTTGTTATGTCATTGATATGTACATCTTTGTACTTCTGTACTCTTTCTAGTACTGTCCATGACTGAATGTTCTGAGCTAACAGTGTACTTCTGCTATGGCCATGATTGGACATGCTTTTAATGATGCAATGTTCAGATATTATAAGAACCTTCACTGGAAAGCTTTGCTTCTTACCATTTAGTTGGTATGGCAAATGGTGCGCTACATATGGACAGGGTGAATATATTAGACCAGTGATTCTGCACAGGCAGATCAAGAAGTGGCTGCGGCAGAAGTGTGTGCTCTCGTTGCAGCCTTTCCTGGCCAGACCCTGCATGGTGCTTCCCTGAAACAGAGACACGTGGGTCAAACAGAACTGTCTCACATACCACTCCACGCAAGTAGGTCAAAGCAGAATTGGGGGAAGCTGGAGAAGCGGAGCACCTGCTTTCATAACGTAACACTTGCTTTTCTTTTGCAGCCACTTCTCAGATCGGTTCCTGAAACAGAGGCATAAGGGGTAATCTCACTCCAAGGTACAGAATGCAGCAGCAACAGTTACCAGCACCACATCACCTCTAGGTTCTTCCAACACCCCAGTTGAGAACCATTGTATTAGATAAATGGCAGGCCCTGCACTCATTTTACTTCTAAATTAGGTACATAACAAATATAAAACACAGCCAAGTTAATTCTGCGTTCTCCTCACCTCAATGCAGGCTCTTAAATTTCAGTGTACATCCCAATTGTTTCTACAAAATTTCTCCCCATTTTTAGGCTTATTAGGAATCTTGCTAATACCATCTTATATACTTCACCTCATTTATATTACCTGGCAGCCCAAGTTGTGCCCAGCATCTTCTATAGACACCAGTGAGGAACCAGCTAACAAGTTTTCCAAAAAATACTCCTGCAGTATACCCTAGCCACAAAACCTGCTTTACAATTTAGTTAATGAGTTAACTGACATTAAAAAACAGGTGTTGTTTTCTTAATCTAAGCAAAGCCCCAAGACAGCAACATGCCATTTTAGTCCTCCACCTTTAGAGGGATAATGAACTAAACTTCAAAACGCCTCTCTTCAGCAATTGATTTATCATATCATGAGCCATTTACAGTACAAATGCAACCGAGACATCTGTTGTACTAAAAAGAGATCATTTGGACTAACTAACTATGTCTGTCAGATACAACCCGCGCTTTCTATGCCACACCCAATCAGGTATCTCAAGCATTCCTCTACTGTATCAGCATTTCTTGTATTGCACAATGGGCTGGCATTTGTGGTTGTGGCATAATGTAATGTGAAATAATTGCAATCCTTATAAGTAGAGGGAAGGTAAACAACTGTTTCATAAATTACATGCAGCTACGCCTGAATAACTCAGCAGGTTAGATGCAGGAAGTAGAGCTGTATATGAACTACAGAAGGCCAGGTTAGAGGTGTCACAGGATGACAAAGACAAAGCGATATTGTCACAGCAGTTGAGAAACTGGCAATATTGAAGTATGGCAAGGCAGAGAATTCATGAAAATGTGTAAGTGTTCTGAACTACATTTTTTAACTCAAGTTTCAAATCCATTTTCAGGTTTAGACAAGAAAAAATAATACATCATGCATAAATTGTTATTTAAAGAGAACTAAAGATTCAGGCAAGGCTGAAACCACCAAACCATGACATACAAAAGCTATTAAGTGGATCCAGTAAGACAGCAAAATAAAGCAAAGAAAGTTGAATCAGAGCATTACATAAATTTGGTCACTGTTCAGTAACAGCAAAAAAATCAAATGAGAAAATGTGAGGTGTTTTAATTTTTTTTTTTTTTTTTTTTTTTTTTTTACTATAAGTGCTTTGAGCTACATCTACTTTTTTCCATAATATGTAAGCTTAAAGACAATCAGTGATTGTTTCCCAGTCTCCAGAATAGGCTTAGAATGAGCAGAATTTCCAAAATGAAACACTTCTGACACAGCCTTATAAGCAAGAGAAATTGCCATGTAAAAGTTTTGGATGACTTCCAGTTTCGTTCTGTGCTCTAACAATATAAGAAGTACTGCATGGATCAGTTCCCATGAAGAACTGAAAATGAAAATCATTAGCATATCCTTAGAGATGAGCATAAGGAAACATCTACTAGCGTGAAAGCAAAATCACTTAAATAGCATAAAGAAGAAAACAACACATATTAAATATTAGCAATGGTAAAGCAAACATTTACTGCTCTAACGCTAAAAAGGGCTGTCTGTAAAGTGATGTGGATTCTTTATAACAGATACTGACTCGGGGGCGGGGGGCACAGCATAGATTTCTATGCGTTTTAATAGCAAGAACTTCAAGCATTAATGTAAATGCTATAGTACAACAGAAGTAACATGATGATCCTGGAGATGCTGATGTTTAATCTCAAAAGGCTCATGAAAAGAATTAATGTAACCATAAAAATTCTGAATTTTAAGCCACAGAAAATGTTTTCAGTGATAACATGCAAACAGTATTTAACTGTATTTAAGAGATACTCACTGAATAGATTTAGGTCCAATGTATTTCAGGAACCGCCTCCTCCCTTATGTTCCATTACAGTACAAGGTCAGCTGAGAGCAACCTCCTGCAAGTACCATCTGTGCCCCAAGGCATCAAATGAAAACACACAGGAGTTCACCCTTAGTAGTTGCTCCTCAGCTCTGGAACATCCTCACATGCCAGAGGCCCACAAGGACCTGAACCTGAGAACTTTTCAGAAGCAGTGTAAGACCTTCCTATTATCTGGGCAGGCATTTAGCAAGGTGGAGTTAAATGTTGGGGACATGCTTTGGGGAAGTATTTATTTAACCTATTTTTATTATTTGTTTTTATGGTATGCTAGTCTTGAGCCTCCTTTGGGGACAGCAGCATAGAAATTCAATAAATAAAGAATGATTGTGACATTCCACCACCATATGCAAAAGCAATGAACAAGAGTAAACAGAGGTCGTAAGAGCATCTATCATTTTATTGCTCACCTGCACTTACTGTACCATTAGAAAAAACAAAGCCAACATGCCTAACAGGAATTTTCCCTACAAAAATGTAGATGGTTCATGGGGGGAGTGGGAAACTAAGTTAAAACCATATATTTCAACTAATTTGTTCAAAGGGATACCTCCTAAGACAGAAATCTTATTTTGCTTGCTTAACCAAATAGTCACAAATTTAAAGTCCATCATTTTCTCCAGTTTATAAGCATCCAATCTAGAGTTTTGTAGCCCCATTAGAAAAAAAAAAAGTGCTTCTTTTTACTGTTGAATTGCACCTATTTTCAGCTAAACAAGTAGATCCTCTTTAAAAGAGAGGATTTGTCATACTAGTTAGTGTAGTTCTCTCTGCCACTTCTTCACAGAACCTGCCTTCTTCCTCTCCCCCCTTTCTTCACAAGCTAAAACTGGAAGAAAAGGAAAAGAATGAACAAATGCGTTTGTTTATTGGGAGTAGAGGGAGGAAGTTTTTAAATATCTATACTGCCCCTGCCAGTTTATCTGTTCAATTAAGCTACCTGATAAAAAGAATGAAAAACAATACATAAATCTATACATACATATTAAAAACACAAACATTCCCCAGTCTAGTCCACCTTCTCAACCCCAAGTTATTGCAGGATTTGGGGTTAGGAAGAAGCCAGGCAGAGATTAATCCAAGACACTTTTGCGCCTTTGATCCTCAGCCCAACTTCTGGTGTAATTCAAAGGAAATAATGGCCAGTTCTAAGTTTTATAGCTGAACTGTCCTTTGGTACGGTCATGCCACACTCAAAGATTGGCTCCTTTGGCAACTTCTGAAAAAAGGGTATGATTACTCCTTGATTTGGGCAGCTCTTCCTTCAGTGCTGGAGAGTAATGTGTAGGAAGCAAGAACCAGAAATCACCCAAAGGTTTTCCTTCTTGTCTCAGGATGCTGGCTGAGAGTACCAAACAAAACAATGGATATAGGCTGGTTTATGCATCTGCACAGCACAGCACATTAACATGTAAGCTCTGACACAGCTGCATCTAAAACCTTGTCATTTAAAATGACAATTCTGAGTCTGAATTGGGCTCACATTGGATCAGAATTAGCTCTTACTGATCAAATGATCCAATGACTTAACCTGAAGGTATAAGATTCACTGCATTTCAAAGCTTATCAAAGTTTATCCCACCTGCAACTGGTCCACTAAAAGCTATCATCCACAAAAATCCATGCCTTTCACATAGTTCCCAGATCATAACAGCTACAACATCACTCCAACAACTTTAATAAATGATTTTTATAGGTGATCATTCTCTCAAATTCTCTCATTGCAGCACAAAGTATCAATGACAAATAACAAAACCAGATTTGTGAAAAATGTCACTACTGATGTAGTCCTTTAATGATACTGCAGGCTTTGCCAGCTTCAGCTAGCATAATGATTTATTATCTTTAAAGACTTAAGAAAACATAACAATTAATTGCAGATTAGGTGTGGATAAATACTGTTCCTCATGCCAAAAAGGTACTACTTTTGCATCATCCTTCTCTCTTCCTATGGATCCCTTATGCACTTAAAGATACTACAAAGATACTGTACAAATAAAATTGACCCATTTCTGTTCACTAAAACACCTCAATTCTTCACCTCCCTATACTTACAGCTCCTGTCCAAAAATTACACTATATAAAATTGGCATTTGCCAGGAAGACAGCAAAAAGATGACTTTCAGCAAAGAATGGCCTTAAACAACCCAAAAGTATTATGACTGAGTTCCTGCTCATTTCATAAGACCTTTTTTAGCAGAAGGCCTTCCCCAAAAAATAAACTGGCACTTTCACCACATTCATTTATAGCATTAACTTTTTAGACTGTACTAAAAGGACTATACAAAAAAACCCCTCAAAAACAGGGCACAACTGCTGCTACTAACCAAGATGTGATCTTATGCAGTGCTAGATCTAATTACATCTAAAAGACTATTCCTTAAACAAATGTTTTACGTTGGTCAGTGATAAAATTCACTGACTAATTGAGTGTAAAACTAAAAGGCATGATCATATCATAACAGAGCATATTGTTCAGATTCACGTTTTTTAGCCCCATTACTTCTGTCTGGCTAAAGCATAACTATCAGGAGGTAGTTAGCCATGTTAGCCTCAAATCAGGAAAAATGCAGGGTAGATTTCTACCTTATACACTAACTAAATCAGAGATCAGCATCCCCTCTTCCCCCACTCCCCATTAGATGACTCTCTATTGATTTATTTCAGATTGGTCAGTTAGAATGCTAAAGTCTTAATAAAAACATTGTGGAGTACTACATTAAAATATATTACATCTTCTCAGTTACCTTTATCAAACAAATTAGTAAACAAATCAACAACATGAAAATCTCATCCTCCATTAATTTATTCCACATATGTTTTTTGCTTATTTTGCCCATAACAAACCAATTTATAATCACAAAAGTCATCCTGTTAACCCAATATACACCATCTGAATATTAAAAATATCAGGATAATCTTCTAGCAGTCTAAATACACTAATATTAAAAATGAATATCAGCAGACTATTGAGCTCTATTAGGACTCCTAAAATTAACTAGGCCTCAGCTTTAAATAAATAAATTAATTAAAATCACTCCTAAGAGATGTTATTTAACTTTCTACTTTGTTGCTAATCAAAAGTACTTTATCATTTTCATGCCATGCAAGTAATTCATTCTGCTTCTTTCCAAGTATAAAACAAAAATACATGATTGAATACGTTTACCTTCTCTGCCTCATTCTGGACAATTTTACCTTTTCTATCTATGTAGTAAAGAACCCACATGAGATGTCATGAGAATTCTCCCATACTGAAGTCCCACACTGAATACAGTTTTATTTTTCACACCTAGGAGACAGCCGAGTAAACTGGTAACTTACCACGTTTTCTAATTTGATTCACTGATCTGTAACAAACGCCCAGGATTACCCTTCCCCTCAGTTAGGTTAGGACATGAACACATATGTATTCAAGATCTTAAGGTTCTGTGTTACCAATGAGTTATAAAATTTTAACACAAGAAATGGTATCTCTAATGTTTAGTGCCACCCTTCAGCCTTTTTTGTGTCCCACCCCCTTTAAAACATACTTTACCTATCAGAACAAATTTTAATCTGTGATTTTAGCAATCAAATCATACAAATTGCTCACTAAATTCCTGCAACACCAATTATAATCAAAGTTTTAATCAGCAAGATGTCAAATTCCTAATGTCCATATTTCCAGCACTGGCATATAAAGAACTCCTTTCCTTTTTTTATGTACTTGTGACATGGTATTTAGCAGAATTCGCAGATTCACTGGAATTTGACACGCCAATGCCATAAGTGCTCCTGCTACTGCCTTGCATTTGCAATCCCTAAGCTGTCAACAATGCACCTTAAGACCTGCGCCTCCCCAACCTAACACATCAACTGATCTGCTACCAGCCCCCAACCTTAAACTTCACTCTGTATACTTTACTAGTCTGTCCACAACAAAAGTGGTTCTCAACCTTTTCAGACTCAAGGCACCCTTCAAAAGTCTCAAGACACCCCTTGGAAAATACCAGCTCTTACTTTTCACTCATTTTTGGACTACAGGTAAATAACAGAGCAATTCCAATGCAAAGAACTCAGAAGGACCACAATATGTTAGAGGCCATGTTCACACATGCAGGTACATGTGATTTGTGGCTCACAAGCCTCCTTGTGGCACTATAAACTGCACACGTTGTATGTTAAACTATGTGCTGCACTGCTAATTTTCAGCATGGGCAAAATCTGCTACCAGGATTTCCCAATTTCCGAGGGGCAACTTCCACCCCCTTAAAAAAGGCTGTGTAAAGCATGCAAGTAGTATGCACCAGGAGAAACACAAAGTAGCAAGGCTGACTGCTCCCCCATATCCAGGCACTGAAGACCCCTGAATTGAGGCACGCTGCACCCCAGACATCTGTAGAGCAGTTGGCTGGGGTGCAATGCGCCTCAAGATGCGGGAGCTGGTAGCCCCAGGCTGGCTGCTCCGTCTCCTCATGCCTCAGCACGGGGACTCCACAGCATGCAGAGATGGGGAAGCAGGCAGCACAAAACTGCCTACTCCACTGGAGCGCAGGGTGCCTCAGCATGGGAACTGTCTGCTGGCTAGCCCTATACTGATGCACCCTGTGACCCAGCCAGCCCCCTGCCTGCAGCACATGGAGCCCAATCAAAGCCAGAAGGAGCTGGGCATGGGCAGTCTATCCACAGCAGTACAATGTATCCCACAACAAAGTGCAAGTGCAGGGGCATGCGCTACGGCATAAAACAGCAGCACTTATTTGTGCTGCTGCAAGCACACACCTATGCTAGTCTAGACACAGCCAGAATGTTTTGGACACTATGGATTCCTATTTGAGATCTCTGGGTTTATCTTGTGAATCACATTTGCACACCTAACAGTGCTAACATTCCTAAATTTAGTTCCACAAACACACCACTTTCTGACAGATGGAATGATCCTGGTCCATCTTATCTGTTCATATAAAACAGCGGTTGTCAACCGGGGCTACGTGGAGCACTAGGGCTACTTAAAAGGGTTGTAGGGAGTATGCAGAATCGATGTTTGCCAATAACTGCCACATGCATGCACACAGCTACAGTGTGCCACGCAGTTGGCCAGCAGCACAGCCTGGCCAAGTGGAGAGCAGCTGGGTCTGGCTGGTAAATCTGTTGTGGTGGGGGGAAGAGGCATGGGGTGGGGAGAAGTAGTGGAGCTGGGGTCAGGCACAGGACTGAGCTGCATGAGGGGTGGAGGCTCCCACTGCTATGCACACCCCAGAAGGGCATGGAGGGGGGTGCCCCTGAATCTATGCATGGGACAGGGTAGGATGCCACAGCAAGGTACAACCAGGGCGGTGTTGGGTTCTTCCTGGTGGGGGGGCTGGGGCAACACCATGGGAGGAGGAGCTACATGAATTCTGCAGTGGCTACAGCCCCCACCCCCTATAGCCCAACTCCCGTAGGCCCTCATGGTGAAGGAGGGAGTTCGGCAGGGGGGCAGGCACTGCCTAGGCAGGGCAGAGCACGGGATGGAGCCATGAAGCGTGGCAGCTCCTGCCACTGCACATGCATGCAATGTGCCCCCCCAGATGTGCACGCAGGGCAGGGCAGGCTGGGGCAGCACCAGGCTTTTCCTAGTGGGGGTGTTGGACCAAGTTACACTGGGAGGGGCAGTTTGGGGGACACTATGGCAAATTCTGGAGCGGCTGCAGGCTCTCCCGTAGTCCCTTCCCAGCGCTGCCACCACCTGCCCCAAGCACAACCTGGCCCAGCTTCCACCAGGAAGAGCCCAGAGCAGCCCCAGTCCCAGCTTTCCCCACCCCATGCACAGATCTGGGGACATGCTCCCCCCCATGCCCTCCTAGGTGCATGCAGTGGTGGGAGCCACCACCCAGCTACCTCCTGGACAAGCTGCTCATAGCTCAACCCTCTGCTCCACCCCAGTTGGACAGCACCTGTCCCTGCAGGTGCTACAGATGTGGGGCTAGAGGTGGGGCTGCAGCCACTCCAGAATTTGCCATAGCCTCCCCCCCCCCAATATCCACTACCAGCACTACTGCCACCCACCAGAAGCGCAGGCTGGCCCAATCCCCTGCCAGGAAGAGCCCAGCCACAGCCACAGCCCACCTGCGCCCTGCACGCCAATCTGAGGGCACATGTTCCCCATGCCCTCCTGGGGGTACGCATAGAGGGAAGAACTCCCCCATCCCCATACACCCCCATACCCTCCCAGGGTGTGCACAGGGGCAGGTTCACCCTCAGCTGCAGCCCAACAAGCCACTCATGGCTCTGTCCTGTTCCCTGCCCCAGCTGTGCAGTGCCTGCACCAGCCCCACTTCCTCCCTCACTGTTGGGGCCTCGATCTGCCCTCCCCCCTTAAAAACAAGAAAAAATAATATAAAAGGGTACATGAGCTGAAACTTTGAGGCAGAAGGGGTACACTTGTTTTAAAAGGTTGAAACCCCCCCATATAAATCATCATCATTGTATTGTCTGTTACTATCTGCAAATATGCTGCAATTCTTCCTTAGTCTCCTGTCATAGGATAAGCTCTTTATTTCTTTTAATTATTGTAGGGAGTCCTTTTCACCTGTTCCAGTTTAAATAGTTCTCTCTCGAACAGACTTACTTATATGCAGAAGTCCACATGAAGACTGCTAATACTGCCATATATCACAACAAATATATCCTGGTATATTTGTATAACCTTTCTTCAAAACTACATATCATGTTAGTGGCTCACACTTATCTACCCAGTCCCATTTCCTCTAATCTCTCCAAACAACAAGCTTACAGTTTAAGAAAAAAAAAAAAAAGTTTAAAATATTTCAGTACATAGCTTTACAGTTTGTAATATTAAAACTTCACATCTTTTCTGTTACTCCAGCACTCCAGGTCAGTCAATTCTTTCCATACAATATTTTTGATCTTCCTTTTTATTGATGCAGGTTCTTTACTTTGAGAGTCATTAACATATTTCATTAGCAAACACCACCTTTTTGTGCCAAGATAATTTATGAAAATGTCCCCAAGACCAGTCCTTGAGGAACTTTACTAATAACCTCCTCCAGCCTGAAATCCCCACTTCAGTATAATCCACTTTCATCTCCCTTTAGTTAGTCTAATTCCCTTTACAATTCCTTTACTGTTTACTATTTCTTAACCACCTTAGCAATCACTGTTCCACAAAAAAATAAGTTAAAGACTCTTCTATGCACTCCTCCATGTCCTTATTAAAGGGCTATTTATTTCGCTTGCCTCCATATAAAGCCTGTAAAAGGATGAGAGGTCAGGACCCAATGTGTCGACAGTGAAAACTATAATTTCCATAAGATGATTCTTATTAGGATTTTCCCCATCACCCCAAAATAAGCACTTGCAGTAAGGAAAAATAAAATATCTTAAGAGATTCAAAAAAACACAATTGTTCTCTCAGGTGCCTGTCATGAGCATTTACTATCATATTTTCCTTTAGTATGACAATCGAGTACAAAAAATGAAGATAGTATCTCATGGGGAAGGGACCAAATGTAATATTTCACATTTCTTTTCTGAAGTGGGGAGAGGGGAAGGAGATGAAAAGTGAACAAAGTAATACAAATTATTCTGAAGGCATTCAGGAATGTGCACCCCCCCATTTCCATCCCCAAAACTGAGCTGACATGGAAATGTTGACAGTCCTATTCTGCAAGGTCACCAAATAAATCAACATAGTTGTGGAGATAAAGAACTATGACAGCATTGATTTCTTCATCCACAATGGGAAGTGAGCAAACAGATGACCTTAATCCTAGCTACCAGGGGAGGAACTAGTCCTTACCAACCACCCACCGACAAGGATGTAGGTGGTTTACATTAATCAACTTGTCAAACTACAAACTTTATTTACTTTCTGTGCAGAGTAAATACATGCTTTAGGAACACAGAACAAAACAACTGCTGAGTTCAATTCTTGACAATTTAGAAACTGCCGGTAAATGGAACAAATTATGGAAACTTATATGCAAGATAATTTTATTCTGGAAAATAAATGCTACCTGTATTCTGGATAAACTCTGTTCCAAGTACTGAAGAAACTGAATGATTGTAACTTGGGAAATGAAAGGGTTTTGTTTTTTTTGTATCAATTGACAAAATTTCATTCAGTACAAATCCACAAGCACCAGATTCAATCAATCAGGCTTATACTGACTAGGCTTTTGCCCACTTTTAATGCAGTATAAAGAACTGTGCTATAGCTTTTGCATTTTGCTACATTAAGGGAGAGAAAAATCATACCATGGAACCGAGTCTAAAACGAAGAGGGTTCTTTTCTCAGTTCCACCACTGATCTACTGTGTCAACTTAGGCACCTTTTTCAAAGTCACAATATCCTCATTTGTAAAACAGGAATAATAAAATACTTACTAACTCACAAGTGTGATGATAAGCTTAATTAATACTTTAAAGTAATTTGAGAGCCTCATATAAAAGGACTACTGTAAAGCTACGTGAAATGCCACCACAAAAAATAAACTCCCTCCCCTATTCATTTTCATCCTATCATTAGCTGAAATAAAAAAAGTTACTGTAGTCAAATAGCTTTTGAACAAAAAGATTCTCACACAATTTACATTTTTTTTCACATGAATCATTATCCAGTATTACAGTTACCTCAACATTTCATCTGAACAACTTTCAGTTTATAGGTTCACTTTGGTTATTGCTACAATGTCACAGCTGGTAAAGCGAGCAAAACTCTTGCTTGCATCCGTAGATGAGTCTCAAGCAAATCCCAGGATGTCATCCTCCAACTGTACCTCGGCCTTGGTGAGGCTGCAGCTGGAGTACTGCATCCAATTCTGGGTTCCACAATTTAAAAGGGATGCGGTAAAACTTCAGAGTCCAGAGGAGAGCCACACACATGATAAAAGGGCAGAACAGGCCTTATGATGACAGGCTGAGAGCCATGAGACTCGTCAGCCTGGAAAGGCGTAGGCTCAGGAGGCATCTGGTAGCAGCCTATAAGTACATATGGGATGTACATCAGGATCTGGGGGAATGCCTGTTCACCAGAGCACCCCAAGGGAAGACAAGGTCAAATGGTCACTAACTCCTCCAAGACCGTTTCAGGCTGGACATAAGGAAAAAGTTCGTTATTGTCCGAGCCCCCAAAGCCTTGAATAAACTGCCTCCAGAGGTGGTGCAAACACCTCCTCTGGACTCTTAAGAAACATCTGGATGCCTATCTTGCTGGGATCCTTTGACCCTAGCTGACTGCCTACTTCTGGGGCAAGGAGCTGGACCTGATGATCTTCTGAGGTCCCTTTCAGCCCTAATGTCGATGAAATCTATGAACAGTATTACTACACAAAACACTGGTAGCAGCAGCAGCACACTATGGTTCATAGAATCATAGAAGCAGGGTCGGAAGGGACCTTATAGATCTTCAAGTCTGACCCCCTGCTTGGAAAACTGGGCTCAAATGACCCTAGCCAGGTAGGCATCAAGCCTCTTCTTAAAGACCCCCAGGGTAGGAGCCAGCACCACTTCCCTTGGAAGTTGGTTCCAGATTCTAGCCGCCCTGACTGTGAAGTAGTTCTTGTGGATGTCTAATCTAAACCTACTCTCCAACACCTTGTGGCCGTTATTCCTTGTTATCCCGGAGGGTGCTAGGGTAAACAAAGTCTCCCCCAAACCCTTCTTGTCCCAACTAGTGAGTTTATAGACTGTCACCAGGTCCCCCCTCAGCTTTCTCTTGTGAAGGCTGAACAAGTTCAGGTCCTGTAGCCTCTCGTTGTAGGGTCTGTCCTGCTGTCCCTGGATCGTGAGGGTGGCCCTACTCTGGACCCTCTCACTGTTGTCCACATCCCTCTTGAAGTGGGGTGCCCAGAACTGGACACAGTACTCCAGCTGTAGCCTGACCAGTGTTGCCACAGCCCCTCCCACATAGAGGGGGAGGATCATCTCCTTGGCCCTACTTGAGATGCACCTGTGGATGCATGATAGGGTCTGGTTAGCCCTGCCGACTGTGACCTTGCATTGTCAGCCCATGTTCATCTTGGAGTCAATGATGACTCCAAGATCCCTTTCTGCCTCTGTGCTCTCAAGAGTTTCCCATTTTATAAGCGTGCTGCTCGTTACTACTGCCCAAGTGCAGCACCCTGCACTTGTCAGTATTGAAACGCATCCTGTTTTTGTTAGCCCACCCCTGAAACCTATCCAGGTCTTGGTGCAGTCTTCCCCTCCCTACAAGCATGCCCACCTCACCCCAAATTTTGGTTAATACCAGCTGTCCCTTAGCCTGAAACCAAAGCAAAGATTGAGGTATGAGGAAAGACAAGCAAGCACACTTGAAAATCAACAACCACTGAAATAACCCTGTGATAAAAGATGCTACCTACAAGATACTAGGTGGTCTCAATTTAACCTAATTTGACAAAGACATGACTTCAAATATTCATCCTCTGAAAGGACTACTTCCTGACTTATCTCAAAAAAACAAAAATATCAAAAACCAGGAGAGAATTCATTTGCATATTGTATGCTGGTTTTAAATGTTGTTAAAAGACCATGGAGGGTGTGAATTATACTCAGTTACAAGATCTAAAAATAATAATAATAAAAAGCCCTCTATGACACAGTTAAGATGATAATATGGACTACCACGTTTGAAAATGAGAGTAAAAGTGACACTCACAACAAGGAGATTTTAAGGAGCATTGAACCTAATGTTTTCCAGTTTTCGAACAGAAAACTTTGCCTACGTTTAAAATAAAATAGAAGGTTTATGATGTGGGCATTACCATCTAGCACATTTAGGTGCTAATTAAAAAAAAACACCACATACAACACAACCGAGCACAACTTGTAGCTTTACAAAACAGACCAGCACTGTACCAGTGAAAAAAGTCAGAGCAAAACTGGTAAGCATCAAGAAGATGGCACACCCAGAGAGTAAAAGTATTTTCCAAAAATCTAATTTGCCTACTCCATCAAAAGATGTTTTAAAATGCTGTTGAAGAAAGAAGTTTGTACAGGGATTGAGGCACGTGTGTAAAAATCTCATTGTATAATTTATGAAGTTCCTTCCTAACCCTGCTTAGAAATGTTTTTATAACCTGAACCATGAAAACACAAAGCCTCAGATTTTGCCTTAGTAATGTATGTTCAGATAGTCAAGCAACAAACTCCATTCTGAAACTTACTTTTCTCCCTTCTGAAGTAAAACCAAATACAACAGACCTCACTTGCATATAAGATACCATGGCCCTAATTTAATTCTCTCTTACTACTATGGAAGTTTGGGCACAGGCTTGAGTTAAAAAAAGGGAAGAGGAGGAAAATCAGCTTCCAGTCTTCAGCTTGAAGGCCAGTCTACAAGAACTCTGGAGAGTCTTTCAGCAGCTGAGTTAGCTGACTGCATCTCTCTTCCACATCCAACTCTGCTCCAAACCCACTTTGTCCTTTAATTCCCCCTGGCAGTGGTTTCAGCCTTCCAGAAACAAGAGAGCTTTGGAAGCAAATTTCTTCTTTAAATTATCAGGTAACCCACAATGAAGGAAAATTTGGATTTCTCCTTAACACCGTTTGTAAAAGTTTTCAGACACGCACACACACACACACGGATGCTAAGACATTGGTCCTCATGCCTCCAAAATGATTATACTACAGGAATTCTAAAGTCCTTTTCATACAACATTGGCAGTTTGCTTCGCTGGCCCTAGAAAATAAATGAGCTACTGTGTCAGTTTGGTGTTAATCTGTCCATAATTATTTCTTTCTTTTTTGTTTTTTTTTTAAGGAAGAGAATTATGCCAGTCCTCTCTCTTTAAATTCAGGGGCAAAGAAGACAATGAGCTCTATGTTGAGTTACCAGAAAAGAACGGCAAATAACAAAAAGAGGGCCTGCTAATATCTGCAAAGGATATTTCCATCAGTAGCAATCACCAAAATGAGAAAAAGGGAGTTTCCACAGTGGAAGCTGAAAGCACACTTTTTTTCTTCAAAAGGCAACACTGGAAGAACATAAAGGCAGAACATGGAACAGACACTTATCAACAATGTGGCTGAATACGGCTGGAAAGATACTATGGGTATGGGTAAGGGTACCATTTTGGGTACGTACAAGTGATGAGAGGATTTGCAGACAGTACTGTTTGTCAAAATATCAAATGAACCTAGGAAGTGTCACATTCTGCAATTAAAGCATGGTTTATCTACAGGAAGAATTGCACCAGTTTAAGTTTCCACTGCAGTTTCAAATCAATTTGGTTAAATCACTATACAGGTGATAGTAGTCTCACTTGACTCAGGCTTATTTCAGTATAACTGGCTTTGCACCAGGTTTAATCTAAACTGATATAAAAAAAAAAAACCCAACAACTCTGAAACAAGAATCCAAGTACCACGTTAATGAGACGGACTTAGCTACACTATTGCAAATTTGTGCACAGCTAAGACCCAATCTGAATCTACTTGTGCTTTGCATTCATCTAGATGCATCATATGCCTGCCCACATATATTAATTGGATTCTCTCTTTATACGCAACACATCTAATTCATTATAAAACCTCTTGAATATTATGCAAATTTGGAAATTTCACACAGGTAAAAGCTACCTTTGGTAAAGCAAGAGTTACCTCCCATAAAACATGTGTTTAAGACAGTCCAACAGAGATATTAAAAATGTCCACAATTAGGAAAAGAATAGAGTTTAGAAAGCAGAAAACAAGGTAGTCACCTAGTTCAACTCTCTCATACTGTGCCTACATTTTGCTTCAAAATTTCATAACATTTTATGTCAAGAGCCTACAGGTTCATGATGTACAGCCAATTGGTGCCCATAGCACATGTCAGTACGCAAGCTCATCTTCTTATTATGCTGGAGACTACTTTTTAAAACAGAGTGAAGACTATTAGAACCTAAGATGTCTCATTGGGTTTTTTTGGGTTTATTAATCCACTCTCTTGCTCCTCTTCTTCCTTCCATCTCCCATTTCCCCACACCATTTAAAGTATGGGTAAACCATTTATGACACATGAAGATTTAAAGTAACACACAACCTCACTATGTCAGGACATTTGGGCCCCAAAACTAGATACTAATAAAAACCTCCAGAAGGATGTAATATTTGTAATGGACTAGATAAAAACAACGTATTGGCTCTCCTGTTGTTCTTAATCTTGCACCCAAAAGATTTTTCATTAGACCACCTCTTAAGAGTTCTTTCCCAACACAGTCTCAAACAAAAGAATGCTGGGGAGGGAGGAGAAGAACATACTTTGTTTAGACAAATGCCCAAAAAAAGTTGTACAAAACTTATCTGGCAGTATAACCTCTGACATTAAGGTGCACTTTGGATCCCATGACATGGCCCCCTATTCAATTACAGAAAGAAACTACTTAAGAATGAAGTAATTTCAACTTTAATGTCTCACAATGAGAAACAAAGAATAACACACACAAAAAATTGTGCCAAAATTAATTGGAGCTGCAACAGTATATAAATATTAGAGCAGGGGTGGACAATTATCTTGGGCAGAGGACCGCTTACTGAGTTCTAGCAAGCTGTTGAGGGCTGCATAATAGCTCTGCCCCTTGTCAGGTGCCCCGTCCCCTGGTCAGCACCTTGGGACCAGAAGTCCCACCCCCTAGCTCCTGACCTTTGCCACCAGAAGTCTCTCCCCTTGCCCCCAGAAATAGTCTTTTCAGCAAGGGGTTTTGCCATCTTGGAACCAGAAAAATACCAAAATATATTCTAAAAAGCAAACATTTAAAACATTGATTAATTTACTTTGAAAAAATATTTTTGTCCCGACTCACTTGCGTAGTGTATATAGAGATGATTGCATAATAGCTTAAAATTGTCTTACTCTTGCATGGGGGGGGGTGAATATAGTTGTGTAGGGGGCTGTGGGTGTGTGAGTATGCAGGGTGAAGCAGCATGCGGATGTTTGTATGGATATATGGGGTGTGGGGGTGGCTCAGGTGCAAGTGTGTGTGGATGCATGTGTATGGTGGGGTATGCATGTAGGATTCACCCTAGAAACACACACACTCTGCCCCTGCCTACATACATACATACATACACACTGCCCCTGCCTACATACACACTGTTCCTGCCTACATGCATGCGCACGCGCACACACACACACACACACTCGGCCCCTGCCTATGTACGCACACACACCCCCCCGTACCAGTTTGGGACGGTGCTGCCCGGCCCAGCCTTGCAGCCAGGAGCCATGTGGTGCTGAAGCAGGGCAGGGGCAGGAAGCAGGGAAATAGCTGAGGGTGGATGGGGCTGGACTCCTGCCTCCTGCTCCCCCTGGGTCCTACTGCCCCTGGCTCTTGTCATCTTTGACAGGCAGCCAGAAGCATGTAAATATTTTCTAAATTTTTTTAGGGGTCCCGCAGGCTGGACAGAATGGCCTGGCAGGCCAAATCCGTCCCATGGGCCATATTTTACCCACCCCTGTATTAGAGAATGGAGCATACCTTCATTAAATACCAAATTAAACCATTTAATCATAGAAGGCTTTAAAGGAAGAGCTATTGTTCAAATACTTGGTTTAGTTGCAAAAAGAAACAACTAAACTATTTTAGATTATATTGCTTTAATAAACTTGTCTATTGAACGTCCTTCAAAATTTTACTTTTGCTATATACAGTATATCTATATCGATTGATTGATCAATCGATATAGATATAATCTTGAAAATACACAGAACCTATCCTTCCTGAAAAATCAAAAGTCATTTCTGTTATGGCATCTTAGAAAAATCAGAAATAGCTGCCATTTCTGGGAGTAAAGCAGTAAGGCTTGCCCTACAGGTAAGGCGTTTGGAGAATTTATTCAGAATACAATGCCCATTTGCAGACTATTTGGTTAGTTGTATCCTGTTTTTTTTAATCTACTTCTATGATTTTCTTTAAAAAAAGAACCCAAACAAACTAGTAAAAAATTAATTGACATTTATTAGCATTGATAAGAGCTTGGCTTTTCCCTTAGGCTGTGTATCTAGCTCTCAATTATTTGGCTATCTGGGGAAAAAAAGTTAGTGCAGAAGATTTACTGCCTAATTTAAATTCACATGTGTAGGATCAGTGTTTAGCAGCCCACCATTCAAGTGGATTTATGAACTCTTCAGAATATCTGATTTGAGACACAGAGATTTAGTAAGTGATTCCACATTCCTATTCCTTGAACCTCACACCAATGCCAAAGACTCAATCTAAGAAGAGGGATTTAAAGAAACTCTTGGGTGACGCTGTCTTCTCCATGTATACCATCTATAAAACTCCTGTGTATGGACTGTGATACCAGGAATGAGAGAGAGACCTCTACTTCTTCCAAGACAAACCCTAGGAAAAGCCATATCTAATCAGGATGCAAACATTCCTATTCAACACTGACAACAATTACCTTACCTGGACACCTCCTTGAAGTGCAATTGCTCTAGTTGCAAAAGAAAGGAAGAGAAAGAAAAAGAACAAATCCACAGTTACTTTGACAGCTCCATGAGACACCAAAAATCAGATTGACAGAAGTAATCTTAGCTATTTCTCTCTAGATTCAGCACAGTACAGAATTCATTCACCACATTATGGAAGCCAAGTATATTCCATGGAGACAATGGATCTTGTTCGTTTTAGAGAGTAAAACTAAAACAATGCCCTCATTCTCTGAGCTCCTGAGTGTAACTTCTTAAAGATAACAACAACAATACAATAACTAAATATTTATTAGATAATATTTCACTTATTTACAAAGTGCACCTCCACAAAATATAAAAAAAATCTAAAAATGTCAAAAGAAGAAATGTCAAAGTATACCGTAAAAATATCCTAGCCAGCCAATTATTTAAAAATAATAAAGGATTTTGAAATTAATTTTCCTTGTAGAGAAATTTGCTACACTGAGTCTGAAGATCACAAGAATATTTGGGGGGGGGGGGTAACCCTTATTTATTTCTGGCCTTGTTATAATACACATCATCATCATCTGCTTTCTTGCCAGTTAGTTGTTGTTTAGTTTTAAATGCAAACAACTGTAAATGCAAAGACCAAGTCTACTGGGGAACTGCTCTGGAAAGTTAAGATGAAAAAATGATGTGAAATCAATGCGCGCAAATTAAATCATGTTAAATCCCCCCTGTGGCTCTTCTCATTCAGAAGTACAGTGACTCCAGTTTGCTGTAACTTAATTTGTCACAGAGAAACAAAGTCTGCATAGGGAAGCTTTTGCAAAATAAGGCAAGGTGTGAAATTAAAGTGCAAGAGCAATTTAGGACTTATTCCCTACACGAACACAATAAAAAATGAGCATGTTTGCTCTTTAGCTTAAATGACTTTCAAACTAAACTGAATTACAAAGGTTCACAGTAACATATAGGAGGGGAGCTAGTGAGGAATAGCTCTCCCATAACCTACAGGGCCTTAAGAAATAGTCCACAAAACTACTTTAACTTTAAAAGCCCTTTTCTCTAGCAGGCAAACAGATTAATCAGCACTTGAGGAAATCTGATTTTTGGACTAATTCCCAGAGGCAATGGTTTCTACACCCGCACTCATCCCTCCTTAGGCTCAAGGAGCAGCTACCTCACTTTGGCAAAATGGAATCAGTTTCCCATTTTGGCTTATCAATAAAAACAGTCAATCACAAGTTTTCTTTGTGACTCTTTCCAAGGTGAAAGAAAGACATAATAGTTGCTTCAACTTTTAATTCCACCATGGCGAAAACATAGAAAGACTGCAGAGGTGGAAAAGAAACCCCTGACTCTTGCCAATTCAGTCTCTCATGGCCCAGGTAGAAGGTCTCTGCTCTGTTTCTCTCCTGTTAGAGCTATATGGGTGAAAAGAGATGAGAGGTCACAGTGACCTAC
Organism: Caiman crocodilus; assembly: GCA_030014935.1. NCBI lineage: Eukaryota > Metazoa > Chordata > Crocodylia > Alligatoridae > Caiman > Caiman crocodilus. The sequence goes on along the minus strand of JAGPOW010000304.1, from coordinate 52,940,750 downwards.
TCTATGGCTATGTGCCGAAGCCTTGACTAGATACAGCTACTACAGGACAATCAAAATAATGCAATGCCTAGCCTTCAGTTCAGAAGGGAGGGGAAGGATCTGATCTATTGTCTAGCAATGCTGAACAGGAGAATAGTAAAGAGATGCCAGTACTGTTTGCATCCCATGAACTGCAACTCCCGGAAGACAAGTGTGTTGAAGTAACTGGGGACAGCGTGTGTTGACTGTTGATCTGATTCCCACGATAAAAAGCAATGAGACTCTCCCTGTCTCCAAATAAAACAAGGGCTAAACTGAAGAAGCTCCTGAAAGATAAATTGGGACTTACAGGAGATGGTGATTAAAGAGAGCTATTCAAGTGATGCCAACCATAAAAGGAAATCTGTTTCTTTTGAGAGAAGACAAAAGGGGAGAGGGGTGGAGCAGAATGACAGGGTTTTTCAGGGAGCACCCCTGCAGTGCCTTGGACCTGTACACCCATTGTTACAGTACAGGGGAACATGGAAATGGGCTTTAAAGACAAGCACACTTGGGAGGGCAGCTAACTCTTTGTCCATCTCCAGGCTGAATGGCATCAGAAACAAACAGGGCCCAAGCAACATCACGGGGGACTATTCGGTGGCTGCTCAAGGTGACAATTGTTGAAACAACATAATGTCCAAAGTGGCAAGGATTGTTGAGCTGCGTGAAGAAGCCCCAACTGGAGGGGGGGTGGGGCGCAAAGCGACTCGGCGTTTCGCTGCTGTCCTGCTCCTGGCACAGAAGCCTTGTGGGGAGAACTCCCTTGACTCGTTTGTTGAGTAACAACGCAGGATCTCCAGTTAAAACGGGAGGGGGAGCAGGGAGAAACCTCCGATCAAAGCCTCCGCCCGCAGGCCCGAGTGCCAACATGCCTCGGGTCCCACGTACCAGCCGCCAAAACTTTAGCAGCCACAGCCAGGGCAGAGCCCCCGGGGAAGCGGCCGGCGGGAGGGAGGAGCCGGGACGCGGCGCTGGGGGCCTGGGAGCTCGCGGGGCAACTCTCCTCCCAGCCGATCCGGCTCCCCAGCCTCAGCCTCAGCCCCAGCCCCAGCGGGCTCTGGCCCTCGCCCCGCTCACCCGGGATCGTCCTGGAAGAGCCAGAGTCAACATGAGGCTGCCTCTGCACAACCCCCGTCCAAGCCCTTCCCGGGACGGGCTGCCAAGGGAGAGGCTTCACGATGGACTGTGGGGCCCGGAGCAGCCCAGCTCCGGGGCATCCCCCAGCATTCCGGCGCCAACTTGCACGGGAAGCACCGCCCCGCCCCCGCCGCCAGCGGAGCAACTCCGGGACCATCAGACCGACTGACCTGCCTTCCCCTCGGCTCCGGGCTCCCGCGCTTTGCCGCTGCCACCGCGCGGCTCCTGCGAAAGCTCCGACTCCCGCCTCCGCCTGGCTCACACTGAGCCTCGGCAGCAGCCAGCCCAGAGGCGCGAGTGAAGCCTCACGTGCGGGGCCGGAGCCAATCCGGGCCTGGAAATAGGCCTCCCTCCCTCCACCCTCCTCCCCAGCCCGTCCCGAGACTTGCGCTTGCTCCCGGACCTAACTTCAGGCTTGGGACAGCCCGCAGAGGGGAATTGGAAGGGGCAGGTTAGAAGTGGCCCTCTTGCCACTTCCGCCCCACACGCAAACCACTGTTTCAGCCAGCCAATCTGAAGCAAAAAAAGGGGGGGGGCAAGCAAAGGGTAATAATGACTGGTTTATCTGAAGCAAAAGACAGGGTGCGAAGAGAAGCAAAGGATAACGACCAGGGCTGAAAGCAGGACCAGGAGGGAAGGAGGAATTCGGAGAGTTAAGGAAGAAAAAAAATCTTGGAAGGAAGGAGGGGACGGGACCACAAGGAAACCTTTGAAAAAAGAAAGTTGAGCTCGCCCGAGCAGCCGTCCACGATTTGCTCATGTTTTCCTTCCCTGTTGGAAGGCTGCAAGAGTGTTCCCAGCACTGAACTCCGTCACTTCCAAATGAAGCCTGAAAATGAAGCCATCCCAAGTTAAAAGTGAGGTTTGGAGGAAAACAGAAAGAAGTGAACTGGCAGCTGCCTGAAAACAAGTTTGTTTCTCAGCTAGTCTTCCTCCCACAGCGCTGCCATAGCCCTGGTCAAAGCCATTTTCTGTTTAAAAGACATTTTGAGAAAGCAAATCTTTTCACACAAACACACAAAAAAATCCTCAAAGGGGTCAGTTGGCATGAAGCCAGTTTGAGGATTTTGATCTGAAGCATTTTCTTTCAGGCACTAGTACGGATAGCCGCGCTAATGAGCTGTTTCAGTGAACTCAGAAGGACTATTCGCATAAATTTCTAGGTTTGGGGGGGTAAATTAAAAAAAAAAAATCTGAAGCGCTGAAAAACCCAAACATAGAATTTCTTTTCCATGTATAATTCTGGTTTTGTGCATCATAATCTCCACAGTGCTATGTTTTCAGACAAAACCTAGGATCACAGAATCATAGAAAATTAGGGTTGGAAGGGACCTCAGGAGGTCATCTAGTCCAACCCCTGCTCAACCTGATGATACATTTACACTTAGAGACAGAATGAAAATTGGTGCAGAAGGGAGATTTTTCATTAATGAATAAATCCAAGCGCAGCATCTTACACAGTAGCAAAGAACATTAGATTACAAAGACACCTTAAATACTAACTGAAACCCTGATCCGGAAGCCTGTTTTATACTGTAGGATCCTTACATCCACACAAGGTCTCTGTACTAAGGTAAATTACAAAAAATAAGTCTCCACATGCTGCTTGGGTCCATGTGTAAGTAAGAAGTTGCACAGTCAGAACCATATTGTGCTACAATATAATGGTTTTTTAAAACATTAATCTCTAAGGATAGAAATCCTCTTGCTGTTTTTGTGTTTGTAATGTTAAAGTGGGGTTTTGTGCTGCATGTTGGAATGCTTTAAAAGCAATGAATCTTTGTTTTTTAAAAAGTATACAAGATTTGTTTGTTTTTTCCCAAAAATACTTGTATTTTAATCTAGTCTTTTGATCTAATGGCTGTTGATGCTGCAAAACCACAGTAGTTCAGCCTTGATTCTTACTCAGACTTAAGTGAAAAAGAACCATTTATCATCACAGTGCAGGATTAGGCATTTCAGTCTATTTAGGACCTGATCCAGAATCTGAAGAAATCTATGGAATGAAACCCATCAATTTCAATTAGTTTTGGATATCAGCCTCGGAAAACAGCCAAACTTGCTGCTTCTGTTCTAGGTAGAAAAACCGCCTACAGAAGTCTAATCTTTCCATTATGTACTGAGGTTGTCTCTCATAGGACTGGCACCAAATACCAGCTTTTGCTTGAGATTTAATTTCCAGAATCAGAAGCTTCTTTTCCATACATACAGGAGTCTACAGCATTCACAAAAATTTGATCCAAAGTCTTGGGAGGAAGCAGAGAAAATGTGTCATGACTTCCAATGGGGTGAATCTGAAGGTAGCCACAGACACAAAAGCCAAGTCCTATTTGCAACACTATACTGAATGAATTATTACTGACTCCAGGTAACCAAAAAATTATGATTAAGGCCCCCAAAAACGAGTTTGGAAATAATGAGATTTTTCAAAATTATACCAGTTGAGTATAATTTTGTTTAGAATTTGGTTTCTGAAACTTCAGTGGGCACTGGGGTCCCATTTTCAAACTTATCTGCAAGAAGTGAGGGAGACCTAAACCTTTTTTTAATGCTGAGATGCTTTGAATTTCAAACATTGTGAAAAAATGGCAGTTTTGAACCTTTCTCTACTTGCTGTCTCACTGTTTTCCATTTTTTTCCCTTTGCTTCTAAGCCTTCCTTTCAAGTTCTCGTTACAATTTTTGTGTCATACTTAGAATGGTGAGTACTTGATTTTAGGCTTAAAACTACCTAATAAGTTTCTACACTCTTTATAATAAATTGACTTGACAAGCTGTTGCCATATCTTTTGAATGTCCTTCATTTTTGCCTCTATCTTATATAGATCTTATTATATTTCATTTTCATTAGTAAATGATTGATATAAGAAACATTGGATCATGAAGATAAAGTTCTTTTATTTATGCTTAAAAATTAAATATTCTCTCATTTAAAAAGAGTTGTGCTATTTCTTGCTTTTCATTATCTCTGTTCCACATTTCAGCTTTGCAAGGCTAAATTTTATGTTGGGGTACCTATAGACATGCTTGTTCATGGTCTAATTAGAATGCTCCAGTGTCACCTCACTGTCACACGCATTAAGCCCACGCGCATTTTAAAATGTCTGTGGTGTTGCTTTATCTAAACCTTGTTGAATGAGCTTTAGATAATGCATCCTGCAGCTATTTTGAAATGCACAGGGGTCTAATACATGTAACAGTGAGTCGTTTTAATTAGAGTAGCAGTCTGAGAAGCACTCTAATTAAAATGTCTCTACCCTCCCCCCACATATATAAATAGCTTTGGTGTCTACCCATTGTTCCTATCCTGCAGTTAGATAAGTTCATTAGACAGTACTGATTCAGGACACCAAACTGTCCAACTGTTTTAGGGCTCATCTTAAAGCACTTTAGACAAGTAATTTTATACGTATAAATAGCACATTGAATCCAAAAGGACTATTCAAGTGTGTGTAAAACTATTCATGTCTACGTGTTTACATTATTAGAGTCCAAGAAGCAAATTCTGCTTTCACCTGTATAATATGTTCTGTTTCCCCATGATATTATTGACACCCACATCCTAAAAAGTATTTGGGCATCTAATTCCTATTGATTTTTTTAGGAGTTAAGGGCCTAAATCTCTTTGTCAGCTTTTGCAGAAGGGGTTGCACATGATGAAAGTGATATTTAAAACTAAATTTAAACTAAATTTCAAATAATAGCTGCTTCCTAGAAACATTATTTCAGCAAGACATCTTCATAATGAGCCATGTTAAACACCACATGTGCTGCACAGTTAGAACATATTATATATCTTTAAAAGGACAAGTTGATCTCTTTAATTCTCATATCATTATTTTTTTAGTTCTGTATGATGCAGTGTTTCCCTAGCAATTAAAGTGAGCTGTTTAATAATAAGGGAATTAAATAGTTATGCAATGGTGAATATGATATTACGTATATATTTTCAAAAGGTACAAATGGGTCATGTATATATGAGTAAGCCCAATTACAGTTGGGTTTTTCCACCTTTTATTCACCTGGATGCATCTACATGTGCAATTAATGTGAAGCAATAGACTCGGGAGGAGTTTGAGCCAGAGTAATCTAATCCCATGGGCAGCATCTACATGTGTGTCTGGGTCAGCAGCAATCTGAGCCAGAGTAGAGCAGGCCTGGCCTGGCAGGGGGCACAGGCATTAGGGCTGGATGAAAATGCAGAGCCGTGTGGCTAGGTGACAAGCAGGAATCTGGCCCCTGGCTGGCTGGGCCCACCAGATGTAATTTACACCCATGGTCAGCATCTACACATGCATTTAATCACAGTAAATTACCCTACCACGAAATACTACTGTACTCAACAGTACTATTTTACTGCAATATTAACTAGTTTAGTGTAGCCTAATACTACCACATGTGCAGACAGTGACCCTTTACTCTGTAGCTAATCAGTCTACTCTACAGTTAAGCACATGTGTAGATGTGGCCCCTGAGTAATAGCTTGTAATAATAAAGGGAAATGCTAGAGTATAAGGCTATTCAGCATAAGCAGGAGTTGGACAGTCTACCCCCTGGCATTTAAATTATTCAATAGCTACATAATAAATATTAAATAGTGTGTGTTTAAAAAGTATGCACCTCTGCACTGGAGACTTAGTGAATCTATATCAATAGTTACAGGCAAGGTCAAAAACAAGAGAAAAGTAAATTTAAAAGTTGCCCTTTCCCCTAGCAGGGAATAGCAGCTGGAGACTCCACATTTCATCTGGCAGTAAGGAAGTCTTGGAAGATGATGATGGGCAGCCTACTTCCACTTTTTCTAGAAAAAAGATTATAGTGCGAAGGTCATCTACAGGGTGTTCATAGTCTGTGGGACTAAGATTTCTTTGGGTATGTACAAGCTTTAAATACACAGGTGTGCAGACATTCACAAGGCTTAAATTGCCCCCCTCTACAAAAATGTGCCTTATCTAAAGTTAGTTCTCCTGAAGAGGGGAACTAACTTTAGATCAACATGAGTTAACCTATTTTAGATCAGGTTAACTGGGTCTAGCAAATGCCTGTATGCATTCACAATATAGCCCCAGAGCCCAGCCACTCACCTCAGCCCCTGGGTTGTTCTTTTCCTACCTCTACCCTGTCCCTAACTGGGCTATTTTTAGTGCCCAGCTTACTCATCCCCAAACTACCCCCTACCTCACAGACCTACCAACCCCACTTGCCTCTCCTCACATCCTCCACTCCTACCAGCGCATTCACCTACCTGAGTTACTTATCTTTTGGTATCTGTGCTAATCTCAGCAGCAGTGAATGCCTGCATGCACCACTCCCAGCTTAGGTTTAGGCAGCTTCAAGTAAGCCACCTAAACCTAAGCGGAGTCCCATGAATGTTTTTTAACACTCTTGTGTTTATACAGGGAATTTCCTGTTATCTTCCAGGATGCATCTACACGTGGCCCTTAACGTGCAGCATTAAGCTCCGGCATGGGCGACTAGTGCCTTCTGTTCCTAAGGGTCCCCCAGCAACTAATTGCTGACTGGCGGGGTGGGCAGCAGCCAATCGCAGAATTGCCAGTGGCACACCGGAACTGCCAGCAACAAACCCAGAAGTAACACCAGCGCTTCTCTCGGCACTCCCATATTCTCAGGGGGAGCACTAGCTGTCAATCCGCAATCCCCAGCTGACAAGGGCCAATCTCAGGCGGGGCATGTGCCCTCCCTGTGCTCCCCCACACATTGCCTATGAACTTCAGAACTTATCATTCTGCAGTTTATTGCTGCTAGGAGTGCATCTGCACATGCCCCTGGACAGCAGCACACTGAGCCAGGTTGGAGCAGCTACAGTTGACATGAGGCCCCGAGGGTAAGCCTGCCAGCCCAGGGCTTCTCCAACCAGGCTCAGTGTACTGCAGAGGGGCTGGCAGGGGCACATAGGTGCTTCAGCATGGGGTTAGCAGAAGGTGTGTGGCAAATTGCCCCAGCTGCTGTAGGGGAGGCTGGGATCAGTACCTGGGCTAGCTCCAGCAACATTAATAGGGGGCCTCCCAGGGCAGCAGTGGTTCTGAGCTGGCTGCTTGGAACCTGGATGGCAGTCAGAGATGGACTCTAGCTGGCCAAGCTGCCTTTCTGGCGGCACACACTGCTGCTACCTGATCTGTGCCACAATTTTTAGCAGCAGTTTGTTTTTGTTTTTGTTTTTTACACCAGAGTCTCCCCATGTCAAAAAACCCCTGTCATGATGCAAACTAGCAAGGGAGTCAACATGTGCATATGCATTGTGTGTGTTTGGCGGCATCACAGATGGGTGTGAGGCACTGCAAACCACACTTGTGCACTCATAGGGATGCACAGTAGAAATATAAATCAAAAGGCTGAGTACAACTCTCTCAACAGTTTTCTTTGATATAATGCAATTGATCCAACTGAAGTTACTTTTAATTTTGGATAGTACTAACAGAAAATTGGATGTTGCCCTTAGCTATGTATAATTAAAATCAGAAGATGGAATGTGATTTGGCCATGCATTTAGCTATGGAAAGTTCTGGATAGCTGGGGTTCAGAAACCCCAGTAACTGGCTCAGTTGTTTATTACAGGCTTTTCTTTACTGGCTAGTAGTCCTATATATAACATTTTTGACTGGCAGTGAAGTTGATGGCATATAGTAGGTGCGTCTACACATGCAATTATGGTGCATGAATAAACTTCAGAGCTTAATGCTCCAGAGTTTATTGCTCCCAGGCATGCCATTTGAATTTGTGCCCAGGAACAAATAACTCTGGAGCAATAAGTTCTGCATTTTATTCATGTGCAGCACATGGAGCTGGAGTGAAACAGCCCCAGCTGGCAGGGAGCTCTAGGGGTCAGCCTGCCAGCCCAGGGCTGCTCCCCCCAGCTCAACGTGCTGCCAGTAGGCTGACTGGGGCATGAAGGAGTATCAGCATGGGGCTAGCCAACAGGCAGCCCCTGTACTGAAGAGCTCGTGTGCCCCAGCCAGCCACTCAAGCATCTACATATGCGCTACTGCAGAGTTTTTTACTCTGCAGAAGGATAGTGCATATATTTAAAAGTACTGTCCTGCTGTAGAGTAAATTAGTTTACTTGAGCCTAATAGGGCACATGTGTAGACGCCAAGACATTTACTGCACAGCAAACATCTAGTGTAGAAATGCCCAGTTAGGATGTCAATACTATCTTGACTAGCAATTCATGGATATTTAACTTGACCAATCAGATTCTAATGTGATTTGTAATGAGACAAAGGAAGTACAACATGCAATTATATACCATTTGCATGTCATGCCTTTCTTAATCATCACTAAATAGTTATTATAGCCATGTAGAAAAAACAGTTATTAGGAATGTGTGAAGTAGGCTGTATTCGATTCAGATTTGGTCTGAATTGGGGGATAGTGATTTGATTCATTGATTCAGATCACTCTCCCAATTCAATTCAGCCAAATCCAAATCTGAAGATTCGATGCTGATTCGGAGAATCAGTGATTCGGGCATAGACACAGTTTTAAATGTTTTTTCTACATACCTTGAGGTACTAGTTGTGGCTCGTGAATGCTGTGGTGGTGGAATGGAAGGAGCATCCCAAAGGAGCGTGGGGTCCCCCCCTGCATGCTCAGCAGTGAACCTAGAAGTGAACCAGAAGTAGTTCTGGGATCTGCCACCAAGTGCGCAGGGGACCCTCCCGGCTTGACAATTAACCATGAGGAGACTCCGGGTGCCTCCCCCAGACCCAGAAGGCACCAGTCACCGAGCTGGAAGGTGGGATGGGGCTTCCCCTTGTGCTCCATGATGGATCCAGAAAAAAAAAAAAACTTATAAAGCTGTGTCTATGTCCAAATCATCAAATCTCTCCAAATTGATTCAGAGGATTCCGCTTCAATTCAGAGAGATTAAAGGGTCTTCTGATTTGATTCTGATTCAGAGATTTGGCTGCTGAATCAGGCCAAATTTCCACTGAATCATATCAGTGACTGAAAATTCATGCAGCCCTACCAGTTATGGATCACTGACTAGAATATACATAAGAACTTTACCAGAGATACAGATTTGTTTTCATATCTACTTGTTCTATCTCATTTGTTTTCACTTTTGCTTTTCGTAGAAGTATTGCAGTTATGGTTTTTTATTTGGCAGGAGGTGAAGATGTCTAAAATGGTTATGATTAATAATTTGAATTCATCCAAAAGCTTCCTGTCACTTCACAGTTGAGTTAAAAACAGACAGTATTAGACAGTTTACCATACAGGTGTATGTACCATACCATACCTCAACTTATGTAGAAAAAACATTTAAATATTTGTATAATATTTTATTGTTTCTGCAGTATATTATCTTAGATTATCTTCAAATTAAAAGCCAGAGGTTCCTAGCTAGAGAGTCTAACAACCCCTCTGTCATGGCGGGGTCCTCCAGGACGGCCATGATCTCCTTAAGGCCCCCTACCCATGCCGAGTCAGCCCAAAGGCACCCTCAGATTCTCGTCTGCCACATCTTCAATGTTTAGGTAAAGTTGGGATGCTGCCTCACATCTCCTTGGGCACAGTTAGTTGGGACCTCTGTCCCTGTGTTTTTCCAGGCCCACCGGGGGTCTCCCTGTATGATGGATGCTTCCCAGGTGCCCTAGCCTTATGGGCTACGCATGGCTCCTACCAACCCCTCATACCATGCCCCAAGCCTCACAGATGTACTGGACGTTGGTCTGTCGAAATACACGCCCGCTTTCCTTTTCTGTAATCTAGCCTGCTCTCGGGCCTTCTCCATAAGTGTCTCTCATAGTGCTCCTCCTGGGCTCTCTCTGTGCCCTCTCCTGGCTCTCTCTAGTATGATGCCACTCACTGGGGCTCTCAATGACACCACCCCTCCCTTGGGACTCTTGATGCCCACTCTGGGCCTTCTCTAAAATAATCTAGCCCACTCTGGGACTTCCTATGGAGCTTCCAATCCTTTAGGCCCACTGCACTGCTACCCTCTCTTTTCCGGGCTCACCTCACTGCTATCCCCTTTTGCCAGGGACCACAGCACCCTGCCCCTCTTTGAGGCCTATTGCAGTTCTAGTCTACCACCGGGCTTGCTACACCCATCTTGGGCTTCTCAATAGTCCCCCTTCTCAGAGACTCTCTGTGCCCACGCTGGGCTCAACAATACTGCCCCCTCTCCGGGGCTTGCTATGCCTGCTCTGGGCTTCCTGATCCTTGCCCTCTTTTAGGGCTTATCATGCCCCCACTGGGACTCCTCAAGTGTTGTCCCTCTCTGGGCTTCCCAAATATTGCCCCTCTTGGGCTTCTCACATATTGCCTCTCTCTAGGGCTCATCATGCCCGTGCTAGGGCTCCTTAAAATACTGCCCCTTGTCTGGGGCTCACCATGCCCATACCTGGGCTCATCAAATACCCCTCTCTGGATTGGGGTCCACACACCCCACAAGCTGTGCCCCCACTGGCACTAGGGCCCCACACTCCTGTGGGCCTTCACTGACGCTTGAGGCCCACACCCTGTGGGCCCCTATGAGGCCTCCTCCAACCCCTATAGCCTCACCCAAATAACTGGTATAATACAACAACACAAACTCAAACCTCTGGCTATTACTGAAATATAAGGCACCTGGCCATAACAACACAACCCCCCTGGCTATAACTTTGTATCATTGCTCCAGCCTCCAGAGCCACCATCCTTCCCTCTGCTTGAGCAGTTCCTGCAGCACTCACATCCAAACTCCACAAGCTCCTGCCCCTCTGACTGCTGGCAGGGAACTGCCAGCCTGGCCTTGGCTCTGGGCTTTATAAGAGCCAGGCCCTGCCCTTAGGATCAGCTGATCACCATCAGGTGCAGTCATTTGTTGCCTGCAGCAACCCTGGCAACCTGCAGCTGTGCTCCTTATCAACTGCTAGGGCTTTTCCCCAGCAGCTTCCACCCTCTAGGAGCAGGGCAGTAAGGTGCCCTGCAACACCCTTTAACTCCTCCACGCAGAATCACTCCCTCAGACCAATCACCATATTTGAGGTCAGGAAGAAATTTTGCTTCATGATCAGATTGCTATGGATTGTGGGTTTTTCTTCCTTTCTCTGTAGTGGGGGTGGATCTCTTAAGCATATATTGACCAACATTTCATAGAAGTAGGGTGTTGGCTGCCATTGGTTCCCCTACTTTACCTGTGGCAGGTCAGGGTATTAGATCTATGTTGTGTCAGCACTGACAGTAGTCTTATGCAGAGTTCAGATTATGGTTTGTATGGGATGGTTTGGACAGGGATGATCCTGCCTCAGGCAGAGGTTTGAATTAGATGACCTCTGGAGGTCCCTTCCAACCTGTGGAGCCCTATACTTCTCTAGAACTCCTAAATATTCCTTTTCTTAGAAAACTTCTTTGCCAATTCAAATTATAGCTGTGAAAAGAAAGATCATTAAAGATCTGATGCCTTTCAGGAAACTTTTGTCTTTGATCCAACAAATTCTATTTGTTTTTCATTAAGTTATGACTGTGCTCTCTTGAATCTTGCTTGTATTTCTTTTCATAAAACTTAAAGATGATGCTTGAAACCGCATGATTACAAGCAGGGGGAAGTGGCATAGAAGGGGGCATCTTAAAACCCTTCCAAATGATAAAGAGTTGTTGAAAAAAGCTTTCTGACATCCATTAGTAATTTTACTGGTATAAGAATAATGCTTTTACCATGACTGCACCCATGGCTGACTGCAGGTGCAAATTAAAAAAAACCCCAAAACTATGTTCTAAAAAGGATTTATAAACCGTAGTTTTACATATAATCTGAAAAAAAAAGTAATCCATGGAGAGATTTGTGCTGGAAACTTAATTCTTTAGAGCCAAGTGGCAAAACCATTGAAACATACTTTATAGCTGAAAAGATCATATCAAAAACAAAGTAAAAGTAAGGTCTCAGGCCTCTCCTTCTCATAACTGAATATGGCAAGAATATTCAACATATTATTTTAAGTATTGGAATAATAGGCAGTTTTCAAGCTAATGGCACTTACATGAGATCTCTTTAATGGAAAGCTTCAGTGCATGGCATTTTAAATTCATAATAAATTTAGTCAATAAGTAAATCAAACTTACCACTTTATTCCTTTTAGCATTATACGGACTCTAATGCTTAATACTAACAGCATCCTGTAAAGTCAATGTTACCTTCATAATTTTCAGATGGAAAATTGAGGCACAGAATTCACATCTGCATGACCATTTGAAGACATTAAGAGATATACATTTGGCCACATGAAATGAGAAAGGCAACATTAGAAACTGTTGCTGAAAATATTGGGCTAAATAACTTGACTGAGATAGTACAGCAAGGCTAGATTTAGGACTTTGGAATCTTTGATTTCTAATCCGGTGCTTTCATCACTACATGCTGCTGCCTTGTACTTTATGAAATGTATGGGAGTCTGTAGGCTTCAAAATATGTTGGAAGTTAATTCAAAACTCATAGCACAAAATGTTTTAGAAGACCATGTCAATTAAAAATTAAGGTTCAGATGCTACCCTTTATGTCTGGCCTGAAATTGAGTAAAGAAGAAAAAGGTTTATAAACCACTAGCAGAGAACCTTTTCTCCCTGCCTTCCTTTTCATAGTACACTACTTCCTAGCTTGGTAAAATTTCCCAGGTAAGAGACTATAGGTCTTATGGGGTGCATCTATACCATGGGTACTTTGTATGGACAGTTTTTGAGTGTGCCCCATTCATGCATATGCATGCTCCAAACCTGTAAATACACCAATGATGCCTCTCTTGGTCATCCCTCTGGAATCACTCTTCATTTCTGCTATGATTGAAAGCAATTGTTGGGAATATTTCAAAGGATCCCAGATTTGGAGCATAAGTAGGCAGAGTGTAATCAGGAACTGTACTTCTACAGTAGGGACAGCAGTCCTGGACACTACCTGGGGCGGGGTGCAAAAAATAGCTGCTGTAGCTGCCCATTATTGCTATTGCTGTCAGCCTGGATGCTATCACTGCCCTGTGTGCTGCTGTTACCCAGGGTGCAGAACTTCCCTGTTACAACTCTGTCCTTCTGTGAAAGCACACTAATGCTAAGAAGCATTGACTTCTCTAGCAGATTTCAGTCCTTTTTTGAGGAGATGAGAATAAGCATAGTCATGGCTATCCCAGCAACATTATGCTGTTTGATGTGGCAGCTAACTAATATTTGGGCTCTTGCTAGTTGTTTCTGTTAAGAAGATATATTGATGGTAGAGACAGTTCATTGAATGAAACTTCTCTCTCCATATATTTCAGTATCTGACTGCCTTTGCATGTGCCCTGTTTGGATAGTGACTCCAGTTGGTTGAGTTTAACACCCCCGCCCTCCCCACCCCCAAAAAGAAGTTTAACTTAGACTTGGGTATTTGACCAGTCAAATAAAGCTCAGTCAATTGATCGGTCAAGTAGCAGTCAAAAATTGTAAAATATTGTCAATAGGTGCAAATAGTACACAGAAAAAGTGCAAAATCTCCATTAAGAAATGTGTCAAAAACCAATAAAATATCATGATTCTGTCAAGAAAACTACAAAAAAGAGAGGGTTTTTTTGGTAAAATTACTGTAATCTTTGACTAGTCAAAAAATATGTAGTCAGTTAACCAGTCAATTGACAATATTTGACTGGCCAATTGACTTGCCAATCCTAGTTTATCCGCATCTTATAATAATCCTAAATAAAGGCAGCTATAATGTTCAATTTTGTTCAACCCATAGGAAGACAGCAGTATATGTCACAAGGCAACTCCGCTGTCATGATCTGTGGGGAGGTGATTGAAAGGTGGGGTGAAGAGGTTTCCCATACCTAGGTCCTATTCACAAATCTCTGTAATTGGAGTCTAATTTCTGGGTGGGTTCTAAGCTTTATTTTCAGAATCCTCAGGCTAAAGCATTTCACAAAGCGTCAAATGTTTCCAACTGAAAGGGAAAGTCAGCATTTTCTACTTCCAGCATTTTGGAATTTCTCCAGAGTTTTCATCCCCATTTAGTTTGAGATGTAAAATTCACCACTCCTGCAAACAGTCTGGATAATCAAGCATTGTTCAAGGTCCTGCTATGGGTGAGGGGTTGAAGTTCATTAGTCTCATCCAAGAACAGGTTGCAGACCTGTAATTCAGTCCATAGACAGTTAGCAGCAACTGATACTCTACTTTGTTTATGGCTTGGGACTTCTTTGTGGCATGCAGAAGGCTGTGTGCCAGACCTATACCCTCTCAATGAATATCATCATATTCAGTTAATGTCCATGTATTGGCTGGCCCCAATAAGTGCTAGTCTAATAAGCATAAATATACCTCATTGAGTCTTTAAAATATTGCAATGATTTCTTTTTAATGCACATAATAATGGACCAGATGCACAAATCAACTTGGAGTCCCTCTACATCATTTATATGGCATAAAGGGATCATAAACAAGCCACAAATTGCTAACATGGAGTTCTCTTAATGCAAAAGATTTCATCAGAACTAGAGCTCCCTCTCAAAATCAGGAAGCTGGAATTCCTGAACCCCTCTCAGCAAAATACCTTCTGATGTCCATTCAGAGAAGGCTCCTGCAGAGGAGAGAATCTGCAACAGAGACTGCCTTTCATACCAGTAAGATACAATACATTCTTTTAATTAGTGTGTCCTAGTGCATTTCAACTCTGTCAGTACATGGGAGGAAAAGTTATAAAGAGGACTTGAATTCATAAAAGAAACAGTTTGAATGTTAGTGAAACACATGGCAATAACATTCACATCAGTCAGGAAGTTCATGTGTTTTTGATAGCGATACTGTAGCTCTATAGTACTAACATTATTGATCATCTCTATTTTTAAAAGATTCCTGAAATCAAAACTTTCATCCATTTCCAGAGAGCATTTCAGCCTGCAACAGCCAAAATTCTGGTAAAATTCAGAAAATAAAAACTAATAGTATGCAGGAGTTCATTAGAAACTTTAGGCATTTCACACGTGCTTTGGAAGGCATGAGGGAACACTTTAATTAGGAAACTGCTCTAATTAAAACTGCCTGAGCATCACATGTATTAGCATCCTGTGTTGAAAAAGGCAGTGGGGTGATTTGAACTAAAACTCATTGGATAAACTTTAGTTCAAAGCACCCTGCTGTCATTTTTCAGTGTAGGGATGATGATACACATGACATTAGAGTCTGCTGGACTCCTTTAATTTCTGTGCTCCAGCAGACTCAATGAATCGAATCCTCTCTGATGCGCTGGATTCCAGAGCATTGGAACAGGATCCCTGCTCATGTATAGGAGTCCATCAAGATTCTGCCAAGCTCCAGTCTAAGACCCTACCTTATTGTTTTAGTGATCAACTAGAGAAGCCATAAAATAATCAGCTTTGGAAAACTTTAAGTGCATTTTAGACAGATATTTCTATGGGATGGATTAGTCAGAGATGATCCTATCTAGTGCAAGTAACTGGTGTAAATAACTGGTGTGGAAAAGACTGAGCTTGGATTGGACAACAGTCTTTAAATACATAAGGGGGGTTAGAAAGAGTATTGTGATAGACTATTCTCAGAGGTTACAGAGGACAGGACAAGAAGTAATGGGAGCAATGGAAATTTAGATTGGTGATTATATTTCCCTTTGTTTCCTGAGAGGGTTTTGACAAAGACACAAGAAGACAGTTAAGAAAACCTGTCCTAGAAATAATTATACCTGGATTGCTATTCCTGAATTGTTTCAAAACCTTTGTTGTGCCTCAAACACTTTGTAATAGTATAAAAAATAGACTAACTATATTTTATTTCCTTTATTTTTCTATTTGTCCACCTCTGTGGCCTTTGTAAGGGCCTACTGAACATTTCAAAGATCTCAGTGAAATTGCATTAAATGTGGAATAGATTCAGGGCTGCTATTGGAATAGTTTCAACACTGAATGGTGTTGCATAAATTGCCTGCAAACTTTCTTATGATAAGGGTCAGTGGTCAGACATAAGTTATACGGGGTCATAAAAGCCAAGTACATATGTAACACATAAGGGTGCAGACAGAAATTACATTTGTTGTGGCTGCCGAGCACTTTGAAAGTGCCCAATTGCATGACAGTATGGGGAGCACCTCCATTAACTTCTGTCTGCATGCACTGGAGTAGGGTTGGGTCGATGGGCTTCAATCCACTCACCCCACCCTCCAGAGCAGGCTGGTCAAACCCCAGACTGAGCAATCCCCCCTCCCTGCCCCCCATCCTACAATCTCCAACCCCCATCTCCAATTCTCAAGACAGCACTGGAGCAGGGTGGGGAAGGGGAAAGCAGTTGCAGATATACATCCACTCCATAGTGGAGTTCAAGCCCCTCAACCCTCCAGACCTAACAGTGAATACTTCTGTGAAGTGCCCTGGGTTATAGTGGGGAGCTGCATGTCCGTCAGCACCCAAAGTGATTGAGATTTAAACCAAACCCATAACCTGCAGAAGTTTGGGGCACATAGATGTGGTACCAGACATATGCAAATTAGGTTAATCCAAAGCATTGAACTCCTGTACCAGATCCCCTAGTAAATTAAGTTAATTTTACGTCCTTTGGCATCCCAAGCTCTTTTGAGGCCTCCCACTATTCTACACTTGCAGTGTGCTAGCAGGAGGTGGGGCTGGAGAGAGAGGGGCCATGCTGGCTGTCAACCATGGCTAGCTAGCAGAGGAATGGAAGTTTTCATCACATGGACCTGGACCTGGCCCTGGCCCTGGCCCTGACCCTGGTCCCGGTCCCCTCAGACCTGAACCAGCACAGCTAGAAAGGGTGTACAGGGCAGAAGCCTCTACTTCCCTCCTGGCTGTTTGGTCAGACAGCTGGGTCCTGGCCAGAGGCAGGACCGGGGAGACAGGGGCCAGTTGGCCAATCAGGGGTGGCCCGACTGCTCTGCTGAGCTTGACATTCTCCAGCAACCTAATGGGAGGCATGCAGGAGTGCTCCCAACTTGCTGGCCTCAGCCAGTGCAAGCAGCATGCTTGCCCCTCCCCCACCACCACAGGGTGAATTTGTATTCTGTTCACTTCTGAACTAACCTAGTTCACTTAGAAAAACCTGTGTAGGTAGTTTGAATCTGCTTCAGGCTTTTTGAATATATATACCTACCCAAGAAATGTGTGGTCTGGATGTCTGTGAGGATATAACTGTTTGGCACATAATTTAAGAAAGGCTTCGGTGGACACCCACCCTCAATTTAAAGTTGTCATGGAATTTCCCAAACTAGTGACTGCAAGCCCACTTTTGCCCTTAGAGGTCGATAGGATAAAAAGGCTGCTTTTTTTTTAAATCAAGAAACCTGTATGTTGTTAAATTAACATTCGTGTTTTCTGTATTATGAATGGATTTTATGTTTGTCCATGAGGTTAAAATTGCATGTAGGTAGAAGTTTCCCATTTGATAATAGACAACTGTGTAGATTCATATATTGTAAGGGTGGAAGGGACCTTGGAAGATCATCGGGTCCAGCCCCCTGCACCAAGGAGGAAAGATAACTGGGGGTCAGGAGACCCCAGCAAGCTGACTGTAGTTTCCTCTTCAAGATTTCCAGGGTAGGTGATTGCACCACCTCTGGAGGGAGTTTATTTCACAGTCTGGACACCTTGACTATGAAGATGTTTTTCCTAATGTTAAGCCTGAGTCAGTCTTCCAGGAGTTTGTGGCCGTTACTCCTAGTTTTCCCCTTGGGTGCCCTGGTGAACTGTTGTTTACCGAGCCCTTGATGTACTCCCCTAGTGTAGTGGTAAACTGCTACCAGGTCCCCTCTCAGCCTTCTTTTCTTGAGGGTGAAGAGTCCCACATCCCTCATCCTTTCCTCGTGTGGCTTGCCATGTAAGACTGATCATATGGACAGCTCTTCTTTGGACTCTCTCAAGCTTGTCCATGTCCGTGTTAAAGGGCAGTGGTTAAAGGGTTCGTGTTAAAGGGCACCAGAACTGGGTGCAGTACTCCAATCTTAGTATCCAATTGGGATACTCACAACATAGGGTTTGCATGTATTCCGTATGCAGGATGTCTGAAAATTTGCCCTTTAAAAGTAGAAACTACCTTGTGCAGTGACTGCAGTAGAGAACAATGGTTCACATATACCCAAAGTGGTCCCTTAGTTCTAATGTGGTCCAAGATACTATTCTAATATTATAAAAGCCTTAATCTGCCTGTCTGTCCATAATGCTTAATTTGCACTGATTGGCTGACTGAACCAACCAATCAGAGTGCAAATATAGCGTTGGGACAGGAAGTGTTAGCATGGTAGAGTGCCACCATGATGGCAGGGACACAGGGGACAGAGGACTGTGCTGGCCTCACCCCCCAACCCTGCTCCCTGGAGGCAGCAGCAACGGAGTGGACAGAACTGGGGGAGCGAGGCCAACAGCAATGGCCTTGCCCCACCTGCCCTTCTCCCCTTATCATGTAGGTGGTGATGATGGAGCGGAGGGGGGTGGTGAGGTCACTGAAGCTGGCCTCGCTTCCCCCATGCTCCTTGGAGGTAACGGTAGTGGTGTCCGGGGGAGCAGAAGCGGGACGCCGTGGGGGGAGGCAAGGCCACTGGTACTGGCCTTGACTCGCCCCTCCCCCTTTCCATCATTGCTGGCTGCAGGGCCAATGAAGTGGCAGTGGGGGGAGGAGCAGGGAGGCCGTGGCAGCTGGGCGGGGGAAGAGTGGGCTTGGGCCAACATGGTGGTGGTGGGGGGAGGGGAGGAGTGGGCCCAGGCCTGACATGGCAGTGGGGGAAGAGCAGGCCCAAGGCAGGGGGAGAAGCTGGCCCGCTGTGGTGGCCTGGGAAGAGGGGAGTGGGCCTGGGCAGGGCAGGGCGGATTTGGGGCTCCATCCCACCCGCTCTCCTCACCATCATTCTTGATTGGCCATTGGCTAGTGTTAAAATAAAATGTAATATAAATACATACATAGTACAACATTTCGATAAATGCAAGGTTCTCCACCTTGGGAAGAAAAACCCGCAGCATCCTTATAGGCTCGGGAGTCCTACACTGGCTAGCACTATGGACAAAAGAGACTTGGGGTCATCATTGACCACAAGATGAATATGAGCCTGCAATGCAATGCTGCAGCTAGTAAAGCAACCAAAACGATGTCTTGCATCCATAGATGCTTCTCAAGCAAATCCCTGGATGTCATTCTCCCCTTGTACTCAGCCTTGGTGAGGTCACAGCTGAGTACTGCATCCAGTTTGGGGCTCCACAATTCAAAAAGAATGTGGAGAAGCTTGAGAAAGTCCAGAGAAGAGCCACGCTGCATGCTCAGAGGTCAGGGAAGCAGACCCTATGATGACAGGCTGAGAGCCCTGGGGCTCTATAGCCTGGAAAAGCGTAGGCTCAGGGGTGATCTGATGGCCACCTATCAGTTTATCAGAGGTGACCACCAGTATCTGGGGGAACATTTGTTCACTAGAGTGCCCCAAAGGATGACAACTAGGTTGAATAGTCATAAACTACTACAAGACCGTTTCAGGCTGGACATAAGAAAGAATTTCTTTACTGTCCGAGCCCCCAAGGTCTGGAACAGCCTGTCACCAGAGGTGGTTCAAGCACCTACATTGAACACCTTCAAGAGCAAACTGGATGCTTATTTTGCTGGGATCCTATGACCCCAGCTGACTTCCTGCCCTTTGG
>JAGPOW010000304.1:52874058-52920885 GCA_030014935.1 Caiman crocodilus | reverse complement strand
TGGTTCAAGCACCTACATTGAACACCTTCAAGAGCAAACTGGATGCTTATTTTGCTGGGATCCTATGACCCCAGCTGACTTCCTGCCCTTTGGGCAGGGGGCTGGACTTGATGATCTTCCGAGGTCCCTTCCAGCCCTAATGTCCATGAAATCTATGAAATTTTTAAAATCAATTACCTGAAGTATGTTTCTTTATATTTACTGGCAATTTCTAACAGAAAATTTGTTAAGATACGATAGATTTGTTTTGCACTCTGGTTTTGATTCATTAATGCTGTCTGTCCTGGAAAACTTAAGCAAACCAAACTTGTCACATTAGTCAGATAAGCATTCATGCACAGAAAAGAAAGAAGAACAAGGAGATACATAATCATTTCCACATTTCAAATAACATATCTTCATCAAAACAGTTGCTTTAGACTTTATTCTTTGTGTAACGGATTTTAACTGATAACACTTGGGTAATATTTCCCCCCCTCTGATTTCTTAGGTACAACATAAGTTAATTCTGTACTGGTGGCCAATACAGAGATTATGTTTGATGTAAGAGAAAAGCATGTGAGTATATGTAGAAGATTTCATTTAAAGGACTTTAGTACACCCAATAAGCCTCACTTTCTAAATCATTGGAATTAACCATATAAAAATGATTGTTAATACAAATTTGAAAAGTTAATTTCAGTTAATACCTATTTGTGCCCTTTGGTGTTCTCTTCTTATAAATATTTAAGCACCTAGGCTTCCTACTATGAACACTTAGGGCACAAATCGAAGTTACATTTTTTTGCAACTGGGGTGCTGAAAGTGCTCTACAGTCATATTGTGACACATATAAGTATCTGCAGAGTGCTTCTGAAGCGGCCTATCATGCATAATATTAACCCTTCTCAAATGAGGTATCGGATAAAGGTGCTCTACTTTAGAGTGCCTTAGGGCACTTGTGTTCTTGAGGGTTTATTTTTCTCATGATCAGGGTTAAGCTGATGCAGCCTAGCCCTGCCCCTTGGGTTGTCATCAGGGAAGGAGAAAGAAGGAAGGAGGGGCAGGTCAGCAGCAGGGAGCTGCTTCTTTCATGAGCTTCCAGCTTGCCGAGCTTGAGCTGGAAGGGGTATGGTGGATCAGAGCCCTCATACCTCACAACCCACATTGGATTTCCAAGCTTGAGTACTGAGGGGAGCTGGGCCCAGCCACAAGGCTAATGGGGGTTCCAAACCTTCCCCCCGCCAACTAAGGCTGGGTAAGCTGGCAGCCTATGAAAGGAGCAGCTCACTGCTGCTGGCTTGCCCCTCCATCTTGCTCCCTCCCTCCCTGCTGACATCCCAGGGAGGGAAAAGGAGGGGCAGGGCTGGGCTGGAGATAGGAGCAGCTTCTCAGCTTGCTGGCCAGGCTCAATCTCCCCCACCCAAAAGGGGGGAAAGTCTGTTGGATTGTGGGGATGCTCTAACTCATGGTGCTTCATGTAAAGTGCCATGAGTTTCAGTGTGGGGTCTGAATGTCTGTCAGCACCCTTAAAGATTACTTTTTAAAGTGTGATTTTGTTCTGAAAAGTTATTTCTGCAAATAATAGCATCTTGCAATCAAACCTGCTTCCTCCCTATTCATTATCAATGACAGTAATGAAATGTCTATGGGCTAAGGTAGGTTCCACTAAATTGTCTTAAGTGGGTTGATTAGGTGGCATTAATTCAAACTTCAAAAACAATTATGATGATGTTGAGCTGGATTCTAAACCATTTCCTCTTCCCTGTTTACATTTCAACATAAAGTAAAAGGACAACTGTTAAATTTGCTTGTTGATGTCAATGAATAACTGAACGTACAAAAGCAGCAGATATGTTGAATAAATTCACTTTTCAGAAGTGATCAGGACTTTAACAGAAAAGGGCTAAAATTAGCTGAAAATTATTTTCACATTGTATAATTATTTTTAATATTCTAAGTTGAAGGTTTCTATTTGGTTGATTATGGAACTAATATATTTATGTCTGGCTATGTAAATAATAGTATCTGACTTGTATTAATTGAATTGATATAGTGTGAACTATAAATATGTGCAAGGATTTTTATGAGAATAACAACAAGAAATAAAGAACAATTCTGAACCATAAACTACACTCTGGGCACATCTACACATGAAATCAATGTGACACAATAAACTCCACTCCATATTTTGCTGGAGTTTATTGCTTCTGGGCACCATGTTTACATGTGGCTGAAGCTACTTCCACCTGGCTCAATGTGCTGCGAAGGAGCTGGCTAAGGCACGAGGGTGCTTCAGTTCCCCAAACAATACACCCTGAACATAACCCATCTAAATCTGAAGGTCTTACAACACTTCTGAAAGATGTTCAAGCTGGACTCTCAAGAGTGGAGGGAGTTCCAAAGCTATATGGTTCCTTTCTGCTCCATTAGTAGGATAGTTTTCTAGCTTTATTGTTTTAGTTGTAATTTTTGTTCTACTGGCATATTTTTAACCCTTATAGCTCTGGTAAAGTGATCAGCTTGCCGTGACGGGATCCCAGCTTTATAATAAAAGCAATCAGTGTTGGAGATTTTTGCTTTTTATGTATTTATTTATTTTCTCTAAAGGCTGGTGCGCTTTGCATTTGCATTAAAAAAAATGTTCACATATTTTTTTTTCCTTTTCAGGCTTGATTCTCATCTCATTTCCTTCAATGGGAGCAGTTAGACTTAAGAAACTAAAATAGAAGTCTCTTTTTTTTAAAGAAAAATATGAAGTAGAGCAACATTTTTGCAGCTCAATTTAATTTGGGTGACATCTTGTCATCCTACCTATCCAGTAAAACAGAATCTTTAAACACAAATCATTTTTGTTCAAATAAATACATTTTAGTGGCTATTAGTGAAGAAAGTTGCACTTGTTAAAGCCAGAAATATAATAGTCTTGTTCAGATAATGACTTTTATACAAATACCATCTATCATAATGCTTCACAACTATTTAGCGTTTATAGGCAGATGTTCTTCTGTTTTTGTCAGTCATCTATTTATTAGAGTATTTCTAATAGTCCTATTGTGCAATAATAAAAATACAATGCAACAGAGCAGAAGAAACTACCCAACAATGATAATAAAGGACACACTGGAATACCATGTTTTACATATTTCAGATACTCATGTTCTGTGTCCAGCAAGAGATTAAGACAATTAAAATTAATAAGGTGAAATCATAGCCAGTTCCTGTGCCTTTAGACCAAGATGATCTTTAGAAAACCCAGTGAACAATTATCAAGTAGTAAAGGAGTCATTCTTAGCATTCATCTGGATTTTTCATATTTTTAAAGAGTCTTTTTACTTAATACTTAATGAAACAAGGTGAGAGTAAAGAGTTTGTTTCAGTAAGAACTGAATAAAAATTGTGTAAGGAATTTCTAACTACTGCAGAATCCTTTTATTTGGAAGCCTAATGAAAGTAAGGCAACTAATTAACATAGGCAACAAACAACATGCTTAACTTTAAGGTTTGTACAAGAGTAGCATTTAGATCCACTTAATCAGGGTTAGGTGGATCTAAATGCCCAACTGTACATGCAGGAACACTGTAGACATTGAAGAGGCAGACCTGATATGCACTCTGGGCAAGCCGGGTGATCCCACTGATGCAAATTCTATTGTTTCCATCAAGTCATGGTGGGCTAGGTAAAAGGTGGGATCGAGCCCATTGCCCAAAATCAGTTAGTGGGCAAGGCAACAGGGCTTTAACAATCTGTCAGTAAGAAAATCTGTATAGAGATAATGGCTACTACAATAAAATATAATTTTCATTTTAACAAGTAGACATTAAAAAATGCCTAAAATATCCTGGATACAGAAACCACTGCCACTACTAAGATGTCACAATGCTGACGAGAGAAAAACTTTTGTATATGAAGAGTAGCTACCTGAAGCTGAAGCCAGGCAAGACTGAATGCATATAGTCCCCTTTGGTAAAGAGCTGCAAACTGTCAGGATCTTGAACAATTGTTCACTAACAACCAGAACACCAGACTATGTCAATATCTAAAGATGACTTGATTCACTTCCATCTTGCTAAACATCTTTGCTTTTTCTTCCTGGCCAAGAACTTGGCTATAATGATTTTAGTGTTGTTACTTCAGGCAAGGTAACTGCAATTCACTGTGTCTAAAATGAAATGTGAAGACTATGCATATGCTCCATCTGTTACTAAATCCATCTACCCACCCCTTTCATGGTTTAGGCAGCCTGTCAAGAAAATCTATACATAGCACTTCCAGAGAAAATTTGAAAAAAACCTCTTTAAATGCCTTTTGACCAGAGGAAGAGTCATACTTGCAAAGCCTCTACCTCAGGTAAAATAACTAAATAAATACAAATAAAAATTGGTAATGAACAAATTAACTTACCACCATAACAACCCCCAGCAAAGTTTTGACATGAAAAAGGAAGAACAGCCAAATGAAGAATTTCAAGCGTGGCCATGGTAATTATGCCATGGTAATCGTGGTTATAGTATATCACTCTGCTACAACAATGGGATTTTTTTTCCAGTTTTGGAAACCTGAGAACCTGAAGCAATCCTCAGTCTTTTTCTTGGGAACTTGGATGCAGCCTCCAAAAGTCAACTGACTAAACCTAATCATACCATTTGCATGTTCTTTCTGGAAAACTAAAATGAGGCAATGGAGCTCAGCATACTACAGCTCAACAGCCTTCTCAAAACGCTATGTCTAGAAGTTCAAAATAATAGGGTCTTTTTAGGGAATTTTTTAGAACCAGCTGCTAGTCCAGCAAAGTAAGTCATAATTCCCATCATTCAAAATCCTGCAGTGACTTCCTGGTCATTTCACCTTGATTTAAAACTAGGCTCATGTGCTAATCACTTTTTAAAGCCTTCCCAATTTAACTTTTATCTTCAGTTTTGGGAGAGATACTAAAACACATTTTTTCTGTAGCAAGCGAATTTGGAGGAAGGGAAAGTCATAACTCACCTGCCCCCAACATATACTCCACGCTCTGGGATTTACCAGTCCTATAGGCTCCTGTTTTCACAACTGACACAATATTCCTATAATTAATCTCCAGTACCTCTGTGAGGCATGTAGTGAAAATAATCAGTATCTTTATTCCTCAAAGTGGGTAAATTGAGGCATAGAGATATTAAAGAGAAATATCAGTGAGGGAGACTTGATGGATCCCTTGGGCTAACCACCAGCTATGCTCCCTCCCTTTCATAGACTCTAATGAAGACAAATTAATACCACATGAAATATAATATTAAAAGATGCTTTATCTTCCAAATAGAACCAGATAAAATTAACAGCTTGGACTGAGAATGTGAAAATCTTATGGTACATAGCAAATCTCAAATATTTTCCTATGGTCCTATAAAGCATCTGTTACAAATGTTTATTCTGGAATAAGCAGGGCTTTATTCTCTGTAGGTATATATTTTTCCTCTGAGGATTTCTAGGAGTCTCATTTTCCCCTGGGAATGCAAAAGGTCAGAAATTCTTCTAAATGCAAACTGCAGGCATATAGTTTTTAGAAACACACATTTCTTTAGTAGCAGACCCATCCATCCCTTGCTTTTTTAAATTGTTTGCCCTCCTATGACCTTCAGTTGGACCTTCTGTGGTCTGATGAAATTTACATCTAGATTTTGAAATTCTGATGATTGCCATTTTAAGTTACTAAAATAGATTTTTATATCTAGGTTGATCAATGTGCCTTCTTCAGAATTCTAACCTCAATTTGATAGATCAACAGCTTGGAGACCCATTCTTTAGAAGAGTACTGTCAACTTGATTTAACCCTTAATTTAGGCTCAAGTGTACTAGAATATAAATACATTAAAAAATGAAATGTTTTAATGATTTTTTTACAAAAAATGAAATCAATTACTTTTCGTTTAGGATTCCTGTGCAGTGCTGTTACCTCAGTTGTCACAGCAGTTGGATCACACATGAGAACTGGGAAGTGAAACAGTGAAAATCTTTTGAAAACAAATTAAAATTATAGATATACTTTCATAGCCTAAACCAAAGGAAATGCCTCTAAAAATAAAAAAGTAAAATCTCTGAAAGTAATTTAGATTTAAAAAAAAAAATCCACTTCAGTAATGAAGTGAAATAAGTAGTGCAGAAATGGTTGGCTTATAGAATTATAATTTCCATTTTAAAAAGTTTTTTGAAGAGCTGTTTCATGGGATTGGATGGAATTAACAAATTTGGTTACAAAATAGTTAAATTGTATTTATTTAAGAAGCTGTAAGTTTTATCTTTTTATGTTATTCTTTCTAGGTTCAAGGGGAAAAGAAGTCATGCTAGGGGATAGGATGTGGATCCAAGTGGACCTGGACAAGTTGGAAAGGTGAGTGGGGCAGAACCAGATGCAGTTCAATAAGGATAAATGCCGAGTGCTTTATTTGAGAAATAACCAGTGACATGAATATAGGTTAGAAGATGTCCTGGCCAGCCCAGTAGCTGAAAGGGACTTAAGGATTATGGTTGAACACAGGATGAACATGTGTGATGCTGTAGTCAACTGATTTAATATAATTAATAGTTCAGAGAAGGGCCACAAGAATTATTAAGAGCCTTATGAGGACAGACTAAGAGATCTGGGACTATTCAGCCTGGGGAAGAAAAGACTGTGGGGGGACTTGGTGTCCATCTATAAGTATGCAAGGGGTGAATATCGGGAGATGGGAGAAAAACAGTTCACTAGGGTGCCCCGGGGAGGACAAGGAGCAATGGCCATAAACTGTTACAGGATGGTTTCAGGCTGGATGTAAGAAAGAACTTCTTTATGGTAAGGGTGACCAGAATCTAGAATAGATTTCCCAAGGAGCTGGTACAGTCCCCAACCTTGGAAATTTTCAAGAAGAGCCTGGACATACACCTTGCTGGGATCATTTGATTTCAGCAGTATTTCTGCCCAGAGCGGGGGGGGTTGGACTTGACGATCTTCTAAGGTCCCTTCCAGCCCTTAATTTCTATGATTCTATGACCTGATCATGACTGGTGCTGAAAGCTTTCTACCAGTTGTGTGTAAAATTTTAACTTCAATAGGAGATATATGCATTTAGCATCTTGTAGAAGGCCTGGTGCACTCACCATAAAGTACTGAAATGCTGAGGACAGTGCAATGACTTACATTCATTTACTATATAAAATAATGGACATATTTCTCCATGAACAATGTGTGCTCATGGTGGCTCAGGAGGCATGATAGTAGTCTGAGTGCGGTGGCAGTGGCAAAGCATGGCAGTGGTAAGAAGGGAACCTCCTGCAGACACCACAAGTGGGGTGGTGAGCAGCGACCACCCACAGATAGGCCTTTTTATAGGGGGTGCACCACCTATGCGTTGCCCCTGTATTTCAAACTGCTCTAGAAAATGTGAACAAATGTAAGTTTTTACTTAAAATAAGTTATAATTCTTTTAACTTTTAACATGAGTAGTCATATTGATGTCAATGAGACAGTCCATGTGCTTAAAGTTAAACATGTACTGTATTTATTTGCATCTAAGTCAACCCTGAATTTAAGATGGCCCACCAATAATTAGATTCTATATATAGAAAATGTATAAATGTGTTATACTTTTCCAGATATAGAATCTAATTATTGGAGGGTTGTCTTAAATCCACTCCTCTTCCACTGCTACAGCAGGGAAAGCAGTGGCTGGGGGAAGTGGGGTGGTAGCTGGGTTTGGGGTCAGGTATCCCCTTGACCTCTGTCCCTCACAGTTCTTCCCCTTGCAGTCTTCCTACCACCCCTTACAACTAGCACCCGACTGCCTCCAGCTTCCCACAGTCTCTCCCCCTCCCTGCATACTCCTCCCAATCTCTATGCTTTCCTCTGCTCCCCCACAGCTTCTGTTCCCTTCCCACCCACTACTCACAGTCTCTGCCTCTGTTCCCCATACCCTTATCGTCAGGTTTTTCTCAGGCTTATTCCCTACTGCATCACAGAGCATAGCATGTGGAAGCACATCCCTTTCCAGGCCCTATAAGAGTTTCTATATGCTCTGTGCCTGGGAGGGGATCCAGCCTGAGCAGGAATCGAGCTGTGCCTGACTGTAAGTGGGGTGGGGGGGGGGGAGTGGGTAAAGCGGGGAAGAAGCTGGAGCAGCCAACAGCTGCTCCGAGTCTGAGTCTGAGTCAGAGCTGCAACACCTGTCTGCCTCTCCATCTGCTTTTCATGTGAATCTAAGGTGAGGGTTTTTTTCCCCCATACTGATGCAGGGGGGAGGTGTTAGCTTAGGTTTTAGTAAATATGGCAAATAAGTAATCAAGATCAGTGCCATTTTCTGCTTCATCTTCAACATATACACCCTATGAGCGTGTCCAAACTAGTGCGTTTATGCACTTTGTGGCATCGCAAAGGCTTTTGAGGTGCCGCAAAATGCATGTGGTACACTTGAAAGGATTCTCCATGCTAAGAAAAAATTATTGCCTCCTCAGTGGCAAAACTAGATGCCAAGAGTGCCCAGTATCTAAAAAAAATACAAAGCAAAGAAAAAGTAGGGTGGGGCATATGGTTCCAGCTTGTGCTGCTGAAAACTGGAGCCCAGCTGGCCAGAGCCATGTTCTGGCTGGCAGCCAGCCTCTGTGCATCTGGATCACTGCTGCTGCAGCCCCAGGAGGCCCCCCCAACCTACCCAGGTAAGACTGCTGGGTCAAGCCCAGGTGCTTGTCCCAGCCTCCTCTACCTTACTCAGTGCAACCTGCCATGTGCCAGAACATGTGTGAAGGGTGTGTTTCACAGGGGCAAGTAGCAGCAGCATAACTACGTACCACTGCTATTTGTTTCTGGGGCATGTGCACACTTATCTGGATGCACCTGATAGGTTGCTTTTGTAGCATTTCTTTGTTTCACTTTTGTTTTCCATCAGATTTATTCTTACCTGTTATTTGCTGTACTATTTCACTGCGGCCTAATTTGGTTTTGTAGATAGCCTAGTGAATAAGAAAGGGTAAATTTTTATGACTGCCAGTTCTTAGCAACCAATGTCTTATTCTTTTTAGTACCATATGTGTAAGACCTTGTTTTCACACTTTTGGTGTATGTTTTGCTTTTGAAAACATTTGGAGAATTTGGAAAATAAACTTTCCTGGTATTTGTGGGGTGGGAATGAAGGGGTAGAAGGGAAAGAGAGTCCTTCATTTTCATGAAGATTTTCATCTGGTTTCATTTTTTGTGTTTCTATTTGCATCAGCAAG
The DNA here is from genome assembly GCA_030014935.1 of Caiman crocodilus. Taxonomy (NCBI): domain Eukaryota; kingdom Metazoa; phylum Chordata; order Crocodylia; family Alligatoridae; genus Caiman; species Caiman crocodilus. The sequence goes on along the minus strand of JAGPOW010000304.1, from coordinate 52,911,680 downwards.
TAACATGAGCACAGAGGTGTATGTTTATAGGGTCTGACTGCAAATTTTTTGAAGCCAACAGAAATGATGATGATGACAAACAGACTTGTAAATGTCCTAAAGTGCCTTAATTTGTATCCACCTATTATCACACCCAGAGTGTGGTATTACAAATTCAAAAAAACAGCTAGAGTTTTAAAATGTAGGTGAACTCTTAAAATCAAATAAAATAGTTTTGACTGGAAACAACAGATAATTGGGGACAATAATGTTTTAAGCAAATATGCCTCACTAGCCAATTAAGAGGGTCGGTGAGTGAAGTCTAATGAGCATAATCCAAGCTTCCAGCATCTATTGTCTCAATGCCTGGAGCAGCATCTCACTCTGGATTGGAGGAGTGAAGCTACTCAGAGGTATTTCCAGCCCCAGAGAAGGGCAGCAGGGGGTTGATTCCCTGTGAGCTGCAGAGAGAGGAGTGGCTGAGGGTCCCAGCAGGCAGGTGTTGCAAACCCTGCAGGAGAAATCCTGCAGGTGTGACCCAAAGATGGAGGCAGGTGGAGGCCTGCCCACGCAAGGCTTCTGAAAATTTCTGGAGTGGAGTGATAGCTGAGGATCCAGGAGAGAGGTTGGAAGAATTGCTGTTCTCAGGTTAGACTCGTTAGAGCCTTGCTACCTGTGGGAGAGATCCCAATGGGACTGTGAATGCTCACAAGTAAGCTGTGCAGAGCGGTGACTTGATTGATTTTTTTTGTTTGTTTGTTGTATTTGGACATGAGAGCCTGACTCCAGGTGAAGGGGACATGGACTGAGTCTGACAAAGAGATTGAGAGCAGTTGGGTTTTGCTTTTTTTTGGATATCTGAGTACAGGCCAAGGCCAGCCCCTGGAAGGTTGTGTGCCTAACTAAAGCCAACGGTCACCTTGGTGACTGAAGGCAGAAGAGTAGACTAACAGGCAGCATTAAGACCTGGCTGCAGAGAACTACGAGTACCATCTGGGGAGGCTAGGGTGGAGTAAAGGGGAGGTTTGGAGCCCCACAGAAGAAAACAGGGATTGAGACCTGGTAGGATCACCTTGGGCAGTGCATCCCAGCAATATAATATAATCAAAGTCATGGCAGGAGAGAAACAGAAGACCAGCTTCCTGGCAGACCAGCTGATCCTAAGCCGAGGCCCACCATGTCACTGCCTGTAGGGAAATGAGCTCAGAGCAGTGGCAGCAAGCCTTACAACACCTACAGTCATCACAATAAGGCATCTTATATATATGTTTTTGCTAATATTTAGTTTGGTTTGATTTTGTGTTTCATGATTTTATCCTCTCAATAAATGAGGCTTATTGCCTTGTCCCCCTGATAAAAGTCCTATTTTTTTTATTTTATTCTCTATATGCTATAGGCATATAACACTGTGAAGCTACTAGATCTAAATTAGTCAATAACTCCTCAAACACAAATGTAACTGAAATGAACTACGGTGGTTTATTCAAAATATAACAACAAACAACTAGCATGCTGTAAGCTTTGATAAACTGTTGAAAAGTTTATTGTACTAAACTATAAAACTATTCTCTAAATCTTACTATTTACACTATATATTTACAAAGGGTGCATATAAGACACATAAACATGTAAGAGTGTAGTTACCTTTGGTGCTACAAGCCAATGCTACTAGGGGAAAACAAGTAATTTCTTGGATCAGCTCAGAAGCATCCGAAATAAGGAAGTGGGACTTCAGCACCGACCCATTAACCACAGGTAAATGGAGCATGCAGGCCTTCTCCTTGTTACTTGGAACTTTCTCTCTCACTCAAGCACCTTGCAGGTGATGACCTATCAGGCACTCCCTCCCATACCACCTCACACTCATAGGATCTCTCTTTCAGGTGTGCGCAAACTCTCCAACACAAACACCACCCAGCAACTCTCACATACTGAAGCAAAGGACCCTTGACCAAGACTGCACACGGCACGCTGAGTTGCACATGACCCTCTATTACAACAGCAGTTGCTGTACACAGCCTATTTTGCACATGGCATGCTAGATTTTTCTGCATGGCACTTTGTGACCGCTTCCACTCTAGGAGGTGTTCCCACGCTGCCTTTACCCAGGCCCTGGATCCCGAGGGCCCCGGGCTTACAGGTGGGATCTGGTGCCTACCTCTGCTGGTGTCAGGGGAACCCCTGAACTCGCCTGCCATGACTTTGAATGGAATCTCAGTGGGGGGTCCCCCCCTTGAGGTAGTCACCAGTGTGGGCATAGTTCCCGGCAGGCGACCTTGGGGCTCTGTCCTTCCCTACACCCCAGCCATTCGCCACCTGCAGTCCTATCAGCTTTGGGCTTCCTTGGTGTCCCAGCCCTGCCACTGTCTCTCTCCTCACCTGCCGGCTGCCCGCTCTGGCCTCTGGCTCAATATGGCGTCTGCTGGGGCCGCCAGCTCGGGCCTTCTGCCCCGGCCCCCTTCCTTTGTCTGGCCGCTCATCCCGGCCCAGACTTGGTTGCTGCTGAAGCGGCTGGTTCCTTCACCAGCTAGCCCTTCTGTAACACAGCCGGTTCCTCCACTGGCTCTGCAGCCTACGGTGCAGCCAGTTCCCTCACTGGCTCTGCTAGCCCAAGTGTCGCCGGTTGCCTCACTGGCGCAGCTGCTCGCACTGTCGTCACTTTTCCTTGGGGCTCTACTGCTCCAGATGCCGCCGGTTGCCTTACCGGTGCAGCTTCTCGCACTGTTGTCACTCTTCCTCAGGGCTCTACTGCTCCAGACACCGTCGGTCCTTCTGGCTGTTCTACTGCCTGAGCCGTAATCAATTTTGCCTCCGGCTCTGCAGCCGGCATTGGGGTTGGTCCCGCCAGCGGCAGCGCTGCTGGTTGTGCTGTCGGCTCTGTTGGAGCCTGAGCTGGCTTCGGTCTTCGCTCCCACTGCGGCCCTGAGTGGCAGCTGAGCTCCTCCACGTTGGAGCTCCTCCCTGTGACCTCTCCTCTCCAGCTGCCCCGCTGCCGTGGCGCAGCGACTTCTTCTCTCCAGGAGTCGTCCTCTGCCCCCGCTTCTCTGCCGCAGCCGGATAAAAGCCTGGCTGATTACTCGTGCTGGCATCTTCTATGTGCCCGCTTCCCCCGGCGCCTCCGGCCCTGTAGGAGGTGAGTAGGACCCTGTACTGCCTCGGGGTTCCTTTGGCATCCCGGCTCCCCTGGAACACACTTCATTAAAGGTTGTAGGGTAAATTGAGCAGTGCCTTGCATTCTGTAGTTATAGTAAAAGGAACACTTCAAGGTACTTGTAGAGTTGCTCTCGGAAGACATACAAGGCTGGATTTTAAAAAGAGGACCATACACTGCATTTTCAAACTTTGTGCTGTAATAGTGGAAAGATAGTTGTGCATGCAATATGTAGTATAAGGTTGTTTAGACAAAATAGCTCATTTTGAGTCTCTATGCAAATTAATGAGTTTATGGCCAAAACCTCCAGGGTCTAATTGGCACAGCTCCATTATATATCAAACTGCAGATTATTCAGGTGCAAATCAGAAGTGTGTTTTTGAAAGTTTGGCTTCTAAATTGCACTTATAGTCAGAAAAGTGATTACATAAGAATAACAGCAATTCAAAACCTCATGATTACCTTCCTCACACAAACAATCTCATTAAAATCAGATGCATAAGAGGCACTGTATGTGATCTGTTCTAATTTCTCAAGACATTCTAGATCAAATGTTTTTATTTCACAAATGAGAAGTTCTTTTTTCTTTTCTTTTTTTCAAATCTTCAGACTCCATCTGAAATCTGAAAATCAAGCTGCTCTTTCTATTCGGCTACAACCATTAATAAAATTTCTGTAGCCAGAACTTGTCAGTATTTATCTGACTATTTGAATACTGCAGGAGGAAAAGTAGAATTTAGTTCACTCTTCAATTACTATATTGATTCTGTAATATAAAAGTAAAAAACCTCTGTCCTTGTCATTAAAATAAGTAGATTTAAATCTATTCCATTAAAAATATGCACACTGTGTAAAAATATTTCACTTTTGCAGTTATTTTTCCTCTATAATTTCTACAGGTCTTTTTAACAGCAGGTCTCATTCCCTGCCCCCTGATATTCATGATGCTTATATGTTCTGCATCAGCAGATATTTCTTTAACAGAAAGGCAATGTACCTGTGTCAACAGCAATACAAGATTGCTTTTGCAGGTTGGAATCATCTTCTAGCAGGAGAAATATACTTGCATCCATGTGTCTAAATCCTATTTTGGTAAGTAGGAAGATTCAGCTGACCATTGAACTCTACTGTGGTATATTAAGTGTTTCACTGAGGAAGGTGAGCTGATTTATGAAATCACAATGAAATAGAAAAGATATTACTAACCTGTTACGTGACAAGCTCACTACAAACAGGATGTTTTGGATAGCTGCCAAGGTAGCAGATAAATCCTGAATATTCAACTGCAATTTTAGAATTAAAAAAACATATATAAAGTGTGTAAATATAACCAATTCTCTGGCATACCCTAAATATTAACAGATTCAAGTTCATTCACTTAAAAACATATTGGGGAAATAAATTAAATCTGTACTGACATCTGTTGTTCTACAGTTTTTCAGCAAATCACATGCCATCTACCAAGTGGATTTTCCCCCCAAGATCATTAAAAAGTATAAACATTCAGTCATTTATCAGAAAAACAATCACAAATAAATTCATAAAGGTGAGATAACACATAATAAAGATATTTTCGTCATTAAATTGGGTGAATTTTTTGTGTGTAGTATTCAATGTAATATGTGAACATTTTTTGGCTATCTTAAAAACCAAAGTTTTATTTTGGCTGAAATATGACACATCTAAGTATTTTAGGATTCTCTGATCACTAGAGTTTTTTATGCTATAAGATGGATAAAGAATTTTACTTGAATGACTGAATTACTTGACTCAGAGTAGGTGATTGCCTTAGCTTTTTTTTAATGAATTTCCTTTTGTGCATGTTTGAGAGTGGTGAGTGAATGCATACAAACTTCATTAGAAGAACAGCTAGGCAGTTTACTATAGCACTATGCTAGCAGTTTTTTTTCTGCAGGGACTTCGAGAGCACAGTGCCACCTATTGATCCACCATCTTTAGTTCCATCAATTCTCATGAGATGCTTTATTTTCTTTTGAGATGAAAATAGGATCACATTCTTTCTCATAAAATTAGCCAAAAAAAGAAAAGAAAGAAAAGAAAAGAAAAGAAAACGTGTTTCCTTTAACAGTTTCATAGGGAAAAAACCTGTAAGAAATAATGGAATACACATAGGAAAATTAAAACAAAAATTGACACCTAGGAAAATCTACACGTTCTTATTGTTTTCCAAATGCTAGAAGATGGTGCTTTTATTTCTTCCCATCGCTTTTCTAAATGGGACAAGGTAGATATTTTCTCCATAATTTCAGAATGAAAGAAGTTTGTTTTTCCCCAAAAATGTACTGTTTTTTTCTAAAAAAATGCATTTTCTCAAAATAGGAGGTTTTTTTTTGTAAAGTACTCTCATTTTCTATAACGTTCATATTTTGGTGACTGAACAATCTACTGAAAAAATTTAGACTGGCCTTAATACTGCGGGGGTGCTTGCTTAAATGGAAAGGCAGTAGTTGAATTCTTGATGGGCTTTTTTAAAATGTATTTTTGAACGCTTTTGTGTGCATTACAGTAAAAGGGATCACTCCTTATTTTTAATTTCATATTTGACCTCCCTTCTTTGGATTTTCCTTGTTTTCCCTGAGTGCTTTCTTTCTGTCTGATCCTTCCCTCACCTACTGTATCAGCTGCAGTTCCTATATCACTCTGCCACCTCCACTTCCTCTCATGACAAGTCTCTCTAACCTCTGTGACTGTCCTAGGTTCTCTGTGAAAGTCTAATCTTGCCTGCTTTTTTTTAGCAGCAGCCCTAATGGAGATAGTTAAGTTAGTTCTTACTCATTTATAGCTGTTTCTACATGTAACACCCAAACACATGCTTGGGTTGTGTATGGTAAAGTATGCGCTTTTGTGGATGTGAATTGTGTTTTTTTTTCCTCTGTGTGTGTGCTTTTATATGGACAAGATGGCTCCTGCTGCTGTGTCCATGTATTCAGCACATAGCAAACTTCAGCCTGTATCTGGGCAAAATATGTAAAACCCTGTGGTCTCATTAGCCAGACGGAGCAGAAGATTTTCCAGGCAGATTAGTAAGATAGAAGCTGAGGCATAGCACTCCCTAATTGGACAAGACTTTGGTGATGTCACACCAGGTATATAAGAACAACGCAACTAACGTTGTTTTCTTTTTTTCGCGCGCACGTGTGTGTGTGTGTTGTGGGGGAGGGGTCTCACCCCCTCTTCACTGGAGAGGCAAGCAAAAGCTATGTGAGGGAAAGCCTCAGGTACAGTTGACACTTCTATTTTCTCCCTCTTTCCCTTTTTTTTCCTTGAGTGGGGGTGTTTGATCCCTGGAAGAAACTGATCAGAAATGGAGTTTTGCTGGCAGTTTTGGCCACACAGGGCTATTATCCCATCCCTTGGGTGGGATAATACCATGAGGGTATTAATCCCTGGAGCAGACTGACCAGGACTGGATCCTGACAGTTGCTGGCCACATGGGCCTGGTTTCTCCTGTTTTGTAACTGCAGTGTCCCAGCATAGTGATATAGTTGAGACTGGATGTCTCAACTGGCCTGGGCCCTTTTAGCTGTTTCACAGGTATTGCATTTCAGCCTAGCTGCATGGCAGATTTGGGTCAGGGTGAAAACTGGTATGGTTTGAAGCCAGGGTGAGACCTGGCACTACTTGTTGTTTACCCAAGCCTCTGTTCAGCTTTTTCCTGGACAATTCAGGCCCAGCGAGATAGTTCTGGGCCGCCTTTTGTCTCTTTTGTAGTTTATGTTCCAACCAAGTGGTATGATTGGGTACTAGTTGTAGTTCAGACACGAGCCATCATAAGCCTGACCTTTCCTTTGAGTTCTTTTGCAGTTTTCTGCCCAGCAGAGCTGGGATTGGGACTAGGAATTTTGGTGTGCAGTATGCTGCTGAAAGCCACAGTCAACCCCTCAAAGCCATCATACAGAAGTGGAGGTCAATACTCTACCACTTCTTTATGAGCAACCCTGCCCCTTGCAATGCAGAAGGACCCACATTCTCAAGTAGCACCCCATGGCATAGTGAACCCAAGGTGGAGCTCAGAACTCTCCAGTGCAGGCCCCCCTGTCCAGTCCATTGCTGAAGGGCAGGTATAGGGGTGCAAAACCCCAGAACTACCCATTGAGGAGCCCCAAGTCCTAAACTGCCCAGGCATGGATGAAGCCATCCCCAAAAGGGTGCCACCTATAGGGCAAAGGGTGCTTTGTAGTTAATAGTGTTTTAAAATTATATTCAGTGTTTTCTTTTGCTTCATTTTTATCCTGTGTAATAAATTTGGGTTTTGTGTTTTCACTGCTTGTGAGGAGTGGAGTTTTGTTTATATGGGATGCCCCAGCAAATTTAGTGTTCCCAGATTTCTGTGTTGGGGCCTTGAGCCACTGGTATAATTTGAGGTACCCTGAAATGTGAACCTGGCCCTTTTTGCTGCCCATTGGTGCTCAGCAAAAGGGTTACATACATAACTTGCTTGCTTGAAGCATCAATGGGAATACAAAATCCAAAATATGTGGATCATCAGCAAAAGATTTATACTAAAGAAGGACCGCTGTTAGAGACCTACCATTATGCAAGGCTTCTCTTCAAAGAGTCCTGCTGCTGCTGACCTTTAGTTATCATGATTTAATTCAAGTGTAACTGGAGATTGATCCCTCTTTACTTTAAATCAGTTGTATATTGCTAATGACCGGTTATTACTGTTTTGCACATGTCCCTACTAACACATGATATGAAATCCAGAGGGAAATCTTCATCAAGGCGGCATTTTTTAAAAGCTAGCTTCTTATACAGTTCCATGTTAGTGTTTATGTGCAGTTCCTTTCTCCAGATCCCAATGCAATATATGTTTGTGGAATTCAATTTGTTGACAGAATCTATCAAGTTTCAAAGTTATTTTACTCATTGTTTTACTGAATATCTATCCTAGAAATTATATGTTTAAAGAAATGTGTCTAGGACTAAACTAGATTGTTTCAACTAAATAGAATTCTGATCATTTCTTTCACTTGCATTTTTAAGTTTAGTCCGTAAATGATCTGGAAAGTTAATAAGCTGAACTGAACATACTTTGCCCCACTATACATTACTTGTTTCAAATGATAAGTCAGCACCATAAACAGCAGTATTTTATAAAGGGTCAAGAGAAAACAGGCTGAATTGTACTTTCAGGAGACTGCATTATTCATATTTACTTTATTTGAGAAACAGACTCTTACAGCAGATACTTTTAAAAGAAAATCCCAAGCAATATCAGTATCCACTAATAACTTACATTTATAAATATGTATATTTACATCCTACAGTGCATTACTTTAACCTTAAAACAAAACAAAAAGTTACTTCTACCCTTCTTTATATGCACGAGTTTTCTTTTCTTCAGAAAAAAAATCATAATTCTCCTTTCCTCACCATTTTAAGGCCAATTCAGCAAACCATTTCATAATGCTTAGTTTTTCCATTTATTCTGATCCCTTTGAAATTTAGACCCATCTTCCAAAGTTTTTGCAGCCCCCACCCCAGTTTAATGTTGTGTGTATATTTGATCAATATACTCTTCATTCCTGTATCTAAATTATTAAGACAAAAATGTTAAGTGTCCCTGAACCCAGAACAGACCCCTGTAGAATTCCATTTGTGACCTCCTGCCAATCTAACATTCATCCATTACTAGTTACCCTTTGCTTCCAGGTATTCAACCTATGATGTATTCACCAAATGGTAATTTGATTTGGCCACATTTCTCTAACTTACTGCTGAGAATTTCATGTGAAGTTGTGTCAATAGTTGTGTTTACACTTCCTAAAGTTTAAGTATATTATGGTTACTGCTCCCTCCTTATCCACCAAACCAGTTACCCCATGAAAACTGGAATCAAGTTGGTTGAGCAACATGTAGGCAGGCAAGTGTAATTCCCCTTGTCCCCCCAACTACTGCACAGTTCCCTGCACAACATGCCACATCGCCCTGTCTCTTGGGGCAGGTGCAGAAAGCGGCAGATGGAGGAAGGAAAGGGAGCCTGGAGACTCTGGCTGCTATTATAGCCAGAGCTATGGGGGGGAGCAGTGGCTGGGTAGGAGCCCAGGGACTGCAACTGAACCTGCATGTAGCCTCTAGGTCACCAGTTGGATAGTCCTGCTGTAAATATTTACAAAATCGAGTGTTCTGTAATTTGCTGTAGTAATTCCCAGGTGCTGAAGTCAGGCTTGTCTAGAGTTCTCCAGCTCGTCCTTGCTACCTTTTTGAAGTTAACTGTTATGCTAGTCCTCTACAACCTTATTGATCATGCATGAGTTTGCAAATACTAGGGCCTTTGGCCCTAAAATATTTCATCTGGTTTATTTAGTGCCTTGGAATATTTTTCTTCAGGCCATGCTGACTTAAATTAATTCAGATTTGTCAAAAGTTATGCAACATATTCTTGACTTATAAATTGAAGTCCTCTTCCTTTGTTGTTCATAATCATTTTGTTAATTGTCTGTTTGGTACAACACAACAGAAAGTTGTATTCTATCTGTTTTACGCTTTGCAGTTTTTTGGATAGTCAGGTTATCTGGTTGAAGAATGCTTCATTAGCCTTCTCTTCATTATTTAATGGTCTATAATAACCCCCTGTGACAGGGCGACTCGGGGCCGCCCTCAATATGGCCCCCACATCTGTCTCTGGGCACCCACCCGCCTTATCTCGCCTGCCACATCTTTGATGTTAATTGGTTAATTGGCAGGAGGCTGCCCTTCTACTGCCCCTCCACTAGGGGTTTTCTGTGTCCAACTTGGACTTCCAACTCAATGAGACCCCCTATCAGGGGCCCCCAAACTTGGACTTCCCAAAACTCAGACATTGCCCTCTCGGGCTCCTCATTGCTGCCCCCCCTTGGGGCTCTGCAATGTGGCCCCCTCCTTGGGGCTCTCTGTGCCCCACCTGGGCTTCCCAAAATATCCCTCTCTGGGCTGGGGTCTGGGCACCCTGCAAGCTGTGCCCTTGCTGGCACTGAATCGCGGCCTTCCAGGCACCGGGATCGCCACATTGCTGGGGTCCCTTTATGAGGCCTCCTCCTTCCCCTACAGCCTTGCCCAAACCACCGGTCATAATAACAACAGAACACAAATCCAAGCCTCTGGCTATAACAAACATAAGGCACCTGGCCATAACAGCATAAGCCTCCCAACTATCCCACAGCCTCATTGCTCCAGCCTCTGGAGCTCTTGGGAGCTACATTCACATTACTGTCCCTCTAGGAGCTCCTGCCCCTCCAGCTGCTGGCAGAGAACTGCCAGCCTGGCCTCAGCTCAGCCTTATAAGAGCCAGGCCCGGCCCCTTTGGGTCAGCTGACCTTCATTAGTTGCCTAGGCAACTCGCAGCTGCCCAGCCTGATCACTGCTAGGGCTCCCTCTCTGGCAGTTCTGCTCCTCTGCAGGCACAGGGCAACCTGAATGCCCTGTGACACCCCCATTGTAGCACTACTGTTGTTTTTTCCTCTTTATCCTGACTTAGATATACTAAGTGTTTCTATATTCTTCCTCTGCATTTTCAGGTAAGTGTCTACATTGTTGATATACAGTGCAATATCTATTTCCCATAACTTGATTTAGTTCTGCTTAATGAGCATCATTTTAATTATGGGAGTTATCCTCCCAATTCTGTAATACCAAGTTAGTCATAACTTTCTTAATCTCTTAGGTCTTCCAGTTTTTCTAACTTATTCTTTATAATCGCCTCTGAACTACTTAAGCTTATTCTTTTCAGTATGTTTGGTGCTCAATTCAATTAGTGCATAACTTTTATAATTAATATTAGGACTTGGTAAATGCTCAGGATGGTATACTTAATACTCATCGGATTCTACGAAGATAGACATGAGTACTGCAAGAAGACACAGAAATAAGATTTTTCAACATATTCCTGATATGTCAAAATGCATCACAGTTAAGAGATGGTGGTAGTACTCAAATATCAATGCAGTAGGTAGTAGTCAAATAATTTATTCCATGTAATATCCACTGGAGTTTTATCATTCATTGAGCTTTAGTAGTTGTTCTTCTAAAATAGAGGCATAAACCATTGAAAAAAGAGATGAGATGAGATGATACTTAAATCTGTGCACTGAAAGACAAGAAGATCCAAGGTGGTTCAACACTTATGTGAGATGGTAGACTGCAGCATCTTATTTGATTTAACCTGTTACAAGACTGATTTTTCATTATGGACGTGGGAGTGGAATTTTGATCCATGTCTCTTCAGAGCACAGTTTTCTCTACTCCAATAAATACTCTGCTAGAAATTAATTTTAAACTAATTAGCTTTATATCAAGTGTAGTAGAAAAAGTCATTCTATTTCTATATGACTTCTATCTTTGAATCTAATTTATAAAGTTATGAAAACCCCTGGCAGTGAAGCCCCTGGCACTGAAGAAATTAGATTTTGGTTGTCACTAACAGTATATTATGTACAAGCACACAAATAAAATACTTATGCTTTAGATTATATAAAATGTATCTTGTCTGCCTTTGAACAGTCCTTAAATACAGAGCATTGAAGCTAAGTTTAAAGTCCTTTGATTTTAATTAGGTAAGAAGGATTTATTCTGTTTATTTTTTAAATTTATGTTAAATACAATGTATAGACATGTTAGTGGATTTTATCTAGGATAAATGTGTTCAGATGTTTTCAGTGTGTTGAAATGATCTGGGAGAATTTTCCCAGGTTTGTTTACTGGTAGAATAACTTACCCAGACATGGGTGAACAGACATTCAAAAGCTGATGCACAAAACAGCAGATAGCTTAAAATTCTGTCACTACACATCCATGTGCACACATCTCAGCATTCTCTGCAGGAATAGAAATAGGCTCCCCTCTTACTCTGTTTAGTTTGGTCTCCCTGGAGACAGCTGGTAGCCCTGACTGGCTGACCCAGACTGCTTATGCTTAGAGGGTGTCTCACTGAAGCACAACATAGGGACTGAGGAGAGGGTATTTTGTTCTCTGCTTGGCTGAAGCAGTAGGGTCCAGTGAGCTACATAAATCCCTCTGGGAAGGTTGGGGTGGGGGGCACCCTAGGATGATAGAGGACTGTGCTGTGGTTTCTCTTAGAAGAAAATGTCTACATTTGCTAACTCAGGAGAAACTCTCCTGGGAGTGATTTAAGCCTTATTATTTTCAGCGTGGCCATTGTCACTCTGGCAGAAAAATCCTGAACATCTGCTAACTCAGAGTTCTTTCTCCCAGGAGAAACTGAATGTCCCGTTTTCATTATTTTCCAATGAACTTCAGTCATGTTAAGTTGTTTTGTTAACACAGTTCAGTCTTGCTATGGATGTTTTACATAAACCTTTTGTAACAGGGGGCCTTCCTGGGGCTGGTCCACCTGTTTCTGGGCTAACATCCCACCTTTCTCACCTGCCACATCTTGATGATAAATTATTATGATGTTACTCAGGCGGGAAGCTGCCCATTTAAGACCCCGATGACTAGGGGTGATATCCTCAGCTCTGAACCTTCCCTTACACTGGGGCCCATGCCTCGGAGATGGCATGCCAGGCGGCTAAGTTCACTTGTAACCCGTCTCCCTCTCTGGGACCTTTGGCTCCCCCTTAGGCCCTAGCCCTGTCTCAGGCCAGTCAGAACCTTGAGCCTCTTGCTCTGGGCATCCTCTGTGGTAGGTCCCTGGCCCTTTTGACCTTGCTTGGGTCCTGGCCCCACCAGAGACCAGTTCAAGGGTCGATCCAGTCAGGTCTGAACAGCTTACCTTCTTTCCCTCACAACTCCACTGGATCACGTGAGCTTCAGGCCTCTCAAAGATCTCCCAGGTCTGGGCTTTCCCCAGCAAGGATAGTGTGGGGGCTGGAGGTTATCAGGCATCCCCTACCTGCCTTTCATCAGGAAGGTGCACAGTCCTGGCATTTCCTGGGGCTGTTTCGCCACCGACAGACCCACCAGGCCCCCCTACCCTGGCAGGGTGCAGTTTTACGTCATACCCAGGACCTGGGGCCTCCTCCATTCCCATAGCCCCAGACCATATACCTCCAAGTTGTTCCTGGCCTAAGGTGCTCAGCAGGGAGATGTTCTCCTGCTGGCCAGTCTCAAACTGCTTTCCACCACACAGAGAGCTGGGCATTAAAATGGCACCCTCATCAGGCACCTGCCATCTTTCTGGCCTAGCCCTTAAAGTAGCAGAGCACCAACAGTGCCCTGCCATACCTTTGTTTGTTTAAATAAAGTTCAAATTATTGTCCTTCAACCTCCAATTCATTGATAAACAGCATGGGCCAGATCCTGTTCCACCTGTTAGACACCAACATGAACTGAGGCAGCTAAGTGTGATCCTATTCTGCCCAAGTCACAGAAAAAAAAAAAACATTGCAAAAGATGGGTGTATTATCCTCCTCCATACTGCATTTTGTGAAATGGACTAAAGAAAAAAATGGCTTGTTAGAAAAACAAGAAATTCCAAAATCAGAAATAAGGAGGTGATGCTGTAGCTAGTTTCTACACATGAGGAGTATACCCAAAATGTGCCTCTACACTTTTTGAAGCATAGGAGTGACTAAGGGGTTTGGAAGACTGGAGAGTCTACTGGAGCCATGATTTACTTGATAAATGTCAGTTTCACATTTCTGATTTATTCTCTCAACTACAAGCAGGGCAAGATTTTCAAGAGCATGTAAGTGAAATAGGAACACAAATTCCATTAAAACCTGAATGAGACTTGTTCTTCTAAATCACTCAGGCCATTCTGAAAAATGGCATCTTCTGTGTCCAGATAAGTGTTTCTCAACATTTTTAGAATCAAGACACCTCGTGTTTGGCTTGAGGCAGCTTTCTATAACTTTTTGTAATGGAGGAACACTCCATTTATTGTAGTACCTAGCTTCTTGTAGAGGGGCAGGGCAGCAGTCAAACAGGAATGACTCCGAGTCTGCACTTATCTCCTTAAACCTGCTTATCCCTTCCCACTTTGCATCACCCTTTAAAAGATCTCACAGCACCTCTGGTTGAGGATCACTGATCTAGATTAACGTCCTATTAACAGAGCTCAGCCTGCAAGGTTGTCTCAGAATTACTGATCTAATGTAAGTTTTATATTATGCTCAACACCAGATCTGAGACGAATCCAAAGGAGATAAAAAAAACAGTATGAATGAATGTAAACAGATCCTAAACTGAACAATGAGAAGCATACAGACTTCTTAAGAGTACAGAATTTTTCAGACAGCCTGCCTGATGCTGTAGCACTGAAAGCAAAGATTACAGGATGCATCTCACCCACAATGCTATCTGGAACCAAAGAATGACAGAAGGGCTCAAGGCTTAGAGGATTCTCTACCATCTCTATTGATCTTGCAGTAGCCATACACCTCAGTCTCTCCTGTACAGGGACTACAAAGTCACAGTGTCTTATAACTGTATAGGTATGGAAGCTGGCAAAATCTAGGCGGAGGCTCTGACAAACCCTCCCTTTTACCCTGCTCCCCCAAAATAAGTTGTTGAGCAGTATTTGAAGGGTTCTGCTGTATCTCATTTTCACAAGGGAATATTTCTGGCCTAATGTGTTCCCCATTCTTTTTTCTCTCATGGATGGCAGCAAGGATATTATGTTTGGTTTGGAAGTGCACAGTACAGAATAGCTTTGCTGTAAGCAAACATACCATATATGGTACAAACAAAAGCTAGGACCCAAGTTATAGGAAAAGAGGATTTACAGAAAATCTGAAACCATCTAACTTCATCAGACAGAAAAATCAGAGCAGGCAGCTTATACACACTACATTTTGCTGAGATAAATAGTAGTCACAGAATATGCTTGGTTTAATTTTGTTTTTCATACAAGCACCTAAAGGATGACAAAATTGGTTAAAAGTGTGGAATGACTATTAAGGGAAGATAATTTATGGTTTCCTAATAAATCAAATTATCATTAAATCACAGGAAGTTTCAGTAAAATGATCACATTAATTGTGCCTCACAAGAGGAATCATTATTTTGCAATTGAATTTAGAATTGTTAACAGAAGACTCTCCAGCAGAAAATGTGGTCTTAAGAAAAAAAGGTGAAACAGCAGGCAATTTCCCTCAATAGGCAGGCAATTCCTATAGCTTTCCTGACTTCCAGAAATATGGCAGGGAAAAATAAATTACGATTGTTGCGTTCTCAACAATTTTGCAAGAGCCAATAAAATGTAAGAATCAGTTGTTATTTGGATCTGATATCCATTATCAAATATCAATTCATACAGCTGGCTAGTAAATGTACCAGATTCAGGGTTGATGTTTAAAGGAACAGAAAGGCATCATATCAATAAGTGCATGCACATGGGTCTAAAGCAGTTTATGCTGGATATCATAAATTCATGTGGTTATGGAAAAGAAAGCTCTTAGATCAGTTTATCGGCATATAATTCATAATCTTTAGGGGCCTGGCACATTTTACATCTAAGGCATAATTAACATAATAATTATGCCATAAATAATAACCCAGCACAATGTTAGAGCCAATTTATAGAATGATAACTTAGCAAATGAATATAGCAAATGAACCACAACGTTGTTCCACATATGTAATATTTTTGTGACTCTTTTGAATCATACCTTAAATTGAATGTGTGGCATGCTGGTGCTGGCCCATGACAGATCCTGAGATTCAACTGAGCACAGAGAACCAATATGGGGCAACTCCTAGGCCTGGGAGACAGCCATCCCTTACTGCTAAGTAGGATCAGGCTAGCGGAAGCACAGGGCCCAGGATCCAGTGCCTCCATCCTGTGATTGAGGAGGAGCTCCCTGATGTCAGGCTTATAGCAACTCCATCAAAGGCAGATGAGGTGGGGGGAGCAGCGCTATGAGCCTGACATCAGAGAGCTCCTCCTTGATCTCAGGCTTACTACCCCAGAACTTTACAAAGCCAGCATGTAGGTGGGAGTCCCAGCTGCATGCCCATTTTTTAAAGCTCCCAGGGCACATGTGGAAGCTGCAGGTGAAGCACTGGGATCTGTAATCCTCAGCTGCAGGCACTGCTTCACAGTGTGGTGCATGGGCAGCTGGGGAGCAACTACCTGTTGGAAATGCAGGATCAGAGGCTACCAGTTGGGTTTAAAGTCCCCAGCAGGGGAAGCCCTTTTCTCCCACCCAACTGGGAGTCTCTGATTCCCTATGTTCAACAGCCTGCCCATTGCTGTGGGGTGTGGGGTTTCGAAAATCAGCTGACTGTTAGTGTGGCCCAGCCAGCCCCATTTTGGAACCAGATCCTGGCCTGTCTGAGATAAGGTTGGGGCCAACAACTTGCTGATTGTCAGCCCCCAGCCCAGACCCTGCCAGAACCAGTTCAAGTCCCCTATAAGTTAGTTCCCTGGGGCCAGCTGGAAATCAGCTAAATAACTGAAAATAGGAACCAATCACTTAACTTCTCATTTGGATACAAACATTTATTTCTGTTTCAGTGGTTCTCCACCTTTTTTGATTTGAGGCACCCCTTGTTTGACTCAAGGCATTGCTCTATAACTTCTGTGAATTGAACAGCACCCCATTTCAAAATGTATTCAAGATTTAATCATCAACCCTTCTATTCATGAGCTTGGTTTTTAGTTTCTGCTCTATCAGCAGTGTTATCTCATTTAAATTCTTATATGACTTTTGAAGATTCCCACCTCCTAGTTTTCTTCACATTTCAAAGTTACCCTTTTCACTGTGGCACATATGTTAATTCAGCTAATGTTGTTAAAAAAAAACCTCACAGATGTCACGCTGAAGTGATTGTAATTCCTGTATTGCCAATACTTAGTTTTCATGAAATTGGCTTACAAAGTTGTGATTATAAAAACATATTTGGGCTTAGTTTTCCTTTTTTTAAAAGCCTTTGAGGATTATTTTTTCAAGCTTTCCTCTGCAACCTTGAGAACTAGAACTAGCTTTTTTATTACATGAAAACTGAGATTTTCAACTGATCACAAGTTGCCTTGGGCCAGAGATTTGAGATAAAATTATAAGAGCTGGTAATACTGGGGCTTCATATTATCTTATTTTCCAAGTCTGGGCTTCCAAATATCTATTTCTACAGGTATTTGGCAGTAAATATTGACATCCAAATAACACTTCATCTGAAACTCACAGCTTTGCTATCTGAATACAAAAGTTTGTTCACTATAATTATACTTGAATACGCAGCTGAAATTCAGAGTTTATTTCTGTATGTGGCATTCGCTAAAGTTCAAGGCTGTTTGGTTTGGTCCACCAGATATATATGTCTATATAGTTTAAACATATAGTTCTGGTGATTTGAATAGGTGTTCTGACAGAGAACTACTAATAGTCTAATGAGGAAATCAATATATTAATTAATTTTCAAGGTCAGAGTAACATAAACAGAAGAAAGTGAGAGAGAAAATAAAATGCAATGATACATATCTACATATTGCAAAACAGTGAAAGGTCTTTGTCTAAGTTGGGTTTTTAACAAATTGTATGGGGCTCACTCTTCCTTTCTCACTATCTCATTTTTATCTCTCTACAAACCATAGAAAGGTAAGGATCCAACTTTGACTGACTTCTGTACAACTCCAATTAACTTATTGATTTTGTTCTTTTAATACTAGACACACAACACAAGTAAATCAAAGGGAGATAACTAGACTTTGGAGTACACAGTGCTAATAGAGTATAGTGCCAGGATTTCATTTTTAGCAATCATTAGAAAGAAGATAAAAGGGATGCGGGCTCGCTAAACCTTTTATTATCCAAGTAATACATGCTTTATTTCTTGCATCTGATCATAAGACATTTATAGCGGGTACACATATTTTGGCCCATTTCTAAATTTTTAAAGGTAATTTTGCATATTATTCCGAATAATGTTTTGTATCTGGAAAGATTTCTTGTTACTAAAGCTTAAAGGTTTAAGGTCAGATCTCAACTGATGTTAGTTGGTATAAATCCATTAAAAGCTATGGAGCTCTGGCAATTTATGTCATCTAAGACTCTGGCCCTAAATCTTTAAAAGCTTTTGATAATCTCCACATACACTGCACAGAGATATCCAAGATACCACAATAATGCATTAGTGAAATAAGGCCAGATTTATTGTGCACTTTGAAACTTTTCTTAATAGTTCTGTCTGTAGAGAAAAGCCCATACCTTACAGGTATTTATAACTGAAATACTTTTGCAGGACTGAAGAAAAGGTTAGAAGATCTCTAATCCTTGGTTAATTGGTATTCTCTTTGATTAATAAAACGCTGAACATTTCAAGTATATCTATCTACAAAGGTACAGGGACAATATGAAAGCACAAAATGGTAGGCTTGTTTTAGATACTGGTCCTATGTTGTTTGTATTGTTATGGCAAGCTTCCCCACGTGCCATTGCTAAATGCAACACTGCAAGATTTATTTCCTAGTAAATGAACAAAGATTTTCTAGGGAAGTCCTGCTGTGTGTTAGTTTTGCTATGCTAAGCTCTATATGGAGGTTAAAGCCTTTGAAGAGACAGTGTGTGAGCAGCTAGGAAGTATAGTCTCTGCCTTATTCTTGAATTATAGTAGATCCTTGAGGCAGAATGGCTCTCTGGGAATTTAATAGTGATGTTGGATTGAGGTTCTTGAAACAATGAATTGTCCATGTGCGTGCAACCACATCAGTTTTGGTCCAGGTATATGTGTGGAAATAAAACAGAATTACATTTACAATATATTTAGGTAGCAGCTCATTGATTATTTCTCCATTGTTCATTTGTTCTATTTTAGACAGACAGCACATCCAACCAAGTTGTTTGTATGCCCTACATTTCCCTTGCCCTAAGCTATTTTTTTTTTTAAATAAGACATTTCTGAAACTATGTAGAGTGTTTACAAATTAGATAGACTGGTAAGCTATGTATATAGAGATAATGTGAAAAGAGAAGAATAGAAATCATGTTCACTAGAAATTTTGTAATACAGTCCCTAGGAATTTGTAAATTAATGACCTCACATACCTACTAATATGGATATGTATTCATTTTGATTATTTTGATTTTTGTCAGTTCTTACAAAGGGTGAGAAACTGAAAACACTGTTTAGAGTTAGGCATGATGAACGCAAGTGTTTTATAAATCTCTTTCCCTGACTGATGTCTTGACATCTTTAATCCAAATGATAAAACTTTGTCGTAGTGAATTACAAGTAAATAGGGTGGTTCATATTATATTATACAGTTTTGTGATGTGAACAATCACATTCATTAGGAAAGAGCTCATAGAAAACAGCTTCATTTAAAATGCATTTTAAACCCATTTGTCTATAAGACAATGCTCTGGAAGTAGTAATCTCTTTTTTACCACATGTTCTTTTATTTATTTATAAAACAGGTTTTAAGTTTTGTCATTTTGGTTCAACAGGAAATAAGCAAATGTGAAAACCATTACCCAGGTTAATTCCATGAACTAGGAAGACTAAGGAACCTCAAAGAGAATCCTCAGTTGTGGCATGATGTTTGTAAAGATTCAGTTTCACCATGGTTAAAACTTCTCAAGTAGGCAGATGCATCACAGTCTAATAAAAAAAATTAATATCTATTGTTATGTTAAAAGAGATAAAAGGTTTAATTCACCCTGGTCATTATGATGTAAGGTGCTAAACATTCTGAACTCACATAGAAAGAAGCAGGAGAGGAATAGTTTCCACCTCTCCCAAGAACAGCTTTTACAATCAAACTCAGACCCATCTGTGGTTCTTACATGCACCAAAATCTGCTAAAAACTTAGGGAAGGATGTTCATGTTTGAAAAATACCAAGACAGAGCAATTACCTACATTTTTTACAAAAAAAAAAAGAGAGAGAGAGAGAAACCTGTATAATTGTGTACCTTGGCAATGTATAAAAATAACTCTCAAATAAATCCCTTCTTAAAAAATATCATAGGAATACAAAGAAAATGTTTTGCCCAATTTGCTGTCTTAAAATATCTATTGCTGAATACAGATATTTGCTGTAGCTGCCTACAGCTTTCAGCCTCCTCATTTATTTCTATTAACTTCATGTTTTAAATTTAAAAAATTATGGTAGAGGTAGTATTGAACAATATTGATACCAATTAGTTCCCCCTCATTCTTTCTTTATCGTTTACATTTTTCAAAATAGTATTTATAGACAAAGCCTTCCCAAACCAGAGAAACCTAAAGCAAGGACAACATGAAGGACATATTTATATTCATGCCACATCTACAATTCCTAACAACAGAGACCCACAGAAACAGGCTCTCTTTTCTCCTTTGTTTTTATGCAGCCATCTTTGGCCACTGCCCTTGACATACTATATTAAATAATGGCTACTTTCTCAGCTAGTGTAAATCAAAGCTAACTGTTCTTCATAGAACTATGCTGCTATACATCCACTAAGAAGATGTCTCTTATATGTTTTGTGACCTAAGCTTTGAAATAATTTTTTGTTTTTAGATTTTACTATGGCATTTACTAGTCATTTTGCAGTACTCATTCCTGATCACTGTTTGGAAACCCCAAACAAGTATAAATAGTCTATATGAACAAATGTAAAAGTCTAAGCTAGTATAGTCCTTGCTAAAAAGTTGGCTTCTAAATTTACAAAAATGTTTATTATGTGCATGCATATTAAATCCCATATTTGATGTCCACAGAATTTGTGGGAAATAAACCCTAACCATTATTCAAATCCATGGCATTTGGGCTAATGAGATATCTTTCTTTTTACTTTTCTCAGATCAGAGACACAATTCTTCACTTTCCACTGTGCAATGAAGCAAATATCTTCCAGCTCTAGTTTCCAACTGAATTAGGTTCCCACCCTCTTGGGAGTAGCAGAAGTAGTAGGAAGTCCTTCTTACTCATCTTATTATTACTTTTAAAGAGAGAAACAGAAAAACATTTTACAAGTGTGCAGACTGGCTGCATCCTCTCTTTCTAATTCCTCCTGATTCTGTGGATCATCTGTGGACCTAGATGCCATGTAAATGATGCTAGTATGGATTGTACATAGTGTGTCCTTCTGGCTTTTCCTCCAAACAAGTTCCATTCTTCTAAACAGACCAAGTTCTTAACATGAAAATGATACTGCAGGCATAAACAGCATTTACAGTGATGTCAATGATACAGGAAACTAGAGAGAGCAGATGAACATCCTGCATGCAGCAGGAAGCTATTATTGAACCTTGCCCTCCAGGTGGTAGAGGATCAATTAATTAACTTGAGCAAATGGCTACCCAAGGATATTTATTTATTAGATTTATATTCTGCTGTATCCAAAATGTTCAGAGTGGCTGGCTATATGTTTCTGTGTTTTTTTCCTGGGGGTATTCTATGCTGGACTTGAACAAATTGCACCAATATGAGGCTGTATGTTATGTGTCAACTTTTATTTTGAGTGGCAGAAAGGCTGATTATATTAGTGTAACAGTGTTGTGGGGCCAAGCCTAAGTTCTTTTGTCCTCTCTTTGTCATTAGATTCAGCAGTGGAAACTAAGCCATGCCAATTATATGATCCTTCTTGATTTAAAATTCAGTACAATTACTTAACTTCGTGGACCACATTTTAGTTCATGGCAGAGTTGTGTAAGACAGATTAAATGAAAATGCACCTACATTATCATTCCAATAAACAATCCAACAGACCTCATGAACTTGAATTCCAGTTATCTCTGTTTGGAGGAGTATAGGATTTACGAAGTATAAAAACTGTTCGGCTAAACAAACTTGGTTGGCTTTTTGAATATTTGTGTACAAAAGTTCTTTTTTGACTTGAATACTGTTGGGTTCAATTCCACTGAAAAACATTCTAGGAAAACAAGTCAAGTAGAAAGGATGGGACCAGCAAAAGCTATAATATGGGGGGAGGGGGAATAGAAAAGGGTAAGAGAAAAGTTTCTAAGAAAAATAGATTGTGTATGCATACACAGGGGAGCGTGGAAGAAACAAGCTTCACTTTGTTGTTTGGTTTTGAAGTTGTCAGAGACACTTTATTATACAAGCAGTTGCAGGGGAGGACACCGAACAGACAGAGCTTCCTCTTATCAGTTCTGCATGCTCCCCACCCCCCCCCAATAGACAGTTAAAGCAAGCTTTTATATGTTTCAGTTCAGGTCACATGATGCAAGATATTACAAACAGAAAACTGGTTTGAACCAGAAAGCTGCAAGAGGGCATAATCAATCATAGCAGCAAGAACTGAGCATTCATTTTCTGCTGTACTTCAAGGAAAATTCCATCTGCTGTACAACCGAGTTTACAAAGTATGTCGCGACCTAAAAGATTAACAGGGGTAAAAGGGCTTAAAAGGAATGCATGGTGGTCAGAGATAGGACCAAGAGTAATGGACAAGGGTTAAGTTACCGGATGAGAAATTACTTGATTAGAAATGCCAACAGCATTAACAAGAGCATCAGAAAGAGGTGGATTGAGAAGATCAAAAAGACACAAAGCTGAATGACTTGCCCCTGTGTCAACAAGGCAAGTTACCCTTTTTCCTACTATGGTACATTCTACAAAGGGTCCAGACTGATCAATGGGTAAGAGTGGTGAAAGGATAAAGTTACTATCCCTCAGGCGGTCCTAATATTGAGATAAACAATTTTGGGGAAGAGGCAGGGAGAATTGCTGATGTTGTTGATTTGCAGAGTTTTTCATTGAAGGGGTAGAGGTAGGTGGTCTGTTGGGACATTCTCCTTTCCAATGGCCAGTTTGACCACAGTAAAAACAGGAAGAATGGTCAATGGAGGTAACATTTGTCTGCCAGCATCTGCATCCCCTTCCTCAGCCTTGTGAATTCCTTTTTTCCACGTATTCGTCCTCTGGAGTGATAAGTTTGAAGTTGCAAAGCCATTAACTGGGCTTCATTATTTTCTTTCTTTCTTTCCTGACATGCTAAACAATGGTTGGCAACTGTAACTAGTTCATTTAATGGTTTTGTTTGCCAGCCCCCACAGATGTTATGCAATTCATCTCCTAATTTAGGCTGTAGGCCTTGGACAAATGCAGCTGCAAGTGCTTCCTGAGCATTTTGGGTAGCTTCATCTATTCCTGAGTGTCTTTCAAAGACTTCTTTGAGTCAATTTAAATAGTCTGTTGGAGACTCTCCTTTATTCTTTTTACAATAATTAATTTTAGCCCAGTCAGCTTTCTTAGGACATACGACAGATATGGCTTCTAGTAAACGGCGTTGGGCGGCAAGATCTGTCCCATGACCAGGGTCTCACTGTGGCCAGTCTGCTCATGTGTCAGGCATTGTCGGACTTCAGAAGGAAGTATGGAATGCAAAAGCTGGTTCATATCAGACCATGTAGGGTTGTAACAATTAATAATGGTTTGAAGCTCATCTTTAAACTTCTGGGACTTTTCTCTGATGTTAGGAAATTCTTTAACTAGATTTCTTAAAACTCCAGGTGTCCAAGGGGCATGTACCATTACCAAGCTTTGTGCACCTGGTAATTGGAGCAACGGTACTTGAATAATAGGGCCCTTTTTAGGGTCACTGTTATTTAAATCTACAGGGGAATATAAGCCTGCAGAAGTGCCCTCTGGACTACAGGGTGGAGTTTCGATTTAGGTGGAAGGTTTTTGGGGTAAGGTGGTGGTTGGGCCAAACAAGAAGTACTTTCTAGAATATCTTCTACAGACTCATTCTTGGTCTCAGTCTCATGAGTTAGTTGGGGAAATAAAGAGGTAGGAGGTGCTGAGGGAAGATTAGCCTGGCCAGGGCTATATCCATTTTTCAATTGCTTAATTTCTGCTTTTAGTTTTTCTTGAGAGTCCTTAAGACTCCTTACCTGGGCTTCTTGTTGCCTCTTACTACCTTATTTATACCAGTCAAAATAGACATTCCATTGAATTTGAGGGGTCTTGCTACCTCTAGAGCTTTTTGGAGGGGTGGATCAGTTTATCAAGATCAAAAGTTCTTTCTGAAGGAAATTGTTTTGGAGGGTTATCCCTGGTATACCAATTCCATTTATCTAAAAACTTACATGACTTTTGACCATAATGTGCATATGTATAACCCTTCTGGGTTTCCTTTTGGCAGGGTTGGGACATCCTTTAACCCAGAGCCCCAAGTCCTCAATTCATACAGGGCACTCACACAGGGAAGAGGATAAGGGATTTGATGTGCCAATCTTGAACCGAGGGCAGCGCACAAAGTGGCATCCTAACAGTTATTTGATCACATGAACCGCTGGTTACCCAGACAGTTTCCATGGATGGGGAAAGGATAAACCTGTCCTCTGGGCCACGAGGTTCCAGCTGGGCCCCCTTGCTTTCAAGTCTGTCTTTCTAGATAGCCTTGGATCGGCTAGACCCAACTTTCGTGTCAGACCTGGTCAGTGGCTTATACTCTTTCTTTTCACACAAGGGAACTTCTGCGCTGAGGCATGGGGTTCAAGAATATTTCTTTAGTCCCAGCCTTGGCCAGTGACACCGTGGAAAACACTCACATTATTCCCCAGGTTTCTATATTCCTAGCCTAGACTTTTCCTTTTGCTCTTTTAATTCTAAACTGGTTTCATACAAATCCTTTAGAGTGGCTGACAAGTTCATATTTCAAAAGTTCGGATGGTGTAAGCTCGAACTGGTTTCCCCGACTCGCATGGGCAGTCCTCCACTGATAACCCCTTTAGAGATTTCAAAAAGTCTCTTACTTTGATTTGGTGCCTGGGGTTTTGGAGGGGAATGGTCGGTAAGCCTGTTGGTACTCTCAGCCAGGCATTGCCATCTGAGTCACAGCACCAAGAATTGTGGAGGAAACAAAGTTTCACTTTGTTGTTTAGTTCTGAAGTTGTCAGAGACACTTTATTATACAAGCAGCTACAGGGGAGGACACCGAACAGACAGAGCTTCCTCTTATCAGTTCTGCATGCCCCCCCTCAATAGACAGTTAAAGCAAGCTTTTATATGTTTCACTTTAGGTCACGTGGCACAAGATATTACAAACAGAAAACTGGTTTGAACTAGAAAACTGCAAGAGGGCATAAACTGTAGTTTGACCTATTGACCTCATAGGCCTACTCAGCTCAAGAAGGGAAAAGGGCAAGAGAAAGAGCAGATTGCAAAATAGGCGGGAAAAAGCAAGCACTAGCTGAAAGAAGTCAGCAGAAATTAAAGCTTGGGGTTTTCTTCTTCCACAAGAGCAAGACTAAATTTCATGTTAAAATATATCTTAATTGTAGTGGCATAAGTCCAACCCTCCAAGTACACATTGATAAAATATTCCAGTCCTTTAGTCTGGAAGAACAAACATACCATCAAATAATAAGTATCCCACACTTTAGAATTCACACATTCATATTCATACTCTTTATATGTATGCTTTATGCATATGTATGAAAATTGCATAACATTTAAAGACGGACAAGGTTCTTTGTGTGAATCTGATATCTTTTATTAGACCAACTTAAATAGTTGGAAAAAAAAATTTAAGCAAGCTTTTGGGTTTAAAAATCCTTCCTCAGGCTGAGGTTACAACCTATACCCTTATAAAATTTAAAGCAATTTCTCTGTTCTATAGAATAGTCAAGAAATTTGTGTCTGATTTGACTGAAGTGAAAAAGACGTTGCTAATGCAAAGTTTAATTTTAGAAGAGTCATTTTTAACTTCTTCCAACTCCTACACTCTTCAACAGATTTAGTTCTTTATAAGGATAATTTTAATAACACGCACATACTTCTTTGGGTGGGGGGATCAGGGGTGGGAAATAATTTCTAAGAAAGGAACAAGATAAATTTAGTCAAAGATCCTAGTTCTTAGAAGTCTGGGAGAGACTTGATCTATACATGCATTTTGTATTACATTGAACAGCTAAGCATATAATATCTTACTTATGTAATCCGTTTGCTACAATAATATTATATTACATTTCATTAAGAGTAACTACAAGTGTTATATTTGTTTATAACACTTTCAGAGTTAACTTTTGAAAGGAAAATCGTATATATGTAATAATAATAAATTATATATAATAAGTACTTAAGGGCTGAGACAAAATCCCTCATAACTATAAACTTTGAAAACCTGGCTTGCAGAAGAGGCTAATACAACACAGAGATGATTGCTTAGAAGGTAAACTCAATGCACTGAGTTTAGAATTCACTACTGAAATTTCTCTGAAATCTATGGCAAAGAAAACTTCCCCCATGAAATTCATAATACATTTGTTTTCCAGTGGCTATACTATGTACGTACTTTGAATGTATAACAAAGAGTCTATGGTGACTGCATTTATACACACAGTATAATCATAAAATGAGGGTTTTTTTGTAAAAAGTAGGGCTGAGAACAAAGGAAGTTTCCTAAAAGGACTAACATGAATGCAATTTGATTAGCCTTCTTCTGATTCAGCAAACAATTGCATTTATCTTGGAAAAAAAAGTGAGCAGATAAACCACAGACCAAAGGTAAAAAACAAACCAACCAATACAAGTCTCAAGAGATTGGTCTGAGGTAGGTTCTCTTCTTTCATCTAAGAAACCTTTCAGGTGTAAAGATCTTTTCAAAATATGCAGCATTCTCCTTGAAATAGTTTCTGCGGTAGGTCGATATGAAAATAGCTATTTTCTTTCCTTACCCAAGTAAAAAAGTAGCTGTTGCTTACAGCCTGAGATTTATTCCTGAAAAAAAAAACAATCAAACATTAGGCGTGATTCTACAGGTCATTTTTAGACAAAACTTCTATTGATGTTAAACCTAGTGAAATTTTTGCTTTAATTAAGACTGCAGATTGTGGTTCAAAATTATTCCATAGGCAAGAAAAAAAAAGATCAGTATGGAATTAGCTGCCATAGCTGCGTGAGGTATGGAATATAGTGGATCAAACCATTTAAGGTTTTATATTTAGGACCAGATTGTGTACGACAGGACATGCACACACACTGCACTGTCTCCACAAAGTCTGTTAAATTCAAGGGTGCTGGGCATTAGGGCTGGGTGAAGCTTCAATTACCAATTTGATTTGGAGGAGATTTGGCCTGTTTTGGCAGCTGAATCCGAATCAAATCAGGAGACCCATTAATTTCTCTGAATTGGATTGGAAGCCTCCAAATTAATTCAGAGAGATTCAGAGATTTGGCCCAGAGTCTGCAGGCAGGCACTAGGCAGTACCAGCAGGAGCAGCTGGGGAAATAGCTGGATGAGCCCCAGCTTGACCTAGCAGGCCTGGGAGAAGACGTGGCTTATCCAGCTGCTCCCCCAGCTGTCCCCCACCCCCACTGCTGAGGTGAGGCAGGCAGTGCTGGCAGCCCTGGGAGAAGACTCAGGGGCTAGGGGAATGATTGGGAGCAGGGGTATCAAATGGGGAAACTGAACCAGGAGCTGGGGAAATGAACAGGGGCTTCCCCCCAGTTCCTGGTTCGATTCCCCAGCTCTTGGTTTGATTCCCCCAGCTCCTCAATCATTCTCCTCAGGCCCCACAGCTTCTCCCAGGGCTGCCAGCACTGCTTGCCTTGCCTCAGCAGGGACCAGCCAGACAAACCGCAGCTTCTCCTGGGCCTGCTGGCTCAAGCCGGGGCTTGTCCAGCTGCTCCCCCAGCTGTTCCCATCAACACTGCCTACCTGTATAGTCTATGGCCAAATAAAATTTGGTGCCAAATATCTTCAGGTTTAGATTTAGCTGAATTCAAATTGCGACAGTGATTCAAATCACCAAATCTATTTACTGTCTCTCCTAATTGCCGAATCTGAATCCAAAGCGAATACTTTCTGCTTCACCGAGGCCTACTGGGCATGTGCTGTGAATACCAGATGTGTTTAAGGATAAGTACCTCTTTGCCTTCACCAAAATGACAGAGTTAAGATCAAACACAGCAGATGCCCAAAGCCATCACTTAAAACATTTTATCATTAAAACTTTTTCAGTATACTTCTAAATACTGAAGGGATGAAATTAACCTAGATGCTTCCTCAGAGTTCAATGAACTAATGAAGAACTGTACTTTTGGACTCTGTTGTTTTTAAGGAGAGGGGGACTCAAGTCTGTTCTTAGGTCTTTTGTAAAATTTTGTACTTACCATATTTTATATTAATGAAAAAGTTTACCTCAATATTTTCCTCTCAGAAAAAATCTTGACTACTGCTGCCAAATCCTAAATCATACCTTTTGGTTATAGGTATTCTGGATCACTTGGAATTTGGGGAAATTTATTGGCTAGTATGTGTCAACAATGACTAAATATTCAGTATTTTCACAGAGAAGAGACTTTTAAAACAAAATTAAGGCTACAAATACATATCAAGAGCCTAGGAAAAAACACATGGCAGTGAAAAAGTGAATGACATAAAACAATAATTCATGCAGCAATTATGCATATTACATTATTAATAGCATTACTGATTCAGTGTTCTTTGTGTTAAGATGTCAATGAAATTAACCAAGATATAATCAATTATCAGGAGGAAAAGCAAGATTTATGAGTATTAGGAAGATCAGACAAGAGCTAGCTTCAATTCCCTACAATTCCATGGTGAAGGCACAGTCTAAAAACCTAGATTAGATTATATTAGATTAGATTAGCTAGGTGAACAAAAGCAGACAGTTAAGCAAAATGTCATTTGAGCCCTGCAGGCACACAAATAGGCAAGCTGGTAATAGGTACTGAAGCATATATAATTTTAAAACCAGTAACTCTAATGACCACTTGTGTGTGTGTGTGTGTGTGTGTGTGTGTGTGTATACACACACACACACACAATATATATACAAGTGTGTGTGTATATATATATTGTATATACACACACACACACTGGAGAATATTCAAATATATATCTCTCTATCTCTCTCTCTCTATATATATATCTATATACACACATACACACACACACACACACATGCATGCGCACGCAGAGGATTTGCTTAAGGAGTGTGGCAATATGGGGACTCTCTGACCAGCCATAGTGGTAGTCTCCCATCTGCCTCAGGGTGCGCCACCAATCTCATTCAGCTGCTATGCCTTGTTGTTAGATAGTTATGGTCTTATTTAGGTGACAGGCTGCCCTTTGAATGCCCTGTTCCCCTGGGCCTATGTATGTGGCTACAACCACCCCTGTACTGCATTCCAAGCCTCAAAGATGTTCCTAACAGCTGTGCTCAGCTCCAGCCTGAGAATGGGCCCAGCTCATCACAGTGTTAGGCCTCAGGGGAAACAATTAAGTATTTGAGGCTAAATTCTTCCTCTGTGGGCATTTATACGTGTGTTTCAGGAGTGGGTGGTGCTTTAATTAGAGTAGCTCTGAGAGTGGCTCTAACTAAGAGAGGGTCTATTTAACAACCTGGAGCGTCTTGTGTATCAGCATCTCCACAATTAAAAATGGTGGCAGGGGTGCTTTACCTAAAGCTTATCTAATAAGTTTTAGATAAGGCATGCCTGCTGCCATTTTTAAGCAAGGGGATGCTGATACATGAGATGCCAGAGGCTGCTGGAGCACAGGAATTACTATGCTTCTGTAGACTCAGTTAATTGAGTCTGCTCGGACACTCTGTACTTTGCTGTTTGTATATAGGCATCTGTGGTTTTTAAGTGATGCTTAATGAACATTAGCCTATCTTAATGCACTTTAAC
The DNA here is from genome assembly GCA_030014935.1 of Caiman crocodilus. Taxonomy (NCBI): domain Eukaryota; kingdom Metazoa; phylum Chordata; order Crocodylia; family Alligatoridae; genus Caiman; species Caiman crocodilus. The sequence goes on along the minus strand of JAGPOW010000304.1, from coordinate 52,882,030 downwards.
TAAATAGCATGAGGCATTTATACACATACTTTTCTGTCTCGCTGTGGCAAAGTGGGGCTCCCTGCCTAGCCACAGTGCTATGTTCCCCACTTGCCTTTGGGCATGCCACCCACTTGACTCATCTGCCACACCTTGTTCTTAATTAATTATGATGTTAATTAAGGCAGGAGGCTGCCCATTCCTGCCCCGATGCCCAGGGACCCTATCTGCGGCTCCGTACCTTCCCTACACAGCAGCCCATGCCTTGCAGATGGCATCCACTGATGTCTAATCTCATCAGCCTCACACTGGGCTCCAGAATCCTCCACTCAGGACCCCTCTTTGATCCCTCCATTCAGGTCACCTACCTTACCTTCATTCAGGCTGTCTAGCTCCCTGAAACCATTTTCATTCTCAGGCATGGTCCCCCTGGGACCTTTTGTCACACCGGCCCTGGCCTCACCTCCAAGGCCAGTCAGAACACCAGGACGTCAGTTCTGGGTGTCCCTTGTGGTGGGCCCCTGGCCCTTTTGACCTTTCTATATCAGACCTCTGCCACTAGCCCCTTCACTGTCTTGGGTCTGCCTTCAGGCCCCTACTAGGGGTAACTCACATGGTTGTGGGAGCTGGGGTAACTCAAACCATGACTGGTATTCCAGGGCCTCATGGGGACTCTCACTCCCCCCCTGGAGCAGCATGTTATTGTGCACCCTATGGGGCTCAGGTGGCTGCAGCTGTGCCTGGCCCCCACTCTCCCTACTCGGGGTCTTGCACCCCACAGGGCTCAGGTGGCTGCAGCTGTGCCTGGCCCTTACTACCTCTGATGTTAAGTGACTCACCTGAAGGTGAGGGCTAGGGTTAAGGCACCCGTACCCACCTTTCACCGGGGTGGTAACTGGCCTGGCATTTCCTGGGGGCTCCCATGCCACTGAGAGCCCCACCAGGACACTCACTCCCAGCAGGGTGCAGTTTTAGGTCATACCCAGGATCAGGAGCCTCCTAACCATCCCCTGCAGCTCCTGCCCTTACATCCAGGGTGTTCCATAAAGCCTTGCAGTCGGACAATGTTGCTGCCTCACCTGCTAGTAGGAAACTGATCTGTTTATATAGGTGGCCAGGGATCTAAAATGGCTGTCACAATCAAGCACCTGCTGGCTGCTTGGCTCAGGTCTTGAAGTAGCAGGCACCAACAGTGCCCTGCCAAACACCTTCCCCCTTAAAATGGTACCTGGGGAAGTTTTCCCCTGCTGCTCCTTCAAACCAGGCTCTCCTCAGAGCCTGTGAGAGCCCTCAAGTGGTGAGCACCCCCAAAGGTGCTCTGCCACACACTCCCCCCCTTAGAATGAGATCTGGGGGACTTTGCTTGGCTGCCTTCCCTGTTGGGCTTGCCCCAGCCTACTGCAGCCCCTGCTATGTGGCGAGCACCCCAAAGGTGCTCCACCACACTTGCGATGTGCTGGAGATCCACTGTTTCTGAGCAGACTTGACTAATCAAGTCTGCTCTGCACGTGAGCTGAGATGAACTGTTCTACACTGCGTGCAGTTGTATAAGTGGCAAAATGCATATCAACATACAGGAAATGGCAGCAGTGCACTTTTGAATTAAAGCACCTTGGATGTGTTTTAGTTCAAAAGTGCACCACTTCCATTTTCTCAGTGCTAATGTGCACTTTGCCACTTATACAATTACACACAGCACTTTACAAATGCCCATGGTTTTTAGTGACACGTTAATGTGCATTAAAATAGGCTAATGCACATAAAAATGCATGTGTAGATGCATGCTGTATTATGTAGTTAACTACTGTTCACCACATAACTTAGATATGGACAACTGTCTGCTATTGAAATATAGTGAAGGCATGTAAAACTCTTCTGTGACTGGGGACTGTGGTATGACCAGGAACTTAATTAAAAGCAGTGGCATAAAAAGCCAAGGTGGAACCTCCTGCAAACCCTGATGGAAAGCGAGGTGGGGTGGGGATGTAGTTCTAAGGGGGGCATACAGGTTCTGAGAGTGGGTGTGTGGTGGGGGGATAGGTTCTGAGAGCAGGGAAAGGGCCCAGAGTGTGGGTTTTGAGACCAGGAGAATGGGAGGGGGACAGGGACAGGTCTGAGAGTGGGATGGGAGGGGCAGCAGTCTCACCCAGCTGGGTACTTTTAAACAGTTAGCTTGGCTGCTGCCACCATATGTGCTATGCCTTCTGTTGCCCTTAAAGCAACAGTAGCCAGGAACTGTTTCAGAGTTCACAGCATGGCAGTGCTGCCAGGGTGAGGACACTGAAGGTGTGAGGGGAGATTCTGGCACCCCTTCTAACTTGGTGTCCAGAGCAGGTTCCCCTCTTGTCCACCCCTCGTTATGTAACTGGTTAGAGGGCACAATGCAAGTGAACTCCTTACATCCAAAAGTTGCTTCTTGTAATTACACTTTTACTGGTATAAATAATCAGAAAACAGTCTATAGCCATAACTGAACAGAAGTTCAGCACACAGAGCTGGTCTATACCCAGAACAGAAGTTCAGCACACAAAATCAGTCTATACCTAAGCCGAATAGAAGTATAGCACACAAACTGGTTTAAAACTTGCAGAACCCAGTCTAAGATTTGCAACCTTCATCCAAAAGGCAATTGTGTGTTCTGTTTGCTGCTGATCTAAATAACATTGCTTACAGAGAATTGCATAATTTAGAAGAATTCTGCCTTGGGCTTTTTGAATGTCTGTACCTAGTCATAGTCTGTCTGCCAAGGCTCCACAAATGTTAATTGTATTGTAATGTCATATATGACAAAAGGTGAGTGGAGCTAGAGATTGTGCCTCTAGATAGAATTAAGGCTGAATAACTGCATTATGATCTCAGAGAAAAGGTGTAGGACAAAGGGTTTGCTCTGGGGTAATCAAAATAGTAACAGATTTCTTGATGTTCCTTCCTAGTTACCAATCTGGCTTTATATTATTTTAGGACTCCTCCTTATGAGAGTTTCTTTTTCTATTAGCAATTCTGATACTCATCTTTAAGGATTGAATATATTTATTTATTCTGTAGAAATCTCTTGCCAACAAGAATGAGCAAGAAAGAAATCGGTATTGAAAGTAAGAAAGTATCTTACTCATTTATACTGCACACCTTTTCCAGCTCATTGTGTATTTTCTGAGTGAATACATCCTAATATTTTTTCTTTTATACTGATAGGTCTTGTGTTTTTGCTGCATCCAGTGAATCCTGTCAGATACCTTAAGCTTTGCATGTTTGTGGACAAACAGCTTATATTGGAGAGGGAAAATTTTTCACATCCTAAATCTGTGCCAAACACAAAGATTTGAAGAGATTTGATGATTCGGACATAGACACAGCTTTAAATGTTTTTTCTACATACCTCAAGGTACCAGGTCGCTTGTGAACGCTGACATGGTGGAGCAGGCAGAGCATCCCATTGGAGCACGGGGAGAGGGGGTTCCAGCGTGCTTGGCGGTGGACACAGAAGGAGACCAGAAGCATTTCCGGGTCCACTGCAGAGTGTGCAGGGGACCCCCTGCATGCCCCTGGCTCAGCAACTGGTGCCTCCTGGGTCTGGGGGGGAGGGGCACATGGGGTCCCCCTGCAGCCAATCACTGCCAAGCATGGTGGGGGGAGCTGCACTCCTGTGGGATGCTCCATCTGCCCCACCATCTCAGCATTCACAAGCAGTACCTGGTACCTCGAGGTATGTAGAAAAAGGCATTTAAAACTGTGTCTATGGCTGAATAGCTGATTCTCCGAATCAGAATCGAATCTTCAGATTTGGATTCGGCCGAACTGAATCAGGGACAGCAATCCAAATCAACAAATTGAATCACTGTCCCCCAAATTGGGCCGAATCCAAATCTGAATCAAATGTGGCCTACTTCGCGTGCTCCTATTATTCATTCACTACTATTGACATCAAATTTTACAGAGACAAATCATGCATGCTGAGTGTAGCCTGATGTAGATCATCAACAAAAATAATATGAAAAGAAATGATTATATAGCCTTTCAAAGTGTTTGTTTTTTTGTATCAATTGGGGGTTGGAGGAGGGGAGAATTGAAGTATACTTTGCAATAGACTTGATTATTTTCCTCTGGATGTCAGTCCAATTTAAACTTATGTCAGATCCCCTTCTCTAGTCCCCTCCCTTCCCTTCCCCTCCCCTCCTCAGAGAATTCTCTTTAAACCTGCAAGTAAACAGTTTAAAATTAATCTACTTGCTATTTGGATCAATAAGTATAAAACTTTTATCAATCTTTTTATGTTATATCTTTTTTCTTAGGGAGCAGCAAAGTGGGAAATATTCACATATTAATGGCCTATAGGTGCTCATATAAAGCTCAGACCACACAATTAATGATAGTTATCTGGTTAATAAACAGAAGGTGCATCTACACATTCATTAATGCACCACAGTTATCGCGCATTAAGTTTAGTATGAAATCAATGTGCAGTAATGGGCACTATTGCACAGTAGCACCAGTGTACAGCTTTTTACTGATACTGACTGCGCAATAACCTAATACTACTGCACAGTATCTTATTAGCATTGGTTTAGCCCAGCACACTACTGCGCAGTAGTATTAGGTCACTGAGCAGTTAGCATCTCGTGTAGACGAACCCAAAAGTAGGAGATCAGAACAAAGGAGATAAAATTGGATACCTCTAGGTTGATGGTTCAAATTTAGTTTGCATTTGTAGAGACCATAAGTTGCTATCCTCCAACAGCTGTTTGTCAGCCTTTACCAAGTCATAGTTTCAGTCTATTTTCCAGCAGACAAATATCTACTTTTCTGAAGAATTTGCCAAAGGCTCTTCTAAGTATCATCTTAGGCAGACAAAGAAAAGAATGGACATGGACTACCATTACTTTCTCTGACTTTTCCACATAATCACTCTTACTTAATGAGACATAAATGACCTTATAGTTAAAAGCATTAACTTATAGTTAAAGCATTAAGAATGAGATCAGTTCATACCCAAGTGTTAGCATTTCCAACTCTGCTACTGTTTTTCTGCATAGCCTAGGTCACGGTACTTATGGAAACATTTTCAAGGCTGCCCAATTAACTGCTGCTGATCTTTAGCAGGCTAAAGACCTTCAAAATTTTGGATCCTAAGTCATTTAGGCATGTTTAAAAGTTTTACTCCCAAGCATAAAATGGGGATAATGATTCTCTATTTGGGATGCATTATAGAGATTTTTATAATCAGACAACACAGTGATGGGTACCATACAAGAATCAGAACATATCTGGAGGATTAGTGTAACTAGTGAGTTAGTTTGGGGAAATTTATACCACTCCTGTGCTTCATTATTTAGTCTGTAAATTCACAGAAGTCTCTCAGGTGGCTAATGTGGCCATTTTCATAAGCACCAACTCATAAGGAAAAAAATCTCTTTGGAAAAACTAACAAGGATAAAATACAAAACTCAAAGTACCCAAAACCTTCTGAACCTGAAGGTAGAAGATTAAATATTGGAAAAAGGTGACTAGACCTCTTTTGTTCTAAATGGGAATCAGAAGAGAGGTTTTTTTCCCCCTTTTTTCTATTCTGACAACTGAAAAAGACTTGAGTTAGTAGTAGCAACATTTCTACCTGTCCTCTGTATATGCCAATTTATGTTTGTTTGAGGGTTTTTATGCAACCACATCTCCGAAGTCATTTTACAAGCTAGTTCATATTCCTCAAGGATAACAGTAGTAGTTATGGCTTCTATTTATTTATTTATATATATATTTATTTATTTATAGTATTTATGGTATAGTATGTCTTTCAGCAATAGTAATATATGTATTTCTTAACAGACATTACGACACTGAATACTCAGAATTATAAAAGGGATTGAAGTTCAAAAGAGCTGGGAAAAATGAAGGAATATGATTTTGCTAGTGAGACAGTAGGCATGAAAGGGATCAGGGAGTGGGTAGTCAGGATGCATCACCTGGATGACAAGGGTAGGGTTCAGGAGCTAAGGTCCAGAGCCATGAAGTCTGGAAGGCAAGAAAGAAATTAGAGATAAGCAAGACATTCAAATCAAAAAAGAAACTTATCAGAACCATCTTTGCCCAGGCAGCTTGCTTCTGTCTGTTTTGAACTTATAAAGGCCAGTGCAGACACGCTCCCCTCATGTAGATGATTACTGACTACTTTCAGCTGGGCTTAGGCTCACTCCAAGACAGAGCCTAACAACATACCCAACTTCAGGTCTGTTTACATAAATTAGATAGTAGAAAAGGATAACAAGCTGAGATCAACCTTGTAAACAGATTTTTTGTACTATGATGACTACATTGATCAAAATAGTTGCAACAGGGAGTTTGTAAAAGGTTCATCGCATCTGTGATAGAAATTACCATAGATCTGTCAGATAGGGATTTGCATCCATTATGGCCAAAGTATTAAAAAAAAATCTGCATATCAGTCCCTACACAAAATGGCCTGATAAGCCTGTATGGTTGTCTGAGACTTCTTTGACAGGCTGTGTAGGCCATTTGGGGCCTGAATATGGATTAAAAGGGTTAATGCCAGGTCTATGCCACACTTTTGCCAGGATGGCTAGATGAGTCAGGGAGTGGTATGATGTGATTCTTCATTAACATAACTGTGCCAAGAAAATCCTCTAGTCTTTATATCACAAAAACTGCTTTTCTTGGTATGGGTTTTTTTTATCTGAGTGGAAGTTGAGTATGGACTCCAGGGAGTTATGTTATGCAAAGCGCAGATTTTGTTGTAACAACTTGTACCCTCGTTAGGAACTTTTTAGCAGTAAAGTATTTGATATCACTGAATCAATAGAGTGCTTCCAGCATAAACCTGGTCCTACTTTGGTTAGCTGCATTAGCCCCAAAGGCTAGAATGTTTCAATGTGCAGCCTCAAACCTGGGGCTTCATTATGATCAAAAAAGCCACTTATCCCAGCCTGTCACACTACAGGTGTTCACTGATCCAGGTTGGCCTGAAGCCTACAGCAGTACTTAACTCTCTGTCCACTCCCTATCATTGGACTGGCTGGATAGGTTCAGCAGACCCTCCACTTCTTCCATACAAACCACTGCACAGGAATGGGAAGTGTCTCGGCAATAGGACTCAAATTGACCCAAGATTGCTTTACTATTTCCTCTGGCTTGTTCCTCAACTCTACACTCTGATTGATCTCCTGGCTTTGTGACTTGGCTCACTTCTAGACCCCCCATTCTTAAAAATGATTTTTTGGCTTCCTGACCCTTGAAGTCTACTCATCCACCCTGACCCTGGTCAATGCCTCAATCTCCTAATGGCCTTATGGTTGGCTCCCCAGGTCCTGGGATAACGGTGTGTGCCAAAGAACTGACTAGTTGCTAACATAACACCCATCTTCAAAAAAAGGCTCCAGAGTCAATACTGGAAACTAATGAGCCTCCCTTTCATCCCTGGCAAGTTGGCAGAATCTATAATGAAAAATAAAATCAAGTCACATAAACAAATATGATCTGCTAGGGAAGTGTCAATGTGGTCCTGCCTCACCAATGTGCTAGAATTTTTTAAGGATGTGAAAAATTATGTAGACAAAAGGTTTCTGTTTGACATAATATAGTTGGATTTTCAAAACAAAAAAAATAAAAAAATATATATTTTTTAATTTATATATACATATATTTTCATCAGTGGCCTGGAAATGGGTGTCCACAATCTCCATGTTTGCAGGTGATACTACATTAGTCTGGATAGTCAAATCCCACAAGGAAAGGAGCTATAGCAAGATGTCCCTAAACTGAGTGTATAGTCAAAAAAATCCAGCAAGTGAATTTCAAGCATCCATAGATGCTTCTCAAGCAAATCCCTGGACGTCATTCTCCCCTTGTACTCAGCCTTAGTGAGGCTGCAGCTGGAGTACTGCATCCAGTTTTGGGCTCCACAATTCAAAAAGGACGTGGAGAAGCTTGAGAGAGTCCAGAGAAGAGCCATGCGCATGATCAGAGGTCAGGGAAGCAGACCCTACGA
>JAGPOW010000304.1:52825592-52873958 GCA_030014935.1 Caiman crocodilus | reverse complement strand
CATTGAACACCTTCAAGAGCAAAGTGGATGCTTATCTTGCTGGGATCCTATGACCCCAGCTGACTTCCTGCCCTTTGGGCAGGGGGCTGGACTTGATGAACTTCCAAGGTCCCTTCCAGCCCTAATGTCTAATGTCTATGAAATTCTATGTTGACCACTGCAAGGTAATGCACATGAGCAAAAATAACTTCAACTATACATACAGAATGCTGCTTTCTGAACAAGCTGTTATGACTTAGGAAAGAGACCTTGGAACCACTGTAGGCAGTTCTCTAAAAACACAGCTCTGGGTACAGTGGTGACCAAAAAAGTCAATAAAATATTGGGTATCATTAAGAGGGGAATTGAAAACAAAATGGAGAACATCATCTTGCCATTATACAAATCCATGTTGCACCCACTTCTTGAATACTGTTTACAGTTCTGATCCCTACATCTTAAAAAGAATGTAGTAAAATTAGAAAAGGTACAAAGAAGGGCAACTTAAAGGATCACGCTATGCAGCGTTGCCATACTAGAAGATACTAAAGAGACTCTTCAGTTTGAAAAGGAGAAGTCTGACAAGGGCCTATAAAACCATGAAGGGCATAGGTAAAGTGAATAAGAAACAGTTATTCATAACGTTTCAGGATACTAGAGCTAGAAATTAGGGGGAGACAGGTTTAAAGCTGACAAGAGAAAGTACTTTTTCACACAGCTCATAGTTAAGTTGTGGAGCTCATTGCCACAGGAGGTTGTAGAGGCAGATAGTATAGCCAGGTTCAAAAAGGGACTAGACAAATTCATGGACAGTAAATCTATTACTAGCTGTTGGAGATGTTTCCTCTAGCATCTCTATACCAATGATGGTAGATGTTCCCCACGACATTCAGATACATGGGGAAGTGCTAGCTACTGCTCTCTGTGCTTCCCTCTCCACCATTCCTTTTTCAGAGGTGGAAGGATAAGTCAAGAAAGTCTCCGTATACCTGCTTCTCTTCAGAACCACACTCCACCATGAAACTAAGTATAGTCCAATTTATATGTGGAAATAGTGTTAAGAAATGTAAAGTACAGTGTTTCCAATTTCATAGTAACAGCCAGCATTTTCTGGAAAGATGTTTGCACCTATCATTCACTTCACTGGGAGAAAAAACTCTTAACTGAATACAGAAATTGGCCTTAAATATTTATACATTGAATGTGCAGTCCTTCCTATTTAGTAAACCATACATCAGAGAGATAAAACTGTGGTGCTCTATTTTTATTTTATTTATTTTATTGTGGCTCAACTTCAATTTTCTGGTCTTTTTGCTTTTAAATCCAGAGGTCTTTGGTTCGGTGCCTAAGGGCATTACCAAAAAACACTGGCCCATGTGGGATTTGAACTTCTATATAATTACAAACTTCTTCAGCCAGGCAGAGGTGTATGGAATTTTCCAGATAAATAAAGTATTTTCTGAAAAGTACAGTTTTGGGTTGACTGAAATATTAAAAAATGATTTTCCCCTGCTAACATTATTTTAAACAATTTTTAGATTTTTCATTTCCAAACAATATTTTGGGACCAGTCATGTTTAAATAAAAAGAAATCTGGGTAAAAATCTTGAAAACTAAATGTTTTTTCAGGTTGAAAAAAAAGATTTGATGCTCGCATACAATTTTTCTTCACAGTTTGTTTTTCTTTGCTGCACTGCATATTTCTGTATGAAATAATAATAGATAGTTATCTTGTTTTCCACAAGGAGTTCATGAACTGGCTGCTGAATTCAATTTAACAGTCCTGAGCTTTTAGTTTAAAAAAGGAAAGGCTAATGTTATTAAAACAGGTAAATCCTGGTTTCAAGACATAGAGATATGAGAAAGCATCTTTACATTAAAAAAATAAATGTGATGCTTTCCATTACTGTTGCACTGAACTATTATATATTAAAACTTAATGTGAGCTACATAACTGGGGGATACAATCCCCTTCTCATATTTATCCACAATTTCCTCTCAAAACATATCTGAATAACAAACTTCAGATAATACTTACGGAAATGGGGCAGGCATAATCCCTAGGAATAAGACATTTCCCCACATACATTGGGTTCTATTTTGAGCATATACTTCACTCTTTCTTTTTCACTGTTTGCCTTTGAGCAATGACATATTTCATTTCTATCTGATGAGTCATTCAGATCATATAACCAAAACTGTATTTTCATTGACACTTGTTAATAGTACTTCACAGTATATTTCCTTTCAAGTGGATGGCCCTGAACACCCCACCCCCCATTCATACATACACATCTTTAGTTTATTTGAATTTGGTGATGCTTAGAGCTTAGGGTAGCTGGTACAAGTACAGAAGTACAAGTAATCCAGATGCTGAGACCCACATGCAGGTTTCTGGGTGATCTACATTGAAGACATAGCTATCATGGTATAGGTTCCCAGTATTTGGTTTAAATCTACGTTATAATGTCACAGTTTGGGTACAGCAATCTATTTCATAGAATTTAAGAATGGATTTTAAGAATGGAGTTTAAGAGTTTCCGTATCAGTAAGAAGTGCTAGAAGCCAGAACTGGATGTTAACTTGCAAAAACACCAATCTAGTGCTATAATGTATTTGTTAAGTGCTAACAATAAGCTAAATGTAATAGTAAACATGAAAATGAAATGTGCCCCAATCTGGAGAGTTCATACTTCATGATGAATTCTGCAGACAGCGTCCCCTACTCTCCTGGGCTCTCTACTGTCCTGGAGATTTTTTAAGGCTAAAGGTGAAGCAGTTTTCCATCTCTTACTGACTTTTAATGGGCATTGTGGAAAATGTCTCATATTATCCTCAGTGGATCAGCAGATAAACACAAGATTCTGCTCATGCAGATCCAGTTTCAGGCTCAGCATCTATTTGCTTGAAGGAACAATTCAAAAGGACTATTCAGGATATAATCTTATACTAGGTAATACATATTTATAGAGCTGGACCTTTGAAGATGTGGCAGACTGCAAAACCTAAGCCCACTGACTTAGACATTAACTCATTTCCAAGGGAAAAAAGAAAAATATGTTGATAAAAGTGTTATTGCAGTTTACTTGATAAATTAATGTAGTATTTAATTCCTTTTTTATATTTTTACTATATTCAGATTCTGTATGAAAATTCCTCTTGGACTTCACTGTTTACATTTGTAAAAAAGACAGTTACTATTTTGGATCAAATCTATCTCTAGTGCTATAGATTTCATGGAATTTAGACCAATGAAAAATATGACTCATTTTGAATTCTGATGAGCAGAACAGTCTAAGTATATCAAATGCTTATGATGGAGGTGATGTAGTTTCACAGTTTTCCACCAATTGTGGCTCATGTAAGAATGGGGGAAATCCATCCATCAGTAAAATTTCTTATTGCTTCAATTCATAACCATTCTGTAATTTAAATAAAACAACATACTATTTAAAAAAATTAGTATGTTGTGAAATTCTCAGGATTGAAGAATGATTTGTTTGATCTGATCTCCTTCCTTCCTTTTTTAATTCTTACAGGTCAAGAAATCTTTTACTATAACTAACAGAGCCAACTTGAGGAGGGTGCAGGACCTGGGGCAAATAAGCGTATGTGGGGTCCTGCCACTGCTCTGATCCCACGCGCCCCAGACTCCAAGAAGCTGCTGCCACCATCTGCAGTTGTGGTGGAAGTGGTGGTGGGGCAGGCGGGGATAGTGAGCTGCAGATGTGAAGCCAGCAACGGTGGCACAATCACTGCGGCTGCTCTGTCTAGCTCTGTGCCCTGAGTCATCCCCCCGCTCCCTTGCCCCCAGGACAGCCCTGATAGCTACTATCTAAATTGCTAACACACCAACCCCAGATGTGGTGCATGATACATACTGAAAGAGATTAACAAAAGCATTTAATGTTGCCTTGTACTTTATCATTTCTCCAACCTGGTGTGGAATTCAAATGGCACCAATATTTTCTCTTAAATGTCGGCTAAAAAAACCAAACCATTACTAATGCCAGGTTTTTGAAAAGTAATTTGTACAGTTAACTCTATGGGTTAGATGGATTGCTTTCTTTGCCCTTCTTCCAATATGCCAAGCACTAAATGTTGAATTTAGTAGGGAGCTAAGAATAAGTGGTAAAATGTAGGACAGGTCTCCATCCTGTAAGGAGGTCCATCCTTCAAGAACTACGACTGATGCTTGCAATATTGATATATACCTAATATAGTTTAAACACATCCTTGAGTAATACAAGCCTGGTTCTTATATTTGATTGAAGTGAGTTAATGAAAATATAACTTCCAAGAGTATTATCTTCTTAAACGGATCCTCTGCCTCAGCTCTGTCAGGAGGAGTGACATCAATTTCTAAATACAATTATTGGCTACATTTTCATTGTTTCTATTCAGATAGAATTCTGAAGAGCAATTGAGCTGCATCCAAAAGTTTTTGCTTTGATCTATTACTAAGGATCTGAAGATTAAATTATGGAATTACACTCAGCAGAGGTATTGGTATTACTGTTTGGATAAAGAATCAAGCTTAGGCTTGGTTAAAGATTGACAGTTAAATTAATTAAAGCAGAAGTTGTGAAAATACTTTTTCTACCACCTCAGAAATTTTCAGCACATGCCACTAGAGCAGAATGTAGACTCTAGAGATCAACTTAATGCTGCCAAAATTATATTGAGTGTGAAGGCATATGGTAGACTGACATTTTCTGCCCTGAAAAGATTCTATTAAGAAAAGGTCTCATCTGTGCAACATTAGACAGGCAGAGCTGGACGCAGAAGAGTAGATGCATACATGTGGGAGCCAGACTTGCCCAGGGACTTCATTTTTTTAAAGTATCCTCATCTATAAGAAGTGGTCAAATTTTTCCACATGAAAGAGCAGCAGAGATGGGATGAACAGCTTCTGTCAATGAAGCACTATTCAGCTGTGACATGTCAGGATGAAGTTTTACTTCCAGGCTAGAGGGCAAAATTGAAACTTTAGTGACTATGCACACAAAGCAGTGTCTCCCAGAATTCCCCAGGCCCTAGAAAAATGCCTTGCATATCTATGTTGACTAAGCAAACATTTCAACCTTTTTCAGTCTACAAGAATATCAGATTTTGGATTCACAGAGAAAATCTGATCTGTAAGTTTTTGTCTTGGTGCATGAACAATCAATGCAGAGAAAATAATTTTCAAATCAGGGGGACCCAAGTTCTCTAATTTAGATGGCCAGAGCAGCACTTATGGATCAAATGCCTGAATACATTCATAGTCCAAATACTCAGGTGACATACAGGGCTGACTACATATCTGACAGTTGTCATTTCCATTCCAGAAAGTGGCTGCAGATTCAACAAATGGTTATTAGGGTGATGGTATACATGAAGTCAAATGCTGCTACAAAAGGTACATGTGAAAATATGCTTAATCCTGTTGAGCCTAAGCAGCATAACTTCTTAATTTCTCAGTTTCTGTCCTACATCATTTTATGTGTATTTGAATAGGAGCTTAATAGGAATTAATGTGCAAATCCCCTATCTAATTTAGTAATTAAAAGATTTAGAACATTTTTCTGTATCCATATACCATTTTAAAATCCAGTTACTTTGTCCCTTCCATAAAAAGTGATGTCTGAATGGGATTTTCTTCAATTTTATTATTAAAAATTTGGCACCTATACTGGCAACTTATAGATGGAAGCTGATTGTAAGTGAATTTTTAGAGGAATGCTATACATTCCCAGGCTGAATGCATGAAAATAAAAGGCTGCGTTAACGCTACCTGTTAAAGCAAGAACAACATGCTATAATTGTGTTATGTTGACTGAAACTAGCAGGTGTAATTTCCTGCATACACCAATGTAAAGTCAGTATCACTGCATTCAGGAGAGTTTCTTCATGAACACTGACACCTTTTAAAGGAGTCAATGTGAAACAGCTGTAAAGGGACAATCAAAATAATTGCCGTGTCACTTAGAAAAGTCTTTGAGCTGTAAATTGCACTACAGAATATTTCCTGCACCAAGCTTTACTTTGTGCTGCAGGTGGCACACAATTGCATGAGGCAAGATGGCCTGGAGGAGGGGAGTGACCTGGACAGGCTAATTCAACAAAATGTTTTTGCATCATTTTATTGTCTATGGATCTGCACATTAGGGTTACCTTTAGAGATTTTGTATTTTGGAATAAGGGCTGAAGTGGTCTCTAATAACCCTTGAAGAATGAAGTCAAAAGTTGCTTGCCTTGTGCCTTCACTAGAAGAACTGAGGTTATGATTGGGAAGCCTCATGCAAGCACGATCCCCAATATGTTAACGTTAAAAAGGAAAGTTAAAAAAAGTTAACTGGATGGAGAAATGGTCTAATAACATTCTATACATGTGCGTGAAATGATCACAAGAGTTCTCTGCTATTGTTTCACCTAGTCTACTTCCTGTCTTTATATTTCTTTATAGATTAAATTGGGAACAATGCCAGTGCATAACAAATTGGTTCCAGAAAAGAGAGTTAAGATAATATGTAGGAGAGTTTCTCTCACAGCAGGAATTGCAGCTGCTCCTGTACTGAGCTCCCTTGACTAAAGCGCAGACCAGCTCCTGTTATTTTTCTGCTGCTGTTGCTGCTTCTCAAATTAGGCTGACAGCTCCGTTTCCATAGTCTAGATCTTTTCAGGCTGAGAAGCTCAGTTTAATCATCCAAAGACTGAACTGCTTGTGGAGCAGGTCAAATGTTATCTATCTGTAAGCATTTGATCCTTGAATAAGATGGCATGTCAGTTATGATTCCATATCTTCTTGGGAACAGACAGGTAATCAGAAAAACATCCGAGAAAAAAAAATCCCCAAAGGGACAGTTATTTTATGTGAAATGTAATCATTAAGATTGTGTGAATTATGCCCTAATTTTTTATTTACAAACCAAGATCATTACCCCTAGTGAAGCTGGGCTTCCACTAGTGAGTGCATTACAGTTGCTTAGCAGAAGCCACAATAATAACTACCCCTAGACTGTCTGCTCAAATAGCTATTAGTTTAACAAGGATAGGGCTATGAAGTTTGACACTGTGCCTACTTCAAACACCCCTGCCTAGCCTACAAATCATGTCTGTCTCTCTTCTCCTGCAGCGTTTGATGGGTCAAAGGGAGCGCTGTTATGGACATGCTGAATGGTGATTCTAATTTGCAAGTAACTCTTAAGATTCTTGGGGGATGCAGCTCAGACAGCAGCATTTGCCTAATTTTAACTGTTTTCCTCTGCTGTTAAAACTGAAGAATCTTAGTTTCCTCAGTTGCCTGGCATGTGTATTTATCACATTTTTAAATAGTTTACCTTTTAAATGAACAGTTTGCAGAGCACAACAGCAACAAGAAATCTTATTTGCCCTCAGAGGCTGGCATAAACCAAAATAAAATACAGTGACATATTTTGAGCTGAGATGTAGGCTTATATTGTTACTCTTCAGCTGGGAAAAAAATCAAGGTGGGACCATTAAATATGAGCTGATGAGAAATGTTTCTTTTGTTATTCAGCCACGATTTTATATATCTTGTGCAATGTAAGCAGAAAGAAAGTGGGTTCAAGTTTATAGTTTGGGAATCCTAAGACCACATAAAGCTTAAATAATGTTTTCTCGCTCAAGAGCCTGTGTGTATTGGGGATATGAGCTAGGAAATTGAGGCTGAAGTCATGAAGATTCTGAAACAGTCTTCCTAATTATAACGGGTCCTGTGGAAGGGTTGTCTGTGGAGGTCCTCCAAGGTCAATGGAGAATCTCTCCCAACTCTGAAGTCAAAGGTGTAGTAGCACAGTTCTGCACCATGGGCAGCTGTGTGGAAACCAGGGCAGTGCCAGCTCCTGCCATGCTAACTGGGGCGGCGTGATCATCTACTGCTGCAGCAATGGCTGCTTTTGCATCTTCACGATGCACACAAAGGTGGTGCCCAGGGCTGCTGCCCCGTTGGCCTCTTCCCAGCCTCCCATAGAATCTGAAGCACTTGTACTATTCCCTAGACTCTTTCATTCCACAATTTCACTCATGAGGTAGCTATTAAATAACCAATTAGATCTGTTAGGAAACCAGAATTCCCTCAAAAAACAAAACAAAACAATAACACACAAAAAAGTATGAACAAAGCACACAATTCCAAAATTTCAGGAAAAAAAATTAGGGCAACATTTTTGTTTAAGCTTATGTCAAAAACGATTTTTGATAATATAAAAATAGAAGACAGTCATTACAACATGCATCATCTCACGTAACTGTTTACATCATCATTATGATATAATAATTGTTTTAGTGTTTATTTTTATATTTGTAAAGCAGTAATTGGTATCGAAATTGGTGTACAAGTTGATGCTAGTCTTGCCAAATTATTATTCTAAATAGTATTGGAATAGGAAATGACAAAATATTAAAAATATTTTGGTCTTACTGTATTATAATTATATAAAAATGAAAATAGTTGAAATGAAATGTTTGCCTTATTAAATGAAGAATTGTATTGATCTATTTGTCAAATGTTGATGAAACCCAATAATGTTCAAGAAGACTGATTTTGTTGAATTAGCATTTTCCAACATAACAACTTTCTTGTCAGAAAGATTTTGACCAGCTCTATTGTTGACTGTTCACCAATGCCCACATTGTAATTTTCTTCAACCAGGTTAAAAGAAGATCAGTGCTAAGTCCAACAGGAATTTCAGTAGCTGTATGAAAGGATAATAACATAGAACAGCTCTCTCTCAAATTTGCCTAATCTATCTATATAGGTGAGGGATGGTCAAATTATATCCCATGGGCCAGATCTGGCCCACCAAGAAATTTTATGTGTAGCGGGGCAGCTTGGCAAGTGTGGATGATCCCCCTCCACTGGGTGCACAGCATGAGAAGTGGACTCAGCTTCCTGGTAGTCCTGGTGATGGCAGCTCCTTCTGGCTGCCGCTGCTAGGTTCACCTTTGCCGCCAAGCCTAGCCCCACTGCCTGAGCACTGTGGTCCATCTGCCCCACACCCACTACTAGGGACATCAGAGAGTGGGTGGGTAGGGCCTAGGACCCCCACAGGCAGGATGTACTTGGTTGTGCAGACAAGATGGAGCCATGGGCAGGGAAGTGACATTTAGGAGTGGGACAGCTGGGGCCGGGGCCAGAATCATGGGGCAGTGACAGTGTGGGGCTGTTTGAGGAGCTGACTCTGCCCTGGGGCCCCAGCCTCATGCTTTCACTGGCCTGTGATCCCAGCCCTGGCCCCGCTCATCCATCCTGCTCCCAGATGGCACTCCCTGCCTGCCTGTGGTTCCGTCCCATCCCTCCAGCTGAGTACACCCTCCCTGCAGGGGTCCCAGGCCAGTCTCTATGGAGACTCCAACCACCCACTCAGTCCAACATCCCCTCACTGGTCTAGTAATCTACCACTTAGGGAGTTTTGGGATTCTGTTGTCTCTGCCCTTTTTACTGCTTACTGGCTATTTGCAATGTTATAATTTTCTATTTGCTGAATGGAAGTTAAGGTATACAAATCTTTTGTCCTGAGGATGACCAGCTCAAAACTGACCCACTTGTCAGAAACTAATTACCAGAATGTTTGATAACCATATAAAAATGAATTAGTTCTGTTTTTAGTGAAGTAACAGAACATGTAAAGCTTTGCCTCAGTTACATTTTACTGCAGCTGCCTTCCTTTCTGCCTTCCTCTCTGAACATCCAAGTAAAGAACTGAAGCAATACAAATGTACGAAAAACCTGAGCCAAACTACAATATCACTGGATGTATCTACATGAGATGCTTAATGTGCAGTAGACTAATTCTACTGTGCATTAGCACATCATGGAAAAAAACATGCTAATGCTGTAATGCACAGTAGAATTAGTCTACTGTGCATTAAAACTGTGTACCTTTGCTACTGTGCAGTAGCACCAGCTACAGAGCATTTATGTAGTTCATATTAGAGGTGCTAAACTTAATGTGCAATAGCAAAGGCACATTAATGCATGTGCAGATGCACCCACTATCTCTAAGCAATCATGATAACTCTTATATACATGTATTAAAACTCCCTTTCTCTTCCAGGTACTGGATTGAAATTCAAAATTAATATGAAGAAACATAGATTTATAAAAGCAGAAGGATGGATTCCCGTGTTAATCTACTCAGCTCAAGCTCTTTGAGCTGCTCAGAACAAGCGAGCTTCTGCATGAGGTCAGCAGTATCTTGACGAGGCTTGGGATGTGGAAACAATGCTTTATTATTTACAGGAACTTATATGAAGAACTATGTTGTATTTACAGCAAAGAAGAAACATATTTTCTACTGCCCTTGTTGGGGTTTGGGGCCCAGCCTTGTTGCTGCCCTTCCACACCAGAAAGCTCCTGCTGCATCACCCAGACTGGCTCCTGGGATGCTACAATTTATGTTTCTAGAAGGACTTACTCTATGGCCCCAGTAGGTGTTAAATTAAAGAAGTGATTGGGATATGATCCATCATCCTAACTATCACACCTCTTGCCATGCCACACATGCATGACTGGAGGTATGACTGTGGGATCAGGGGTTAGATACCAATAATACCCTATTGCCAGTGCAGGGAAAACCTTGGATCATGATTTTGGGCTCTTCCTGCACCAGCAAATATCGAATTTGGGGCACTGGGAGCACTTATCAGCTGACTGGCACTGCCAGCCTCAGGAATGTTTGGAGTCTTTAAAGCTCAAGTGTGCTCCTGATGCTGGGAGTAGCCTTATGCTTCATTTAATGTGTGGTGGGAACCAGTCACAACGTTATTGTATATTTTGTATAAAAATTGTGGCTTATTCCCCATTCTATTGAGCTTGTAATTGCTTAAATATATGGCTTGGTTATTACTAAAGATATGATTAACTGATTAATCATGTCTTAAGTGTAATGTTTGCCAGGGGCCTATGCCATACAGTCAGCCATGATACTGGAAAATCTTTTTTTCTACTTTCTGCCTCCTAAGAACAATATGCTTTTTATCTGGGGGCATGTGAGAAAATACAGTGTTTATTAGAAGAAAAAATGGTGACATTGTTGGACCCAAACTTAATTAGCACCTAATCAGCACCACCCAATTAATGGCAGCCCCATTGGTTTGGTTTCAAGTGAGGTGATTTTTGGCCTCCCACTAGATAATGAATTGACTAGGCATATCTGTCATCACCTTATCAATCCGGCAATTGCTTGCACTATGCCCCACCTCCTACTCCAGGGACTGCTTCACCCACCAACAGCTCGCCCTCCTCTTCCCACCAGAGAGGCAGGTAAGTCAGTGGGGTGTGTGCACAATACAGGGGTTTAATCAGCCCTCAATTGAAGCAGTGTTTTTTAAAACTCATTGCTTCAATTTAGGGCCCCTGTTTCATCTATACATGCCCTTAGAATCAATATTAAACTTGGGGATGGGTATGAACTTTATTACACGAAGGGAAAACTTAATTTAACACTAGATTTCATCTCCACCGGGCAGGAACACAGTGGATATAGATCCCACTGGAGGTGATGATTTGATGGTGGCTTACCTTCTGCTTTAGGGAAGGGAGGAAAATGGAACAAAGCAGGAGAGGGAGGAAGAGTGGGCGATACTTACACTAAGGATAGAGGGCTGCTATGTATACACTATATGCACCCAGGGAGAAAGAGTCCAGGGAGCCAACCCTGGCCACTGTCACTGGGAGATCACGATCAGGAGACCAGCAGCAGTGAAGAGAGGTGGAGTTTCAAAGGTAGTGCTCATTGGGAATGAATGCCAGGTCTATCGTGGCCTCACTGTCAAGGATGTGCTCTCCCCGTCAGAGCTCCATGGTTGCAGCATAGCCCACTACGCAACACCACACAATGAGCAACACCCTACACCAATCTACCGATACACCACAAAGCCATTTCCATTTGATTCATTCCCCAAACTGAGAGAGAGAGGGGGAGAGAGAGACTTTCACTTTTTCTCAGGATCCTCTCAGCATACATGCACTAACAGGCCCACACTCCCACACAACATCAATTGCCCTCACTCACACACACCGAGTGTCAATCTCCACAAAACCTTTATAGGGGCAGTGCAACCAGCATGCTAGGGCTCTGCATGTGGTACACTTTGTGCATTAGGTACTCTACTCCAGCACCTTTAGAGCTAATTGGGCATGCCCCCAAGTAGGAAGCCACCCAAAGTTCAACACATGACCTTCTTAGGCTATGTGTCTGTATATGCTGCACAGGGGGAGCTAGGTGACAGTGCCATGGATTCAGGCTTGACTTTGCCTCCAACAAGATAAAAGAGTGGTATCATAAGAGGTGGCCTTGTATTTGCATGAGCTTACCATGTAGTGGTAATATGAGCTGGTATGATATAACAGGTAGAAAATTCTCAACATTTCAGATGGGAGGAAAATAAGGAGCATGGAGTCAGCCATCTTCTCTGACAATGTCTCACAAAGGCAACAACCCCAGCTGATTAAAGTAGCAAAACTCTACAGCATAAGGCAACTAGAACTGAAGGATTTATAACAGTGTTACTTTTTCAAGCAAGACCTGCAACAAAAAAGGCACAGAGACTAATAAAAAAAAAATCTATTATATTACTATTGATTATTTCTTTGTTTGGCTGGTGAAAAATGTGGGAGAAAGTATAGCTTAAAAAGTCAGTTGGAACAGTTGATTTGTTGTGCAGAAGTTCATGTTACATGGTGTCAATCGGTTGTAACTCAGACACAGAATGAAGTGGAGCTCTCTCAAACTGCTGGCTCCAAGTATTTATTGAGCACCCTGTTTATCTATAACTGTGAATTTGGGCCATGTAGCCAGGCTTTTCTGAAGTCCCAGCCTTACTGGACAACAGCATTGTGAATAAACAATTAAATAATGTCCATCTCTCTAGGGTTCTACTTAGGTACTGCTGTTTTTCCAGAGTAGCAGCTCCAGGGCTTCCTCATGGAGTCTCCAGGCAGGACTCAAAAGCAAACAAGCTGAAGCTGCATTATTATAACCTATGTTTGCTTTTAGACCTGCCCATTTCCCATAGTTCTTCATTTTCTACAGAATACTAAACCTACAGAAATACATACTCAGAACTGCATGTATATTTATAAGGCCAGCCAGCTCCACTAGCTTCAGCTAACTCCTGTCTTATCACTTACTCATAGGACCCTTTCTCAGAGAGGAGGAATATTGCTTTTTTAAAAGCAGAGCACAACGCCATCACCACCTCACCTTTCGAGCCTGTCTTTATCACCGGCATACTGAATTACTACATTTGTGGCTAACACCAGTTCCTACCTAAGCTGAGTCTGAATTGAACCAGCCATATTCTTTAGATGCAACTTTGCATATTTAGATGTATCAAGATGTCAAATGAGCCATCGCACTTATAAGCCTTTTTTTCAGTTTAAGTGAGGTTTATATGCTCCATCATAGGCCCATAGATACAAACTGTGATCCTGTAGTTTTAAGAGCCTACTTTTATTTTTCTCATTTAAAAACTGTGGTTCTTAACATTCAGCTCTGCTCCACAGCAGTTCGCAACATAGCCTAAGCAAGCAAACATATAGACAGTTGGAATGATCTATCAAAGGTGCATTTATATGTACAATTACTGCACATGAATAAACTCTGAAGCTTATTACTCCAGAGTTTTTTGCTCCCAGGCATGCCATTTGAAAGTGACCCTGGGAGCATTTAACTCGGAGCAGTTGCCTTCAGAGTTTATTCATACACAGTATATGGAGTCCAGCCAGAGTAGCCCCATCTGGCAGAGGGCCCCAGGGTTCAGTCTGCCATCCCAGAGCTACTTCAACTGGGATCAACATGCTACAGAGGGGTTGGTTGGAGCACAAGGATGCTTCAGCACAGGATGGAGCCCCTGCATTAAAGCACCCTTGTGCCTGAACCAGCCGGTTCAGTTGTCTACACATGCACTGCTACTCACAAAAAAAACTGCAGAAAGGTAGTACTTGTTTTTACACATACTACCTTGCTGTGGAGTGTATTAGTTCCCTGCATCCTAGTAGGGGTGCACATGTAGAAACTGAGCTGTTTACTGTGGACCTATTTAGTCAGCTCTGCAGTAAACTTCTCATGTAGATGCATTCAAGGACTAGAATCTTGTTCTCTGCACAGCAAAGACCATCTTCCTTGTACAACTTGGACATGTCAAACTAAAGATGTTGTATTGCATTTTGAAGTTTCTCAGTATTTTGTCACAATGTTCACCTTTTACAAAAACATTAAAAATCCCCTAGCAGCAACAATTATAACAGAATCATTTTCATCCCACAACAAGCAATCTCTTCAGAAGAAATTTGAGCAAATGGGCCTTGCAGGATACCTTCAGGGTACTGTTTATTTCAGTTACAACACTTAAATGGACTGCTGTACTTACAGAACATTAATAATATACTTATACTATTAATAATAGTGCTAGAAACTGCGATTAAAGCGTTACTGAACTGGCTACTAGACAGTTCATCACAGCCTATCAGTTCTGATTCATCCAACTTTGTAAACTTCAGGAAACAAAAATACGTATGTTGGATATCTGTGTGTCTGAAACATCATCCTATTAAACTGTTGTTTTCTCATGTGAAATACACAACTTCTCTGCATGTATTTATGTGCTGGCCCTCTGCAACACACAAAGGAGCAGTCATGAAGAAACACCTACTACAGAAATGGGTTTCCACACAGTCCTAAATGCACCAGTGTGAAGTAGAATGATGACACATATTAGGAAGAAACTATGGCTAAGTGCAGACATTCAAAAAGACCGAGGCAGAATCAATGAAAGTTACACAGTTTTCTGTAAGCAGTGTAGGTAGGTCGGTAATGAGAAGGACACACATTCACCTTTTGCTGGGGTGGGGGTGGGGCACGCAGTCCGCCTGCACAGGTTGGGGGCACTCTGGCATTCCTCCCAGTTTTCCCCGTGTGCTCCTCAGGCTGCCAGAGACTGCCAAGCTCAGCCGAGCACCCAAGCCACCCCTGACTGGCCACAAAGGAAGCTGGAATGCTGGATGACAGTGACCTAATTTGATTCAATAGGGGATCTGGCAGAGAAGCTCGATGCACTGGTCAAACCTAAATTGCCTAGATTTATGTGCACATTGATCCAGGTCTATCTTAGACTGGATTGTGTCATTTTTAGACTAGTCTCTGTGTGTCAAATTTCTGTTGTTGTGTTACAGATTTAGACTGGTTTTTGATCGCTTAGTCCATTACCTGCACCTGGCCCATGGTATCTATATTTCCATGGATTTAATGTGCCTAAACCAGAGGAATAACAAGCAAGGCGTGTACCTTGGGCAAACCCTGTGGGAGAATGGTGGGGTAGGGGGGAAGGAGGGGGAAGGTGCCATTGAGTACTGGTGAGGCAGGGATTCTGAGACGTGTAGGTGTGCAGGAGTTTTACCTATGCCAGGGACTCAAGAATAGTCCGTGGCTGCTGCTGCTGCTACTACCACTGCTGCCACAGCTACAGCAAGGTCTGCCTGCCCTGGCTGTTGCTCTTAAAGCAGAAACATGGTGTCCACCCATCTAGCTCCTGATGCAAGAGCAATGCCATAGCTTTTGCTGCTGGGGCACAGACTGTATGAAGTTGGGGTGCCCTTTTGATACCCCTCCTAAATTAGCAGCTGGTGCTTTTGCTCACCCATTCCTAGTTATGTTACTGGCCTAAAAGAGGTTAAGTAGCATGGAGATCCTCAAGTGGTGGCTGCAAGGGAAGAGGTGGCTAAATGCAGTCCCATACTCTGGTTCACAGTCCTGCACCAGTTTGGGTACCCACAGTGGCCCATAAAGTGGGTTGGGCTCAGATTTTGCAGTTTGAGTGTGGGTTAGAAAATAAGCCTCACTATGGTTTGTGTCTAATTTGCAAGTAGCCAGCCAGGCAAGAGGCAAGTCAGTTAATTAACACCCTCTTCAATTAAGTGGCTGTTAAAAGCCAGTTATTAAAATCAGCATGCTCAGAAGCATGTTGATGTCACTAGCTGGGGCTGGGATTGGCTGCATTTCCCCCCTCATTCCCAATTCCCCCCCACTCCAGAAATGAGTAGCTTCCTGTGCTTTTTTGCTCCTGGGTAAGCATTTTTTTCCTTGTCTCTGGGATGACCCCAGAGACTGGTCACCTCTGCACAACCCCAGGCAAGGCAGCATGCTCAGATGATCACTTCTCTGTGCTTTTTGGCACCTGTACAAGTCAATTTTTTCTTGTCTTCAGGCTAACTCCAGAGACCCAAAGGTGGGTTGGGTTGCGGGTAAGAAGACTTGCTAATGTGAGTTGAAGGTTTGAGTCCAGTTCTATAATATCGGATGCAGATTGGAAGCAGGCCTTTAAAATCAGACCCACATAGATCTCTACTTTGGTTCCATGCTGGTGTGCAAAAAAATAATTTGCATGAATATTTACAAACTTAAACTCAAATAAATCCAATATTGTCAATACTATCATAAAATAGCTTGATTTGAGTTTTGGCCAGAGGTAGGTTCTTTCTTTTTTTTTTTTTAGGACTGTCAAATGATTAAAAAAATTAATCACGGCCAATCATGAGATTAAGAAATAGTTGCGATTAATTGCAATATTCATTATGAAGGTAAACAATTATAGAATCCCATTTTTTACAACACAGAATGCAAACTGTACAGTACCCACAGACCCCTGGCCCTGCCGGTGCCCCTCACTTCCAACCCAGGCTCTGCCAGTGCCCCTCACTCTGAATCCACAGCCCCCAGTTCATAGCCCCTATTCCATTTGCTGCCCTCACTCCTGACCTGCAGCCCCCTGGCACTGCTAGTGCCCCACAGTTCTGACCCACAGCCTCTTGCTCCCCCAAACTATGTTGGTGCCCTTCAGTCCCAACCCATAGCTTCTCAATCCCTGCTTCTGTCCCTTACCCCAAAATTAGGCCCATGCAGAGCTCCCAGAGCTCAGCTGGCATGGGAGCCTTGGCTGAGGGAAGGAAGGAAAGGAGGGCAGACCAGGGCACAGCACTTACCCCAGGCAGCTGCAGTAGCGGCACACAGGTGGTGGGGAAGCCTGGTGGGGGCATCAGCTTAACGCTGTTTCTGGGTGCAGGGGAAAAGTGGCCCCTCCCCCTTACCATTGCTGGCCCCCCTGCTGCAGCCACCCAGACCCCATGCCCAGGCTGCCCTATGGCTCCTCTGCACCACCAGCAGTGCCCTGCTGGGTGGCCCAGAGGCAGCAGTGGTGGACAGGCACTGCAGGACAGCCCAGGTGCAGGCTTCAAAACCACATGTGATTAACATGTTGAAAAAATTAATGTGTGAATTGGTATTTGCATTAATCATGCACGCTAACACAGATTAATTGGCAGCCCTACTTTTTTTTTCTAAATTAATAGCCAGCATTGGTACACTAAGGTCCCTCTTTCCTACTTATGGCAGAATAAAATCTTTGCAATTGATTTACGAAGCACACAATCTTTCTATTTATTCAAAGTGATTTTTTTAAACCTTCTCCTTTTTTATCCTTTAAAATTTTAGAGATTTATCTATATTAAAAAACTGTATAAATATAGCCTTTGGATAGAGCTGCAGAAGGCCATGTCATACTTAAAAGCTAGTCTATATCTCCAAACAATACAATTGGTTCAATAAAATATATCACTTACAAAAATTCTTGCCTGTTTTCAACCTTTGATATTCTTTTTATTTGAAATAGAATAGAAAAAAAATCAATGAGATAGATTTTTATTTCTGAGATAAAATTTGTGCAAATCTTCATTCATCTTGCTAGGCAAACACTGTGGGTAAGTGCAACAATAAAGTGAGAGGGTGTCAAAGTCAGTCTCAGAACAACTTAAGGACTGAATTACCATACTTTTAACTTGAAAGAATTTGTGTATTACCATTGGCTAAGACTAGCTTTGGTTATAGTTTGTTTACTATAGGAAGCTTATAATCTTTTCTACCATCAGTTCCATTTGAGAGGAACTAAATTGATAATAATAGATACTGGGGATAAAAGTGAAGTAGCATCTGATCTCGGCCTCTTGAAGGCTCAGATCATATATATATATGTGCATATTAATGCACTGCAGGTCAGAGAAGCCCTGGCTGGCAGGAGACCCCAGGGGTAAGCCTGCCGGGCCAGAGCTGCTTTATGCATCTTAACATTCTGTGGACGGGCTGGCTGGGACACCAGGGTGCTTCACTGTCTGGCTAGCCAGCAAGCATCTCCTTCACTGAAGCACCCTCATGCCCTAGCCAAATGGGGCAACATCTACATGTGCAACTGCTGTGGAATTTCTTATTTGTATTACTCCTGCTGTGGAGTAAATTAGTTTACTCCAGCCTTATAGGGATGCACATATAGACACAAGATGTTTAATGCACAGCTAATTAGTAGGGGTGTGCAAAGTGTGCCCTATTCAATTCAGATTTGGCCTGAATTGGGGACAGTGATTCAATTTGTTGATTCAGATCACTGTCCCTGGTATGTATTGGCTGAATCTGTATCTGAAGATTCGATGCTGATTCAGAGAATCAGTGATTTGGCCATAGACACAGCATTAAATGTTTTTTCTACATACCTCAAGGTAGTAGGTGTGGCTTGTGAATGCTGCACTGCTGGGGTGCATGGTGGGACCCCTCGTGCTCAGTAGCAAACCTGGAAGTAGACCAGAAGTGCTTCTGGTCCACTCCTGGATCCACTGCCAAGCATGATGGGGAGCCCACCGTGCTTCTGTGGGATGCTCCATGGGCCTCAGCATCACATTATTCATGAGCTGCCTGCTACCTAGAGGTATGTAGAAAAAAAAATTTAAAGCTGTGTCTATGTCCGAATCACCAAATCTCTCTGAATCAATTTGGAGGGTTCTGATTTGATTTGGAGAGATTAAAGGGTCCACTGATTTGATTCAGATTTGGAGATTTAGCCACTGAATTGGGATGAATCTCTGCCAAATTGAATCAGGGACCGAAGCTTCACATAACCTTACATATTAGTCTACTGCACAGTAAACATCTCTCGTAGACTTGCCGACTATATGCTAATTTGCTTCATTTGCTTCAATTTGCTGCATGTAAATTTTTGTTAAATTTACTTGCTGTCTTTTTGGCCTCCTCTACAAATTACAGTTATTACTCAGTTATCTGGTTAACTGTGCAATTGAGACCAGCTACAGGCATAGTACCTATCACACCAAGTTCCAACCAGCTACCAAATTAGACCTCAAAAACGTGTACTAATTTTATAGTTGATGGCATTCCAGCTTTAAGTTGCACATGTAGCAAGGCCTGGCCCTGGAGCTGGGAGCCACAGCTCCCATCAACTGACAGGGCTCCCACCTGCAGGAATTCACCATACACAGCTGGGGCTGGGAGTCCTGCAGCTGAAGGAGCTCTCAGCCGTGGCAGTCCCTGTCAGATGCAGACTCTCAGTCCCAGCAGTGCCCCATGGCTGCCAGGACCCAGAGTCCTGCAGCTGTGTATACTGGATTCCAGTGCTGTGGAACACTGTTAGGACCCAGCATCTGAATGTATGAGACTCTGGATCCTGGCAGCTGTGGGGTGCTGCTGTGATCTCCCAGCCCTGGGGTTGCATGAGCACCCCCATGGTTGTGGGCCCCCTCAGCTAAAGGGGCTTCCAGCTATGGGATCTTGATTCTTTGTGATGCAGGGGAAGTGGGGGATTGTGGTCTCCCTGCACCAACCATAAGGGAGGAAGGGATCTAATGCATGATCCCACAATTGTAACTCCTGCCTACATTAGATCTCATTGTGCCCTTACCTGTATGTGTGGAGGGGCTGTTTATTGTCATATTCAAAGCACCTCAACAACCACAGAGTGTAAAATAAACCTGAACTGTAGATTATTACAGACAGACAGGATTTTTGACATGCAATATTGTGAGTCAGAGGAGGACCCTTCAGATCCCAACATTTATCTTGCAATTATCACTCAATACTTTGTGACATGCCATGCGTTCAAGCAATTTGTCATGTGATAAAAATCATGAACTAAACACAAAAATGTTACTTATTAAATGTAAAACATCTTTGGGGCTGAATGTGTGGCATATTAGTTTAAATGGCTCATGGGAGCCCAGAATTAAAAAATCTATTTGTGGTATCCTTTGTGCTGATTCCAAGTATTAAGGCAAAAGTAATGTTTTATTTTTATACATAATTTGAAATATATTGTAGTTTTTTTGGAGTATAGGGTAGTAAAATCATAAAAAAATTGCAGCACTGCATGTCTTTAGGCTTCCCCTTGCTTTTCTTGGAACAAGTTTCACTAACTTTGGGGTTTAGCTAGCAGTAAAATTCTCCAAAATAGGGACAACCTGAAAAAGGGAACACACAACTATTAGCGGGAATCTGATTGTCCTGTCCAACCCCCGCCCTCACACAGCCCATTGTCGCAGTGGGGAATTCCCCAGCAAACATGACCAGAGTGGTGAAGCCTAAGAGGTAGCCCTACCAGTGATTGGGGGCTTGATGTAGGCACAACCAGGACACCTGAGGGCTGGTATTTACCTGCAGGGTTGGCGGCCACGTGGATAGCATGCCACCCCAATTCATCAGTTCCTGCCAGCTGTGGATTCAGGTAGGCTTTTAGCCAGCTGCTTTTGCCAGTTGTGACTAACTGCAGCAAGCTAAGATTGTGGCTGGCTGCACTATTTTCCCACCGATAGACTGTGGCTTGACTATGCTGTAAGATCTGGTTAGTGTATGGATGGGGTGTGAGGGGAGGAGGAGCCCCAAGGACCAGTAACTCACAACACTCATGAGAATAACCACAAACAACTGAGGATCCTCCCTCTTTTCTTAAAAAAATCAAGATGTGGTGGGTGAGTTGGAAGGTGTGCCTTATGAGTGCGAGTGAGTGAAAGTCAAACTGTCTGGCGCCCAGAACTGGCACTCAAGAGGCAGGAGAGCCTGGTCCCAGCAACAGAACCAAGTCAGGCACTGCCTTCCACACCCATCATCAAGCTATTATTGGTGCAAAGGTCATGTACAAGTGAAAAGTTAGTTGGAAAACATCTCAGAATCTCTAAGTTCAAAACTGAGGGAAACAAGCCATATTTTATTATTACTGGTATGAAGAATAGAATTGGGACAGTAACTGCTTGCATTATTTTCTAATACTTGATATTTCCTCATGGACAGGAGAGTTATTATTGCTTGACTACTTGGCAAACATCCAGGGTAAAAGAAACAGGACAAGAGAAAACATATTTAATGACCTCATGACTGCAACCTAGCAGAAGGAGAAGGAGATTACAGCAAAAAGGGGAAGTTTCCTTCATTATATGAAGAGAGAAAGTATGAGAGGGAACAGTCTGAGAGGTTGTCAAGAGATTGCATTAACAAAGGAAAGGATACCTAATTGTAGCTGCAACAAATGACACAAAGACACACATACCTACAGTAGAGTATTGTTGTGCTTTCTTCCAATATCCAAGCCTACTTAAGTCCTTCAGCTCATTGTAAAAAACTGCGTTGTTAGAGCATCCCTTTGGTTTCCTAAATAAAAGGTGTAGTCCCACCCCTTCCCATACCACAATCCCATAGAAGAGCATCAGAGCAGGTCCTTCCCATGCCACAGCATTCCCCAAAATACAGGCAATAATTATGAGCTCTCTAAATTTCACATATTTGTGACACCAACAGAAGAAATGTGCAAGTGTAGCCTCTTTTCAAAATGAGTCCATCTTGGAAAGGTCACCAAGACCCCCTTGAGCATACCCAGTGTGCACCAACATTGGTGTCTGGTGACCATATTGGGCAGGCCACTGAGGTCAAGGAGAGTAAACACTATCCTAGTAGCTGAGTTGGTGCATGTGTAAGAGTTGGGGCCCAGAAGTGAGCTTTCTGTGAGAACACTCTGTGAATAGGGGCAGAGCCTGGTTGTCTGAAATGGACTGCCCTTTGAAAGTTTAATAACTTTTCTCTCAACCAGAGAATCACATATCCTGAAAAAAACAATTAACAAGCTCATTGGATCCATCCAGAGGCTCCAGAGGAGGTGGATTCATACCAAACTGAAAGCAGCTCTCAGGAGTTTGAATAGCTTCAGTGAGAGAGCAGTGGATTCTGCATAAACTGGTGTTGCAGGTACAAATGCCAATAACTGAGCATTATGGCCTGAAATAGAACTCTGGCTTCCATCACGAATTAGGACTCCTTTTATGCTCCTGCAATCTGGTAGTACTTTTTGGAAAAGTTAAACCATATGTTCTCAAAACATGGCCTGCGAGCCCCTTTGAGGCAGCCAGCTACCCAAGACTGCCTCTCTGAAGTGGCCCCTGAGGGATGAATCTTTGAGACCCTCTACTTAAGAGCAATACTCCTGGAGAGTGCCAGTGATCTAATGGAGAAATCCCCTTACTGCCCAAGTTGTCAGGTGCTCTTACAGGGATTACAGCCAAGACTAATCACTGAGTCAGTCAAACCTACCAAAGGCTCTAATTGTCAACCCTAGCCCAGCACCTTGCTCTGGTGAGAAGGGGATGGTTGCAGCAGTAGGTTTTGCTTCTTCCGAATAGGTCAGTAGAGGGTTGTGTTGCCTATTTGGAAGCATACTTTATTCATGTGTTCCTGTGCAAATGGCTGTCCTGGGTTTTGTCACTAGAGAAAAATGTTTGTTATTATTGTGCACTCTGCTACTATCCTATTGGGTCTCCTGGGGATTACAATGATGGGAGCTTCTTGTGTAGATGAATGCTAGTAAAAGCCCTCTGCCCATATACAGCTTGTTCTGAGATGAAAGAGATAGATTTGCTTACAGGTCCCCAGAAGAATCACTGGCATTCTGCTTTCTGTCATCCACCCACCCCAATGCCCAGTGGAGTTGAACTGAAAGAGGCAATGATGGAAATTTTAAGAAAAAAATCTGTTGCTGACATCTTTTATCTTGACCCCATGGCATCTTTGCTCTGAGACCAAAAGAAAACCCACAAACAAATCAACTCCCCCCTGCCACTCCAAAATGAATTACTGCATGATCAGAATGCAAAAACATGCATAAACCCATTTAACAAACAATTTATTAAATAAAACTCATGTATCTTCTTGTTTTAAGTGACATCAGTGACCCTGAATATTAAATATTAATCTATTTTTTTGCCTGGCAATGCTTTTTAAATTTGACACATTATGTATGAACATTCTGGGTTTTCCATATTGAGTAGCCGTGAGTGTTCAGTAGTTTTTATTCATATTTTCTATATGCTGCATTGCCCTACGCATCAAATATGTAACACACTTATTTTAGCCACTGAAACACTTAAAGAATTCTTTAAATCATTTAAAAAAAATTTCACATGTCACTTTTATTTCAAGTAACTGAAAGACAGTATGACCCTAGGCCAACTATTTATTTTAAAATATTGGTCTAGTTTTAGCAATCTTTCCTCAAACCTTTGAGCACTCACACAAAGGATCAATCCCATGGAATTCAATAGGATTCTGCATTTGTGCAGAGTTGCACAAATAAGACCCACTGTTTTTTTCTTAGGGCCACGTGTCATCATATTAACACTGAAAAGTAACTTCATCATTTTGAATTACTCAGTCAGGTATTTCTCAGTACGAGTAAAAACAGAAGTTATAGCAATTTAATTTTCACTCACTGTGAAATAAGAGCAGGAACAGGAACAGTTACCATGGAGCTGACACAGTTAGTTCCCACCTTTTAATTCACTGTAACTTTTTAGTTGGTTTATACCCTCAGTCTTTTACTTATGGTACAAACTTGCTTAATGGACATAAAAATTGCACAGTGCATTCTTTTTATCCATATTGCAAATACAACAAAAAAGAGGAGTCTTTTACATTATGTCTTCACTACAGCTGCTTGTGTTTTACAGTGAGATAGTTACTTTAAATTATCTCTCAGGGCACAAAATCCTAACAGAGACAGGCACTATTTATTTTTCCTCAGTAAACCTAGTCAAGGTAAAACTCACATATGTGGGATAGTATTGGTTTCAGTGACCTACATGCAGGAGAAGAAAAAAAAAATGCTTTGTTCTGTATTGAAATACAGCAAGATAGTTATTTTACGGCAAAAAATGTACCTTGTCTAGAAGCAGCAAGAGCCCTGGTTACGGCTTTGGGAGCTGTGCAAAAATAGCTGCACTGCCACTGTTAACAGCCTGAGAGTTGGTGCCTTCTCATGCATCGTGGCTGGCCAGGTCACAAAGATGCCCTGTTATGCCCAAGCAAGTACTATATCTATGCTATGAGTGCAACAGTTCAGTGGAGATTCATTCAGTGGAATTTTAGATTTTTCTTCACCTTTTCAGAAAGCCTATCAAGTAAACTTAGAAGGTCTCATATCACAATACATTAGCTCACCCATCTGGAAGAGGGGTTAATGATATCTATCTTTTTTGTAAACTTCTTTCAAAGGCTGGTATCAAATGATGATGTAAAACCCAAGTCCTATATTATTATTATACGGAAACATGACTATATGGAATGATCTGCATTTAGCTTGCCAGAGCTCACCAACAAGTTATCCAAGATTAACCAGCAGCCTTTTCACAAGAGAAATTGGTTTCACAATCTGTAAGGAGCTTCTTTAGGCCTTTTAAGTAAGAAACCAAGCTCTGAGTTTGAGTTGAAATCTACAGTGCATTAAAGCTAGTTTGATTTATAACAACAATTTTTGTAATTACTATTTCTACTGAGTTATAAGAATGAATTAACTATCTAGTATTTGTGCCACAAAAATGTCAGACTTGAGAAAAGGTCATTATAGTTAAACTATAGCCAGAGAAAAATTGTGTCATACTGAAACTGTAAAAGCTCATTGGGTTAGGATAAAATGAAGGATGAGTCTTCAGAAATATATCATAGATTGCATCTCTTGATTCCATTTAAATCAACAGAAGTTATGTTAATGAATTAGGTAGGCATAGGGGTTGGTCCACTGTGAGTAACAAGGAGGAAGCACACATTCTCAGAACAGCTGAGAATAATTTTCAGAATCTTTTTCTGTTGGAAAAATAATGTTATGCCAAAAAACTATCACCTAAGAATCTTTGATATTTGCAGAAAATATGTTATGAATTAGCTTATTAGAAACACAGGATCTTCACCATTGCCCATCATCTGTAATTCCTGTAATAACTGATTTCATCTTCAAATGAAGCACATCAAACAGTGATCAAAATCTCCTTATGCTGCAATTGAGCAAATGGGTCCTTCAGAAAACTATTGCAAAAATGTGAGTTTGGGATAATCTTAGATGAAGCATGAATGAAAAAAAGGTTGCCGGGACATGGATGTCCAGATCTAGGGCCCAATCAGGGATTGAGGAACTAACTCAAGTCAGGATGGGTGATTAGAATCCAGGGGACCAACCAGGTTAGAGACCTGTGAGGACAATCACAGCTTGAAGTCTAAAAGTATGCTGAGTCAAGAGCATTAGAGGAGATGGAGAGCAATGTTACCAATGAACCGACTCAGGAAGCCAAAAGATCAAGCCTAGCTAGAGGAAGCGGCAGAACGGTTATGGGTTAGGTAAGATCCCTATTGCCAGAGTGTTTTTTTCTTTCTGTTCTAGGTTTTATATGTGGGAAATGGAGGGTCAGCTGACCCTAGGTAGCAATTTTGATGACAGGGAGTAACTGGAGGGATCAGAATGGGGGTCAGGGAAGGGTAGTTGACTGAGCCCTCCGGTTTAAGGTGGTAGCCTGACAAATCCCTAAAAATAGATCAGCACAAGCAAAGGTTAACACAGAAAGAACAACCTTCATTCCTCTCCAGCCATTTTTCTTTGTCTTGGTCTTTCCATGTTTCTTCTTCCTCCTTGGCTGGAACAGTGAATTTTCCCTCCTTTTCCAAACTACTGAAGATTATCATCTATCATAGATACAGTTTCTGAATGATGAGATTTCCATGTTGTAAAATAAGATATGTACAAAGAACTCCATCCAAATTTCCTCATGCCGAGGAAAGATGATCTCCTTACTTGGTCTTCATCCTTCTTTGAGCCCCATAAGAGAAATGCTGGAGAAAATGGGGCCTACAGGATATTTGAAAGGTGAACTCGATTGGACAAGCTGGGACAACCTTTAAGTCTAGCAGCTCATCTCACAAATCAAAACCACATACAAAGTGCAAAACAGCATTGCTTCTATTCCCCACACCTCACTGAGAAGTATAAAGCATGCAATGGATGTAGAATTAGATCTTAAACCTATATTAAATATAGCAGTAAGGTTTGACATGTGATGAATGAACACCACTGCCACTTTTACCGCATATATTTTGCTATTCTGGCATATTTTAAAATGCCTTTCTTTTTTAAAAGGAAGTGGTGTTCAAATTTAATATCTACAAATTAGAATAGAAAGGACTGGTTATCAGAATGGAGGGAGCTCACATGAACTCCAATTACTAAATAAAAACACAATTATTAACTAGACAACTGCTAAGTGATGGATTGATTGATTGGTTGCCTACTGATGATGATTTTCCAGGCCAAGTCCAGTGCTTCCTGGAAGACAACCATAGAAAATCCATGCTTACATCAAACAATATTTGGTCCCCTAACTGCCAGTTGTAAAACTTAGTTATGCTAACAAGGATTCTGTAAGGCTGTAGTGGGAAGAAAAATGCAGACTCACAAGCAGAAAATTACAAAACTGCAGAGTTGACTGAAAATGTCTTTATAGTCTCCATATTTTACATATCAATATTTTCCTATTGTCTAGCTCCTGGTGAAAACTATTTCTCATATCTTACAGGAGTAGAAGTTCGCACAGTTTTAATTTGTAGTGTATGTAATAAGTTTTAAACACACACACAGATATGAAAATATTTTAAGGAAACAAAACTAAATATGAAATTATGCAATCCAATTTCAAACAGCCATTTGGGGAGGTTAGACTGAATTTAAAATGGCTAGTTTAAGGTAAATCAGGATGGGGGATTAGTGAGGTCTGTTTGTGGGGAGGTTGGTGAGGTTTGAGAGAGTGTGTCAGTTTCTCAGAGGAGGGGGAGGGTTGGATAGTCTGGAGTTGCTGGTGGCTCTGTCGGGGGTGTTGATGGGATGGGGAGACTTTTTCTCTCCCAGGACCAGGGGCTAATTTTAGCCCCCCGACCTTCCTCACCCCTAGACAAACAATCTCCTATCTGGTGAACCCCTCACCCTGCATGCCCCTCTAACCACCCTGAATTACTTCCTCAGCTCCTGGCACCAGCAAACACTGGTAAAACAAGCACTGGGAGTGGCTTGCGGGTTTGGTGGGGTTGGTGGCCTTGAGGTGCGGGGGGGCTGGCTGGTCCACAAAAGGGAAGCTTCCATTTGGGGGTGGGGCAAAAGGCTGGGGGTTAAAAGTAGCCTGGTGCTAGGGTGGGGGGTGGAGGGGCTCACTTAGGAAAAATGATGCCCCAGGGGTTGTTTTGGGAACTGTACAGGAGGTCAGTTAGATTGGTCTCACTGGACCCGATCTAAGTTAGACTACCTCTGAGGCAGGGTTAAATTAGATTGAGTCAGCCATTTTTAGACTGTTCTGACCTTCCTGAACTTCTGTACTGTTTGAAGTTAGATTGACCTAACTATCAATCCAAGTGTAAGTTCTGCACCTGAGTGAGATAAAATATATCAGGTGGCCATTTTTAACATGATCTAACCCCCCCAAATGTCTGTACCTAGCCACACTGGGCAAAGTGGCATATGTGTGTCTCAGCGTATTCCTATTCCACCACACCCAAGTTCCTGCAAATCTGTTAAAGTGTCTAGTTTTGAAATGTGCCATCATTTCAAGATCTAGTAAAAAAAGATGGTATCGAGGGAGTGGACCCATTCATCTTTTCCATAAGTAGCTTTTCAGGATGCAGGGTAGAATAGGATCACACTTATTCCACCTAAATGGTTAAGTACCATTTAGATGGAATAGTACCCGGCTCACTTAACAATATTGCCAAATATTGTTCATATATGTATGATATGTCATTTAAACAAGCCTGATAACTTCAATTTTCCCTTACTAAAATAACTGTTTTCAAATGAGTTATTTTTGATTTATACTACTGTGAGTACGAGCAGAATCAGATTCCTAAACTGAGATCTACTAAGCATATAATATAGTAAGTGAGGCAAACAGTTGATTCTGTTTTTCTTCTAAGACAAGACTAAGATATGTGCATATAGAGGAACTGCAGAATAGAGTCCTTGGTGCAAACTTCTCTTGTGTCTCTTCTATTGTGTCTAACATACAGTATTTGGGGAAGTTATTTTCTTACTGTCAGTAGACACCTAGGCAGATTGAGGGGGGGAATTTTGCACAATGGGTTTTGCACTATGGGAAATCTTTGGGCTTATCTTGTGATTCAAGTACACATGCTTCTATATCTAATAGTGCTAATTTTGTGTGGTATCTCGCAACACCCTTAAGGGGATCTCATGGAACCCTGGTTGAGAATCACTGGTACAGGCCATTGGGCAGTAGAAGGTATGGTACTGACTGGTTATTTGTACTTTGAGGACCAAATCCTGCTAGTCCTATGTATGCATTTGACTTTAATGGTATGATCTGTGTGAATAGGACAAACAAGATTTACCCATTAGAATATATTTGCAATAGGGAGGTAGGAAACTCTATCTAGTTACTGATAATATGGACCTTTCTCTTCTCCTGAAAAATTCCTATTCTTGATTCATTTCAGCTCTTTGGAGCTCAGTAACAATTTCTGAAAAGGTTTTGGCATTAGGTATTTAAGTGATTGAAAGTGCAAGCTTTACTGAATGCATCTACACTGAGCCAAAAGGACAGTAATATTTAACTAAGTTTACATGAAAAAACTCTCTGCAACTGACTTGAGGCTCCTAAGTGGTTAATGAATAATAAATACATAAGCCTTGGGAAATTAGGTTCCTATTCTACCTTGAATGCACAGTACAGGAGCATAATGTATATTTGCAATCTAGGCAAAAAATATTTACAAGGCTGTGAATCAAGAAGATCTGTCATTTACTACAGATGGGGTAACAGTAACAACCACTTTTAAAGGAGTTATTTCTTATCAGTAGAAATAAAAACTGAGCATACAATAAAAAGGGAACATCTCTATGCAGGTCAACAACTGGTACCTATTTGTCAATTGTTTAATAAAATAAAATTGAGTTTTAATTGTGTGGGTGTAATCAATATTAACTTTTATAATTTAAAAAAGGTTACCAACATTTAAAAAATAAATCCTTTTTTTAAGTGACTTGTTACATCATTTGCATTTCCCACTTTTTGTTAAATCCAAAAAGTTGTTGCTGAAAGTAGTATCAGTACCTAAACACATCTGAGGCCTTGTTTTTTTATATACTATAAAATTGTATTTTTAAATTGTGAAAATTTCCCTTTGTACTGCAGAGGTAACTGTCATTTTGATTTTAAATGGTGCCTGCTACAGTAGAAGACAGGGTGCTCTATTTTGTATCATCTGTCCATATTTGCTTTTTTTTCCCCTGATTTGTTGTTTTCTTAATGGGGAACTGAAGGCATTGAGATGGAAAGAACATGACTGTTCTTTGTAGAAGGGATAACTTGACAGGAGATCATTTGTTTTTCTCCTCCAGTGATTTGTAATGGAATATCTAGCTGCAACTAATAAATGGAATACATTTTTTTTCTCTGAGCTTTTAAATATTGTTTATTTTTCAAAGAAGCAAGGTGTTGACTTGCCTCAGCTCCCTTTAGAAATATTGAGAGGTCAGGGTGCTCAGGACCTACCAAAAATAAAGCACCTAAAAAAAACCAGGTACAATAAAACCACTGACAAATTGCATCTGGTGCCCATGATGCCCCTAGAGCCCTCCTTAGCCCTTGTCACTTCTTCTTTCTTTGGGCAATCTCCCCTTTACTTTCCTGCCATGTCCTGATGTAATTATGCATTTAGGAGAAAGGGAGGCTACCTTAGATCTCCCCAAGTGAGATTTCATACTTATGAACCCAGGTATCATTGCTCATCACCTTAAGGGTTAATTACATGGCCTCATCTTTCCAGATCTATATTCTTAGCAGTCTGGGCAGCTTGCTCCTAAGTCATTACATGCAGTTTTGTATCTCCTATTCCAAACCTCTCTTGGTTGCTTACTTTTTAGCAGTTGGTACTAGCTCAGCTGCCTGTGACAGACTTCAGCCCTCTAATGATACCGTCTCACTCTTAAAGTAACAGGACCATTTGACCCCTTTTACATAAACAATGTAGCAAGTATCTCACCTTAATATCAGTTGCCATTTATCTGTGTCACCACCTGTTCCTGGAACTCTTTTCAGTTTCATCATGTAAGGTACTTCTTGTATCAGCCAACTCAGCACCCTTGGATGCAATGCATTCAGTCTCATGGACTTGTACATGTCTAGCTTTTTTAAAATAGTTCCTAACCTGTTCTTTCACCACTGAGGGCTGTTCTTTCACAATTGTATATCCTGCAATCATTTTTATTAAGCCCTTCTTTTCCCTTTTAGTGCCCTTTGCTGTGTTTATGCATTGTTATTCTCACACTAAGATAGGATCCGATATCAACAATATTTGATACTCTGATAGAAATAACCATCATAGCAATAACTACCTGCTCAAAATTAGTGAGCTGAGGACATTAAACTTGGATGGCAAAATTAGGATCCTGAATGGTTCAAACTTTGTACCATTATTGCTACTCAGAGGATTTCAAAAAGAAACCCCCCCTTAAAGACTTGTCCTAAAAGTATCTACCCAATACCTAAGACTATGAGTTTAATGTTGGGTGTGAGTCTGATCTGGATTCATCTCTAACTGTACCAACACTTTCTGGTGCCTCCAAGGCTCAGACCTCTGTCCTCTGCCCCTCCTGGGCTCTGGCTTAATTACCTCCAACAGTCTCTGCCCTTCCTAGGCTATGTGCTCCCTAGTCCTGCTTGTTGTTGCTTCTTGTTGGCCATGAGTCCTTGAGCTTGGCTCTTGCTCCTTATGGACTGTTGGTCCCTGAGCCTGCCTGCTGTCTGAGCCTACAGCAGTGGCTCAGATTCTTGGTCTTGGCCTCTATTTCTTAGGCCTTGACTCTACTCTTGGGCCAGTTGAGACTTCCACTGCCCATACTGTCTCAATATCTAAACCACTGGTCTTGCCTACCCCAGTTCAGGTGCTTGTAAGGACTCCTATCCTGTTTTTTTCATTAGTTGTCCCAAGAATTTAGTTGTTCCATTCATCCATTAGCCCCCATAAAAAGGGGCTACTAGTTAGCCAGACAGGCCTTGACCATGGTAATCAGATGGTCAAATAGACGGGTGTTAAGTAAGGATCCTTGCTGCAGCTCCTCTGCTCAGAAGCTCTTTTCTCCATGGATTTCAGGTCAGACTGTTTGCCCAGCTCAGGCCCTAGGCTTATATCCTGCAAGCCCGGCCCCCTTTTGTGTTACATGGTTCCCTTGATTGCTCTCTACTTCACTTGTACCTTGCTTCCTCTGCAGCCTGCCTTCCCTTAAAGTAGCAGGAGCACCAACCTCCATGCTAGACTGCCCCACTCCATCCTGCTTATCATAGGACAGCCTCCGTCTTGCTTGATCTTTAGACTCCGTCCCCTGAGTAGGGAGTCTCTCCCTCCACTTAGCCTCAGTTAAGCCCCTGTGTGTTTTTCTCTCTATTTCCCTGATCCTAGCCCTTGGCACCAGCACTTTGTGCTACTGGACCCGTATTCCTAATTATGCTAACTAAAAACATACAGTGCCTCACCAGCACCTCAACTGTGACAGCACCCTCTCCTTTAACCACCCACTTTCGTGGATGTAAAACCATCAACACAGACTCTTAAATAAACAATTAACAAGACTTAAACCCCAGTCTAGGACTTTGCAGCATGACAGCTCCTATCTCACTTGCAACTGTCTCCTTCCAAATCTCCACGGTGCCTTCTGTTGTCAATGGGGAGCAGCCTCCACCTAGCAACCTCAGTACTAAGAGCTTCTCTTCCTGTAGAGCTAAGAGCCAGACTGACTTCTTTGGATCAGGAGTTGACTCACTTCTTCTGGTCACCCGACTTCTGATTCTCAGAACCAGCCACCAGGGTTCCTCCTTTCTCCCTAATAAGCTGTTTCCCTTCTGCTGCCTATGCTACTGCTTTGTTGCATTGTCTACTTTACTACTCCATAGATTTCATAGTTGTTGGGGCTGGAAGGGACCTCGAAGATCACCAAGTCCAGCCGTCTGCCCCAGGGGCAGGAAGTCAGCTAGGGTTAAAGGATCCCAGCAAGATAAGCATCCAAGCATTTCTTGAATGAGTCTACAGTAGGTGCCTGTACCACTTGTGGAGGGAGTCTATTCCAGGTCTTGTCTGGGGGATGAGAGTGTTTAAGGTACAAAGGACTGAGCTTAAGAGGGGGCTGAGATACTTAAAGGCACCAGGGCTGCAAGCCTCAACAGTGGCAGACTGTTCCAGGTTTAGAAGTCTGTATTGATTAGAGTTGACACTGGGGCTGAAGGCCCATGGATGGGAGATTCATTGGAATGGACGATGGGGCTTAATGCCCAATGATTGGTAACATCTGCAGGCTTGGGCATGGCTAAAAGGAAAGATGAGGAGTTGCAGGTTTATTTTACAAATCATTTACTGAGTGCACCTACACAAGATGCTTTACTGCACATTAAACTAATCTAATGCACAGTAAAGCATAATCATCTACATGTGTGCAGCAATTACTGC
Organism: Caiman crocodilus; assembly: GCA_030014935.1. Taxonomy (NCBI): domain Eukaryota; kingdom Metazoa; phylum Chordata; order Crocodylia; family Alligatoridae; genus Caiman; species Caiman crocodilus. The sequence goes on along the minus strand of JAGPOW010000304.1, from coordinate 52,841,334 downwards.
TCAATAGATTAGTTTAATGCACCAGTTTCTAGTAACTGTAGATACAGGTACTGGAATTTGGTGTATTAAATGAATGTACTGAAGTGCACATGTAATCACTTATTGGGAGAAAATTGCAAATTGTTCCTAGGCAGCAGGAGGCCAGAGAAGGCAGGAAGAGCTCTCCCTTTTGCCAGGCATCTGCTTGCCAGTCACATGGTGATCAGGACTCTTCCCATTTTCCACAGGGCAAGGAGAGCTGTCCCAGCTGCTGAGCAGCTGCCTCCCAGCCACATGGGGATTGGAACCTCCAGGGCAGTTCTCCCTGTCCCATGGAGCTTGAGATGGGACTCAGTCTCCACGTAGCTGATAGGCAAGTGCCCGGCAGCTGGGACAGCTCTCCTTGCCCTGTAAAGATGTCCTGATCTCCCCATGGCTGACAGCAGGCAACTGTCTGGTAGCTAAAACGTCCCTCCCCTGCCCGATGGAATTTGGGAGCAGCATCCGTGACCCCTGCCAGGCCTGGGCTGGGACTTGGGGGAGCCTGAAGTCCCCCCTGATTGCTGGGGCAGAGCAGGACAGTACCAGCTCTAGACTGAATTACTCCCATCATGAGTAAATTTGCTCCCAACAGGCACACATTCAGATATGTGTAGGATGCAATTTCATGTGCCTGAATTTTCTGCACAGAAAATTCAGGCACATTAATTTCACATTTAGATGCACGCACTTTGTACTTTTTTTTATCTTGTTTTTATTATCTCTTGACTTTTTAGTGTGTTTTCATTGTGTGCTTTGCCTTTTCACTGTTTCCTTTACTCTTGTGTTATGGCATTAGCAACTGTCTTCTAGACTATTGATTTACTTTATTGAAATGTATATAACAATTCCAAGTGAAAATCTATAGCCCTAGAGCATTACTAGAAATTACTAGAGCTCTTCCTATCAAGATAAGGTCAGATCCGATGGGTTAGTGATCAAGTAAGAGGGTAAACAAAATATTTTTTCTTAATACAGTCCAATAAAATTATGTCAGTACTGCCTTATGAAAAATTACACAGCCTTACAGTGCAGGAAAAACACTGAAATCTCTATATTGCTCAAACTTTTTCTAAAACTGAAGGAACACCAATACACATAAGAACCCCATTGAAACAAATAACCTTTTCTCCACTGAAATTCTAACGTTTCTTAGCAATCTGGCTTTCGTGAAGCACAGTTAAATGGAATCTTAAACTTTAGCCCATATTGTTTGAGTAACTGAACAGAAATGATATCTTTTACCAAGTTGTTAAGTGTACCTCTTCATCTACTGGATGCCTCTTCTCAACCAAATTCATTCCATTATCATGCATTCATTTAAATACGTCCCGCTGTATTCCATTATTAGCTCTTCTGTTCAGTAGCTTAAAAAGCCGCAGTAATGCAATCAGCTTAGCTATTTATTTTTGGTCTCTTAATCAAGGTTGACTTCCTGGGTTAGGAGTACTATATATTTAGTTTAAAAAAGTTATTAGGAAACTACATTTACTTTTTAACATAATTAAAATCCTGATTTTATTTAAGCTAATGGTATTGTTTCTTATATTGGGGCAGGGAGGAAGAGTAAGTTAAGATTTTGTGAGAAACAAAATAAAACAAAACATTTGAAGATCCTCAGAGGACATGGAGGTAAAGCATGATAAAAACACCTAGGCAATGACAGTGGGCCATATTCTCAACTTAATTGGCCCTGGAATTGGGAGCGAACAAAGATGACTCAAAGTAGCTCATGTTGCCCAAAGGATCTAGGCTAAAAGACAAACATTAGGAGCATATTCAGAAGGTTATTTAGGTGCTTAACTCCTGAAAAACCACACAACTTATTATTCAAGCTAAGGTGCCTCTAAATACTTCGGTGAAGCTTGGCTGCGGTGTCCTCATTGAAGAAGCACCTGGGACAAGGAGGGTCAGTAGATTGTATTCATTTGCCTCATAAAAAGTTCACAGCTTGAGCAAAGATCACAATTCATGTAGATGCATCTTGCAAAATGCTTGAAGAATCTCTAGGTTAACAACCTTCAAAATGATCATTAAGCAAGTTCAAAGTATTTTGTATACTTTCTTGGGTTCTGTCTTTTAAACAATCTCCAGACTGAGCTGAGGCCAGAAGATTACAAACATGCGAGTACAAAATAATTTCATAGCCCTGCCAAATCCCTAAATTCCTAGAAAACACACTGAGGTGCCAGCAGGACTGATGATGGACATCAAGATAGATCCTAACATATCTATATGAAAAGTAATGATTTCTATTTCCATTTCCAACATACCACACCATTGCAGTTTTCTATATGTATACTCTATTATGTTATGTTATATTATATAATTGTATATATGAGGAGAAAGAATGAAAATAATATTATCAAGAGATGATACTATCCATTATTACAAGTGACTTGTTCTCAAGGCAGTATGATTTAATGTGAGTATGTTCAGGGTTTGGAACTTGCAATCATGACCTGGCTCTGCCTATATGTGATGTGCTTAGTAAAAATGAGTTTTATATTATTTTTGTAGTGTCATGAAGATTCTGTTCATCATATAAAACAGAGGCAGTCAGCTATGTTATTCTGTAGTTAGTCAGAAGGCAGGGTAAATATGGACCTTTATAGTCTAACTAAATAAGATATATTTAGAGCACATTTTTGTGAACACAAGTTAATTTCACTAGATGTGAAAGGACAGGAAGAAATCAGAGTATATGGAGGATAGAAAAATTAGAACAAAAAAGGCAAGGGTGGGGGAGAGATGGGGGAGAGTGGGGAGGAGGAAAGTGCTAGGAGAGAAAAGCAAATGAGCAGTAAGCCCATAGAAACAAATCATATCACAAAAGAAATCTGTGGTGTTTTCCAAATAGGTATCAGCTCCTATTGTGTACTGGAATAGGATAGAGTAAACATAGCCAGAAACTCCCTGTCATGGTAATGATGCCAGAGACAATGAGGCTTTCTGGGTTGCTAGGTTGGTGGATAAGCTGCCTAGCCTAGGTTCTGGTGAGGTGGAACCAGTAATCTTCTCCTGTGTTTCTAGAAGTAGCCTTTTAAAGAGTTTTTAAATTCATTCTGATATTGTGCCATGGGATCCTTTGTCAGGGGTTAGTAAAACTCTGTTGGAAAGTTGTCATTCAGCTTCCTGTATGTACTTTGTTTTGTCCATGGTAACAGTGACATCCCCTTATTCCTTGTCTTATGTATCCTAATTTCTCTGTTTTTCTTATACTCTGCTTTCTGCATATTCTGTCATAGAACCTGATGATGTGAACTTGCATTCATGAAAACTTGTCCTCTTTCTCTATAAGTATCTTATTTTGTTAGTCTATAAAGGTACATGCCTTCTTCATTTAAAAACCTGTTGAAAAATTAGGAAAGTCTGGAGAAGAGAAGACCTAAAAGAACGCCCTGTATTCTTACAAACAAACCTCATAATTAGGTGCTAAAGGATTTCAGTCCATTTAAAGTTTAAAGAGAAGGTTAAGTGACTTAACCATAGTCTACAATTGCCTATAGAAATAGAAGATGTCTTAAATAATAAAACTCCTTACTGTAGTAGACAATACAAGGTAGAGTGCCTGGAAGCTGAATTCAGTAAACTTAAAAATGGAAACAAGAAGTACATTTTTAATAGAAGGTAACCAACCATCGGAACATATTGCAAAGAAATATGGTAATTTCTCACTGTCTTGCATTTTTTAGATCAAGCTATCATGTCTTGCTAAAGGATATGCTCCAAGTCAACCAAAAATTATTGGGCTACATCTAGGAGTCCCTGTGCAATATTCTATGGTGTCCATTAGGTCAGAAGGTCTGACTGCCACAATACTTAAAATGTATTTTGGCTTAAAAACCATTAAATGAATGAATCTTGCAATCTAAGGTAAGGCAAAAACAAAAATGGTCAACAGTGCCTTTTGAAGATTAAAGGGAAGGACTTATAGAATGCAATGCGATAAAAAGTTGGGAAAGTAATATACATATTTTGAGAGATGCTAAACAAGGGAGTAATGGAACAAAGAATTCCTTGAGAAATGATATCATACAATTAAGATTATCTACTCAGTGAAGATAATTAAAAGAATGGAGCAAAACAAGAGGTGTGCTAGGATGTAGTTAGACTATGAGGAGCAAAATTATTATCTTGAATCTTATTTTGAAAGAACTAGTGGATCCATAAATGTAGTGGAAGATGAAGAGGGTACAGGCCACATCTATACGAATGGCAGACTGCACAGTTGTTACTGGGCAGTCATTTACTACTTGCTTAACCAAGTACTAAATGTACTGTAACTGGTCTTACTGCACAGTGCTGTCCCCACATGCTTATTTTAGATGCTTGTTATTTCTGCACAGTAGCTTCTCCATCACAGTTCATGCCTGGAGATGCTACATCATTGTAGCAATGAGCTACGGTGCAGTAGCAACAAGCTTACGCACCGTAGCTCATTGCTATGATGATGTAGCATCTACAGCTTGTTGCTACTCCGCTGTAGCATCTCATGTAGATGCACCCTCAGCATAGGAAAAAGTGACAGACTTTGGACTAAACTTCCTTGACAAGAAAGATATGTAAGTTAGCTGCTGTCTTACTGTAAAAAGACTAGGGGGTATAGGGCACTTCAGTCTCCCCATGAGGTAAACCAGGTGAAACGAAACCTAGAGGAAGATATACCAAACTCACCTAAATACCTTGAGATTCCTTATCATAAGATACCTGAGAATTTTAGAGTGATATAACTATCTGGCATTTATTATCTGACCATAACATCTACCCTTTTCTAAGCATATGATGTTTTAAGATAATATAGGTTATAAGAAAAGTGAAATTTGAGACTATTGTTGATATGAACCATTGACAGATAAAGCCCAGCACATGTTTTTAAATTTCATACCTTTTTTCAAGAGACAGGATCAGGAAAACTAGGCTGTGGTCTCTTTTATTACAATATATATTCTTAGGGCCTCATTAAACCGTATGTTATAAGCCAACCAAATGCTAATCAGCTTGGTGTTGTTTGGCTTAGTGGAGCAATCATATAATAAGAAGAAAAACCTGCTTTGACTGTCTGTCACCTGCACAGCTGCAACTTGCTACTACAGGCTTGATGAGTAGAGGCAGGACTGAGAGCAGGAGCCACTTGGTACTCTTGCTGGGCAGAGAGTGGGCTGACCAGTATGTGAGTTTCAGCCCTGGTCTTGCTGAAATTGACGCAGTGGCTCCGTGCTGAAAGCAGAGCCACCAAGCTTAAGTTTTGGCTCTCAGCTCAGAGCCACTGTCAGTTTCAGTGAGACTGGACAGCTCCAGGGCTGCAACCCTGGAGCTCACTCAGTTTGAGGGACCTGGTTGTTTCTTCTCCAGAGCTGAGGTGGCACCTGCCCCTTGGCCACTATCAGCAGGAGCAGAGTCAGTCCAGGTTGCAGCAGGAGGTACCATGGCCACTGGGTGCTGTGGGGGATAAAGGACTGGGTGTCTCAAAGCATTCTGGGGTACTGGAGGACTTCAACTTGGGTGGAATAGCTGTAGGAAGTGGGCACTGGTAATGGAACAGGAACAAAATTAGGCATACTGGAGATAATTCTGCCCTGAAGTGGTGTAACTTAAGCTGAATAAGAGTGCTTTGAGCCACTTAAAAGTTGTTATTGTGCAGCCAGTCTAGGGGTTAAGAGCTCCAGAAGCTGCCTAAATTTACTAGATGTATCTACATGAGACACTACTGCACTGTGGTTATTGCACATTTATTTAGTACTTGTATAATTGACTACTAAATAAATGTGCAGTAACCAGAGTCACTGTGCAGTAGCACTGGGGAATGCCTTGTTTGTGACACTACTGCTCAGTATCCTAATAATACTGCACAGCAGTATATTAGCACTGTTGGTGCTGTGATGCACTACTGTGCAGTAGGGCTATGCGAAGCTTCAGTAACCAGTTTGATTCAGAGGAAATTCAGCTCAATTCGGTGGCCAATTTCCAAATCTGAATTGAATTGGGAGTCCCATTAATCTTTCTGAATCTAATTGGAAGCCTCTGGATCAATTCAGAGACATTTGAAGAGATTCAGAGATTCGGCCATAGACTATACAGGCAGTGCCAGCGGGAGCAGCTGGGTGAGCAGCCTGATGAGCTCTGCTTGAGCCAGCAGCCTTGGGAGAAGCTGCAGGTTATCTGGCTGCTCCACCAGCTGCCTCCCGGCCTGGGTGAGGCAGGCAGTGTAGGCAGCTCGGAGAGAAGTTGTGGTGCCTGGGAGGAATGATTGGGAGCTGGAGGGAATGATTGGGGAGCTGGGGGATCAAACCAGCAACTGGGAAATTGAACTGGGAGCTGTGGGGAATGGTTGGAGACTTCCACCCCACCTACTGGTTCAATTCCCCAGCTCCTGGTTCGATTCCCCAAGCTCTCCAATCATTCCCCCCAGCTCCCACAGCTTCTCCTGCCTCACACCAAGGCAGCCAGGGGAACAGCTGGATGAGCCGCAGCTTGAGCCGGCAGCCCTGGGAGAAGCTGCAGGGTCTGGGGGGCATGATCGGGGAGCTGGGGTAATGATTACGGAGCTGGGGGGAATTATCAGAGACTGGGGGAATGAACAGAGGCTTGCTCCCAGGTCCTGGTTTGATTTCCAGGTCCTGGTTCCATCCCCCAGTTAGTCTATGGTCTGTAGAGTCTATGTCTATAGCCTGCGTATAGTCTATTGTCTATACAATCTATGTCTGTATAGTCTATGGCCAAATAAGGTTCAGTGTCAAATATCTTCAGATTTGGATTAGGCTGAATTCAACTGGGACAGTGATTTGAATCACCAGATAGAATCACTGTCCTTTTGAATCGCCAAATCTGAATCCATAGTGAATATATTCTGCTTAGCACAGGCCTACTGTGCAGCATTATTTGGATACTGTGCAGTCAACATCTTGTAACATCTACTATGTAACAAGGCCCTTAAGGCTATATACTGACCCTAAATCTTATCTCTGTTCAGGGTCAACAGTGGATCTAGGATTTTGTAAAGGGAAGTGAAGTCAGGTTTGGGTTTCTTGTCCCCGAAGGCTGGCAGGACATGATGGGTGCTGGTGGCTTTCCTTCTGGCTCAAGCAGAGGGGCCAAGAACCCCAGCCTTGGCAGGATCCAGCCTTCAGCACCCATGGACAGCAGGACTAGAAAAGGAAGTGAAAGGAATGCACATATACTACCATACCCCTTTGGATCCAAACCTGCTCAAGGATATTTTCCTTTATTCATCACCAGAGAAAAACAATATAATGAATATTGAAAAATAATTCTAGACATGATATGACAGACCTTGCTTTGTGTCGTCAGACAATCATAGTATTTTTATTTAGCCAGGAGGATGGCTTTGATATTATTAATAGTGGAAATAAGAGAGCAAACTTAAGTTCTAACTACATTGAGGGGAGTAAAGATTAAGAAGTGAACTTTAATTCAAAAAAGTCATCCATTTACTTAGAGAAATAAATATGCCATAAATGCCTCTCACAGACTCTGCCCCAAATTATTCCTCACATTTCACAAACCTGACCTTTTTCTAACAAACCTAGCAAGCTGAAAATCTTATATTACCTCTTTATTTGTCCTCTGTTGTCTATTAAAATCATGCTGTACTCATTAATCTTTCTTAAATTAAAAAGTATAACATAATTTATTCAATCCACCAGTCAAGTTACAAAAGGCTTTGATATTTAAAATGTCAATTCCAAGAACTGTTGATTTCATATAAGCAATCTTCTTAAAATCTGTTTAACCATTTAACACACAGACATTATTCCTGACAAATATTCCTTTTAGAGCTATAGCTAAAACTGTGTGCAGACTTCCCACTAGAAATTGCACATGTTGTTCTATACCAGTAAACATTTTGTTTCATAGTATTTAAAATAATAGTCACAAACAGTCAATGAAATGTTATAGTTGAATAGAGTTCCTGTGGTAGCTGCCATCAAGGGTCGCCTTAGTATACGGGGCTTACCAGAGGCAAGACAAGGCATAACAGAGCCTGAACTCCATCATTGAACCTTTATTGTCATAGGATCCCTTGAGGAACTTACACTACTGGTATAATTTAGAACACCCTGCATGCTTCATTGGTTTACAGTGGAAACGAGGCCAAACAGATCAGTCTCCAAAATCATGTGGACTACCAGACATCAGCCAGTACTCAAACTCAGGTCTCTTCGTGTTTCTACTGAAGTATTTATTATTCAAAATGTTTCTTATAGTAAATTGGCAGAATTGTTTCCCTAGCAGGGATTTACTGTAGGCAGGGGGATTCAGATGCAAGAAGTCTTCCTCTTTGGATAATCCTCTTTGGAGTTCCTTCTAATTGTTCCATTGGTTGTGGGCATGATGGCATGGTTTATCCTCTGCTCAAAGAATAGATTGGGGATGCTGCTTCCAAACCTGGCAGATCCATGTTAATCCATGGAAGCCCTATGCCTTCATTAGTCTCAGGTAGTGATCCCTGGTCACTCCCATCCCCAGTTTCTTTGGGGTGCATCTGAAACAGAATCATTTGGCCTGAGCTTCTTTTCTAGACGTTTAGGAAAGGCAATGAATGGAACCCACCCCTGTAAACTCTTGTACATGGATGATTTTACTCATGTGACTAGTGCATCTACTGAATGCAATAGAATTGCTCATGTAATACACACGTGAAAATATGTATGTGTTTGCAGAATCAGGTACATGCTGATTACATCATGTAGTAGACATCTGAGGAAGTTAAATGCTATTCTTGGCAATATTCCATCCAATCCTATTTCCTCTTAATTTTAATACAGGCCTTATGAATAGCATATTTCCTTTCCTTCTTTAATAAATTTGAAAAGAAGATATATTTGCTCTAAAATTACATTAGAAGGAAAGGAAATATGTATTATGCCTCATGATAGCAATAAATTTATTATTTAAAGTGTCAGCTCACTTTGGGGTAAAGTTTTAAATCTAAAAATGTAATGAAATGCATGTATCAGTTGGATGTTTTATGAAGGGAGAAATTCAACTTTCAAATATGGTATCAAATTTACTGCCAAGAGAAGTTTATTTTTAAACTAGTGCAATATGAGTGTTGTTCATCAACAGATTAATATTTCTGAGGATCATTGGGGAGCCATTAAGAAGGCAAAGGTATCATTCCAAAACACCAGATGTAGTGATGTTGAAAAGATGTCAGGATTCTTCTGTGTTGTTCAGCTAAAATCCTGAATTTGTAAACCATCTCTCATAAGCATGCTAAATCACCACTAGAGCTAAAGTTTTAAAATGATTTTCAGAAAAAGTTTCATTAAAAATTTGGCAAGGAAGGGCATTCTGTGCTGAAAGCTTGACTAACAGCTCTCCCAACTATTTAGTTGGTTCAGTAAAAGATATCACCAAAAGAGTTCTTGCCTCTCATATATTTCCCGGACAGTCACAAATACAATGATAGTCCAACACAACATGAAAACCTGTAATTTCCTTTCAAACTCCCCCAGATTTTACACACAAAAATTGGAAATATGTTAGCATTGATGTCAGCAGGGCTGGAACCAGGGCTATGACCAGAGCTGCTGCCTGGCCAGGCAGGACTGGATCAACCATGTGCTTTGTATTCTGGGCTGAAGCAGGGCTGGTGCCAGAGCCATGCCAGAAAGGAAGTGGCAGCATGGGTGTAGACAACAAGGGGAGCCAAGCAGAGGGGGGAAGGTGCTGGCATGGCAGGGAACAGACAGGAGGAAGGCAAGTTGTCAGAGGGGAGGTGCCAGGGAAGGCAGATACTGTTAGGGGAGGTGAGTGGTAAGGAGAGCAAATGGTGCGTGGGGAGTCATGTGCCAGAGTATGTAAACACTGTGGGCAGAGGAGGGGAGTCACGGGAGTGCATGGCCACAATGGGGAAGAGGCAGATGGCAGGAATCACAAGTAGTTTGGGGACAGGTAGAAGGGTGCATTGGGCAGGGACAGACTACTTGACTCTCCTGCTACCTGCCTACCACCTGCTTCCTTACAATGGCGGGGGCCTGAATTTAAGATTAGCCTCCAATAATTAGATTCTATACATGCAAAAGTATAACAAATGTATACATTTTCCATATATAGAATCTACATTTTGGGGGGTAGGGGTGGGGCAGAATCATCTTAAATTCAATGTCATCTTGGTAAAAATGGTGTTTCTTAATCTTTGCCAAAAACAAAACAAGTGCAAATACAGTCCTGGTTGCACTGGAAAGGATGCAAAAGAGAGCTTGCCATTCTTCGTAAACAGTGGTTTCTAGTTAGTTTCTGATCAGTGCTTTCGTAGGCATTCTTGAATCCTATACTGCTAAGCAATCATTGCCTTGTAAGTAATGCAGATACTGGTCAATATTACCAGCCAGTATCTTAACTGGTAGATTTTGAAACTGATGAGATTTATGTGATAGCTGAAAAAAAATCAAAACCAGTTGAATCAGTAGAGAAAAAAATAATGATACTAAAATTGCTAATAATCTCACACCCAGGTATTTTGGTCCACCTAAAAATGCCCTGTTCAAGAATATTAAACAGAAGTAACAGAACTGAGAACAGAATTAATGAACAAAATATGGAACATAGCCCCAAAGGAAAAAAACCCAGATTATTACATACCTTCATTAGCTCTCTCATTGCTATGACCTTGACTGAAGCTTTATTGAATTTGGTCATACAGTTATAGTGATATAACCTTAAACAGTTTAAGAAGATATGGCAAATTAAAGATGCTTCAGAGTGATAATATAAACATATTGCCAGGAGAATACCAATTTATGGTCAGTTTGAGAATAGGAAGGAAATTACCAAGCTGTCCTGGAAGAATTTGTTATGCTTGTAATAAAAGGAATATTGGCCTCAGCGCACTTCCAGAGAAGCCAACTAGACAACATGGTTCAAAAACCCACTTGTCAGCTTTGTTCCACTGACAGTAATGTCCCAGTAATGTGAGTAAATGAATGATTGTGAGAAGCTTTCCAAGCCACTAGAGAGATTTCCTCCATTTCCCACTGCCAGTAACACTAAATAATACTTCATAAGTGCAAATGGCAATAACAAGACTGCCTTTAACTTACAGTTATAACCAAGCTTAAAAGAAAAAGCAGGCATATCAACAATAAAAAAAAAAAATAAAAACACACACACACACACACACACACACACACACACACACACCACCACCACCACCCCCCCCCCCTAAAAAAAGAAGAATATCAGCAGATTATCAGACCCAACCCATGGTTCAGAGATCACTCAAGACATGGCCAACAATCTTCCTTGCTATTCTTGCAAACTTTTTAACTACAATTCTTCTGAACTGCACATTTCAGCACTATGGTGAAACTATTCACATCCTATTAGCTCCACATCAATGAGCTGCACACTTATACTGCGGCAGAGCATTAGGAGTACCATTACTGTCAGCTTGTAAAGAAAGAAACACAGAGATCTCTTCCTGGTTACTTCACAAAGAACTTAAACAGTTATGAAGACTGACCATGCCTGGAAATCATTATCATCTTATGGCAGTTCAAAAAGTAAGTCCATTTTGAACATGTATCCTCACCACTAACACCAAATGGCAAACCAAAGGTAGATCTGGGCAATTGTGGAAGCGCTGAATGATTTGAGTGAATAAGCTCTCACCTTTCCAACTTCTGCTTGAGAAAAGCAAGGAAGTTTGAAAAATCAGGTTTGCTACAGCCTACAGTGTTCCTGCTCTGTGGATAGAGGAAAGCATGCATAGGCAATGTGTACCTCCTGAGGCTGGGGGGACATGGTGACTGCCCAGAGGTGGTGATGCAGGCATTGGCAGCAAGGGGGGGCGAAGCAGGGACCATTTGGAGGCAGCTGCAGTGGTGTTGGTGGCAGGGGCGGGGGAGGGGGGATTCCCTCGCAGCCAGATGCTGAGCCCAGAAGTGCCAGCCTAAACCAAGAGCACTTGCTCTCAGGGGGGCACCAGTGCTCTCAGTGGGGGCACATGCACTCTGTATACGTCACCTATGAAACCATGTTCTGCAGCGCTGCTGGTCTGGTAACTTTTGCCAGAAAAAAAAAAAATCACTAAAAAGAACTACTTGAAGAGTATAGATACAGCTTTTCTATACTAAAATAATCTGAAAGTGAGCAACAAAACTGAAGACAAACAGGAAATACAGTGGTGGAAGGGTAGGCATCCAGTCACTAATATTTAATGATCCAAAACAGGAGAAAGGAAAAAATAACAGATTTCATTAACACTGCATTGTTGAACAAGCACAGCAGGAGTAGGATATAGAAAAGCCTAAATTGCTGTGTTGTCACAATTAGCAGATGATGATATATGATCATGGGTACTGAGAAGATTGCAAGTGATAATTCCATTCTCATTAGTTGGTGCAGATCACTAAATTGTTTAGACTGTCAAGCCTAATCCTGAGTCTGGAACGAAAAGGAGAATGTTGCAATTAACTTCAGGGGAAATGGACAGAAGCCTTTAGCAACCTTCTGAAAAGCACAATAGGACCAGATTAGCAAGAGCTTTTGACTCCAATGTAAGCATCTAAATAAAGGCTAGATTTCATTTTAACAAATGTGTGTGTCCTGCTATTATGCTTTTGGACTGAAAGCTTTCTCCCTTTTCCTTGAAGGCTCTGGGTGCTGTTATATGGTTTATCTGCTTAGGGGTCCATAATTTAGGAAACAAGTGAAAGGAGCCTGCATGCCCACTATGCCAAATACAATACATTTCCATAGGACCTTACCTCTGTATTCTTGCACATTGTTTTTCTGATAATATTATGATCATGACAATTGTTCTGGCACCACTGACCTAGTGAAGGTGGAGCAGCACTGGGGAGTGCTTCATAACCAGGTGGGCAGTCCACTCTCTCCATCAACACTTCTGCTTTGGGCAAGGTGATGATTTAGCTCACTAATCAATTGCATTGTATTGGCATTTTTTAAATGGATTTTTATATTTGTAACAGCTGGAAAAGCGTGCTTGGTTGCAAGCCGAGTGGGTGAGCTGTGCCTAAGAACTTTGCAAGAAAGATGGCAAACAGTTTGCAGAGGGTGCAATAGCTTTTCCAAACGGAGGGTATGCAGTACACAATGCATGCTTTTTACTGGAGGATTTGAACTGTAACCAGAGCCCCCATTGCAAAACCCAGACTCTGATTAGCTACTATGGACCCATAAAAGCTGAGGGAGGGAAAAGCAGTTGGAGAGCTACACCTGCCTGGAGAGAGGGGCAGAGACTCAGCCCTTCCTTTTTTGCCAAGATGATGCATACACATACATTTCTGTTTGCTTTGCATAAATCCATAAAAATGACCATTTTTTAGCAATATATTGCTGTCATTATGCAGACATAGTGAAAGAAGCTGTACTACAGATAGGTTAATGCCAGTGAAGACCAACAAAAGAGATTTGAGAACTGGAAAAGATATTTTGCAGGCTGAGAGTTAAAGAAAAAAATCTATTTAGGTTAGGGAAAAGATCAAGAAACGACTTGATCGTTACATAAGTACTAAGGGATTCTTTTATCTAGTGGAAAAATGTGCAGCAGGAACCAATGACTAGAAGTGAGAATGAAATACATTCAAATAAAAAGGTATAGATGTTTAATACTGAGATTAATTAACCACTGAAACAAACTACCAAGGGAAGTTGTAGACTGCCCATTTCTTGAAGTCTTCAAATCAAGAGTAGAAGTCTTTCAGGAAGGTGTGTTTATGTGGCTGCGTTCAAAGTGAACTTTGAACTTTGCAGTAAGTTTTAGTCAGATGGCTAATGGTCCATTCTGGCCTTACAATGAGGCTAGGGACAGACATTACACACAAACCAGGTTTAAGTGATCAGAAACTGGTTTAAACCTGTAACAGAACAGACATTCAGTGCACATAAACCAGTTTGAAAATGGCTGAAACCAGTTGGAGAGAAACCTGGTTAAATGTAGTATCTGATTTGGGTCAATCAGTTTATGCAATATCTGTCTCAGACCCTCTGCTGTTTTAACATAAACCAGACACCCCCAGCATCCTGCCATGCTCTCTGGGCTGGGCTCTCTGTTCCACAGTAGTGCTGCCCCCTCCCCTCTTCTTCCTGGCTGCAGCTCCAACACAGACTGCTTGCTGCTCCCCACCTCCTCGTCATCACTCCTTGCTAAGCAGGAATTCCCCCTCCCTTCTGCCTTGATGAGAGGTGTCTGTGTATTAGCTAGAAGACCACAGGCTGGCTACAGTCCATGCTGAGCCAACAGGCAGAATCAACAGGTAGCTGGTATTGTCCCTCTGTAGTTTTCTTAATGGGGTGAAAAACACTGAGTTAGGAGTGATAGACACTGTTATCACTTCCCTGCTGAGCTAATTAGAGCATCCTGCCAGGGCCTGGTCACACCCACCCCAGCTCAGTACTGTGGAAGAGAAGGGTGGGCTGCTCTAGTATCCCCTGATTTCTAGCTTGAGGTGCTGCAGGCATGTGCCTGCATGTCTGAGATGTCTGTGTAGTTACAAAGTGATTCAACCTAGCCAGGTTAGACTAACCTGCAAAGATTGTATCAATTCAGGCTCAGGCTTTTTGAACATCTGTCCCTAGCCTAAAACAGTAAATGAAAAGCCTCAGCAACTTTAATGTCAAGGATTGGGCACTAATTCTAAACCTTACTGCTATCATTCTGGAAGGTGTCCAGCAGTTCAGCTGTCTCTCATTGTTCTGCCTCCTACCCTGCATGCCTGTTATAGAAGTAAAAGGAAATTCCTTTGCTTATTTGATCTATTTTCTGTCTTGTTATTCCTTTTCACCTGGGAAATATATTACTGTCAGGTATGTGGTCTTGGGGTGTTCCTGGAGCCTCTGTTGTAGCATTTGGTTAAACTTTTTTATATAGTATAGTTGAATCTAGCATGAATGTAATAATTTAATTTATGTCTTTTAAAAGGTAGCTCCTTGACTGTATTTTATGATGCTTCTAGCTTAACACAAGTGAATGAAACTTTGTATGCCGTAGGCATGAGAGAAATATGGGCAAGGGGTGAGTGAAGAGTGAACGAGAGTTTGCATGAGAAAAGGAGAGAGGATGTAATTGTTTATGTAAGCAATAAGGCTCCAGAGGTGTAAACCACCAACTAGCAACTAACTAACAAATGGCTGAAGAATCCCTTTGAAGCTTGAGGGCACAAAGGAGATAACAGAAGCAAAAATACTGACATTTTTAAGCTTTCCCAAGCCTTGATGGATGCGTTGTTAAGTAAACTTGCTTTCACAACTTCTTCATTAAATAATCTGCATCTTTCTATATCTTTAGTTTGGCTGATGTCAATTGGAGAATGACTGGTAATTTTGCTACAGTGTAGGCAACAAGAAAACTTTAAGACTGAGAACCCTCTTTACAACTGTAGTGACCTTGATGTAAGATAAGAAGATGGATGTGGAGCAGCTGCTAGAAACACAGACTAAGCATGGAAAAACCCCAAAAAGTGAAACAGAAACTGAAAACCATATATAAGGAGAACACAAATGATGTTAAGTTGGGTGAGAAATCTTCTGTCTTCCTTCCAGAGCAGTGATGCATCTGTATTTCACCTCTCTCCAGCTAGTGTCTTTTCACCACCATCATCACCTAAAACATCTCAGCTACTCAGTGAACATGGGGTCAGCTACCCCATGTTAACATTGAGCAACTATTGCTAGTAACTATATCAGGTGTCTGTATGCACAGAATGGTTGTTTTGTGTGTATGTATGCATCA
>JAGPOW010000304.1:52815415-52825492 GCA_030014935.1 Caiman crocodilus | reverse complement strand
GTGATGATGTGCATGGTGTTTTGTGTGTTTGTATGGATGGTGTGTCAGAACCTCTAAGTCTAACTCAAGTAATCAATAAACATGGCATTCTGCCTTATCCCCCTTTATAAAATCTCGCTTGTGATTTAAGTAATTGGCAATTTGTGTAACAACATGTGGGACCAGGTTAAGACAGTGAAGGGCCTGATCCAGCCCCTGAACTGACCCCACACCACATATTTGGTCCATGGACCTGAAAGGTTGAGCACCACTGAGTTAGGGATTTACCAGACACATAGCTCTATTTATAAAAGTAGAACCAATATGAATAGTAGGGGTGTGTGAAGCAGGCCCTATTTGATTCAGACGGGGCAGCATCTACATGTGTGCTGCTGTAGAGTTTCTTATTTTCATTACTCTTGCTGTTGAATAAATAAGTTTACTCCACTCTATTAGAGATGCATATGTAGACACAAGAGGTTTTATGCCCAGCTAATTAGTAGGGGTTTGCAAAGCTGGCTTTATTTGATTTGAATTTGGATTCAGCCTGAATTAGGGAAAGTGATTCAATTCGTTGATTAGGATCATTGTCCCTGATTCCATTCAGCCGAATCCAAATCTCAAGATTCAGTGCTGATCCAGAGAATCTGTGGTATGGCCGTAGACACAGCTTTAAAAGTTTTTTGTACATACCTTGAAGTAGCAGGCTTGTCTCATGATCACTGCGATGTTGGGGCACACGAAGTATCCCATAGGAGTGCAGGGGACCCTCCACATGCTGAGCAGTGAACCCGGAAGTGGACTAGAGTACTTATGGTCCACTTCTGGGTCTGCTGGGGAGCAGGTGGGGCCCCCTCAGATCAATGATTGGCCACAGGGGCACCCCAGATACCCTCCCAGACCCAGGAAGTACCAGTCACCAAGTTGGGGGGTAAGGGAGAGGCTTCTAGCGTGCTCCCCGGCAGACTTGGAAGTGGATTGGAAGTGCTTCTGGTCCACTTCTGGGTCTGCTGCTGAGCGTGTTGGGGAGCCCTCCAGGCTTCTGTGGGACACTATGTGCCCCAGCATCTCAGCATTCACAAACTGCCTGCTACCTAGAGGTATGTAGAAAAAACATTTAAAGCTATGTCTGTGTCGGAATCTCCAAATCTTTCCCAGTCGATTTGGAAGGTTCTAATTCAATTCTGAATCAGAGGACCCTTAAATCTCTCTATCTGGATTCAGAGATTTGGCCACCGAATCAGGCCAAATCTCCACCAAATCAAATCAGGGACCGAAGGTTTGCACAGCTCTAATGTAAAGCATTACATGCACTATTTAATTGCTCATATACTGTAAATGTAGAGCCTCATCTATATTTAGTTGGTTTCTATCAATGAATTTATATTGGTTTTAGTAGGTTTAGAGCAATATACAGCAGATAAAATGGCCTTTACAATGTACAGGTTTGGAAAATGCAACCTTTCTTCTCTACCCTGCTGCCCCTGCCTCTGCTGTGGTTTCATTGGTCCCTGGTTGTAATAGTCTTTCAGGCTTTTTTTTTTCCCTCTCAAGCTATTTGTGTAACTTAAGATGATGATGGTTCTGGGTATGGCTGTAAACTGTATCCAACTGGAGGACCTTGTGGTAATGTCATGAGAGGAGCGGGGAGAGCTACTCAAGGCTAGGTGGGGTGGGATACTTGGTGACTTCAGTGCAAGAGTTGGATGTAGTTTTGAGAACTGACCTGGCATTCTGGGAAAACATGGAATTGGTAATATGAATGGAAATAGCCAGCAAGTGTTAGAACTTTGTGTAAGTCAAAATTTATGTGTTACCAAGGTTAACTGCACCTTGTTGTGCATCTACAGATGCATCACAAACAGATCTAGGGAGGTGATCCTTCTCCTTCACGTGGCATTGATCAGGCTACAGTTGGAATAGTGCATCCAGTTCTGGATGCTGCACTTCCAGAGTGATGTGGCTAGCACTGAGGGGGTCCAGAGGAGGGCCACTCACATGGTCAAGGGGCAGCAGGGCAGGCCCTATGAAGAGAGGCTAAAGGGCCTGAACTTATTCAGCCTCCATAAGAGAAGGCAGAGAGGGGATCTGGTGGCCATTTACAAACTCACCAGGGGGGACCAGCAGGAATTAGGGGAGGCTCTGTCCCCCTGGACACCACCAGGGATTACTAGGAATAACACGCACAAATTGTTAGAGAGAAGGTTCAGGCTGGACATCAGGAGACATTACTTTACAGTTAGGCCTGCCGGGCTCTGGAATGGGCTCCCAAGTGAGATGATGCTGTCTTCTACCTTGGGGGTCTTCAAGAGGAGCCTGAACAGATATTTGGCTGGGATGATATGACCCTGGCACCTGTTCCTGCCTGATGCAGGGGGTCGGACCCGATGATCTGTTTAGGTCCCTTCTGACTCTAAGTATTATGATACCAACACCTACTTCATTGGGAAAATTACAAGAAAGACATCCTGGAAACATCCAATACACTGGACACACTGCAATGATGCACTGGCATCAGTTAAATCTAGTACTCATTACACGCAACCATATGAAAGCAATCTTGTACACAATGTGTTATCACAGTCTTGACTGTGACACTGATCATAGCTTTCTCTGCTGTAAAGTCAAAATCAATGCCAAAAAGATCCACTGTAGCAAAATTACCAGTCGTTCTCCTATTGACATCAGCCAAACTAAAGATATAGAAAGATGCAGATTATTTAATGCAGAAGTTGTGAAAGCAAGTTTACCTAATAACTCATCCATCAAGGCTTGAGAAAGCTTAAAAATTAACACATACAATGCTGCTGTAAAAGTATTTGCAAAATATGCATGAATAATGCAGGCTGACTTGAGGAGCACTACAAAACCCTTCTACCACTGGTTGAGAACAAAAGGACAGCACTAACCAACTACAAGAAATCTCACAACACTGTAACACTGTCAAATTAGAGAAAGGCTCAAAGAGAAATTCAGAAGGAGGCTAAGAGGTGTGTCCAAGATTTTTAGGTGAAAGTCTGTGATGATATTCATAAAGCAGCTGACATGGGTAATAGCTGTGGAATGTACAAAGGCATCACATGAGCAATTGGTCAAAGTGAAAACAGCTCCACTGAAAGACTTAAGCAGAAATGTCATTACTGACAAACAAAACCAAATGATGGATTGGATTGAACACTATGAATTGTATACTCCAGTGAGACTGAAATCAAACATGAAGAGCTTGAAAGATTACCACTATTTGATGGATTTAAACAATGAACCTACATTAAAAGATGTGGAAAAAGCCATTAAATCGATCCCTGGGAACAAGGCATTTGGCAACAACTGCTTGCCTGCTGAAATCTACAAATGTGTCAGTGATGAAGTATGTTGAAAGCTCCATGAAGTTATACTGCTCTATTGGAAAGAAGATGTGGTATTGCAAAATTTCAAAGATGCTCAGTTTGTACAATTATACAAAAATAAGGAGGATAAAAGTGTCTGTGACAACTATAGAGGTATCTTTATGTTGAACATTGTTTGAAAAATTATATCTCATATCATGCTCCCTGGGCTGCAATCTCTAGGTGAAAGAATCTATCCAAAATGTCAATGTGGTTTTTGCTCAAGATGCTCCACCACTGATATGATATTTTTGGTCAAGCAACTACAAAAGAAGTGTAGAAAACATGAATACCACTGTACACAGCTTTCATTGATCTGACAAAGGCCTGTAATACGTTCAACAGACAGGGCCTTTTTACTGCTTTGCCCCAGACTAGTGCTATAGGCTGGAAATGAGGCACTGTGCCACTTCCATCTAACCCCATGTGCCAGGATCTGGGCTGCATTGGTAGGAATGTTGCCAGTAAATCTAGGGAAATTAATATTCCCCTCTATTCAGCATTGGTGAGGCTGCATGCAGAGTACTCTGTCTGTCTTGGGCCCCCCACTACAGAAAGGATGTGGACAAATTGGAGAGAATCCAGAGGAGGGCAATGAAAATAAGTAGGGGGCTGGGGCACATGACTTCTGAAGAGAGACTGAGGGAACTAGACTTATTTAGTCTAGAGAAGAGAAGACTGAGAAGGGATTTAACAGCAGTCTTCAACTACCTGAAGGGTGGCTCAGAAAAGATGGAGCTAGATTGTTCTCAGTGGTGACAGTTGACAGAACAAGGAACAATGGTCTCAAGTTGCAGCAAGGAAAATTTAGGTTAGATAGTAAAAAGAACTTTCTCCCAAGGAAGGTAGTAAAGCACTGAAACAGGCTAACAAGTGAGGTTGTGGAATCTGCATCCTTAAAGGTTTTCAAACTTGGCTAGACATAGCCTTGGCTGGGATAATCTGCTTTGAGCAGGAGGCTGGATTGATGACCTCCTGAGGTCCCTTCTAACCAGAATTTTCTATGATCCTACAATCAGGGCTTCAGAGACCTGCACCACCAAGTCCAGCTCCATGCACTAGGATTGGGGCTGTGGAGCCATGCAGGTCAGATGACAGGATGTTGGCGGTTAAATCTGACCCATGGTCTGGAGGTTGAGTACCTCTGGTCTATTGTATAGTTAGGCACATAAAACTTCATATGCATATATACACATATGTATAAAAACATGTGTGCGTGCACATGCGCATACACACAAGTACACGTTTTCTATTGTTTACCTACGTTGTCTACCTCCACCTCTCAGTTAACTAAACCTACCTCACAGAGCAAGCCCTGTCAGTCATCCCAGATGAAAAAAGAAACACACACACACACACACACACACACACACACACACACACACACACACACACACACCCCACGTACTAGACACATACCTTGGTACATGTTACCCTCGCTTTATTCAAGTTCTGTATGTGCAAATTCACTCTTATAATACGATGACCCTTTTTATACAAAAATTTTTTATATGAGAGGTAAATTCACTCTTATGTGATCAGTGTGGTGGAAGCTTGCAGTCAGCTGCTTTGTGCAATGCATTGTAGGAGTGATGCACACCAAAATATAGTCTCCTGTATGGATCTGTGCTCCTTGCTCATTGTCTGTGACATGTTTCTGTAGTTGCCATCCCCATTATGGTAACATTCACCACCACCCTGTGCTTGTGTGTACTGTCTGCTGTTGGTGAATACCAAAATTGTCTTGTAAAAATAGTAGAAATGGGTCTGGGGGTCAGTACAGTTGAGGTCTTGGAACATATCCCTATTTGTTACATTGTAAAGTGAGTTCCCTTTATGCAAATTCAAGTTATGCACCATTTTCCAGGAATGCATGTACAGCATAAAGCGATGGAAATCTGTACTACTAATCAGACACCCATTAATTAGCTCTTAGAAAGACCTCCTAAAAGCATTCTCACAGCAACTTCCTCTGTTTATTACCAGCGTGTTCCTCACTACCTTCCTTATAAACCTTCCTTGGAAGGCTGCAGCCCAAAGCTGGGGATTTTAAACTTAGAGGTTCTTAGCTACAGAGTCTTGCCCCTGTGCTCAGAGTCAGAAAGGAATTTTACCCCATGGTCAGATTGGTATGGACTCTGAGGGCTCTCACCTTCCTCTGTATATTTTCCAGTGCTTATCTATACACACACACACACACACACACACACACACACACACACACACTGTATACACATATGTGCACACATACATGTTTTCAGTTGCCTTCAGTTGCCACCTGTAATATACATATGGCAAACCCTTCATCAACAGAGCAAATAATTAAGAGGGAAAAGGACTGGAAGAATCAATTTAACTCTGGGACAAGGCCAGAGAGTGACATGGCAGCAACAAGTGATGCAAAAAAAGTAGGTCAAAATGCAAAATATATCTGGTATATGTACACAAATGAGAGAAGTATAGGGAATAAACAAGATGAGTTGAAAGTTATAGTATATGAAAATAATTATGATCTGACTGGTATCTCAGAGACCTCTGGGACAGCTCTTATGGCTAGAACATTAATACTATGGACTACACTCTGTTTCAGAAAGACATAGGGAAAAAAGTGGTGGTATCACCTTGCATGTGAAAAACACACACTTGTTCCCTCCCTTCCATAATTATTGACATGGTACTGATGGGAGACTTAAATTTTCTGGACACCTGCTGGAAAAATAATACAGCCAAATATAAAGTGTTGAGTCAGTTCTCAACTTTTGTGGAGAACAACTTCCAACAGAAGGTGGAAGATACTGCTAGGGAGAATCATCTATTCTGAATCTTGTCCTGACCAATAGTGAAGACTTGGTGGAGGATGTGAAGATGGGGAAAAATTTGGGAGGAAGCAGTTATGATATGATAGAATTCCAGATCCTGAGACTAGGAAGGCATGAGGCCAGCAGACCTAAGATGCTAGATTTAAAAAAGGTAGATTTTAACCAGTTAAAGGAATTGACAAGCATGGTACTGTGGATAGATGGACTGAAAGACAAAGGAGCCCGAGAGGGCTGGATACTTTTAAAGGGCACAGTATTGGAAGCCTAACAAGAAACTGTTCCAATATGATAGAAGCACAAGAAGAATGGTAAGAGACCATTGTGGCCAGGAACTTCTAGGATGTCTCAAATGCACAAGGAAAGCATATAGACAATGGAAAAATGGACAGGTCACCAAGGAAACTTACAACAAAATAGCAAGAATCCGCAGGAACAAAATCAGGAAGGCAAAGGTAAAGAATGAGCTGCTGTACCTGCTGAGGGAGGTTAAAGACAACAAGAAGAGGTTCTACAAGTATACTGGCCAGAAAAGAAAGCCCAAGGAAGCAGCAGGTCCACTGTTAATATAGCCAGGGTGAATTCTTAACAGAAGATGAGAAGAAGGTGGAGCTAGTTAACATCTACTTTGACTTAGTCATCACAAAAAAATTAAGCTGCAACGAGACACCTAACAATGATGAGGGATAAGATAACAGGAGAGACATCTGGGGAGCTTTTGATGGGTTTGAATGAATTCAAGTCAGCAAGGTCTGATGAAGAAAGTGGCAGAGGTGATAGCAGAGCCCTTGGCAATAATATTTATAAAGTTGTTGCAGATGGACTATGTATCAGAAGACTGGACAGGGGTCAATATAGTGGCTCTCTTTTATAAAGGCACAAAGGAAGACCCTGAGAACTACAGACCAGTTAGCCCCACTTTGGTACTCAGGACTTTACTGCAGCATATCCTAAGGAAGTCCACTTTCAAGAATCTGGGGATGCAAATGCTGATCATAAGCACTCAACACAGATTTACTAAGAACAAATTATGTCAAACAAACTTGATCTTTCATAAAGTAGATACTTGGCTGGGTGAAGGAAATGCTGTAGATATAGGACTTGAGCACCACTTTTGATAATATGGCCTTCTCATAAACAGTTGGGGAAATGTGGGGTAGTCAAAACTACTATAAGTTGGACAGAAAACTGGTTCAATAGCCACAAGCAAAAGGTAATTAGAAATGGAACCATATCAGAGCAGAGTGGCAGCAGATTTTGATTGGAGTGGTGTCTTAGAGGGAACTGTCCTTGCCCCTTTGCTGTTTAACATTTTTATTAATTATTTGGATGCTGGAATTGAGGGCTTCTTGAGCAAGTCTGCAGGTGACATGAAACTGGGAAGGACTGTGAACATGTTAGAGGACAGGAGACCAGGATCCTATTCTAGACAGCTTGGGAAGCTGGACTGGAGCTGACAGAATTAAATTCAATGCTGACAAATGCAAGGTGCTATACCTTAGGAAGAAGAATCAAAGGTGCAAATACAAAATTGGTGACATCTGGCTGGATGGCAGCACTACAGAGAAGGATCTGGGAGTCTTGGTAGATCACAGATTCAGTGCAAGTCTGCAGTGTGATGCAGCTGCACAAAAGGCCAATGCCCAGTTTTCAGATGCATCAACAGAAGCATTAGGTGTAAGACTTTACTGGCACTGGTTAGGCCTCTGGCCAACCCAGCGATTGGCTGCAGGAGGACCTCGATCAGCTGTGGGGGGACCCTGGGTACCCCCCCCCCAAACCCAGGAGGCACCAGTTGCTGAGCTGTGGGAGAGGAGGAATTCCCTGCGTGCTCCACAGTGGACCAGAAGTGCTTCTGGTCCACTCCCAGGTCCACTGCCGAGCATGCTGGGGACCCCTCCCCCACCGCTCACGATCCTGTGGGATGCTCCATCCACCCCAGCATCTGAGCATTCACAAGCCACGTGGTGCCTTGAGGTATGTAGAAAAAAACATTTAAATCTGTGTCTATGTCTGAATCATCAAATCTCTCCAAACTGATTCAGAGGGTTATGATTAGATTCAGAGAGATTAAAGGGTTTCCTGACTCGATTTGGATTTGGAGATTTGGCTGCTGAATTGGACTGAATCTCTGCTGAATCAAATCAGTGACCAAGGTTTCTCACAGCCTTAATTTTTACCCTTCCCAATGCTGCATGTCAAGGTTTTTATAAACCTTCCTTGGAAGGCTGCAGCCCAAAGCTGGGGATTTTAAACTTAGAGGTTCTTAGCTACAGAGTCTTGCCCCTGTGCTCAGGGTCAGAAAAGAATTTTACCCCATGGTCAGATTGGTATGGACTCTGAGGGCTCTCACCTTCCTCTATAGCAGTGGCAGTGGCCTTCTTTCTTGGATTTCTTAAGCATATTTTAACAACCTTTGCAGTAGCAGGATGTTGGCCACTGCAGCCCCTATGCTTTATTTGTGGCAGATAAGGTTGTTATGTCTCATGGTTGTGTCAGGGTTGACAACAGTCTTACGTAGAGTTCAGATTATAGTTTGTGTGGGATGGTTTGGAAAGGGATGGACCTGCCTCAAACAGGGGATTGGACTAGATGTCCCATGGATGTTCCTTCTAGCCTACTCTCTATGATTTTATGATTATTTTTAATTCAGAGCACATAAATGCAGTGTACTGAAATAAATTAACTATTACTTCAGCCTAAACTGGTACAATAAATCCAACATTTTCAAATAAGGAAAGTTATTAAAAAAGCTTGTTTTTCTGGCCAAGTATTTAAAGTAAAACAATTGCACACATTTAATCACCCTTTTCCTAGTTTGAAAAAATTACATTATCATTTCTGCTGTCAGTTGGATCATATTTTAACCAAGAAATTGATCTGTTTCTGAAATGAGCCATAATACCTTGGCATGTCCTGAAATATACTTCAGATTACCATAATGAAATATTCATACTATTTATTTTAGGGTGGTAGATTGATAGTATGTGTTTGTTCCCCTGATTAGAATTATTTCAGATTTTAGAATTAATGTCCACCACAAGAACAAAAAAGTCTGTAATCAATAAGTCTACATTCTCTATCCATACTTTAGCAATAGTAGCACATACCATTAACTGTATGCAAAAATTCTCAAACACACATCATCCAATTTACAGTTGTGTGTTTATTCCAAATTATACCTCAATTACAGAAAATGTAATCATCCTCATAACATTTCAGTTTAATGGATATTTTATTCATATAATTTATTTCACTGGCAGAACTAAAATTTTACTCAAATAGCAATTGTGATAGGATTATAAAACTTTTATAAAAAGTGACACACTGTCAGAGAAAGGATTTGTGCTAAAAATATATATTTTTTCTGGTTTCTACTGCAGAAATGACATTGCGTAAGGGAGAATGATAAAAATCATGGATGTTAAAGATTCTGGACAAGATTATTATTGCCTTGATTGGGCATAACACGAGCCCTAGACTATGTCTACAGGAGGCTGAACAAAAAGTATTGGGCTTAAATTGCACCAAGGGAGATTTAGGCTATTTATATGAAAAGTTTCTACCTATGAGGATGGTTAAGCACTGTAACTGATCACCTAGAGAAGCAATAAAATATTAATCTTTGGAAACCTTCAAGTGCATTTTAGACAAATATTTTTATGGAATAGATTAGTTAGAGATGATTCTGTCTAGTTCATACTATATGGTGTTGATTTGGTGTCAAATACTGTGTATTTGACAGCATATAAATTACCTGGGATTTTAAGATGGTTTGAAGTCAAATCAGTTTTCATGAAATCAGTCCACTGGAGAATGCAATAGAAACCATGCAGTTGACAAATGATAGGATCAATAATATGGTTCAACAACATTTAAGTGATCCAAATCTACCT
>JAGPOW010000304.1:52762496-52815315 GCA_030014935.1 Caiman crocodilus | reverse complement strand
AGAAAATGCCACTGGAATAAAGCTGTCACAGGATAATGGTCTCCCACTGCTTATAAGGAACCTGGGACCTATTTTCAAAGCAGGGGGCATTTGTCAACTGCAAAATATACTAGTTACTATGAAACTGGTGTAGAAGAGACTGAGTAGGGATTGGGCAACGATCTTAAAATATCTAAAAGGTGGTTAATAAGAAGTATGGTGATAGACTATTTTTGGAGGTTATAAAGGACAGGACAAGAAGTAGTGGCAGCAAAGGCAGTTTGGGTTGGTCATTAAGAACTTTCTGACTGTGAAGCAGTAGAAAGGTAACCTAGATGTCTAGCAGAATTTTTCTTCTTGGAAGTTTTTAAGATCAGTTTAAAAGAAAAGTTGTCTAGAATGATTTAAATTGGAATAATCCTGCCTTGAACAGTGATTTGGAGTAGATGACCTCTTGAGGTCCCCTCTAGCCTTACATTTTACAGTTTTAGGGTTCAGTTTGATCTGAATATTAATAGCATCAGCAGGCGTGGGGTGTGAAAGTAGCTGAATAAAATAAGCTAAGGGAAAATGCTTCTTTCTTTTTGCCCTATTATTGGTATCCATTTGATCTAGTACTGCTAAAGGGGCAGAAGGATCTAAAATGTTCATCATCAGCTGTAGTTCTCTATTAGGGGATAAAAATCCTAATCTTATATTCAGGGTCTTTTTGGCTCTTAATTTTTATGGGCAACATGTCATAACAGGCAGTATACCAGCTAGGCCTCTGATGTATTGAAGCCGGAAGCTGTGTAAGCTCCGTTGCCTTTTCCTATGCAATTCATTATAGACTAGTTGTGAAGGTGGTTGCTTCACATTCTTCACACTGACATGACTTCTACTTCTCTCTAGGTTCAGCTTTTCATGAGGTAACAGTTTGGATGCCTAAAGCTAATGCAGACATTACAGCTAGAAGCTTCAGAGTTAGATCAGATTAAAAATGCTGTTGTCTCTACCCCACCTCCTCCCAATCTAATTTAGTAACTAGATAGGTGCCAGGAGCCTGATCTAAGGTAAGAGGCATTGGAGGACAAGCAGGACTGGTGAGGTGTTGTGGGGAATTGGGGGATTAGCAGGATCTGTGGGGAGCTTGGAAGTGTTTGGGGTGTACAAAGCAGGATTTGGGGGGGATCAGGGGACTAGCAGGATCTGGAGGGGGCGCTGGTGGCAGGATTAGGGGGCTAAGGACCACACTCCTGAGCCCTATCAGGGGGCTAGGAGTCGCACTCTGGCTGCTGAACAGGATCCCAGCTGCTGGAGCACCATGACTACAGCTTTTCCAGCCCCCAGGACCCCAGGTAAGGCTGCTGGCACCACAAGGTGCCCTGTTACTTGTCCCCAGACATCCAAACATCCACGCTTATCTGGACGTGGTCACAAAGAATAGACACAGAACAGTGCAATCACTTTTTATCTTTTTCCTCTAAGAATGGATAATTTGTTTTGCTTCGTTTCACACCCACTTGTGTATTATGAGTTTGAAAGACTTCTCATTTTGTTCCTCTGCTTTGAAAAGAGGAACAAAATGAGAAGAGAAAAATCCTGTGGAAAAAAATAAAAATTAAAATGGAACAGAGAGAAAGGACTTTTAAAGGAAAAAATATAGATATACTGAGATTTTTTTTAAGTGTTGAGAAGTGTTGATTCATATCTAATTCTCACCAGCACTTAGGTACATAGAGGGGAAGTGTCAGATTTGTAGTTGTATTGTGGTCCTCAGAAGATTTGATGTTTTTCAGAAAAGTCAGATTACTATGCAAGCATCACAAACAAGTACCCATTTGTACAAACCTAAATTTAGGAATGTTCTGTATAGATAACTTTAAGAAGGAAATAAGCATTGGTTGACTGAAATATTATAAGGGGAATATGGATTTAAGATCATTTGAGTTTTATGAACTCAAGAACTGCTTATGAAATGGAAATTCCTCAAGTTTCTTAGGAATTCTCTAGTATTGTTTCTTTTCTGCTTCATATGGACAGCTTTTCCAAATAATGGTGGTATAAGGTATTTTTCTGAAGAAACTCTCTCCTTACTATGATCCAGTAAAGGAGCTAGTACTCTAGAACTCATTTTGCTTTTACTTGATTTATCCAACACCATTAATATGTTTGCTTTGCTCTACTCAACATTTATCTATATAAATGAATAAAATAATTGAAATTACAGATCCTATTAAAACTTGACAATTAGAAATTAAATATAGGATCCCTTCCTAACAGGCCTGAATAACTACTCTTGTAATAATTGTATCTTCTTTGAAAGATGGCATTTGACCTTCACTTAATGCATTTTTTCAAAACTATGATTGATGCCCAAATAATTAATCTCTTTTCCTTATGCCTAAACAGTCCCCCTATTAGCAGACACAACAATCCCTTCATATATATGCTGTTTAATATTCCACTCCTGAGGTTTAGCTCTGATAAAACTATTTTCCTTCTTGTCTTCACAAGTGAAAGAGATGGGGTCTCCTGGAATTCTTCCAAGAACAAAGATGCTATAAGAATTTGAATCCAATTTCACCGATAATGCAGTTCTCCATTATTCGAGCCTTAATCCTGTTGTCATTTTAATTAATGTTAAAAGTCTCAGTGGGAGCAGGATTTGGCCCCTGTTATGGTAAGAGTACCACAGGTGCCTGCATGAGTGACTGATGCCTCCTGAATCTGGGGTGGGGGCACCCACAGAAGCCGCTGATAGTGGTGGCCCTGTCAGGGGGGACACCAGCCATATTGACAGCATCAATGTTGACTGTTGTGGGGGCATGTGCACCCCCATGCACCTCCTATCAGTCGCCTATGCATGCCTGTATATTGGGATGAAAATGATTTACGTAATGAATTTCTTTCAGAAACATTTGCAAAGCCAAGAAGAGCTTGATTTACGATGCCCTCCCAAACACCAATAACCTTGCAAAGTTTTTTCCTTGTTCACACAAATGATTATTTGTACTAGGAGAGTACTGGAACAGGTTACCCAGAGAGGCAGTGGACTCTCCATCCTTGGAGATTCTTAAGAGCTAGCTAGATAAAGCCTTGGATGGGATGATATAGCTGGGGTGGTATTGCTTTGAGCAGAGGGTAGGACCAGATGACCTCCTGAGGTCCCTTCCAACCATAATTTTCTATGATTATGGGAGTAATTTTAAGTCATAAGATTAAAAGAGGTTTTTTTGTAGTTTCAAACAATATAGAAAGCTTTCAAATGTATCTGAACTGTGGCTGAAGTAATACATATCAGAACAAGTCTACCACATGCAATAACTAATAAGCAATTCTCCCGAAGCATTTCTTATAAATGTTTAACAGTTGTTTGCTGTACAAATAATCACTATCCATGCAATGGATTATTGTAATTATAACCCTAGTGTTACATTTCTTTCCTATGCCTAGCATATTCAATTGCATATTCTTGTGACAGAATTCATTTCCATATGTTTCATTCTATAAAGCATGACTCCTGCACTTGTTACAATCTTTAAGAAATTTAGATAAAGACTAATTTCCTTAGTAAACTGTGTTTATGTGCCCCCCTGTGCCATGTTCGGGTACTTATTATAATGAGATTTTTTTCATTCACAATCTTGTAGAATTCTTCCGAAAAAGAATAGCTTTGAAGTTGAAATATGTGGTCCCTTCACAGAGAATATAATCTGAAGTGAAAAGAAAAAGAATAGTGATACTTAGCCATGGAGTCAGAGCACCCTGGTGTACCTTGACATCCTTTTAAGGATACCACAGGGTGCCATGTCATATTAGCATGGTTAGTCATGCAAACACCTATATATGAGTCATGAGATTATTTTCTTCCTTTCCTGTTTAAAAATAATTACGTAAGAAGGAAAAAACTGTGTTTCATCTCTTTTTGTGGTTACCTTCAAGTGTCTTCAAGACAAATACCTCTTACCTAACAATTACTTCTTTTCAAAGTATATAGTAGTTGGAGTGAATAGGGAGGGGAAGAATTAATATAATCTTCAACAATGTAGCATAAATAAAAGTCATTATCATTCAAGTTTAATCTTCACTTGTGCTGAATGATTCATATCTCCACTTCCCTATGCCACCAGTGAATAATGTGGTCACTCTAACATGTCTTCTGTCTATGATGAAAAACTCAGAATCCTCTAAAACAGCTGAGTCAGGAAAGGAAAAGAACCATTATCTAAAGAAGTGATTTCTGAAGCCAATTTATAAAAGAACAAGCTAACTACAAGGTCAGATTAAGCAAGACACAGTTAGAGCCTATATCAAATAAGGCTTGCAAGGATTAAACAAACAGAATTCCACAGTTCAGGTAAAGCTTCAGATGCTTGCATACTTTCACTAAAATCAAACATGATTTTAAGCCTTTTAAAGAATAAAAGGAAGAAAGTTTATTTGTTCCTTCTCCTCTCTCTTCCTTTCTTGGCAAGTAGGGTAAATGTATACTTGTGGCAGGTTGGCACTTGGGCTCACCCTCCATGTAGCCCACGCACCTGTCCTTGGGCAACCGCCTGCCTCATCTCGCCTGCCATGCCTTTGATGTTCATTAATTAATTGATGTTAATTAGCGGGAGGCTGCCCTTCTACTTGTACTGCCCACCTCCACTAGGGGTGCTAGCTGCATCTCCTCTCCAATATTGTAGCCCAAGCCTCGCAGATGGAATTGCTGTTGTTTCTATGCTAGCGTGCCCCCTCCGGGGTTCTCTGTGTCCTACTTGGACATCCAACTCAATGCGGCCCCCTATCAGATCCCCCCAGTGCCCAAACTTGGGCTTCCCAAAACTCAAACGTTGCCCTCTCAGGCCTCCCAGCGTTGCCCCTCCCGGGCTCCTCAATGCTGCCCCCTCTCAGGCTCCTCAGTGCTGCCCCTTGTTGGGCCTCCCCCCTTTGGGGCTCGCTGTACCCCACCTGGGCTTCCCAAAATACCCCTCTTTGGGCTGGGGTCTATGCACCCCGCAAACTGCACCCTTGCTGGTGCTGAATCATGCCCTCTTGGGCGCTAGGATCCCCACACTGCCGGGGTCCCTTTATGAGGCCTCCTCCTTTCCATTATAGCCTCACCCAAACCACCGGTCATTCATAACAACCACAAAACACAAACTCCAGCTCCTCGGCTATAACTAAAATATAAGGCACCCGGCCATAACAGAAACCGATTGGCCCAAACAACATTCAGTGCTACTACGGCCCTTCAACTCACAGCTGCAGCCCCTGTCTCAGGCTTCCTCTCTCTCCCTGGGCAGAGAGAGATCATTTCTCTGTGGTAACTGGCAGGGAACTGCCAGCCTGGCCCTGGCTCTGGGCTTTATAAGAGCCAGGCTCTGCCCCCTAGGGTCAGCTGACTTCACAGGTTGCCCTGGTAACCTGCAGCTGTGCTGCCTAATCACTGTTTGGGCTCCCCTCTGGCAGTTCTTTTCCAATGCAGGCACAGGGCACCAGGGTGCTCTGTGACAATACTCTACAGCAAAATGTATTTCATTGTTTTACAAGCCATAATTAGCAGTTTTCAAGTCACATGAGCAGTCTTTCACAAGTATTTTTTTTAAACTCAGGAGTAGCCAACCTGTGGCCACAGGTAGCAGAAACAACCTCTGCATGTGGTATGCAACAGCTAGGGGAGGAAACAGGTAATATAGCATCAGATAAGGCAGGAAGCACGGGGCAAAAAGCAGAGCAGCAAATCAAACAGGAAGCAGAAAGCAGACTAGGCAGAAGAAGTTCAAAGTACTCCTTGGGGAGAATGAAGGGAATATTTGTGGCATGCCTGACAAAACATTTGGCCCGCACTGCTTTTAACTCTTTGTTCAATCTCCTATCTCCATAATATTCAATCATGTGGACCTCCTAATAAAATTACTTTTTAAAGGTACTGTTAAAAAATGCACAAGATTAAAGAGGCTCTTCACTTCTTAAACTGATACAAATTTTTAGAAAGGCACTTATACAGCTATAAACTTGTACAGCACTGGTTAAAATTTTGTTGTGGCAACAAACAAAATCTATTAAGTTCATGGGTTTTATTTTTAATTGCTCCTCAGGAAAAGGAGAGAGGTGATGTTATAGAGCTAACCTCAGTGTTTGGTCCTCCAGCTTGCTGTGGCTGTGACGTCCTAGGAAAACCTTACCTACCCACATGAGCTGACATGATCCAAATCCAGAAATGTGCTGGGGAGGCATTTAGTTTCTTCTCCACTGGACATTCAAACATGCTGAAGATATAGGTATTGAGAGTACCTGCAGTATACATTGCAGCATCTAAACTGTCTTATTTCTGGGTTTGATGCACACCTATGGGAGCAGGCACCTATGGCAATCATTCATAGCCTAATGGCATTGTGGCATAATCATGTACTTAGTTTCTCTGTCAGGTTCATGGATATTTTAGTGAGGGAAGGTATATAGGTTCCTAAAAGAGATAATATGGGTGTAATTAATGCAATATGATAAATTCTGGCATCAGTAGCAATGCATAAGGAGTTCATGGGGGGACATGCACCCAGTGAGAGTTGTGGTGGACCCCCAGATAGCCAGCATTCCCCACTTAGGCAATGAGCTCGGGGGGCAAGCAGGAGAGCTGGTGCCCCTCCATGACAGCTCTGTCCAGGGAGTGAGGGTACCAGGAGAAGTACCACTGGGGCACTTCTGGGGTGGTGCAATTGGCCATGGAGGGGATCTCGTCCCCTGCATCACTGACTGACTGCTAGGAACTTAGGAGATACCAGTCACGCATACCTAGCACAATTTGCACTGGAGTCTACTGCTTCTGGGGCTCAGCATCTGCACATGTGCCTGGGACAGTAGCAGTTTGAGCCAGGGAAGAGCAGTCCTGGGCTGGCAGCAGTCTCGGGAGGTCACCCACAAGCTCTGGGTGGCAGAAGTGGTGATGCATAGAGGTGCACCCCCTGACAGGCTGCACTCCCCACTTAGGTGATGGGCAGGGGGGGCAGGTGGAACACTGGTGCCCCCCCCACGAGCACCAGCTGGGGAATGGGGGGTGCCAGGTGAAGTGCTGCTGGCATGGACACTTCTAGGAGTGCCACGGCTGCTTCCTGGTCAGCATGATTGGCCACAGGGGGACCCTTCCCCAGTCACTGACTAGTTGGGGGGGGGGGCAGCACATGTCTCCCCTGACTCTGGTGGCATCAGTCACCCATGGGTGACAGTTTTGAGCAGCTGGCTGGGGCATGAGAGTGCTAAAATGCAGAGCCATGAGGCAGACAGCCCCCTCAATTCAGCACCTTCATGTCCCAGTCATCCCCTATCCTCATCTACATGTGCACATCAATTTAATAAGTAACTGCACTGTAAGATAGTACTCGTGGGGGCAGCACTATCTTACAACAGAATGAATTAATTTACTGCACCCAAATACCAGCATATGTATAGACAGTGATGCTTTACTGCAAAGCTAATTAGTCAACTGCAATAAAATGCATGCGTAGATCTACCTAGTATGTTTTTGCTTTAAAAGCAAAAGAATGAAAACATAATTTTGTTGTTCCTTTTAGCACAAATGTAAACCTCTTAAAAAAAATAGTTGATGCATGCAGTCTGTAATTGAACCAAATCCTACACAGTTCCCTACTGTTTCTGTGGTATCCAGTTATCCAAGGATATAGGATAAGATCTGTCGCTTCCTTAGTGTGACTCAACGGACTGATAAAATACAACAGAAATAATGAGCCCTCTATTTTAAAATGTACTACTTTGATTGTTTTTAAACAAGATCTGGCAGCACCATCCTTTCCTTTTTAAAAAAAATAAGATAAAAACACCCATTTCTAGGTTCAGAAACTTAAAATTCAATAGTCTTGAAAGGTATCCAGGTTGTAGCCATATTGGTCTAGAGGCAAAAGGAATCTGAACTCATGGTAGAGGTGGTACCTTTTACCAGACCAACTAGAGTTTTGGAAAAAAAAAAATCTCCATTTGCAAGCTTTCGGACACAAGCACTCTTCTTCAGGCATAGGAGAAAATATTATAAAAGTTTTTCTAGGTAGAAACATTGTAGGTAGAAACATCATTACCAGAAGGAAATATAACTCTACATCCTGCTTTGCCACCAAACAACTTCAAGGTAAACAGACTATTCCATCTTTTCTCTGAGCCTAATCTTTATAAAATAAATTGTTCCAAACAGGAGATTTTACCACACCTTTAACTCTCCTATTAAATATGAACTATCATTTTTACCTAGTAGAACTTTTATAATCTTTTCTCCAATGCCCGAAGAAGGGTGCTTGTGCCCAAAATCTTGCAAATAAAGATAGTCCTGAAATGCACTGGTATATTAATAAGTAATATGGAGTAAGTA
Source organism: Caiman crocodilus (assembly GCA_030014935.1). Taxonomy (NCBI): domain Eukaryota; kingdom Metazoa; phylum Chordata; order Crocodylia; family Alligatoridae; genus Caiman; species Caiman crocodilus. The sequence continues at coordinate 52,806,995 of JAGPOW010000304.1, read as the reverse complement.
AAAAATATATTCTGTTAATTTTTAGTAGACATTCTATATAAGGAAAAACATAGAAAAATGCTTTTGCTTAAGTGTAAAACATCTCAGCAAAAGCATAATGGTAGCAAAGGTAATTACTTAATACCTATGTGTTGTGTAGTGAAAGATAATGTCATAATTTGTTAATATTAAATCACTGGAAATAAAACCCTAGAATTACTGTTAATGAAAGTTTGCATGTTATGCTAGTCATAATTAGAATGACTCACTATGCATTTATAATCATAGTCATAAGAATTATATTTAAACGTATCTAATCTACAGAGGAAACACATTTGACACAGTTTTGGTCAAGCTAGCAGCATAGAGCAGCATGGTTTAGTCCTTGTTTTTAAATATTTGTTGAAATATTTCACTATTTGTTGAAATTCAGAGACAAAAGAACAAGAAATTTTTCTTAGTTTCTGAATTCAAGCCTTGGAATTGATGTGTGTGCACACAAACCTGAATGTTTGGATAGCCAAGTACATTTCTAAGCAAAGTATTCCACCACATACATCCATGACCTTCAGCCTATCAATGTAGATACTGTATACAACCCAATGCATTCACATAGAACATTTAAAATGTGTTATGATTTCATGCTTCAGCTCAAGTAACATTTAATAATATCTGTTTCATGTTTTTTTATTTTTAAAACCAGTAACTTTGAACCATGCAATTGAAGTAATTTTGGGGATTTGAATGGCTGTGTCTACATGAAACAATGACTGTGCAGTAGCCGGTGACTACTGTGCAGTAGTGTCACATGGCAGAAAGCATGATGGTACTTGGCCTACTGCATAGTCAGCATCATGAAACAGCCATTTTTTGGCACAACTGTGCAGTAGTTCAGCTCGACTACTGCAGTAACAACTGTGCAGTCAGTATCTGTAGACACAGATAATGTGTACTATCTTTTGAACTGAGAACTTTTGTGAGAAAAACACATGCAACTAAAATAAACCCACACATGAAGAACTAGGGAAGTCATAAACTAAAATTGCATAAACATTTCTGTCACTTTTAGTGAAATCAAAATAAAGATAGCTAAAAGTAATGTCAAGGAATGCATACATTTACACATCACCTTCCTTAGAAAGGAAAAGTAGGAATTCATCCAAACTAAAATTACAGTGCAGATAGCAGTGCAACATATGTGTTCATGTGTGGTGGGCCGGTAGGAGGTGCTCCTGCACTCAACCACCCACCTCATTGCACCTGACCACCTACCAGGCTTCGAGTGCCTTCCTGGGGGTGCCTCATATCTGGCCAATCCCTTCTTGGCCCCACTAGCCTGGGGGTATTGCTGCCACCACCCAGGGATGGGCTAGATCCTGGCATGGTGCTCTCTGAGAAACGCAGGCTTAGTAGCCCTCAAGGGTACTTGACTCAATTCAAGAACTTGGGATGCTTCCCTCAGTCAGAAGCACAAGTAGTGTTCTCCCTTAGCCAAAACAAGGGGACCACAAGGCGTAATCTAGACCCACTCCCAATAAGTTTCCCACGCTAGGTACAAAGGAGAACTTTACTGGTTACAAAGAGTAGGGTTGGAATAAGGTACAGAGTTGAGTAGTATTAGAGAAATCCCATTTAGCAAACAGGGTGGCTGGGGTAGCCTTTGATTACACATCTGAGTTACTGTAAGGCATATATCTAGTTAGATCTCAGGTACTTTACTCACAAGTATCATCCAGAGGCAGGTGGAGATTCCCTCTGGAGGCAACCAATTCATTGATCATAAGTTTCCAGAGAGAGCAAGAGCAAGTTTCAGATGATCCAGCTCTTCTCTCTGAGTTTTCATCACGGCTACCCTGCCCCACTCTTCCTGGGCAGTCCTTAACTTATATAGCCCTTATGACCTCATTTAACTGGTCCAATGGAGGCCAGCACCTGTTGGCTGCCAACCAACAAATTTGAAGCCTCTGGCTTCTTTACTTTTCATTCCATCCAGGAAGAGCACACATCAACTGCTGAAACTTCCTCAGCCTGACAAAGGGTGTTTGAACCCGAAAGCTTGCTTAAAATGTTTTTCCCCAACTATTTAAGTTGGTCTAATAAAAGATATTAGATTCACTCAAAGAACCTTGTCTGTCTATAACATAGAAGCATAACATATAATCTTTTGTCTTAGAGGCTTCAACTTTAATAAAGTCCTTAAAATTTAACAAGAACTCCATAAAACAACTTTTCCTGATAGCATCAAAAGAGGGTACTCAGTGGTGACCCTTTTGCTTTTCTGCACTTGAGACAAATCCAGAGCACCCTATTAAATCCTAGTTTTAATTCAGCTTAGTCCTAAAGACATTATTTCAAATACTAATGGTGTCATGAAGTTCTTTTAGTTCAAGTCCTTCATACTGATTGCTGTTACTTGGTATGTAATACTAATCTTAACTTTGGTAATGCTCTCATTAACATTAAGGCCAGTATTTCATTCAAAAAGTTTTAAGTCAAACTCCATGAAGAATAGATTTTAAATAGTTTAAAAAGGGTATTACATGCTTGATATAGGAATTGTTAGGATAAGAGGTCAAAGGTTTCAATAATTACAGCCTATGACCAGCTGCCACAGCTGCTACTGATCCATGTATAATCACTTTATCACATCTTGTCTATATTGTGCTTAAAATATTGTAATCACTTATTAATCATTGTAAATGGACCCTTTTTATAAAATGTGATAATCCCTCCCTTTTTGGTTGGGTAGTTTCCTAGATTTTTAAGAGTAGCGTTTAGTTTATAAATGTATGAAATCACTCAGACTCATGAGTAAAAAATTATTTTAGGATGCTATATGAAATCCGACATGGAACAACATGGATGACGTGTTATTGTGGCTGAATAGTTTGCATCTGTAGAAATATATACCATGTAAAAATTACTTGATTTAGAGTAATTGATATGATGATAAAGGCACCTTGAGTATAATGATGAGTGTCCTTGGCGGAACTTAACATAAATTCTAAGTAGTGATTTATCACAACCCCACTCCCACTTTCATGCCCTACCCCTACAATTACTATTCTTTCTTACTTTCTACTGCTTAGAAAAAATGAGCCTTGCAAAGGCCAGAAGATCACGAGATGTAAATTGTTTCAATTCGTTGTACAGCAATATGGATGGAGTTTTGTTTTGTACATACCTTAATGTGATACAGTATATTCTTAATGGTTTGACAAATAGTCTCTTGTCAGATAATACATTTTACTTTAAGATTTTTGAAGGAAATTAATATTAGTACATCATGTTAAATTCAGATTTAAAAAATCATTAAAAATATAAGCATAAGAGTGTTGAAGGGTATATAAATATACCATTTTTGTTTTTCTATAATGATCCATTTTTAAATAGGTTCCAATGATATGTGGCATCTGTCTTGGAAAAGGCAATATTTGTGTCCTTTCTATATGAACACTTTGAATTCTATCCTTCTGAAAAAAATGAAAAACGGGAAAATATACTGCATATTGATATTAACTATGATAGCAACAAAAATATCTTTCTAACATGTAGGTGGTAGCGATCAAAATAATTTAGGTGGTATGATTAATGTCCATCTTTTGGACATTCAGCAGGCTGTAACGTCTGAGTTCCAAACAGGGCCAATGAGGTTTTTTTTAAAGCTATCATGAGTCTCTGTAGGGTTCAGATGTTGCCATTGGTTCTCCATTTTTAGGTATAATCTTCAGTCCCATTCAGACTTTAATTCAATTGTGAAATTGGACATTCAAATTTAGTATGGCTGGGCAAACAATTTTTGGAATTTGGAATAAAATTCTTTAGATCCTGTCACACATCTGTTGACACATGAGGAGCCCAGGATCTTGGGGCCTCTTTCTGATTCCAGGTTCACTGCACCTGGAAATTTAAATTTAAAATGTACATATAAACCCATAGACCAAGGAACAGCTCACCAATCCCAAGCCCATGGGCCCTTTAAGCTTGCCAGTGTACAGGGAACCCAGGATCAGGGAGCTTCTCCCTAGTCCTGGTCTCCCTGTGTGGTCTTTAAACTTGCTGGTGCACGTGCAGCTCAAGTCTGAGGAGCCATTCCCTGATCCTGGGCTCCCCACAAGCCCAGAACTTTAAAGGGTGGATTTGCAGCCCAATACTGGGAAACCAGTTCCCAGTGCCTGGCTGCCTGTGTGCCCTTTAAAATTGATTCAGGGGTACAGGGTTTAGCTATGGTAGTCTACAGGCAAAAATATTCTATAAGCCTATTTGCATAAAATGAAAGTTTCCACCAAGGGGAACCTATAACATCTTTTTATTCTCCTGTGCAATATGAAGTTTCATTTCCAACTGGGAGGAATGTTACAATCCATGCATTCTCCTTTGCCTTAGGAAGGGTGTGTGAGCCTAAAAGCTTGCAAATAAAGATATATACATATTTTTGCAGTTATTTAGTCAGTCTAATACAAGATATTAACTCTTCCAAGAATTTTGAATATTTTTCACTGTAGACCAACATGGCTAAATTCTGTATCATAATTAGTTACTTTGCAATGAAAACTTCATAATTTTTACAAAAAAGCAGCAAAATTCCAACACCCAGAGACCTGAAGAATTCCACCCTTGCTTCGTCCAGCATTGGGCTCGGGGAAGAGTTGGATCTGGCGAGTGCTACCTGCAAGCTGGGGCAGCACTTGCACAGATAGCATCCTGCCAGGGCAGCCCAGGGGCACCGCCATGGCAGAGGAAAGAACCAGGCCCCCCTGCAGCTCAGGGGCTGCATGGCCCAACAGCAGCTTGTGTGGATGGGTTCTGCTGGAAAAAAACAAAGCAGCAGTGAGAGACATGATCCTTTTATTTTTTTTCCTGCAGAACCTACCTACCTCTCCCGTGGTCCTGGGGGGAGTTGCTTGTGGGCCCTGAGCTTCAGGGAGCCCTGGTCCTTCCCTCCTCAGTGGCAGCACTCCCTAGGGCCACGTGGTTAGGAGGTTAGTGGGTGGGTGCTGCCACTGAGGAGACAGCATCCAGCCTAATCCAACTGTTCCCTGAGCTGGGGCAGCACCTGCCCACTAGCAACCCACCCAGGTGGCCCCAGGGGGCGCTGCCACTATGAAAGGAAGGACCAGGGCCCACTGAAGCTTAGGGGTCTCTCAGCCTGCTGGCATGTCACCCACCCCCCTCCCCCTCCTCTCCCCCACTGCAGGAGATGCAGTCAGGCTCTGAGAAAAAGAATAAAAGCTTCGGGCCCCTCACCTTAGCAGTGACAGAAGCCCCTAAATTGAAATGGTGGGTTTTTAATTGTCACAATTAAAAACCCACCACTTAAATTTAGGGGACTAAACCCCCAACAAGCACCCTATGATTTTAGAGACAGGTTTTACATTTTCTAAAATTTTCAATGTGCCTTGCAATATAATGAAAATAATAATCTGATTAAGGGAGCCAATTCCTTCACCTTTAAATGGAATTCACCTGTAACTATAGTTGCTGCCAATTAAATTATTTTAACTTTTTACATAACTTCTTGCGCTGATCAACCTGACATTTTCCTCAGTTTGCCACGATGACTTGTTTGTGTAGATGGGGAACTTGTGATAATGGCGAAGATATTGTGACATGTGGCACCCAAGAAGGCTGAAACAAAGATGATTCACTATAAATGGAGAAGAATTACAGTGATTCTTTTTGTTTTCAGTCCAGTTCTCTCAGCCAAGACTGTTGATTTTACACGTTGAAGGAGGGTTTTTTTTTATGTTTTTCTGTTCTTTTAAGCATCAATTATATTCATAACTGAGAAAGAAATTGGCACAAAATAGCATGTATTGTAGAATTATTTGAAATATTCAAAGCACTCTGTCTTGATTCCTGCATATACAGCACCCCTGGAGTTAAACAGCAAACAATGTCTTTGGCAATAGATAACCAGTAATTACTTTTTCCTGAAACCACATTAATGTTCTAAACAATGCAACGGTTTCTATGTTAAAATTTCATGAGCTTGATTGTAATTATTCTTAAGTATGTGACAGTCTAGGACTCTATAGTATATTATCACTTTTTAAAAAGGCCTTCATCAAACCTAAAAATAACATCAGCTGTGATACTTTTTTTTATGGTACCAGAAGAGTGGAAATATGGATGGAAAATTCATTACAAATGTTATTAAAAAGTCACCAGCTTGGTACAATAACCTCATTTTTTTTTGAAGAAATTCTACCTTTTACCTTTGTCTATCTCAGCAAAAGAGTTAATTTTCCAGATGTCTTGATGGAACAAAAACATTTTATGAATGAGAGGGGTTTTCTGTTTTGTTTTGCATTTTTTTAAAAAAATTATTGACAGGAGATGTGCATTTCATTAGAAGTTAAATGCAGGTTCTCAACAAGAGTTAGGTGCATAGTGGTGCTCCTGGAACAAGAAGGAAATGATGTCTGAACATCAAATAACATAAACCAGGGGTGGCCAGTACGGCTGTGTAAAATACCATAATTTTGTTTCAATGTTCGTTTCACCATTGTGAAGGGACAGTGTTTCGTTTCATTGTTTTGTTTCATTTCAAAGCACTGTCCCATTTTGTTTCATCGAAAATGTTTCAGTGTTTCAATGTTTTTCCCATGGTCTGTAATGGAGAATCATGAAAATGCCTAGAATGTTGTCATTTCTTACCTGATTTGGATGAAAATTGCAGGGGTGGTAGCCCTTTCTGGCGGCATGAAGTCTGCCCTGTTTCAAGGAGATAGATGCAGAGGTTTCTGGGAAATTGCACCTTGAACTCTTCAAAACACAACTCCTGACACTTGCCAGCAGCAGCAGTCTCCTCTCATCTGGCACGCAGAGCCGGGGGCTAGCGCTGCCAGGAGAAGTCTGGCACAGCCCAGCAGCCCTCCTGGGGGTTCAAGCCCCTGGATCTGTGAGCCGGATGAGAGGAGGCTGCTACTGCTGCCTGGGACAAGTGGCAGCAGCAATTTTCTCTGGGGCAGAGTGCAGCCCATGCCCAACAGTGGTCCCAGGTGGCAGAGGCAGCCTCCCTTTATCTTGGGTGTAGATCTGGGCCTCACACCCCTGGGAGTGCTGCTAGGCTGTGCCAGACTCGTTCAGGGAGTGCGAGCACCTAGATCTGTGTGCTGGATGAGAGAAGTCTGCCGCTGCCGCCTGGTACCAGCGCTGAAGCAAAGTAAGTCGGCTTCAAAACTCAAAACATTTCAAAACTTTCAAAATGTTTCAAGTGCCCTCTTTTCCTTTTAAAGCTGTTTTGTAGCCTTTTGTTTCATTTTGATTTTGCTGTTTTGAGTTCACAATGCATCAAAACAGCTTTGAAATGAGACACCTGGAGAAATTTCATACAGCTCTAGTGGCCAGCCCATGGCCTGTGTGTCACAAGTGGCAGAGACAGTCTGTGTGTGTGGCATGCAGAAGATCAGGAAGGGGGGAAAGCAGCATCATAGCAGATAGGGCAGAAAGCAGCAAACATAGCAGGAAATTTGGGCAGGGAGTACAGAGCATGGACCTGAAAGCAGAACAGTGAATCTGGGGCTAGGGACAGGTATTATAATGGCACTTGCCCAGGTATTATAATGGTATCTGCCAATGGGGAGGACACAGGCTTAATTTGTGGTACACTGCCCCAAAAGTTGATCCCCACTAACATAAACTGTGCAATCATTTAAGAGGCTAGAGGATCTTATGACAGTTTGTCTCCATGCTAACAGGATCTTTCTCCTAGAGAGTGGGAACTAAGCATTGCTTATGTCAGAGCAACATTGTTGCTCCTGGGAGTGCTGTCAAGAAGAGCAATTCTGGTAATATTGTGCATCTCCCTGTGAGTAGCTTCTATTCACTATAAGAAATCAACCCTGAAAATTGCTGAGAATCTTTATCTTGTGTTTAATTCAATGGAAATTGATACAGCTCAAAGATCTCCCATGATTAGGCCTATAGAACTAATTTTAATTTTGAAGTCACTGAACCCAATTTTGTGCAGACTCATTATATTTAACATACTCAACTCCTTACCATCTAGGATTTGGCTCATAAGCTCATTTTACTATTCAAATTTAAGGCAGTTAACCCCAATTCTTTAACCTCAATTGGTAGCTGTTTCATGTATTTGATTTAAAAGAGCAGAATTCTAGTCCTGGTTGTTTATATGTGTTTATAATTTTCCTTGCAATTATGTCTGCTTTCTGCAGTGCCTGGATACATAGAAAGCACTATGCAATCCAGCTTAAGATGTGAGATATAAATCTGAGTAGAACATGGCTGACTCATTTTATTTGAATAATCTAACAAGTATATTAAAAGGTTGCTAGATAATTATGTGTCAGGGACTGTTTAATGACATAGACATAGTTCAAAAGGTAGTTCATTAAATTACCAATATTGCCAGTAGAAATCACAGGTCTTTTCTGTGCTGCACATCCTGGGAGACAGAGCAGAGCGTACGAAAAGGGGATAAGGAATTGAACCTTTATAGCACATCTGAACATTACACAATTTTGCAAAACCCTAAAACCTGCAATTCTAGAGTGTTATTCCAAATACATTCAGCTACACCCCAGAATCCCTGGTACAGATGTTTATATTGCTTTCTCTTTGCATTTTTTGTTCAGTGATCTTTTTCTTAGGGCTCATCTGTGCATGGAGGTAAAAGTGGAATGGGATCTAATTCATGATCCACACAATTGTCTTTCTTGTCATACCACTTTTGCATCCCTTACACCAGCAAGAAGTAAATTCTCATGGCCGGGATCCCCCTCAGTTTCATGCATTTCTAAGGCTGGGAGATCCTGGCAGCCACAATTCTCCAGCCCCTGGGGTTTCATGCACCCTCAAGATTGCTGTGATCTCTGGCTGCCCCTGGGGCCCAGCATCCACAACTGTGGGACTCTAGGTCCCTCTGGTGCCAGGATCCAGAGCTGGCAGCTGCAGGGGCTGAGAGTCCTCTCAGTTGCAGGACTCCCAGCTCCAGCTGTGCATTGGTGCACCCCTACCACCTACAAAAATCCTTCAGCTGATGGGGCTCTCAGCCACAGGGTTCATCTTACTACACATACAAATTAAATCTCAATAGCGACCAGAAATTTAATACATCTTTTCAAGCTGTAGCTTTATAGCTGGCTGGACCTTGTTATGGTGCAACGGGCACCGCACATGTAGGTGGTCTCAAGGTGATTGCACAATTAATCAGTTAATTGTAAAATTGAAATCATCAAAATCAAACTAATTGAAATCAGTTAATTTCTGTAACATGTAGAGGGACTCTTAAGTAACTCCATGCCCAATCCAATTTGTATTGAAGTCAATGTAATATTTCCATTGACTTCAATGGGAGTAGGAGTGGGCCCTTTCTTCCCACTTGCTCTTCTACAGATTTTATTAATCAAGTATTTTTACTACAATTTTTTATCTTTCTTACAATGGCTGGATAATCTTTCTTCCTGAATGCTTTCTTAAAATTCAGTGCAAAATTACTTCTAACAGCCTTAACTTTAAAATAATTGTTTCTGTTTTATCCTTTAGGCTCCTTGAGGAAAAGAAACAAATACAATTCATGACTGCATAGGGAAGATGAAAGTGTCTGCTGAGTAGTCAAATTCAGTAACAGAAATGAGAATGAAACGAATAGCTAAAAAGTGTAGGGAAAGTCTGTTCTGAAAGTTGGTCACTAGCACAATGGAAAAAACCCACTTAATTTTCAGAATGTCACTTTAACAAAGCCTTTCTAGTCACTTTCAGAGGAGGAGCAACAGAAAACTTTTACCTGTGCGTTCTTCTAAATTACAGTCTTTTCATTTCACTCATGCACTGTTGAAACTGAATTGCTTACAATAGAAAATCAAGCCAGTTTATAACAATTTGCTTTTACCTTGAAGTGAGACCAATGTAATCACTGGGGCCCTGATTCAGCAAACCACTTAAACCTGCGCCTTACTTTAAACTCAAAAGGAATCCCAGTGGGACTGATCAAATTGTTCAGGCACTTAAGAGCTTTGCTGGGTAGGGATTCAGGCATGTGAAGACGTAGAGTCATAGAAAGACAGAATTTCCAACATTCTCAAAATTGACTCTGTAAGTAAATAAATATGAATTTTTAAGGAAGTTTATCCAGGGAGTTAAAGATTTTATAGAGCATGGCAACTGCTCAGATCTATTCTAAATTAGGGCCACAGTACAAGCCTCTGAAAAAACACTTTGCTGTGGCTTTTGCCTTTCCTTGAAAGGCTGCCTTGCCAAGTCTGCAGTAAAGAAGAGAGGGAAGAAGTGAGTATGTGAAACTGTGTGTTGGGCTGAGACTTTGTAGGCTGTGGTATAGACAGTGGGGTAGTTTAGTGATTTCACTGCTGTTGCTGTGTGGAGACAGGAATAAAAATATTTGACTACAGAAAAAAATGCTGTCCTATAGTTTGCAATGGACTTCCAAGTGCCATTGTCCTGAAGCACGTGGAAGTGGATATTGTAAACCCTGGCAGGTAACAGAGCTGAAAAAGAGCCATGTGTACATGGGGATGCGTGTAAAGGACTCACAGGAGGAGCATTTGAATAACCTGAAGTCACCTACATTAACTTTTTGTTGTCTGGTGCCTCTGAAGGGTTTTGTGAGTTTTTGATTTGTATGACTTCTCATATCCTAGTATGGAATTGACTCATCCTCTTTTCCCACCCCAATTTTATCAGAATAGGGATGAATTGAGAAAGCATGAGGGGAAAATAGGGCATTTATTTAGAAGATGATATTGGGATTTTCACATTTTTCTCTTAAGGATTATTTCTTGGTGTTTGCAGCTAGTCAAAAAGTAATTGAGGTTTAGTAGCTGAGGATACTGCCTTTGCTTTAGTGATCAAGCCTACACTGCCAGTGTAAATTTGGACACAGAGCAGTAATTGAAAGATGCACCTTCTTAGGGGGTTGGATACAGGCAAAACCAGTATGTTTATATGGCTTTTCACACCCCACTGAAATGTCATGCAAACATTGAAAATATATCTACACAGGAAAACAAAGATGATTGCAGTAGACCTATAACAACCTAACCTACTTAGCACAGGTAATGAGTGCAGTGAAGATCTGTTTCCAGAAGATCTGCTTTTTGTTGTAAGGAAGTTTGAAGATAAAAAGAAAGGCTTCTTGGAAATGAAAGAAAAGCACATTTCAGGTTGCCCTCTTTGGATGAGGTTTGGGAATGTCTCTGTGAAAGCAGTGAAGCAAATAATGTATATTATGTGTGTAATACTTTACATTTATAATGTGCATGCCATCTTTTCTAAGTACAATCTAACAGAGACTTACAGAAACTTAATTTTTTTAAATTGGTTTAACTATGTCTATCAAATGTTACAATAGTGAAGATATATATATAAAAAGGGTTGTATTTTTTTCATTTATCGTTTTTGTCATTTCTGCTATGTTAAGGCTGCGAGTTTCAAAGCTACAAAAGATACTGTGTTCCTTCACTACAAGCACAATTGTGTAGCAAGGAAAGCAGAATCGTATCTGCTATGCTGCCTGACAATTTAATGGGGTGGAATCAGTTCTTCACCTTTCCCCTACATGTGCACAGTGAGAGGAAAGGGAAAGTAGCACCTCTCAAGACAATGCAGACAGTCAGCCCAAGGGTAAATGGGGTGCCTTACTCTCTTACATGGGGATACAGGAGGTACAATGATTTGGTTTAAAAGGAATGAGGATATCCTGTTCCTTTGTAAATGAATAAAACTTCTAAATCCATTAAGCATCTGAGGAATCGGGTCTTGTGGTAGAGGTGATATATTTTATTACATCAACTAGATTTTTGCAAAATAATTCTTTAACTGGAAGATTTGGGGCACAAACACCCTTCTTGGACTGGTTGATGCCAACATCCTGAAGGATAGCCAGCATGGGCTTGTTGCAGGTAGGTCTTGCTTGACCAATCTCATTTCCTTCTATGACCAGGTGACTTATCACCTGGACAAGGGAGAAGAGATTGATGTTGTATATCTCGACTTCAAAAAAGCCTTCAATTTGGTATCCCATGATCACCTCTTGGCGAAACTGGCCAATTGTGGCCTTGGGTTCAACATCTTCATTAATGATGTGGACATTGGAGTCAGAAGTGGACTGGCCAAGTTCACCAATGACACCAAATTTTGGGGCAAAACATCCACACCTGAAGACAGGAGGGTGATCCAGGCTAAGTTGGACAGGCTCAGCAAATGGGCAGATGAGATCCTGATGGTGTTTAACACTGAAAATGCAAGGTTCTCCACCTTGGGAGGAAAAACCTGCAGCATCTTTATAGGCTTGGCAGTGTTATGTTGGTTAGCACTACAGAAAAGAGAGGCTTGTGTGACCACAAGATGAATGTGAGCCTTCAGAGTGATGCTGTGGCTAGCAAAGTGACCAAAACGCTGGCTTGCATCCATCGATGCTTCTCAAGCAAGTCCCGGGACATCATTCTCCCCTTGTACTCAGCCTTGGTGAGGCTGCAGCTGGAGTGCTGCATCCAGTTTTAGGCTCCACAATTAAAAAAGGACGTGGAGAAGCTTGAGAGAGTCCAGAGAAGAGCCATGCTCATGATCAGAGGTCAGGAAAACAGACCGTATGATGACAGGCTGAGAGCTATGGGGCTCTTTAGCTTGGAAAAGCGTAGGCTCAGGGGTGATCTGATGGCCATCTATAAGTTTATCAGGGTGACCACCAGTATTCGGGGGAAAGTTTGTTTACCAGGGTGCCTCAAGGTATGACAAGGTCAAATAGTTAGTTATAAACTACTGCAAGACCGTTTCAAGCTGGACATAAGGAAGAATTTCTTTACTGTCCAAGCCCCCAAGGTCTGGAATAGCCTGTCATTGGAGGTGGTTCATAGTTTCATAGTAGCTAGGGTCAGGAGGGACCTGAACAGATTTTCTAGCCTGACCCCCTTCCACAGACAGGAATGAACGATGGATTCATAAGACCCCAGGCAGGTAATCTTCCAACCCCCTCTTGAATTTGCCCAAGGTAGGAGCAAGGACCACTTCCCTGGGAAGTGGGTTCCAGATTTGGCCACCCTAACTGTAAAATATTGCCTTCTGATCTCTAACCTAAACCTATTCTCCATCAACTTATTACCATTGTTTCTCATCATCCCAGGTGGTGCTGGGGAAAAAAGGGGTTCTACCTATTTGCTGTTGATCTTCCCTGATGAGTTTGTAGACAGTCACCAGGTCCCCCCTCAACCTCCTTTTGCTGAGGCTGAACAGGTTCAGGTCCCTCAGATGCTCCTCATAGGGCCTGTCCTGCTGCCCTCTCACCAAGCAGGTGGCACGCCTCTGAACCCTCTCCATGCTGGCCACATTGAACCTACATGGAACACCTTCAAAAAGAAATTGGATGCTTATCTTGCTGGGATCCTATGACCGCAGCTGACTTTCTGTCTTTGGGTGGGGGGCTGGACTTGATCTTCCAAGGTCCCTTCTAGCCCTAATGTCTATGAAATCTATTCTTCAGGCATAGGAGAAAAGATTGTAAATGTTCTGCTTAGAAATTAAAGTCCACATTCCATATAAAAGATATCACCTCTACCATGAATTGACAACAAATTCCTGATTCACCTATGTGAGTTCATCAGATGTGGTGGGATTAATGGTACATCTTGGCAATGTTCTCAGGCTTATTTGACAGACTGCATAGTCATAGGCTGGGAGGATGGCTAAAATAGTGTACATATAACCCCTGTTACAGCCTTTAAATTCACCACATGTGAATCTTCATGAGTCTAGTTGCCATCTTTTATTATATATGATTTTTGGCATTGTTCTTAAAGTGTACACTTTGGGAATGTGAAAAACAGCTTTCTTATATAGAGAAATAAAAGAAAGAGCTGTTTTTCACATTCCCAAAGTGTACACTTTAAGAACAATGCCAAAGTCATGGGAGTTGGCAATACTGTTAGATCCATTGACCAAATTGGTAGAGGCTTTGGAATAATAAATGCACAGAAAATTGGCCTTGAAAGGACTTCAGGATAAATAATTTCAGTTCTTCCAAACTTGTCTTGAAAGTCATGTTCCCTAGGCATTGGGTCTTTTTTCTTCTTTTGTTTTTGCTCTCTGTTGGACTCTTTCTAATTTGCCCGCATCTTTCTTGAAGTGTGCTATCCAAAACTGAAACCTACCCTAGGTAGAGCCTCATCAGTGCTGAAGAGAGTGATTTAATTTTCCTTCATTTGCAAGCAGTACCCCTGGTAATACAGTATGCTATTACCTATTAGCTTTTATTTATTTGCTCCCCACTCAATAAGAGCATACTGTTGGCTTATATTCAGTTTACAGTAAATTTATAGTCCCAGCTTCTTCGCTGCAGTAATGTGGCCTAGCCAGTCATTCCCCACTGTGTATTTGTGCATATGATTGTTCCATCATAAACACATGACTCTGCACTTGCCTTTATTGATTTCCACATTTCTAGTTTATCAAGGTAATTCTGAATCCCAATCCTACCCTCCAACATATTTACACTTTTTGCTAGCTTGATGTCTGCAAGTTTGCTAGGTGTGAGTTCACAATCCCATTCTCCAAATTATTAATGAAGATATTAAACAGTACTGGGGCCAGAACTGGTGATCGGAAAAAGAGACCCCACACACTTAAATAGATAGAAAGAACAATAATGTCTCTTTAGGTACATAATACTTGTTTTGTATTCACTTTTCATATCCTATTATTTTCAACTAGAATATACTTCCTTATCTTATTAACAAGACTGTGGGAGACTGCACAAAAACTATTGAAGTCAAGGCATCACATCCACTACTTTCTACTAATTCACCTGTCATCTTCTCATAGAAGAAAATCAAGGTGGTCAAGTGTGTCTTGCTTTTGACAAATCTACTTTGGCTGTCCTGGATCATCTGCTTTCCTCTAGGTGCCTAAAAATGGATTAATTGTTTATTTACTCTATCATCTTTTTAGGCATCTCAGTTAGATAGAATAGTCTATAAACCCCAAGGTATTTCCTTTTGTTGTGCACACATTTCTTTTCACTACCTTTTCATCTCTAAACAAAGGAAATATTTGAATCCAAATTGTGAAATTTGCATCTGAATACAAATGTAGAACCAAGTTTTCCTAAAATTTAATGGAGGATTTACAACTGGTGTTTGAAAAGAGCATATCTTTGGTTTAATACTACAGCATTTTAGGGCTGTTTTTAATGCTTAACTGGTATGAAAAGATGGAAGGAAAGTATTAAACAGTTTCAATTAGCTGTAGTAGAGTACAAGTGCTCTCTTGCTAGAAATTTAATTACCATTCCATTGCTTTACCATAGATCAGCAGTGCTTTTTAACTCAAAGGAACAACAGATGCCTCAAAACTTTTGCAGGTATTTTAATTCTGAACATTGAATAAAACATACCTTGGATTAGGTAATGCAAAAAAACAAAAACAAAACAAAACAAAAAAAACAATGAAGAGGGCTGATTGAGCATGTGTTAAAAATTCTCTCCTTGAGGGTTGGCTAGTTTCTCTAAATGAGGTCTTATTTGTCACCTTTGATCTCAATTAAATCTTCCTCTTGAGAGTCTGGCAAGATGGAAAGGATATTTTCTAACCTGCAAACTGCATTCTGATACCACTATATTTTGGCTTGCTTAGCTTGAGAAAGGAGCCAAAAATCTTCAAGAAATGTCATACTTTTCAGTTCTCTGAACTACTTATGGTTGTCATTGGACTTGTTAACCATACCATCCATTTTCTCTGACAACAGACAAAGTCTATAATATTTGCATTTAACTGGAACCTGTATTATTTATGCAAAAATGATAAGATTAAGTTTTTTCCCTTTAAACTAAATTTTCTGAAGGATAGAAAGAAGAATTGATTAGAGGACAGATTTTTTAATCCATTGTTGATATTCAATACAATGCTTACGGTAATTTAAGGATGAATCATTTACACTGACATTTTCAAATTCTATAGGTATATTGTTTTACTAAAATACTTCTGAAATCAATGCTATTCCTACTTACCAAGCACAAAAAATCCATACTTTTAGAAGTCTATTTTGGTTTCAAACTGTATACCCTCTTCTGTTTTATATGAAGACTATATTTTCCCTCATTACAGCACATTTTTTCTGACATATTTTGCTAGCATAATATTGTGATCAATAGTCTCTTGTTGCATTGTAATAGTTCAGCATGCCTTTGCTTCCTGTCATAATTCAAATAGTGTCACTGTTTGCATATAATTCTCAACAGTTTTGCTTACTGGAGCCTAATGGTGTTACTGTTGAAATTGCAAATTTAATATAACAAAGGTTAAAATATTTTAATCAAAACTTTTGGTTTTTTGTTTGAAATGTCCTTCTGATAAAACTGGGAAAAGGGAGTAGGGAGGTCTTAGGGGAGAGGTTTCAAATTCAGTTGACTTTGACAAATTTTTATTTAATTTCTTCCACCAAAATAAAGCTGTTTTCAGACTCTTTTTTTTTTTTTTTTTTTTTTTAGATTGTGTAGTTGATTCAGTCCCGATTTTTAAAATGCAAAAAAAAGTTAGGTCACTTTTACAATGCAAAGAGTTTTTTCACATCCCAAGTTTCTCCCCCAAATGATATGATCAGATATTTGCCCCTTATATTAAAGTTACCAATATACAGTCAATCATACCTACAAACTTTATTTATTGTTATACAGCACAACATTATATAGCACATGAAACCACACAGGGATGGTGAATGCTCCATCAGATGTTTATTGAATTGTTTAGTATTTTTGTGTTCTACTGCTTCACTATCAACTATGTATTAACATCAGTTCTATATCTAGTAGAGGGCTTCCACAGTCTAATCCTTAATTAGGTTTGTTATGTACTTAATTAGAAAGAATGATAGTATTATAAAAATATAGGGAAGGATGGACCTCTTCAGTCATCAGTCTACTGGAAATAAGTTACATAATCCCTTAAATAAAGATATAGGCAGAATCCAGATGTTCAGGCACGTGCAGTTTGTAGCACAGCAAACCTCTTTGCAGCTCCATAAACTGCATGTCCAGAACATAATAAAATGCAACTCACATTGCAAATTTTCAGTGCAGGGGCAAAATCTACTAGGAAAACCTGATAGCAGTCATCCCCCCACTCCCCCCAAAAAAAAACTTGCAAAAGAAGTGGCATGGTGCACTGTAATGGAGTACTCAATTTTTTTTAAATACCCCACTCTAAGGGAAGTCTGCCCCACTCTTCTGCTATGCCTTGATGTTAAATAGATATATAAAGTATATATAGTGTGGGAAGCTGCTCTGATCTTATTATAATGACCACCTGAATTGTGCTCGTGACCTTATGGGCAAATCACTTGGCTCTGTACCTCCCCTACACCATGTCCCATGCCCTGCAGATGTTCTGTCAATTATAGCTGCAGCCCACTTACTGGGCCTTTTGACCCCTTGGCCTCTCTCAGCCCTACTGCGAGCTTTCAGACTCCTTGGTCTCTCTCTCTTGGCCCCAAACCAGGCTATCAGACCCCTCAGTCTCTCCTCTGACCCCTCTTAGGGCCCTCAGACCTGTTGGTCTTGTACAACCACTCCCTGGGCTGCCTGGCCCCTTGTTCTCTCTCTCAGCCGTTCTCCAGGCTGCCAGCCCCTTTTGGTCCCTTGGACATGTCCAGCCCACTGGGTCTCTGAATCCACATATTCCCAGCCTCACCTGGCCCCTCACTGAGCCTCTGGACCCACATAGTCCCAGACCTTCCTTACTGGGTGTTTTTCTATCATGGTGTGCTCCCGTAGCCTTCTCCTTCCACAGGGAAACCCATAAGGCAGTGGGGGCTGAGGCTTTCCAGTGCCCCATCCTCACCTTTCTCCAGAGTGGCCCATGTGTAGCATTTCATGGAGGCTGCACTGCCATAGGCATCCCCACCACACCAATCAACTCCAGTAGGGTGAAGTCCAGTAGGTTTACCCAGGACTAGTCTTCAGGCCTACCTGAACTTATCTGTCCTTCTTTGGGCTTCCCCTAGATGTCCTATGGGCCTCCTAGGCCGCTAAACACCAGGCCTATGGCCCTGGTTTCATCTCCCACCTGAGTCCTCCATCTCTGACCCCCAGTTCACTCTTGGACCCCTGCCCTTGATCCCTCTTCCTCAGGTGGTGTAGCACCAGCTACTGTTATCCTGGGCTGCACACCCCTTAAACCCTTCCTCTTGGCTCTGGCATCACAGGGACCTTTGGCTTCTCCTAGGCCCTGGTACCACCTCAAGACCAGTTGAGAATCCAGGCTCCTGGTTCTAGTAGTCTTTAGCAGTGGTCTGTTTCAGCCTTCAGCCCTTCCTGGGCCTTGGCCCCAGCATAGGTCAGTTGAGGTTCCCAGGGTCAAGCCTCTATCTACTAGCCCTTTCCTTTCTGTGGATCCACCCTCTTAAGCCTCTTCATAGATCATTCCCTCTCTCTGGGCTCACCCAGAACCCCAATAGGTCTCTCTTAACACAGCCTCTTTCTTTCTCTGGGCTCATCCAGGTCCCTCAATAGGGTTCCCTGCTCTGCTACACTCACTGGGTTCACCCAGGCCCTTCCTTAGGTCCCTCGCACACGTTCAGCCATTCTCTCAGAGGTTAGCTAGCCCCTCAACAGCCCCACAAACTCTCAGCCCCTCTCCTTCTGGACTGGCCTGGCCTCTCACTAGGCCCAGAAACTCAGGCCCCTTCTCAGGGCTCTGGACCCTCACATTGAGTCCCCAGGAACCTCCTCTACCCCCTTAGTTCCTACCCAAACCTCCAGAGGTTTCAGATGTTATTCTCCATGCTGGTATTTAGGAGCTGCAGCCTTCCTGCTAGGTGATAGTTCCTTCACCAGGTCCTAAGATGTTACTGTTAGCCCGGCTCTGGGCTTTTGCCCTGTCTAAACCCAGCCCTCCTCCAATCAAGTGTCTCCCTTGCAACCAGGTGATTCCCTTTATCAGGCTTAGCCTCACCTGCTGGCCCCCTGGGTCAGCTGACTCTCCAGTTAGGCCTGACCCCCACCTACTAGTGGCTCAGCAGGTTGTCTGACCCCTTAAAGTGACAGGCACATCAAGTGCCATGCCACACATGCACCACAGGAAAATGCATCGGCAAACATAGAGGCTGTTTGGCCAGAGCATCTCCTCTCTTCTAGTTCCACCCCAAATTTGTGCTGCTACATTTCTGTCATTGCAAGTGCATGTTCCTGCATGTGAGGATGTGTCCATAAAGTTTCATTTTAAAGTTACCTAGTTTGTTTGTCCTTATTATATTAACTAGAAGTCTGTTTCAAAACCTCACTGCTCTGCTGATTAGAAACTTTTCTTCATTTCTGATCTAAACTTATTCTTGTCTTAACATTGTACTTTACATTATATAACTTTTCTACCTTCCTGGTGTATTCTCTCCTTCACCACCATGGATTTACTAAGTGCAATCATATCCTCTCTCAACCTTCATAGTGCTACCCTTAATACTAGTCTAAATAAGGCCCCCTCTAGCAATTCAGGTAATGGTGTGATAGGATATGATATATGATCCACACAATCATGCCTCCTTCCATGACATGTATATGGCAGGAGGTGTGATTGTGGGATTGAACATAAAACACTCTCATGCTTTACTGATGGTGCAGGGGGAGCCTGGGATTGTGACCTTGGGCTTCCCCTGCACTGGTTCCCACTGCTGGGACCCCTGCAACTAAGGAGGCTCGCAGCAAGGGCAGCATTTCACAAACCTGGGTTCCTGCTACACTGGCAAGTAGAAAGTTAATTGTATGATAAAAATCAGTCCTAGAGCATCACACTTTTTTTTTTTTGTGTAATAACTTTGTCTTATTCCTTTTTTTAAAATCACACAATTGCTTTAGGTATGCCTGTGTAACAACTTAGGACATGGTTAACTGGTTAATCATGTCTTAAGTGTAATGTGTGCCAAGGGCCTCAGAAAGGGCAAGGCTGGACTGAAGCCTCCAATGAGGCCTAATCCTCTGCCCACTCCCTGTCACTGCAGTGGCTGACCCTCCACTTCCCCCATATAAATCCCTGCACAGGAACAGGAAATATCTGACTCAAGACCATTTTTCAGCTTCCTCTGGCTTGCTTCTTGGCTCTGTTCTCAGTTTCATCTTCTTTACTCAGCTTGCTCCTAGACCCTGCTCTCAGATTGAACCTCTGGCCTCCTGACCTGGGTTGACCTCTAAACTTGATCACTTGTCTTGACCCTGATTAGCACCTTGATTCTCTGAGAGACCTTAGACTTGGCTACCCACATCCCAGCTTGAATGAAGTCTTTTACTTCCCTCAGAAAATAAACTTCCAATTTTCTTTTTCTTCCTAAAATTCTTTCTTTGCATTGTTCCAGTTTAAATCTATCTTTCTTGAACACAAATACCACAATTGTACACAGTATTGCAAAGGTGGTCATACCAATACCTTATATTGTCCAACTACTGCATGGTAGTACATGTTCCCTGAGTCCACCAGAGTCTCCTGGCTATGGGCTCTCTCCACCTCATGGGCCACACTGACCCATCCACAGGGACAGGGGCAGGAAGCAAAAGCTGGAGAAGTGAAAGAGAGCCTAGAGACCATGGAGGTAGCAGCAGGAGGAGCATAGTAGAGTGATCAGGAGCCTGGTGTCTGCAAGTTAACTGCTTTAGGGCTAATACAGCCCACAAGCTGCCAGTTGGCAGCTCAGTTCTATACATATTACTACATCTTAGAATCACACTTGCCTTTTTCACACTAATCCTGTGATTAATACCTTTGTGTCTTTCTCTTCTTCACTTGTTCCAACTATGAGTGTGCAGGTTATAGGAGAAATTCTTGTCATTAGTTCTTAACTGAATGACCTTGCATAGTGTACCTTTGTATTATCTCACCCCTCTAAATCATTCAATTCTTACATGATATTTCAATCTTCCTACGTATTGACAGTACTTCCCAATTAGAGGTCATTAACATTTAATTACTACACACCTATATTGATGGCCAAGCCATTAATGAAAAGATTCCCAGGATATGGACAAGGATTGTTAAGGATCTCCTCTAGTAACTTGCCTCCAGCCTAAAAGCTCTATTATTAGCACAATCTCTTGTCATATCCACATTGGTCAGTTTTTTATCCAACCCAAATTCATGCAGTAGCCTCCATCTCCCCCTTTTTAACTAATAATTATGTGGCACTGTACCAGGTGATTTACTGAAATCCAAATAGTAGATTTTCTAGGCAAAGGAAAATCAATATTTCATCTGTCTTATCAAAGATATGCATTCAGGTCCATTTATTTTTTGGTAAACTGCATTGCATTTCCTCTCATTGCCAATTAGCCTCAGGGTCTTTAATTATTCTTTCTTTGAATACTATTGTAGTCAGCATAATGGGTCTTCAGTTGCCCAGAGCATTTTTTACCCCTGTCCCCTTTCTTAAATAGAACTGCTATAGTTCTCGAGCCATTTAGTTTTATAGATTGATTAAAATTCCTAGACTTGTGATTTCATGTACTTGTTCTTCCAGTATCCTCCATGTTGCTTATGCAACATGTGCACGTTAAAG
Organism: Caiman crocodilus; assembly: GCA_030014935.1. Lineage (NCBI taxonomy): Eukaryota > Metazoa > Chordata > Crocodylia > Alligatoridae > Caiman > Caiman crocodilus. Next base: position 52,785,508 of record JAGPOW010000304.1, on the reverse strand, counting down.
TCTTTGAAGGTAGTTTCCTCCACTTAGGGTATGATAAATTCCATTTTTATACTCTCATTCCCATTCTCCATTAACATCCTTACTGAAAAGAAAGAAAAAGATTCATTTAATTTTTTTAGTTTTGGGGCTATGTTTAGATTATCTCTACACCACCCATGCTGCTTGCATATTACCCCATTACCTAAAAGAGAAAATAAAAAGAAGCATCTTGCAAAGGATCATTTTTTTCCATTTATTTAGTGTTACAAATTCTAATCAGATTAACTGTTGGTAAATACGACTTTATCGCTGCTTTCTTCCATACAAGCTGAAACTTATTTTCCTGATCAGATCTTTTTTCTGTTTTTGTATACTTTTTGCTCACTCATAATATTTGTTTGAAATGATTACTCACCTAATTAGGTAGAGACCTTCTGTATTAGTTTTTCCTTTAACCTGGAATGCAAATTTCAAAGAGTTTTTGAACCTTCAACTTTTAGCCTCCACAACAGAACTTCTACCTGAGAAGTCCTAAAGCTGTTTAGTCCAATTGACTATTTCAAATAAACTTTTACTTATAACATACTTGTTTTATCCTTTTGCTTGATTTAAGCAGAACAGACTTACAATCACTTGATCTACATTTTTTATTATGATTAATTATCTTAAAATGTCCTTTTAATGTGTCCATAACTAAGCTTAAAATGTCATCTTCATTGGTTCATTCATTATTTACCTGCTTTTACACTAAAATAAAAAGAATAAACTGGGCTATGCCTTAATATATTTTGCTCTCCAGTCTATAACTGGAATGTAAAAGTTTCCCATAATGACACAATTACAAGTAGCATTTTTTTCCTCTAACGACATTATCAAGTTCTCGGTCTATATGCAAATCTGGCCTTAGAGGTCAATAGACTAACTCTATCTATAAAATCTCTATCATGATCCTTTGTCAAGTGAATTTTACCCAAATTATTTATCCATGGTAGTCCTTCTATTTTTCTGTACAGTGAAATTCAATATCTTTATTCTCCCCTACCTTTACTGAACAGCATATACCATTCAACACCTATGCTGAAGTCAAGCTTGCTATTACACTATATTTTTGTTATCTATATTATATCTGGTTTCATGCCATGCAAGAGTTGTTTTGCTTCCTTTCGCTACTCATACTTTTCATTAGTGTACAAATGTCTTAGCCATTTCTCCCTGTCCTTATCTGATTCCTTTGTCAAATTAAATGTAGCTACTTCACTAACTGTACCACCAACCTGCCCAGTACACTTAATATTTTTCCTTGTCGTCTTTTTGATCTCCATACTCTTATCTTTTATTTCTAACTGTAAACTCATTTCTTGTCTTTCTTTTCCCTTGACTTAAATATAAGTATGGTGATTACATTTTCTACTCCCTTAGTTCCTTGTTTAAACTTCGCATTATTAATGGTATCAAATAACTGTAGTAAATCTGAGCTCTCTTATCAGATTTGGATATGGATAGAGATCTCAGTAATGCTGTTAGAGAGTAGTATCCTACTTTGGTAATGTTATCCATGATAAACTTATCTTTCTATGAATTTCTCTTAGTGGCTCAATATCACAAAACCTTCCTCACAGCATCCTCCATTGACATGTTTATTGTTCTTCATTATGCAGTCAAGCCTTCTTTGTTTTCTAATTAACAGAAGAATTGCAGTGAAAAAAATCACTTTATTTCCTTGACCATCTTCCTCTTTCTGGAAGACTCATCCTTGATCTATCCCAGTGGGACTGGTAGAATAATTTGTCCCATTGTGACAGGCATTTCTCTGCTGTTTTTAAGATTATTTTCAGCCTCGGGGGTGCATTTACATGTGCTATTAATGCGCTTTATGCTTACTGCTCAGTAAAATACTGTTCAGTAGGCCTTCCTTGGGAGAATGTCTACACATGCACCCTGTTGGATGTAAATTTGCTTCCAACTTGCTCTTGTGCCCCCTGCAGCAGCCAGGAAGCTCCAGACTTCCGTGGGTGTAGCCCAGGGGCTTGCAAGGGGCACAGGGCCAGTCCCAATGCATAAGAGGCCAGGAGAGCTCTACTGGCTGCAGCGGCAGCTATCTTTAGGACCTGTGCACACAGTTGATTTTCTGTTCTTCTTTCCATGGCTGTCATATTTTAAGCCATATTTTCAAAGAAACCTGCATAAGAAATATAAAACTGATGCTTCAAATTTTCCCTCACATAATTGATAATATCTAGCGTCTTCTATGGACATAATATATAAACATGCCTGTACAAGTATGGCCATATCTCAAATTTGACAACCTAACATATATAAAATATTGTAAGTTCCATTCTACAGTTCATTTTGAGAATATCTTTCATAACACCATGCTCTATATTCTATTTAGAGCTAAAATGTAGGGCCATGCGAAGCTTCAGTCACTGATTCAGTTCGGCAGAGATTTGGCCCAAATCAAATCAGGAAACCCTTTAAGCTCACCGAATCAGAGCAAAACCCTCTGAATCAATTTGGAAAGGTTCAATGATTCAGACATAGATACAGCTTTAAATGTTTTTCTACATATTTCAAGGTACCTTGTGGCTTACGAATGCTGAGATGCTGGGGCAGAAGGAGCGTCCCACAGGAGTGGGGGAGGTGCTGCTGCTCACTAGACAGCAAACCTGGAAGTAGACCAGAAGCACTTCTGGTCCACCGTGCAGTGCACGGGGGACCTTTCTCCCACCCCCTGGCTCAGCAACTGGTGCCTCCTGGGTCTGAAAGGCACATCCGGGGTCATCCCACAGCTGATTGCTGAGCTGGATGGGGCATGGGGGAGAGGCTTACATATTTGGCAGTGGACTCAGAAGTGGACCGGAAGACCCCCTGCACTTCTGCGGGACACTCCAAAACATTTAAAGCTGTACAGCCAAATTGTTGAATCTCCAAATCAGCAAGCACCTTCAAAGTTTTGAATATGGTAGAATTACTGTTTTAGATGTTCCCATTGCCACTGTATGAAGAGTTTTATGTCAGCAGGCATAAAATTTATATTAAAAAGCATTAATAACACAACTTCATAGAAAAATCCTGGGTTATTTTAGAAATAACTGGTGTAGCCTCCTAGGTCACAATTTCCCTGGCTTATAGTAATATTGTTTTTCCCTATTTTTCAAGATCAGTAACAGAGATATTTATAGTCAAACCCATACAATGTCATTGTTTTTAATATTGTATTTCATATATTTTCTAGTACTAGAGCTTTAATACAAATGTGGTAACATTTATATTTCCTTTGATTACATAATAACACTCACTCTCTTGTCTTCTTTAAGAGTTAATACAGCAGGTATAAATGATTATATATTGATGTTGAAATACTTTTGGAGCAGGAAATTTATTTAACAAGAAGACTATAATTCTCCCCTAAAAAGAGGAATGAAAGTAAAAATGATCAAGGGGTTGGAAAATAGAATGACTTTCAGAAAGTTGAATTATAAAGGCTAGATTGGAATATGAAATAGTATAATAGGCTGTAATTATTTAATAATATAAAATTACAGTTGGAAGGGACCTCAGAAGGTCATTTAATTCATCCCCCTGCTCTAGGCATGATCATTCCTGATTAGATCATTCAACCAAAGCTTTATTTAGCTGGGTCTTAAAACTTTCAAGGATGGAGATTCTACCACCTTTCTGGGTAACCTGTTCCACTGTTTTACTTCTCCCCATAGTAAGAAAATTCTTGCTTATATCTAACCTAAACTGCCCTTGCTGAAACTTGAGACATTTGCTCCTTGTTCTGTCATCTACCATCACTGAGAACAGTCTAGTTCCATCCTCTTTCAACTCCCCCTTCAGGTAGTTGAAGACTGCTATTAAATCCCATCTCAGTCACTTCTCTCAACTAAATAAGCCCAATTTTCTCAGTCCTTCCTCAGAAGTCATGTGCACGAGCCCTCTCAAAACCTTTGTTGCTCTCTGCTGCAGCGTCTAATTTGTCCACATCCTTTCTGTAGTGGGGTCCCAAAATTGAACACAGTACTCCAGAGTACTCTATTCCTCACCAGTGCTGAATTGAGGGAAATAATCACTTCCTTTGACCTACTAGCAGTACTCCTACTGATACAGTCCATTATGCTGATAGCCTTCTTGGCAACAAGGGCACACTACTGGCTCATATTTAGCTTGTCCACTGTAGCCCCCACACCTTTTTCTGCAGAGCTGCTATTCAGCCAGTCAGCCCCCATCCTGTACCAGTACATGGGATTCTTCCATCTCAAGTGCAGAATTTTGCACTTGTCCTTGTTGAACCTCATGAGATTTGTTTTGGCTCAATCCTCCAATTTCTCTAGGTCCCTTTGAAGCCTAGTCCTACCCTCCAGCATACATATAACTCCCCTCAGTTTGGTGTCATCTGAAAACTTCATGAGGGTGCACTCTACTCCATCTTCCAGGTTGTTGATGAAGACATTGAACAAAAATCAGGCCTGGGACTGACCCCTAGGGCACTCCACCTGATACCAGCTGCCAACTAGGCATCAAGCCATTGACTATTACCTTTGTTCCAGCCAGTTTTCTATCCACCTATCTACCATTCATCCATCCCATACTTCCTTAGCTAGCCTGCGAGAATGTTGTGGGAGACCATATCAAAAGCCTTGCTAGAATTAAGGTACACCACATCCAATGGTGTGCCCACATCCACAGAGCCAGTCACCTTGTCACAGAAGGCAAATCAGGTTCATCAGGCATGAATCGCCCTTGCTGAATCCGTGCTGACTGTTCCTAATCACCTTCTTTTCCTCTAAGTGCTTAGAAATGGATACCTTGAGGATCTGCTTTATGATTTTTCTAGGGACTGAGGTGAGGCTGACTAGTCTGTAATTCCCTGGATCCACCATTTTTCCTTTCTTAAATATGGGCACTATGTTTTCCATTTTCCAATCATCTGAGACCTTTCCTGATTGCCATGAGTTTTCAAAGATAATGACCAATGGCTCTGCAGTCTCATCAGCTAACTTCCTCAGTACCTTCCGGTGCATCCCATCTGGCCTCATGGACTCGTATATGTCCAGTTTTTCTAAATAGTCTCTAACCTGCTCACCTCCTCCCCAAACTGTGCTGCCCTGATGCAGTAGTCTGGGAGCTGACCTTGCTCATGAAGACTGAGGTGAAGAAGACATTGAGCTCTTCACAGCTTTTTCTGCATCCTGTCACAAGGTTACTTTTGCTATTCAGTAATGGACCCACACTTTCCCTGATATTTCTCTTGCTACCAACACACTTGTAAAAAACCCTTCTTGTTACCCTTCATGTCCTTTGCTAGTTGCAACTCCCATTGCACTTTGGCCTTCCTGACTTCATCCCTGAATGCCTAAGCAATGCTCTTATACTTCTCCAGATTTATTTTCCACTTCAGTAGGCTGTATCTGAAGAGTCTAGAGCCACTGGGGTAAAGTGAGACTTGCCAGAAGTCATGCTTTATTAGTCCTGTAAAATAAATTTAAAAAACCTCAGCAACAGGTACTTCAGCCATAGAAATAAAATGAGGAAAGAAATAAAAACAAAGTAAGAAGTGCGGATACTATGCAATGAAGATAAGATAGAGATTAAAATAGTCTAGGTATAACCCAAACACCAAATGAACCCTTTGCCCATATTTACAGTCAGACAGGGGAGCTAAAGAGAATGAGATTGAAGTTGATGTAACATGACTACATTCAGAGTGGAAGCAAAATGAAAAGAACCCACTGCTCACGATGGAGAGAACATAAAATATCAAATCTCAGAATTCTGAAATAACTGACCTATGAAATTGTATGTACGTAAGGAAAGATTTTAAATAGATCTGTCAAGTTGGGGGACCCAAATATGTATATTTATACAAAAAATACTTAAGTAAGTGACGCGAGGAACTACCAGCCCATTAGTGGACTTTATTAGCGAGCATATCTTTAGAAGAACTCTCAAAGAAAGAATCAGTAAAATGGGATAAATGCGCTATGGGTTTACCAGAATGGGCATGCTACATTAACCTCATCTCTTTCACTGATGAGAGAGACTGAAAGAAATGGGCAGCTCCAATTCACCTGGATTTTAGTAAAGCATTTGATAGGACATAACATAGGAAATTAAACTGGAGAATTTGATGATTAACAGAAAAACTTTAAAACTAGTAAGAAACTGGATAAAAGGAAGATCAAGATACTTCCTTTTTCAAGAAACATATTGGACATGAGGAACCTGCTAGTAGAATTCCTTAATGATTGGTTTAATACCTTCATTATTGACTTTGACAAATATGTGGGACAAATCTGCTAATGAAATGTGCTGAATTGAAAATACAATTGATACTTTTCTCATTAAGATTTTTAAAATCTGAGTTCACAAATTAACAGAGGACAGTAAGATGAGGGGATATGGGCAAATAGGCAGTAGGTAGATTTCATTGAAGAGTTCTAGCTAATACAACATTGCAGCTATGACAGAGAGGCAAAATTTGGCTTGAAGATTTGAGGTAGTGCCTGTTTCACTCATGTTCTTTGCAACCTATGAGAATTTAGGTAGTTAATCATTCAATGTTATGTTCACCTTCATTTTTCTTTTAGATCAAAGGCAAAGGCATCAAAATGATTGTTGGATATATTGATATCAGTTCCAAGTAAATAAGCACCACTAGGTCAAGGGAGAAAAATCTGACATTTCCTCAGAAAAAATGTTGAGCAAAAGGTGGCCAAGACTATTCTGGGTGTACCTGAGTTGTCTGACTGACTGTGTGGTTAGAAGGTCTGATAGAGATGCACTATATAGACTAAACCAGAGATTATAAGCTTTTATGAGCCTGAATTTACTTAATCAGATGTACTAAAAGGATATGCACAGGGCAGGCTATAAAATAGAGAAAGAGTGCTTTGAATACAAAAGACAGGGACAGGAGGGAGGAAGGAAGGGGACAGTGAGGTGAGGGACACTGCTGGGTAAGGCAAACAAGTAATAAACATACAAGTACAAAGGGAATCACCAAAACTAATCTAATCTAGGTAACGGGCTAAGAACCTGCAATATCTGTTTAGAGCATCCATAATACAATCCAATCTGTTGATGATTTCTTCTTCTGTAATTTTTCATTCAAATTTGTTTTAAAAGTTTTGTTGTCTAAGAATAGATACTGTGAGCTCAGTGGTGGACTGACCAGGGAGGTTAGTGTTCTGCCACAGCCTCCCATGTCTTTCTGGAGCTGCGGTCAGATTGGTATTCCCTCTTACATGTAGGGATCACATGATCGGTGCAATATATAGCAGAGGAGTATTGTAAGCAGATGAATGAACCTCAGATATTATAATCCATGCTATTTGGTTTCAGTGATGATGTAGTCTGTATTGATAAAGAGACATAGCTTGCATTTGCTGCAAGACCTGGTGCGTTAGTGAATATAAGAATTAGCTAGCCTGTTGCCTGAGAGATGCTGTTTGAGTTTAGGGGCTGTCTCTAAGACAGGGCAGAACACCTACCTTGATATGGTTTCATTTTCCAGGAGGGGTGGATGATGTGGGTTGATGATGTGTCCACAGCATTCCTGCTAGTGGCTGTATGTGACAGATGTATTTTTTTTTTTATGCTTAAGGTGAAAGCCAGTGGCATGAAGGTAAGCATGGTAGTTGGTTGGTTTCTGATACAATGTGGATGTGATGTGGCAATTTTAAACCTTCACTGTAGTGTCTAGGAAATGAATCTACTGTGTGGAGTATTACGGAGTTAGTTTGATGAAGGCATGGAAGTCTTGGTGAAATTTTTCTAGAAATTCCATCCCATGTATCCATTTAATGAAGATATCATCAATGCACCTTAGGTAGATCAAGGAATGAGAGCAGCTGCAAAGAAAATAGACTTCAATTTGTGTCATACATTCATTGGCACACTTGGAGGCCATACATGTGCCTTTGACATTGTCATTCATTTGTTGGTATAGGGAGTCCCCAAACCTGAAATAGTTGTGTGAAGACAGAAGCAAGAAATTGTAGTGAAAACAGAAGCAGTGTTTTCATTGGGAATAGTGTTCTTTATGGCTTGTAATATGCTAATGAATGTGCAGATGACAAAGTTGAAAATACAATTGATGTATTTTGCATGAAGATTTAAAAAATGAGTTCACAAATTAACACAGGACATCAAGAAGAAGGTATATTTGGTCAAATGGGCTGTGGGTGGACTCATTGAAGAGATCTAGCTAATACAACCTTGGAGCTATGGGAGAAAGTGGGAAATGATGAGATGTGATATCCATGGTAGCTAATATGTTATTAGCTGGGAGCTTGTCAATGAAGGCCAATTTCTTTAAGAAATACGTTGTGTCTTTTGAGCAGCTGGTAGCTCTAGTGGCACACTGGAATAGGATAAAGTCAACATAACCAGAAACTCCCTTTGTGATCTTGCCAATGCCAGAGACAATGGGCCTCCTGGGTTGCCAGATTTATGGATATTGGGTAGTACATAGGGTGACTATATGGGGCAGTGTGAAATCTGGGATGCTGCCTGCTTTCCTACCTACCTCTGCCCCCTGCCCCTGCAAACTAGGCAGTCAATGGCCTGCTAATGACTCAGAGTTCTTCGCTTCACAGTTGTTAACAATCACCAGTGAATTTAGTGTTGATAGGGTTTCTATTTCACTGCTCCTGTCACTATGCCTCTGCACCCCATGTTCAGCATGCTCATGTTGTGCATCTTTGCAAAATCTTTGAAGTTTTCACTTTGCCAATATGCTTTTTGGATTTTGAAGGTCAAAACATAAAATTGGTATACAGGAAAAAGAATAAGGCAAGCCAAGTCTGTTAGCAAAGAAATGGAAGGTATAAAGGTTTTGATTAGTAGCAATATCCTATGGGGGAGGAGGGGAGGCGGTCGGTCGAATAACTCCCTACAGGGGTGGGATATTACCCTAAGTGCTGAAAATAGAAAGATACCATTAACAGTGATATATCAACCAAAAAGACATTTTAAAGAACAATCTGTAAAAAAGTCATTTAGCTGCACATTTGTGGATTTAAATTAATGGTAGGCAAATATTTCAGCTGGAGGGCCACTTAACAAGTTTTGGTAAGCTATTGAGGCCTGCAAACAAAATATGTCACACGATATTGTTAAAAAAATTATAGATAAAAAAAAAAATCAGATATTTAAAATCAAATCTACTATAACTTGTTTTGATTTTATTTAAAAATATTTTGTACTGATTTATGATTTTTTGACTAGTGTATATATAGAGGAAATTTCATAATCGCTCAAAATAGTCTCACCCTTGTATATTCTGTAGGGTATACTGGAGTGGGGGAGGTAGGGGTGTGTGTATGGGGATGTGTGTGTGGGAGGTTGGAAGGTAGGGGTGTGTTTGAGGGGTCATAGTGGGTGGGCACATGCATGTGCTAGGTCCTGGGAGCTGGCTAGGGGTAGGGGGAAGGAGTAGGAGGCAGTGAGAACATGAATCAGGTATACAGTACAGGTAAAGGTACAGTCTGTCCCCTTCTGCTATCCAACCTGTGGCTGGCCCCATGGCACTCCATAGAGGGCCAAGTCCCATTTGCTCCTACCTGATGCAGCCTGTACCATGCTCCTGTCTGCATTCGACCTGGCCCCAACTTCATTCTGGCCAGCTTGCACAGCTTCCCAGTGGGGCTGCCTTCCACCTACTTGGCCTCTCACAGGTGGCTCCTCACTGTGCCAGGCTGGTGAAATGGATGAAAGACAGCTGGAGCCAGAACTGGAGCCCCACACGCTGGGGCAGAAGCCACACAGCTGCACTTTCCCCCAGCCATCCACAGCTACCACTTCCCCACATTACCTACTGCCCAGTGTAGTGCAGGTGGGATAGGAGGAAAAGAAACAAGTGGAGGTACGGGGAGTTGAGCAGTACCCAGGCAGCTGCAGCAGTGGTGGGAGCAGCTCCATTGGGAAGCTGTGCCTGCTGGCCAGGGCTGGAACTGTCCAGCAGGCATGGGTGGGAGCATAGCATGAGAGACCCTAGGTGGAAGTGAGTGGGGCTTGGCCCCATGTGGAGAGCCATGGGGGCAGCCATAAGCCGGATACAGTTAATTGGTGGGCACTCACCCATGTACTGGATTCAATCAGTTGGTGGCCTAGATCCTGCCTATAGGCTATATTTTGCACACCTCTAATTTAAAGGAATGTGCAAAGCTTCACAGTTCAAATACAGTCTTATAAAAAGAAAAGAGGTGATTGACACAACAAGGACATTTGTGAGCTTTTGATGGAAGCATAAATCACACCTAGTAATATGAAGAGGCACTCCACAAACTGAGTATGCAGCATCATCCAGTATTATCATCATCACCTTCTCACTCACTCTAAAATCTGTCAAAGTCAGTGGGAGCCTTTCTATGCATTTTAGTTGCCTTTGGATGAAATCGTGATTTGGGGGTAGTTTTAATAGGTCTGAATGAACAGACATTGGTCATTCAGAGAAAAAGGAAAAAAGCTGTCACTGGAAATCGCTTTGCACAAATGTGCAAGTGCCTGTCATGATTTTTTATTTATTTATTTTTTTTTAACCACAACCTTTTGTGAGCAACAAGGATGCATCTGAATGTCATTTTTCTCCTTGTAAAGCTGTCATTTAACAGAAGAGTCTAACAAGAAACTATAACAAGTAGAAGGATAGGGAGAAATGATCACCAATTGGCTAGTACCCGAGAACAGTAAGAGAGCCAACAGATATGCTTACATGAAGTACAGTGTGCTTGTTTTACCATCCAATACATGTAAGCCACATTTGGTATATCATGTCATCTCTCTGTATTCAAACATTTTACTGGAAGAACTCATTTGTTCTGCTTGGGTATTAAGTTGTCCAGTATAACATATATTTTAGTTATCTATGATATTCAACATCATGCAGGTTGACACACTATTACTTAGTAATATCTATGTAATGCCACTTTACATGATCTTAATTAGAAGGTAATGAAAACACTGTAACAGATAAGAGATGAGAAAAGAGTATGTCTTTTAGCATTTGACTGTTTTATTCAAGACTCAGTGTCATTCTAAAAAATGAGAGGTAAAACTTTTAAAAGCACCTATGCCACTCAGGCACCCCAATCTTATTTTTAAAGTGCCTTTAAAGTTTAAATTATCAAAAGAGCCTAATGATAAAGAAAAAAAAACAATTGAAGTCCCATTTTAGAAAATGCATTAGGCACTTAAGCCCAGATCCTTAAAGGTACTTAAGGTAGGCACCTTAAATTTACATGTAATTTACACTTTGATACATACTGAAATGAATAAGAGTTAGGTTCTGGTTACCTTTGTGGATCTGGATCATAGGTTACTTAGAAAGTGTTACATTTCTGCTGGTTGAGTAGAAGTTCCACCAGTAGAAACACTGAAATGTTCAAGCAATCAAGCAGTTTCTACAGGACCAAAAATGGCAGGTTCAGTAGAAATTTCTACCTTGTCTGATGAAGTAGAATCAGCCTCTAGTAGAAGTTCTACCAGTTACAACCTGGAGCTAGACTGGTCTCAGTGGTGACAGAACAAGGAGCAACAGTCTCTATGGAATCAAGAGAGGTTTAGGTTGGATCCTGGGAAAAACTCCCATTAGGAGGGTGGTCAAGTAGTGGAACAGGTTACTTAGAGAGGTGCTGGAATTTCCATCCTTGGAGATTAAGGCCAGTCTTAACAAAAACTCTGGCTGGAATGATCTAGTTGGAGGTGGTTTTGCTTTGAGTAGGGGGTTGGACTAGATCACCTCCTGAGGTCCCTTTCAACTCTAATTTTCTATGATTCTATGAGTTCAACAAATGCTTGTACACTTACCTGATCAATAGAAGCTCGTGCACTTTTCTCTGGCATCCCGGTGTACAGTGCTTTTGCTTCCCCCTGCTCTGAGACAGCTGGCAATATGGCCACTGTTCTGGCCAAATCAAAGAGAAAACTTTCCCCCGTCAGCTATGAGGCTGGAAAGTTCCAGCCCCTCTTCACAGCCCCACAGTGGACAACTCCTCAAACAACTCCTTGGCATTAAATTCTGCCCTTACCATCCAGCTGGGTACTGAAGGCAGTGTTCAAAACCTGAGGTCTGGGAACTGGGGTGGAGACAATGGCTCCACCCACTCCCTAGACTGCAATCCCTAATATGAAGAGTGGGATGGGACTGGACACCACTGCCTTAGTACCCACTCTTCAGTAATTAAATAAGAATGAAATCTCAAGATCCAGCAGACTCTGAAACTCTCCTTTTTTTTTTAGAAGTACTTCAGTGCTAAGGTAATTGTGAAGTTCAACTTGAAAACATAAAACTGTAGCTGATAATAGTGATGCCTGCCAAAATCTTTAAAGATCCTTAAACAATAGTCATGTGTAATGTGAACTGCTTCATTTATCTTCCAGGCACCTTTGTGTGGTCTTTGGTCCTCCTTAGCAAGCTACAGTTCAGTAGAGCTAGAATAAGCACTCATTGCAACTAAGATGTCCCTGAGTGCTTAGAAGCCAATTTCAGTGTATGATGCAAGACAGTTTTTAGCAACTGCATTTCTGCAGTAACTAGGTCTGTCCAACCATCAAGAGGAGAATCAGCCCTTAATAAAAATATAAAGTTTTTCTAGAAGTTAATTTATTTCCACTAACATGGATGGTTTTGGTGGAGTATTATTTCCATTGTTCCTCACAATAAAGACTCATTTCTACTCATGACTCTAGAAGAAAAAAGGCTTACTTTTCATCTACTATATGATTTAACAAGCAGAAAATGAATAATTTGTTAATTTAAATTCACGCCATGTCTTTCAATATCTGTGACTTTTCATAATAGGGGAAGAACCCTTAAGAAATGGGCTCTATACAAATTTCTGTCTTTGCTTTCAGAGACAATCGTGATGGCAAACTGGTGTGTTGTACTGAATACTGTACTGAGAGGCAGCAAAGGATAAACGTTTGCATAACTGCTGCCAGAGGGAAAATAGCTTTCTCTTGGCCCAGGTCTTCAGCAGAAATTTAATATTTTCTTTCCCAATAAATATTCATGAAATTTAGATTATACCAAAAATAATATGCAATCATTTTCTATCAGTTTGAGAGAAAAATCTTTTCAATTCTTCTTAATCCTGTTCTTTCCTATATTGATCTTGTTTTTCCCATATTTACATGTGTGTGATAACATATCTCCTACATCTGTTTCAAAAGCATTTCACTAATAAAGGAATTTCTGGATTAAAAATTGCACTGGTACCATGAGCCTAAAGTATCAATCACTTTCATTTTTGTTTCTTTGGAAGCCTTGTTTGGCTTCTTTGGAAGCTTGTTTTGCTTGAGAAATGTATAATGTTTTTTCTGTACCAATAAAAGGCATCAGGTTTGCTGTTAATACAGTTGCAATGATTCTTCTTTAGTGACTTAAGGAAAAGTATACAAAAAAAACCCCCTCATGCAAAATATTTTATTTCTTCATTTGCCAAATCATATTTTCATGATCGCTCTTGTAGACACAATTTAATCAAGAAATTTGGTGCCTTGCAGAACTACAATGAATGTCCATTTTTAAAGTTGCTTTTCAATTTGATCATCACACCACCTGGTTTTCTGTTTCACAAAAAGGTTAGACTATCAGAATTCCTCTCATATGAAGTTTCTTTTTTCAGGTTTTTTTCTTGGTTTGTTTGTTTTGTTTTGTTTTTTTAACCTTGAGACTAACTCTGAAATGTCACCTGATAGAATCATAGAAAATTGGAGTTGGAAGGGACCTCAGATATTCACCTAGTCCCACTCCCTGCTCAAAGCAGGACCATCCCAACTAGATCATCCCAGCTAAGGCTTCACCCAGCTTTTTAAAACATTTGAAGATGGATATCCCACAACCTCTCTGGTACAAGATGGTAAAAAGTCCCCATAGGTAGGAAATAAACTTAATTTTTGCACAGAGGGAACTGAAGATGGAAGTCTGTCCCTTTGGGTCCATGAGAGTGGTTACTAACTAGACTTTGGGCTCAAAGGCTATTAGTCAATGGATCAATAATCCAGCCAGTTTTTTTTTTATACACCTTTCATCCAAACCCCATGCTTCCTTAACATGCTTGCAAGAATGTCATGGAAATGTATCAAAACCTTCAAAGTCAAGGTATAATCTTTTTTTTTTATATACATTTTATGCCTCTTTAAGGGGACAAACTTCCACTCAGAGTAACTTGTCCCTACTCTAGGTACCTGGAAGACTCACTGTAGTCATGTAGTGCCGAGATAGCAGAGCAGGCAATACTGCGAGAGCAAAGCAGCAGGCAGCCCCAGGTTTCAAGTAGCTTCAGCAGGCAGAAACTCCTTCCCTGTCAGTTACCAGGGAGAGAATATGTCTCCTACCTACAGCCTGGGCTTATATATCCCAGAAGCCTGTTGCCTGCCGGTCAGATGATGTCAGCACACGTGGCCAAGTGCTCACTTAGGATGTTGCCTTGGCAACCTGCAGCTGGGGAGCTCTGTTTGGCTGTCTAGGCATCTCCAGCCTTAAGGAGCAGGCATGTCTTAGTGTCCTAGAACAGATGGCTTTCCAGGTGCATTTTGATTCTGCTTCAGAAAAAGGTGATCTGCTAACATAACCTTTTTCAACTGAAGGTTTTCATTAGACTTGGGGCAATTTATGTGTTTTTTGGTATAATATTTAAGTAGTTATTTTTCACCTACACATTGATAACTTTTCTCTTCATGACTACTTGGAAACAAACAATAAAGACCTTCTTGACTGAGACAAAGCTTGATCCATGTGGCAGTGAATGACACCTGTTTCAGTATCCTAATATTAAGACAACTGGATCTAAAGTGCAAAATATAAACAGACCTTCATTCTGCAAGGTAGAGTGCAAGGTGAGTCTTGTGGTCCAGACACAGGTTGAAGCACATCATGGTTTTTTTGTCTCTATGGCTTTGATTACCAATTGTGGTTATAGTGTAGTTGTAGTATGAGACTGAATGAAATAGCGAATGGGCAATGCAATAAGCTGTGACAAAATTTTAACTCAGTTAAAAAGTTGGTGTGATGAGTCTGTTAAAAAATTAATCAGCTGGCCTCATTCTAACCCTGAAGAGTCATAAACTATGAGAATGCCATCAGGTCCCACGGCATCTGGAAAAGCAAGTCTAAGTGGGAGAGTTCAGTACGCAAATGAAAAGGGACTTGTTCCACCTGACACGGCTGTAATGACATAGCTGAAATATCTGTACACAGATTTGTACACCACTGTTTAGGAGCAACAGAACTTGTCCAAATGACAAATAAGCATAGATTCACTGATTTTTAACAGTAGAAACTAATTCATTTGCAAGACCTTGAACCTTGTTAACCCATCACTCATGGGAGAGGAAGACTCATCCAAAGAAATAGACATATTCCCTTTAGCTCCTTCTTCCTGAGCAACTAATTTAGACTGAACATCACCCGAACCAAAACCAGAGACATGATTCTTTCCTGAATTTGTTAAACTGGGACAAATCCTAGACATACTGGAATGGCATACCCAGGACTCAATATGCACCTTGGTTTTGAAAGGCAGAATGAAGAAAAAATATCTTTCTTTTTAGCTAGTAACTGAATAGCAGTACCTAGGGAGATTAGCATGCCCTTTGCTTTGTTTCCTGTGAAACTACACAGATTTTACTTTAACTTTTATGTGGTAAGTGGCAGAAACTGCTTTTAACATATTTCTTGCATAGAATGTGCACAACAGCAGCTGTTTTTGGGGGGAGAAAAAGCTCATGTGGTATGCAAGAATATATGGTACTTTTTGCTCCACTTTAGATTTTCATCACTAATAAAGTACAACTCAAAGTACAGAGTTCAGAGTTATCAGCAACAAGTCAGGTCTAAATAAAATAGTGGAGAATAAGAAGAAAAAAGAAACCAGAAAAAGACATGCAGGAGTGAGAGATACCAAATTATTTACTGACTGTGCATCTCTATGAATCCTCAATTTAGAAAGGAAAATAAGAGGATAAATTAAAAAAAAAATCCTGCTGTAGTCTCTTCCCATAGCATGTTTCTTTCTATGCTCCATGTTACTGAATTTCTAATTCCTCAGGGTAAATCAGAACGTATATCAGAGAAATGCCACAAAAGGCTGGATTTCTGCCAGAGTTAACCCCAGGTAACTAAGAATAGAATTTTGGCTCTTGTACAATCCCAGAGAGGCTTAGTTTAAGTCCATGAATTCCAGGGCAAGATTCACAAGAAATAGCTATTACAACATGTGTGAAAATATCTGTCCTTGTGGAAATACAACCTGATTTTTAGACTGAGGCATCTCAGGTTCATTTCAAAACATAATTTTGCGCCTTGTTTATCAGTCCCTGCAGGTTTTCTTTTTTTTAAAATTACAATGTTCTCCATGCTTAATGCCAAGTAACTTACATGAGGAAATTGCCAGATTGAAGGGCAGAGTAGAATGAAAAAGGACTCTGCTTATTTTTACCCATGAACAAAGAATTCATTACCATATGCTCTGAATTAAGAATGCTATTGACAAGTTTTCTTTTGGACTTATAAAAGGATATTTTTTGGAACTTCATGATGCTGGAACACAATAAGAGCACCGGAGGCACTCCCTTTTATTCAGGTTAATTACCACAGCTTTTCTTGAGATTTTATGAATAATATAGATTATTCTAACAGATGATACTGAAGAAGAAAGTGGGTAATTATTATGGAATTTAAAGGGGTTTTAGGCAATGCATGAAGATTTGACCAAAAGGATAAAAGACTTTCTTCAAAGACATACCTTTGATGATCCTGAGAACATCTTCCCTTCCCTGTCTTTGCCCTTCAGCATAAAATTTTTGAAGAAATACCATTCAATTAAAATTTTATATTGAAAAATTTTTCTTCATCTATTTCTTTGTACAAGGCTACACAATTCTCGCTAAAGAATCAGGTCTGGGGTCTTCCAGAGAGCAGATACTGGGAAACTTGGACATTACTTATTTCATTTCCAGTTTTATAAACGTATAAGTTATATAAATTCCAGTTTTATAAACCTTAAATCCAGTGATTTAATCCAGAGGTCATCACAATCAACTATAGTCCTTCATTTGCTTAAATAGGCCTTTGAAATAAACTTCCTCTTCATTTGTATTAATCAAGCTTAGGTGAATATACGTTTTCTCTTTTTTGATACCTATAGCCAAGCTATACCCTCTTCAAATGAAAACAAATATGTGAGAGTATTGATGACATCTCAAAACAGTACAACAGCAGTGATATTTCTACTGTAACTTTGTTGTGTAGTATTCCATGCAGCATGTAGTGCCCAATACAGCAACCATCCCTACTCAACTTTGCCCCCATGTCCTCTGTGTTCACTTGCCATGTCCAACGTGACTTAGTCACTTCTGCATGAGAAACAAATGTCACCACACCTCTAAACATATTGATTTCAGCAGTAGAAAAACTATCAGCTGAACCAAATTTAAATTTTGGAGAAAAAGAAATATCCTGAAAATGCAACATATTATTTAGCTAGTCATTTCAGTCAAGAAATCTTACACATTACGCGGTAGCTAGATTACCACAAAAGGTCCCCAACCCTATGAAGCTAACGTTAAAAGAAGAAATAGACTCATTTGAATTGTGACAATCAGTTTCCCTGTTACTGCTGTTATAAATGATTGCCATGTAATGGCCTGTAACTACTTAGCTGCGCAGCCATGAATGAACCTTAGGGAATCAATCTCATAATATTTAGCTTTGAACACACAGCTTTGACATTGGCAGTGTCTCTAGCAAACAGTGATACAACTGTAGAAACTGTACAACAGAACTGACACTGACACACAAACACACTTAAAGCCTCCATCAGCCACTTTGAAACTACAGTTTATAACAGGCAAACCAGACTCCATTCACGGTGCTGTGTTTGGCTATGCTTGGCAGAGGTTCACAAGTCCACAGGAAGCCTTCTCACTGTATCCCATACTAAAATGAGAAAATGGGCAGGCCGGCATGGATATATGAGAGCTGCTCCTTACAGACGAAATGGATGGATAGCTTGGCATACCTAGCAGTAGCTGGTTTCCAGTCCCAAAATGTTTCTTTAATTCTAAAAGAAGCTAGTCAGGAAATGAGAAAAGTTCTAGGCTCTACAGTGAAGCAGAGATTGGTAATACTGTTGTATAAAATTGCCAAACAAGCATTCAAGAATCAAGAGGAAGCTTTCTTTAAAAGAAGTTGTAATTTCAGAAGATTCTCCATG
This sequence comes from Caiman crocodilus, assembly GCA_030014935.1. NCBI lineage: Eukaryota > Metazoa > Chordata > Crocodylia > Alligatoridae > Caiman > Caiman crocodilus. The sequence continues at coordinate 52,767,305 of JAGPOW010000304.1, read as the reverse complement.
TAATATTATAGGATTTGAACAAATAGAACAGTTCAGCAATACTTTTGTGGGGGTGTATTAATATTTAAAAAAAAAAGATGTCTTGCTTTGTCTAATTTACCTATTGCATAACTTCCCTGTTATAATCCCCCAATCCTATTTTTTTAAAATCTACCAAATGTTCAACAGCTTTCTGTGGGAAGAGTATAAAAGGGCTTGACATCAAAAAAGATGCACCTATTGATTGAAATAGTGTTTTCCACACCCCGACAATATCACAATACCATCTTAGGCTAGGTACTGTACTGTACTGGATGAATAAAATAACTGAGAACTTTCCTGCAAGGGTGGAAATTAAACAGACACTTATGTTTCCCCTTTCCTTACCAACTCTTATGAATTCTACTTATCACCATCTTTCTAACTCTCTAATTCCTACCATTTTTGTGGCGAGACATGCTTGGAAAATATTGGCAAATTCACTGAAGTTTAACGCATCATTTAATCAAAAGTCCTCTTTATGGAACAGTCCCTTTTGTAGTATGGATCCCACAGACTTCTGTGGAGAAAGCGGATGGCTAAGGCTTTTATGCATGTGGGACAGCTTCTAAGAGGAAATCATATTAAGTCCTTTTCTGAGTTATTTGATAAACCTGACCTTCCACAAACAGTTGAATACCAATATATGCATTTGCACCAGATATTAGAAAGGCAGTTTGGACCTAAGGCTTTAGGTATAACAAATATTCCAGGTATGTTTTACTTTGAAATCTGTTTCTCCTCCCTATCCTTTGTCATCATACTATGAAAATATAATTTCATATAACAGATCTGATACAGACTGAATGTAGATTCTCAGATAACAATCTCACAGGAAATCAACAATTCACAATATTCAAACATTGACAATTGATCTTTGACTTGACCTTATACAACAAAAAATAATTTTTCTCCTCCACTGGGCTCCCTTTAAACTTAAAAAAAACCAAAACATACTGCCAGTAGATACGTGTTTGAGATGTGATGCATTGTAGACAACACTTGGTTACATGTTTTGGTCATGCCCTGCTATCAATTCATTTTGGAAAAAAATTACAACTAGAATTGGCATAGTTTTGAACACAGTACTAGCAAGTATAAGCTAGGGATAGACATTATGCTTTTTCCAGGTTAGGTGGACAGAAACCTGTCTGTACCTGGGTAACAGAACAGAAGTTCAGAGCACATAAAAATGATGGATCCCAGTCTAAGAGCTGGATCAATGTGGTATCAGATTTAATTGATCTAGATTAGACTTGTGTACCAGGTCTGCCAACCTGGCTTTGAGGTCAAGCCAACTTCAGTACCAGGTCTGCTCATGAAAAAAGGTTGGTTGCTGTACAACGGCATCCCAAACACCTTTGTGGGCCTTGGCTAGCACTTCCTCGCAGGGAGCCATGTGGGTTGCAGATGCCTATCACTGATGTTGACTGCTGATGGGGAAGGGCAGGAATGGGGCCTTAGTTGTGCCTGGCTCTCTGGCACTGTGCTAGCTGCTGTGAGACATTGGGATCCCTGGGTGGGTGTACAGGAGCCCACAGATTCCCCCATGCCCCCCAGGAATAGGCACAGTGCCAGGGAGCTAGGTATGGCTGAGCCCCCCTTTCCTCCCTTCCCTGTCAGCAGTCAGCTCAGTGACAGGCTTCTGCATGTGCCTTCTCCTAGCAGGCCATGGGGGGTCTCTCAGTGGGCTCCTGCACACCTACCAAGAGATCCTTCACGTGCCCCAGGAGGCAGCACATGACTGGGCATGGCTAAGCCCCCCTTCTCCCTCTCTCCCATTAGCACTTAATGTCGGTGACAGGCATCTGCTGTCCGACCGGCTCCCTGACACTGTGCTTGCTCCTGGGAGGGATGGGGTCTTTCAGTGAAGGAACCTCCTGAGAGGCCTGCATGCCCTCAGGGATCCAGCATGGTAACAGGGAGTAGGCCAGGCTGGAGACTGCTGTCATGGACTAAGCAGCACTCAGCAATCTCTGGCAGCCCAGGGGGAGAGTCACCCATAAGCTGCTGGCCTTGGCTAATGCGGACAACTTTGTGCCCTCCCCCACCAGAGGGTGAACATCTGTTCTATTTGCTCCCAAATGCCTAGGGCAATTCTGCCTTAAAAAGCCTAAGGCAGAAAAATCCTATGTGTATTCTTGGGTATGTCCGAAGAAACTCAGACTGAATCATTCCCAAATAACAGTCCTATAGCTCTTTTAGCTTCTTTTACTAGATCTTTTAGTAACACTCAGGATTATGTTATTTCATTGGAAAAGTAGGACATTTTCGAAGGTCGGAATCTGGCATGATGAAATGACGTAGCTGGCATCTATGGAAAGAGTCAGGTTTAGCAAGTTTAACTGCTTCAAAAAGTTTAGTGCAATTTAGAAGGAATTAATGGATTATTTTGGTAGCTAGCTTGTGCATTGCAAGCGTCTCTTTTCTTCTTCTGACCCTCCTTTCTTGCTTCTCCTCCACTTTGTTTTCCTTTTTCCTTTTATTGCTCATTGTTTGTGACACAGCTCAGGTGGAGATGTATTGTTGATACATATATATTTGTATTGCATTTAAATAAAGCAATATTTTTAAACAATCAGATGCAAGTAGGTGTGTGTGTGTGTGTGTGTGTGTGTATTTCCCTTTAGAATATGTAGTCCTTAGAGTACAGAGTAATATGTTCAAGCTTATTTCTTCAACCAGGCAGGTTAGAAATATCTTCTTAAGATAAAAACTCACATTTGCTGTATATCACCTGGATCTTAATTTGAGTCTTGTCCAAAACACTTCAGTGAATATAATGAGAATTGGAATAACATTAAAGGAGGTAGGAACACTGCGGTGTTTTTAAATTATTATTATTCTAATGTTTCTGTGTTTAAGATTGGACATGATGTTACTCTGATTCTTTAAATTTGCTTTACGATCATTAATACAGTGAAAGAGGGCAGGTTATACCTTTTAAAAGGATGCAATATTTCCATTAAAATAATATTCCCTGCAGTTCTCCTGCTTATTTTTGTGCTTTGCAGGTAGAATTTCTCTGGCTAGTATTGCTTGGGTACAACACTGTTGTTTCCCCATCTGCCCAAGTAGTGCACTGCTGGATTTAAAAAGCCAAGAGAGAGTCACTATTCATACATTTAAGAGAGATGTGTAAGCTTCCTCTGCGAGCTTTCAGCAAGATAAACCTTATTTTAAAAAAAATAAAGTGCAAAAAAGGTGAAAAACTAAAGGGATTTGTTTTCTCTTTTGAATAAGGCATTTTATTTATTTTAAAGATTAATATCATATAATGTAGATTAAGTACTAATGCTATCCTGAATGAATACTAATAAAGAGTGCCATCTAGTAGCTACAGCAGTACACAACAGAAGAGTGTTTGTGCCTGAAAGCTTGTAAAGAACATTTTTGTTCAACTATTTAGTTGCTCTAATAAAAGAACACATTTATGCAAAGAACCTTGTCTACTCATGTCTTAAGATCAACATGGCTATAACTAACACTCCCCTGCATTCATTGTACAATTTCAGAATGTGATTATATATATCTTTTTACTTTGGTCATAATATAATGCAGGAGTACTTAAATTTGATAGGTAATTTTTATATTTTGTTGTTGTAACCTTTAGGATGTGTTCAGCTATGTGGAAGTTTTATCAATGTACAGGCTTTACATTTGTAGTGCTAAATATGCCCTTGTAGTGCTACAAAAGCAAGCTTACTGCCATTCTAGCTGTTTGCACCACCACAAAGATGCTGGAAGTGCTACAGAGTTACAGGTATTGAACATCTTCCCCAACTAAAAAATGTCAATGTTTAAATGTATAAATGTTTCAAAACCATTTCCCTTGCAGCCTATCAAGTAATGAAGTAATGTCACTACATTTTTTTGGAGATTTGTTTTGTTTTGAGGTGATGCACTCCAGTGTGATAATTTTTCCAGATTCTGTTGTCATCTCTTTAAAACTGTAGTACTTTAAAACAGGAATTTTCAACCAGCAGTATTTGTAATACGTATACAAATTCATACAGTGCTACAGGCATGTATAGGACTCCCAGCACCCCACAGTCCTCTGCTCTCCCTTCAGCAGGGAGGAAAGAAAGGAGATTGACTGCCTTTCTGATGCAGTGCTTGGTGGTAAGCAGTTGAGAAGCCATGCTAAGACCCTGCTCTTGTTATGACCATGACAGACAGCAGAGCTATCTGAACTCCTGCCCAGTTCTGTACATCATTTGCTGAAGGAAAGTAAGCAAGGGAAGCTCTATCATGGCCCCAGTTGCCAGCAGATCTCCAGCTGTTCCCCTGCCTGGGCTCCACTGCAACTGAGGCTATAGGACTGATCAGCACATTTTTTTGTCTGCATCTTAAAGGTATTCCTCTATGAGCACAGCATCTCTGTCCTTACCTTTCTGACTCCTGCAAGTGAGGAGAAATTTTTTATTAAAGCAAGAGGTTAAAGAAACCCCACTTAATTTGGTAACCACCTGTCACAGGCCAGCTGGGCACTGTGAGTATGTTCATTTGGATCAAGGAGGCAAGTAGAGAGTGGAATAAAGGCAAATTTATAGCTTACACACATACAACAGTTAACAGAAAGATAAATGCGATAAGCAGATAAGGCAATATAAAAGAGCTAGTAGTAAAATAACAACAACAGATAATAATAACAGATATTATAACAGATATAATAACTGTGATCAATCTGTTACAGGCCAACTGGGCACTGTGAGGGTATTAGCCACACTGGGGTGTTCAAAACAACAAATAGACAGACAGGTTGGCAACTTATCGATAGTCCCTCAATGC
>JAGPOW010000304.1:52711113-52762396 GCA_030014935.1 Caiman crocodilus | reverse complement strand
CAAACTTACAAGCTAATATTAACTAATATTATCTATTTAGGCAGAATACCAAATGCCTCCAAGAAGCATACATCATTGCTTATTAAACCCTCTGGTTCTAGCTGTCACACCACCATAACTTCTGCTGTCCCATGGGTTTGCAAAATTATTAACCCTCGACATTTGTACAGGACATGGGACTTTAATTCTCTCTAAATTAAAGTGGTGATTTTTTAAAAACACTGCTTCAATTTTACCTGCCTCTCCAGCAGCGGGGAGGGGAAAGCAAGGTGCTAGGGGGCAGAGCAGTCCCTGAGCTGCAGGATTGGGGACGGTGCTTCCCTCTATGGCAGCTGCGCCCCACTCCCCCAGCAGCATGTACCCGCAGGCATCCTGCTCAGGCAGTCCCAGGGGGCAATGCACCTGCGGAGGGAAGCACTGCACCCCTCTGCAGCTCAGGCAGGCAGGCTTGGGGGGGAGGGGCAGGAAGATCAGGCTTGCTTTTTTTTTTTTCCTTCCATGGAGCCTGCCTTCCCAGGCTACTGCCAGGCTGCCTGCACAGTCTGCCTGCACATTCTCTGAGATGCATGGAGCCCGGTGCTTCCCTCCATGGCTGTTGGGGAGGGAACTAAAACTCCTTGAAGGTGTTTTACTTTTTAGCACACCAGAGTCATTTGCTGCTTCCCAAAGTCATTTAAGGCACATTATGCCGCCGAATGTGCAACACGGCAGGAACTAAGACACAACACACCACTGAATGTGCAAACAATGCCATTAAAGTGGTACAATGGGCATTTAACTCCCTTTAAACCTGCTTTAAAATTTCATCTACAAACACCCACTTTCTCTTCTCTTTCTGGTTGAAGATTTTTTTTCATTGTTAGTAGGTTATGAAAGAACTGCTACATTTATACACATACTTTGTTGTCCTGTGACACACTGAAGATCTGTTGCTTTGGAGCAGGCTTGATTAATCCAGACTCAATTAATCAAGTCTGCTCCACATGTGAGCTGACTTACACTGTGCTGAGTTGTGTGCAGTTGTATGTGTGGCAAAATGCATGTCAGTGTGCAGAAAATGGCGGTGGTGTGCTTTTGAAATAAAGCACCTCCTATGTGGTTTAGTTCAAAACCACACCACCATCTTTTTCTCAGTGCTGAAGTGCATTTCGCTGCCTATACAACTGTAAGCATTGCAGTGCTGGGTGCTTTTCAAAGAGATCAGTGCTGCAGTGCTTTCATGTGCAAAAATGGGCTAGCTTCATTGGAGCACAGTGATTCATCTCAATGATTGTCAGGAAGCCAATTTTTTATGTCTAAAAAAATGATGGAGACTTTGTAGGCTTTTTGTTCCCTTAGGTAATATCATATATGCTGAAATCAGCTTCAGAAACTAACCAATTTGGTGTTACAGAGGACAGTGTTATGAGAACCCCTTGGCAGAACTGAAACTTTACAGATGAATAAAATTATTATAACTTTACCTGCAGCAATTGTAATAATAATCACCAACAATTGCTGTCACAGAGACTTAACCATATGTGGGAATTAAGTCTAGATATGGGTAGGCATGGCCATCTGTCTTTACAGATGAGGCTCATTTGCTTCTCAAGACAATCTCAGTAGATTACTAAGGGCCTTGTGAATAAATGATTGCTCTATGGCTTTCTGGCCAGGTTCACAGCAAATGTATACACAAATGCAAGAGTACACTATATGGTGGCCAAACTGGATCAACTATTCTATCCTTTCAAGATTCTGTTCCTAGTAAATTGCTGCTGTTTTATGCTCATCATTCTCATAGAATCACTCAAAGCAGGATGATATACCCTCAGATGCATGCTACCAAAAGCTTCATTAATATTAAATCTCAAGAATTCTACCTTTTAGGAGTAGTACACTTCAGGCATCTTTTCTTATGCAATTGTCTATCTACTACACACTAAGTAAGGTATGAAGGACATCTCATTAAAATTAAGCTTTGGCTTAGATCAGCTTTTAAATCCTTTGGACATTTCTGAATCAAAGTAGTTGTTGATCCATAGTAAGCTGCTGCTGCTGATCAGTAATTACTGTGTAACTTAGGCTATGTTAGAATTTGAAGCTTTTTTTTTCTGTATTATATTATCCAGGGTCTGTATCAAGTACATAAAAGGGAACAAAGATATCCAAGGATAATGGAGATGGGATATACTGATTCTTTGCTAAGGCTCAAACATTAACATATTTGTTCTGCAGTGGGTGTAGAGATGGTTTCAAAAGATTTAAGTCTTTTTTCTATGCTTTCCAATTGATTTGCTTCAGGAAGCTGTGGTCAGTGTCTATGGTAGCCATCACTGCAGTCTTATTTGCTATGTAAATAGTAGAGAATTAGGCAGGGTGTCAGACCAGAATAAAATTGGGAGGTACAGCACATGTTTTTACAAGCATCTGTACATTACTTCCCAGTGAAATAAAATGCTATTGTGTTAATAGCCAGAAGTTATTTCCTATTTTATGGCAACTGTATTACAAGCCATAAATCACTGTTTCTTGCCATTTTCATTCAAATTTCCAGCATTTAAGGGTTTTCAACTGGCAATAAAAATTTGCACCAAGCTACACATACAAGGTCAAGCCATGTAAATGAATCTATTGTTAAATGGTGGATATGTTTTAAAACTAGCTTTCTGTATTCCTGTAGCAGAAAACAAATGTGATCAGTGTGTTGTCCAGGCTAGGCAAATAGTTTTTTAATACAGTTTTCTTTACCAAATTTCATAAGGACTTTGTTTAGTTAAGCTACATAGGAAAAAAGACATTCAGTTTTCTCACAAATTAGCAAGGATTACTGTTAGACAGTAACTCTCAGATTCTGCCCAAAATAGGAGGTAGGCATGCTTTTTGGATCTGGGCTTTAACACAAATGATGAGTGTGGGACAAAAGTTTATTTGTGCAATCAGCAGTGTTCCAAGTACCATGAACCTTCACTCTATAAACTAACTTCCTGAACACAGTTTTCGTGGCTCGCAAAATGTCCCTACATGCTTTTTTTCCACGTTTTTCTGGGTTTTTTTTAAACAAAATGCTGGATTAATCAGGCCATATATTGGGGAGAAAGAGATGACAACAGAATCTGGAGAAATTATCACACTGGAGTGCATCACTTTAAAACAAAACAAATCTCCAAAAAAATGTAGTGACATTACTTCATTACTTGATAGGCTGCAAGGGAAATGGTCTTGAAACATTTATTTAAACATTGACATTTTTTAGTTGGAGAAGATGTTCAATAGTTGTGCTGTTCAGGTGCGTTAACTTTTCATATTATGTTCAAATGATGGCTTAAAAAAATATAAAAGATGGGAGTTTCAGAATGAAATCTGAAGCCCCATGCTGAATTCCAGCTCCTGGCTGGAATGATCTAACTGGGGCTGGTCCTGCTTTGAGCAGGAGGTTGGATTTGATGACTACCTGAGGTTCCTTTCAACCCAATTTTTCTATGATTCTATGAAATGCAACTCAAAACAATGGAAGAAACTAAGTTGTACCTAATTACCAGATAGTGCTTAGGCTTCTAGACTTACTTTCTCTCCTTGTATACAGATAGGCTTTTATTTCAAGATTTAACTTGTAATACCAAGGAGTAGGCAATTCAAATTGTTATTTATTATTGATATAGTCAATGATACTGAATACAGGGGTACCTGAGGAAAAATTCTCATGAAATTACAGCTTTTGAGAATTAACAGATAATAAAGAGCTTTTCTGGAATTTGAAATTGATAAACCAATGGTTTTCAACCATGGTGCTGTGGCATACAAACACGATTCACAAAGTAAACCCAGAGATTTCGAATAGGAATCCAGTACTAGATACATTCTGGCCTGTTGTGGTCTTTCTGAGTTTTTTGCTACAGAAGAATTGCTTGATTATGTTATTATTGAAAAAATGAGTGAAAACTAAGTGCTGGCATTTTCCGAGGGGTATCTTCAGTCTAACAAAGGGTGCCTTGAGTCAAAAAATGTTGAGAACCAGTGGTTGTAGGATGCATTGATTTGACTAACAGAGTGAAATAATTTGTACACAATGGAATTCAAAACTTTGGTATATACTTCAAAAAATTATTTTTTTCCTCAAGAAACTGTTCCATCTATGTAAAAGTTAAGATCTTCTTATGATACCCCGTCTACATTTCCTGCTGCAGTCTGTGTGTTCAGGACTCTACTCCTAAACTTTCCCTTTGTCTCCTTCACCCCACTCTGTCAATGCCAGACTTTATTCCATGCTCCTTCGGTGCTGGAAAAAACCCTTAATAATCACAATAGCTGTGTGCTTACCTCCTCCAAAAACCTTTAAAACCTGCCTTCTCTACGGAGCACTATGAATTCAATAGTTATATGTTGTTTTTTCTCTACTGCGGTCAATTGTTTTTGCACCTTAGGTACTTTAATATGGTAAGACTTCTGAGGTCCAGATCTGTTAAATGTTTAGGGTTAACAGATGTGGAATGTCGTGTAATGGAAAAATAAACCATATAAAGGAGTTATTTATTTTCTCTATTGAGATTTAGACAATAAAAATAGAAAATCCATAGAAGACAATATAGATACCCTGAAAATTAATTAGGCCTGCAATAATATACTTACGGCCATCTGGTGGCATTCAATTAAAAAATAAAGGTAATACATTAACATATTACCTTAGCCAGCTAAGTATCATTAAATCAGTATGCAGAGAAAACAAGTAAACCAAGCCAGGCAGCAGCTTTGAACAGTCATAAACTAGAAAGAAATCTACTCAGAAATCCAATAATTCAGAACAATAGAAAACTCCCTTTTCATTGGGTTTTCCTCTGTGACTTCCAAATTTCCATTACCCAAACCTTGGCATTTTCCTTGGAAAAACAATGATGATTTGAAACCATCAAGATTTCCCATTACCTCTTACTAGGTACGTCACAGATGTAGAGGTCATTGGTCTCAGTCTTCAGATAGTTTCAAACAACAAATTTTTAACCAACTCTACAAAAACCTTGTCTCCCCTCACAAAAACTTTTTCATCCAAATAGAAATACTATGGAAGAATCCATTTTTGACTTTATTTGGTTTTAAAAGCAAAGAATAAATATGTATCGACTTTAAAAGCATTAGAAGAAATATTGCATCTTCCTCAAGTTTTTCCATGGAGATGAAACTACTTCCCAATCAGTTTTCATTCTCACATCTTACAGTGTAATAAAGTCCCCTGTAGTTCAGTGGTAGCATCCTTGTCTAACACAAAGGAGATCTGGGTTCAATTCCCAGACACTTATGCAACTACAACCATGGAGGCACCAGACATCTGGACTCAGCCTGGTCTTTCATTTCTGTCTGTGTCCTAAAGCAGTGTTTCTCAACCTTGTATGTACCAAGTACCCCCTAACTTCTGAAAAGTTCAATAAGTACCCCAACAATCAATTTTCCAGGGGATTTTATATTTACAGACTAACGTGTGCCATATGTTGGAAGGGCTGTGTATACAAGGCCATGATATGACAGATGTCTGCCCTGGTGTGGGTAGGGTTGCCACCTTTTACACTAGGATGCACAACCTAAGTATGTACCTGGTATAGAGGTGATGCTGGCTGAGCTAGGAGGGCTGAACCCAGTGCCATGCAAAGCGTGGTATGTCAAATTATTACTGGGGAATTTTTTTCCGTAGTTTTGAGGAGTTTAAAAGTATCATGCAATGTGCGGTGCACCACATTTTTTTCTGTAGTTTTGAGAAAAGGAAGGGGCAAGAGAGAGAGGAAAAGAGGATAAGAGAGAAAGAGAGTGTTGAAGTACCTGCATACCCCCTGCCTGTGTCTCACGTACTCCTGGGGTACACATACCACAGGCTGAGAAACTACATCCTAAAGGGAGGATGGCAGGTCTGGGCAGCCTCCACTCCAAAAAATTCCTGTCCAGGCATATGCATCGAAGGTCTGAGTAGCCCTCAGACATACACCATGATCCTGGAGGATCAACAGTTGCCACCACCACAGTGTAATAAATGTCACCTTCAGCTCAGTGGGATTCAGGTTTGAACAACACTTTACTGTAGAAATCTGGTGTAACACAAAAGCTAATGAACAGTTTGAGAAAAGTCCAGAAGTTCTCATTTAAAATTGAATGATTAATGCCAGACCCTGTTAAGAAGCTGTACACCATGTCTTTTATCAACCATGAAGGTTTGTCTTCGACTACTATCACCTAACATCTTGCAGGCTCTTTCTGAGTCCTTAGTCCTCTTGTTTATCATTAAGAACATCAAGATATCTTGTGTATCATTATTACATTAGCTATAAATTAAATTTATGTTAAGCTGTAAATTAATCATGCCAGTTATCTTTGATGTACATAAGATTAAGGCTTCTACGTTATATAGCCTAAAAAAAGAACATTAGCACCCTCTTGTGGATAAATAGCCCCCTTTCTCCAACCAACCTACTCAAAAGCAAATTGAATATTTAAAGTGTCTATAACACTATTCAAATGAACTAGCCAATAAGAGAACATTCATATAAAGACCTGGAGGTTCTCTAAAAAGAATTAGGGATATAACATCATCTGACATAATTTAATACACATGTATAGGCGGCACAATTATTAAAAGTGTGTATCCTCATAAATATGGACTGAATTTTCTATTAGTACAGTTCTTGTTTGTCATTTATGACTAGAAATTAGTTTTCTACTACAGGGATACTATTGTACTGTTGACTGCCTTCAAGCAGTCATTAAGTAGTCATTCAAAATGTTATGGATAAGATTCTCCTTTTAGCAAAAGTGGCTGGGTTTCTTTTTAAAAGAATGGAAACAACATATTGCAAATTTATTGTTGGCCAGCTCAACTTATTACTTGCAATTAGAGGTGACATTAAAGTTTAAGGAGAAGTTGTATTTTAAGGAAAAATACCTTTGTACCACTTTAAAATTCACACTATATAGGCATGGGTTGGTTTTAAAGTAAAGTACAGCTAGACTAAGCTTCGACAGCCATCTGTCTGTCTATAGTTCAGGAGATGGATGACAAAGAGTAAGCAAGAACATGTTTAGTGAAAAAATATCCAGACCTTTCAGGAGCATCCATATTTGGTTATGACAGCTATTACAAAACCAAGGATACAATATTCACTTAATTTCTACTCATCAGCAATACTGGATGCAGAGGTAAGATCCTTCAGGGACAAGAAGGAAGAGAAGATTGTTCTGGGCATGACAACAGGGAAAGACAAACATACAAGCAGACAGCACATGTCATAACTAACATTTCAGTCTGGGTTGCAAGTGATTCCTTCACTTAGGGGTTACTGCAGCTTAACAGTCAACAGCATATCTGTCAACTTAACTGCTGATTCTTCTGGACAGAAAAATTGGCAGAAGACTGGCCCAGATACTCAAAGACATTTTGGTGCCTAAGTCTTTTACTGAAAATCAACTGATTTCTGTTATAACTTCGGAGTATTGTGAGACCACTGACCCTGTAAGTTCTTTCCAGTTTTTTTAATGTAGTTCCCTGTCATGAAATTAGGGAGCTTCACCTAAGAAGCATTTGGGTTTTTTTTGTCCTCACAACTTCAATTAGAAGACTGTTGCAAAGCATCACTGCTCTGATGGTTAAACACATCCTTCTCATTTCTGCCTATTTATTCATAGAAAGCCAATTCATATTTGTTCTTATATCAACATTGTGCTGCAGCTTAAACAGATTTTTTTCCTCCCTTGTGTTAATTCCCTTGACACAGGGTACAAATACACATTTAATTAGAATGTGACAATAAACTTGGATGTAGTTCATGCTGGAGTTTATTCCTCCCAGGTACAGCATTTACATGTGCATCAGGGACTGAAGCACATTGAGCTGGGATGGAGCAACCCCAGCTGGCAGGGAGCCCAGGGAAGGGCTGGGGCTGGGGGGAGGCCTGGGGCTGCTTCTCCCCTCCCTGCCCCAGCTCAATGTGCTGCAGAGGGCCTGGCTGGGGCATAAGGGTGCTACAGTGCAGGGCTAGCTAACAGCCAGCATCTGTACAGAAGCAACCTCATGCCCCAGCCATCCCTGGTCACTATCTACATGTGTGCTTTCACACATGTAAATACTCTGCTGTAGGATTGTACCTGTCCCAGACTTTGCAAGCAAGCTAAGGAAATATGGGTTCATTGGATGAATGGACTGTAAGGTGTGTTACCTGTCAGCTCTGTGTTTTGTGGGAACCCTGGCACAGGATGCAGCCTGTCTGACTCACAAAGGACTCACTGCCCCTGAACAAGAATTGATTAGAAGAAAGACTTACAAAAAACAATGAAGATGCAGTGGGAGATGCACCTAAAATACTGCAGAAAAGAGTGATAAGAGTGAAGCAATGTTCCTGGTCTCATTTGCATCAGAGATGGAACCAGATGACAACACATTTAAATAGAAGATGGGGCAGGATTGCACCTTCATTAGCATTCAGAATCGAGAACACAGGTTCTAAGGCAAGGACTGCACTGAATTCTGGGACAAGAGAAGCAGGGGAGCACTGCATGATGGGAGATCTCTGCTCTAAATGCTAATCAACCCAGGTTAAACCCAGGTCTGCACACAACCAGCTCAGCATTTATCAGACTAATTCTAATTATGACTCTTTTATTGGTACCCAAAACCCTGAATCTGCCTGTCTGTATTGTGAGCTCCTTCACAGTAATGCCACCCATAGCCAGGAGTGATCATTTTGTATTATCCAGCATACAAGCCATCATTTACCCATAAACAAACCTAGCATTCTCCCTTGAGCCATTGTTAGTTCTCTACAAAACCCCTACCCAAGCTCAAGTTTCTGTCTTGGTGCTTGGATCCAAAAGCTGCACCAGTTCCACTCCTTTTCTGCCTGGAAGCATTGATCGTGCTCACATCTCTGCCTGTCAGCAAGCTCAAACAAACACCTGGGAACCTTGATTGGTTCCAGCTTTGCTAAATGATGAGAAGGGCAACTCCCTCTCTCTCTCTCTCCCTCTTTCTCTGACTCCAGAAACCTGACTTTTACTCTCTTGCGCCAGGTACAGTTTTCTAAACCTGCCTTTTGCTAATCAAATTTGCGCTAGACTTCCCCAAATACCTAATTAAATCTATGTAATATTGTAATTGTTTTATTAATCTCTCTTGTATGGCTATTACTGCTAGTATCATCACAAATTCATCTACCTGGCAATAAAGAACTTTTAGGGTCAAGCTGGTTGCTATACTCTCTTTCTGAACCCCAGTTACTCTTTCTTTCCCTTGACCTCCCCATTTGCTCTGCAGCAATGCTTCTTTTACCCAAGACAAAGATCCCTGTAATGCTGAATTCTACAGTCAGGTCTGCTCATCAAGAGAGTTACTAATAGGACCATTGTGACAAGAGATTGGGATATGCTGAGTTTTGAGGCACACAAGGATATTAGCTGAAAGTGCTGATGAGACCCAGCCTGCTCAGGCATAATCTGTTAGTGTGTGTGTATGTATATCTAACTGCATTTATTATTGCCCTGCTGAAATAAGGGATGAACTGAGTTCAAGGCACATGAGGGTGTCAGCCTGTCAATGCTGAATAATCCAGCCTGGCTCAGGCATGTCCTGTTAATCTGTGTGTGTATATGTGTTGGACTGCTTTGGTGGTTGGAGGAACCCAGCCCCATTGAACCTGAGTCCTGCAAGATAGCTCCACGGTGGAAGGGACCGGCACAGAGTACAGGAAGGGGAAAATGCTGCGAATAATGTTCCATACAGTCACGTCCCTGATGCGTTTAATCAGATCCCTGGAAAACGAATTAGTTTTGTTGTCCGCTTTCGTTTATACCTGTCTCCAGTATGAACCCGTTGGGCAATGTGATGATTTTGCCGACTCGAATGTGCCCCAGTTACAGCTGTGGCTTCGGCAAGGTGGCATGTCAGAGCTGAATGGTTAAACAGATGCCTTGGCACAGCTGTGTAAGACACGTTGTGAGTCCCGGGTGCAGGGATTTTCCCTGTAAGGCGGGAAAAGTTCTTGGTGCAAGATCAGAGCCAGCCAAAAGTTTGCAGCTGCACTGTGGAGTGCATGCTCGTAATTGGTTTAGACTAAATTATGCACATATGGTGGTTGGCAATTGGTTCGCTGGCCACATAAAAGTCTTGGGCGATGCCCGCCCAAATTGGAGGAGTGCTCGAACACGCGTAGGGAGAGATCCCCACGTGTACTTTGGAGCCACGGAGGAGGCCTGATCACCCACTATCGACTTTCCATTGCGGACGCCACGACATAGCCCATCCCTGCGTGAGTGTGAGCAATGGTGTGCCTGTCTTCAGTTTTGTTTGTCTGTCTACGGATTGTGCCTACACTGTCTTCGTTGTGTATACAGCTTGTAAGCAAAGTTTTTTTGTTGCATCCACTGCTGCCTCTCATCCAATCAGTTCTGCTCTATAGGTAGCCTCATTCCGTTGGCATTTCTCAACCCCCACAGATGGCAACTTATAGACCAGGGTGGGCAAAATATGGCCCACTGAAGGATTTTGTCTCGTGTATGAGGGGTCTGTCAGTTCTGCCCAGCCCAGATGCAGGGGGCAGCTCAGCATGTGGCATGTGCAGCTGGTCCTTCCACCTCCAGGCAAGCAGTGGGGCTCAGGCAACATGGTTGCTGGACTCACTTCTCAGCAACCCTGGCAGCAGCAGCTCTTTCCAGCTGCCACCACTGCTGGACCCAGACCTGCTGCCAAGGCCCCTGGCCCATTTGCCTCACCCCCTACCAGAGGTGGGACCCATGTGGGCAAGGCACATAGCCAGGTGGTTGGGATGGGGCTGTAGGTAGGCAGAGAGCAGGAGTGGGATGGGGTGGGCAAAGCTGGTATCATGGGGCAGGACTGGCTGGGGCAGAGCCATGATTTGCTGCCTGCATGGCCCCAAGATGGGAATGAGTCCCATGGGCAGGGGCATGCAAAGAGCAGATCACGGTCCTGGCCCCTCACCACCCCACAGTTCTGGCCCCAGCCCTACACACCCATCCTGCTCCCGGATGTTGCTCTCTGCCTGCAGCCCATCCCAGTCACCCAGCTGAGGGCAGAGAAGAGCCACTTGGGGAGTCTGGTCAGTTGCTGTGTGGGGAGGAGGGTTGACCCAGCTCACCTAACTCCTTAAGTGGCTGGTGGGCCCAAATAACTGCCCACCCCATTTACAGTATAACCTCATATCCGCATATCAAAAATCCCAAATTCTTGAAAATCCAGCACCTTTTTACATGCAGCAGCTGCTGCTGCCATCCATCACCCCGTACTGCCGCTCCACATGTGGCTGCTGTTCCAGGACCAGCCGCCACTCCCCCCAGCCTTCCCTGGACATGGAAGGGCAAACATGCATTCTGCTGCTGCCATCCACCACCCTGCTCTGTGTATGGCTGCTGCTTCAGGACCAGCTGCTACTACCTCCCACCCAGCTTCACGACTGGCCACCTGTCTGGTTTAAAAAATCTGGATTTTCCAAATTTCTGACAGGGGTTTGTATTGTATAAACTAACAAATTGGAGAGGCGTAACTTTTCCTAAACAACAGCTTAGTTCATCAGCTGCTATGCAGTTTATGAAGTAAGATGTTGCTTTTTCCTTTCTGAATTAGTCTATAAAGTGCCACTCTGCCCTGACTTCTACTGGAAACAGTTCTTAAGATATATCCAAGGATTGCATTTGCCCTTTTTATGGCTATAACACAATAGCAGCCAATAGTTATCCTATAATTTACTGGTATAGAGGTCCTTCTTTTATATGCCAAACTGATGAACATCAAATTGGTAGCAAAAGCTCTCTCAGGTTTTATAATACTGCTTATCTCCAGAAGAATACATCAGTGTCAGGCTGAATATTTTAGTAAATCTTTGCAAAGAGTTTTAAAGTGGGTTCTTTTGTGACATCAAAATCTAAAAAAAATGTATCCAGTGATAAGTATTGATTGCCTTTTTTTAAAGCAGATAAAACTCCGAAAACTTTTCCAGCAGTGCTTCTTCATTTCTGTTCCTGTATTTTTTTAAGTCTAAAATATCCTCTTTCCTCCTCCCTCTAGTGGACAAATGGGAAAATTGTTATACCACTACTTCTATAACAGCAATTCACTTGCCATATGAATCTTATGTAGGCAAACCCCAAAACATAGGGAGCAAACTGCTTTATGAGTCTTTAAAACATTCCTCACTAGAAGTTCATAGTCAAAGGATTAAACCTGAGTTAAAGTGATGGAAATCAGCATTAATTTTAATAAAGACATATTTGGGAATAGAAAATGCTAACATGCATCTGACAAAATAATATCAGGAAGATTAGGAATATTCTGGTTAGGTGACAGCACAGAAGTTAACTTTTCTCCCACACACAATATAGGTAGCAAATAGGAACAGATTGAAAAAAAGAAAAAAAAGTGATGTAGGAATGAAAATATCTCAACTCAACAAGAAAAAAAGATTGTGTTATAGAAACTGAATAAATTCCATCTTTTCTGCCACATTTATGGATTAGGGTGTCACCCTGATATCAAATCATGCCCCAATTCTAAGCATAAGTGTAAAGAAATGTTACTCTTACCCAGGACATCTGTAATGTCATGGAGCTCTACATTGACACAAAAAATCCTTTCATGCAGGTCTTATAATAAGGTTGGGGATATAAATATAATCTAGTCTTTTATTGTGCCTTGAGACAACCTGCTTCTACCTGTGAGGCTGTAGTCAGGAAAGAGCCCTGAATTAGCTGATAAGAATGTATAGGCAAAGATAAATATCTGATCTTTCTCTTCAGTATCATGTTATCAACAGGGGCTGGGGTGGTGTGAGTTTTAAGACACATGGTTGACCTCCCAAAAATTGCAAGTTCAAGACCATAGCAAAAGTGCTCACAGTGTGGCCTCTCAGATCCTAGTAAAATCTGTGAAATACTTTGTTATAAGGACATGAGAAAGAAATGTCATCAACAAATACTGGGAGGGCAAGTGACCCTGAATGGGGGTTCAGCCCATAGTATAGTGGACAGAATCAGAGATTTGGTCACCATTTCACACCACAGGGGTAGAGAAAGTATGGTATCTAGGCTTCAAAGAGACCTATGGAGAGATCCTTGATCATACAGATTATATATATCATTTAAGTGCCAGTAAGAACTACAAATATAACTCATCAACAACAATAACATCTTTACTCCTGCTCAAACTTCTATGCATATATTTAAAGCAATAATTAAAATAACCAATATACTGTAAATTCCTACGAGGAATTTGGGACCTATTCCATAAAATAAAGAACAACAGATAAATGAAACAAATCACTATTATAGCGCATAAATAAAAATTATAACCACAGGACACTTATCCACAAATACTACACCACACTACAATTGTTATATACTATCTTGTGCTTAATGGCAGTGTTATAGAGCTATTTAAAAATCTTTCACATAGATGGGTAATTTGTGTATATCTGAAAGTACAGTACTAACTTTCATTATATTCTGACAGCTACCCATATGATTATGCATTATGATTATTTGGCTTTTCATAACAGTTATCAGACATTGCAGAATTAATACAGTTTACGCACAGTCAATGCTTTCTGGCTTCTTGCCTATAATTATATTTTCCCCAAACAGAGAGTGCAGCCAAACAAATGTGTTTATGTTCCTTGACATTTTTCCTTCTTGGCAAAGCTAACGAATTATTAAAAAATTAGAATTGGGAAAAGTAAATGGTATGTTAAGAATGAAAAGGATCTGGGATTTTTCTAACACTATAGGGGAATGAAAATTTAATTGATTAGAAACAAGTGCGTTGGAGATTAACAATTTTAGGGGGGTGTCCCTTTTTTTTATTGGAAGGTTCCAATTATAGATCTGATTAAACATTTTGAAAGGCATCCAAGCAAACACTACTATGGACTTTTCCATACTACAGTTCCCTTAGTGACTGAACCATGAGTCATTCATTTTAAATGCTTCTCAGTGAATTGCCTTCTTGCTAGGCCAATTGCTTTGAAAAATAATCCAACTAGTGATAGGACATAAATGACCTTCAATTCCATTACTATAAGGTATGACCAGTAATTTGACTTATATTATTAGTCATAAATATTAAGCATCTTCTGCAACTCTCTCATGCTGTTTAACAATTTTTCCTGCAAAGAAGACCAGCCCTTATTAAAAAACATAAAAGCAATAGTGTAATTGATGAACGCTGGCAAATAAGGTGGCTAATGGACAGCAAAGTGTAGTTGGAAAAAGAGTTTGTTCACTTTAACTCAGTGATATTTGCTATACAGAATGGTTGTTCCCCCTGTAATAGGATCAGATTCATTGTAACAGCTGCTAGGCTAGTATGCAAACCGGTGAGATAAGCAATGCTAGCTAAAGAGCAGGGAGGAAGAAAGGAGCCATGAATGAATTCATAATCAGAAAGACTGACACCTGGGGACAGGAGAGTAATGGTCCACAGGTGATAATGGGAAAAACAAGATAAGAGCTTGCTCAGAAGATAGGGGTTGGTAGAGAAATGGAAAGCAGAGTGATATATAGCTGCAGGAGAAAGTGCTGTGGAGGAACCAAGCCTTCTTGCAAGGTGGGAGAAAGAGAGACAGCGTACTGAGGAATCCTGGTAGCAGCCTTTTGGGAGCAGGGCAGTGGGAAGCTCAGAGGTGGGTTACTTGTGTGGGCTTCATTTGCCCTAATAGACTGACTAGTGGTTCTCAAACTTCTTTGTACCAGGACCCATTTGTAAGCATCGATGGCCAGTCCTGGCCTGGTGCCCCTCACTCACTACCTTCTGCCTGCAGGCTCCAGCCCCCACAGTGTATGGGATAGGGGGAGGGTGTTTGGGATGGGAGGACCTAAAGATATACGGTCTGAAGAAGCAAAGGATTGGACTTGGGGCAGATTGCCCATTGAAATGATTGACTGTTAACAACTCAGAGGAATGGACATGGCTGGACGGGTGGTTGGAGGCCATGAATACAGCTTTTAAGATATCTTTTAAGATAAGAAGAAAAGAGTGGTAGAAGCTACACCAGTGAGTCCTCCGGGTCCTGAGAAGCCTTCCAGCATTTATTTTAGAAATAGCAAAGGTGTGATAGGCAAGCGAGGGAAAAGGATCAGGGCTCAGGTAAGCAGGAGCGGAGCACCACAAAAGGGTGCCAATATGAAGTCTGATCTTATAAGTGGGAGTATAGCAGGATAAGCGAGATAGCTGGCTGGAAGAAGAAGAAAGTGTGCTCCTAGAGAAACTCACAAAGCATCACTATCTTAGATCACAGTTTGCTTCCTGAGACATTGAAAAGTGCACTGAATGGCTAGGTAACAAGTAAAGAAACTGCTATTACCATATCTCAAATAAAAATATGTTAATTTGGTGCAATGATTTTTTTTCCTCATTAAACTTTGAACATTTCAAATGTAGGTATTACAACACTGTGTACTTGGAAATAAACCTGTACAAAGGGATGGTATTCATGTTAGTACATTCTACAATCACTAACTTTGTTATAGATCAATATTTTTTGGAGTTCTAAAACTAATGATATGATTGAATAGTCTACCTCATAAAGAAAAAGTTGGAATAATCTGTAGATTAATAATTGAAATAAAGAAGCATGTTCTTATTTAATATCATTGGTTATGCTTTTTATTTCAAGGTTTCTACTTTACAGAATTCTGTGTCTGTTTATCTTGCATATTCTACAGACTGCAATATTAAGCAATGACTTATTTTACTTCAGCTATTTCCATATACCTGGTAAGTATAAATGTTAATGTTGGTCAAGGATATATAATCATTGTTGTGTTTAATAGTGGATAGCTTAAAGAAGAAATTGATACAAGCTGCAAAGGTATTATTTGGAACACCTAAATATCCCAAGCAGGGCTGTCCGTAGGGAGTGGGCAAATCAGGGCGACCACCTCAGGCATCGTGCTTTGGGGGGCCCTGCAGAGATGGGTGGAGCAGCAGCTCCATATCCAGCCATTTGCTACACCCCCCTGCAGCTTCTTGGGTCTGGGATTGGAGTGGGGGCAGGGCCCCTCATGGGCTCATTTGTCCTGGGCCCCACACCCTACTTGGGTCACCTCTGATTTTAGGTGTATTTTAAGTCAAAGGGTGGATCCCTGATAAAGATAGATCACTTACTAAATTTTGATTTAGGTTTTAATTTTGAGCACGTATCAGGAAAGAATCAGATTGGTTAGAAAGCACTCAGTCCAGTCCAACTGTTTTCAAGCTTCTGAAAGTATCCAGTTCTCCATAAACAAAGTCCAAGGCCCCTTCTACACATGCAGGTAAATGTAGGATAGGATCTAATGCTCAATCCACACAACCTCACCTCTTGTCATGGCAGGAGTAATGGTTGTGGGATCACACATTAGAGCCCATCATACCTTATTGCTGGTGCAGGGGAATCTCAATCCCAGGCTCCCCCTTCACCAAAAAGAAGCAAGCACCACCAAGCCCTAGGGATTATGGCTTCCTTGATCCTCAGAGCTCAGGAGTTTCACTCTGGGCATAGCACGCTCCTATTGCCAGGAGCTCATCAATGGATGTGGCTCACAGTCATAGGGGAGACCCTGCTACATGTGCAAATTAAAGCTTGATATTAATAGCAACTAGCTATAAAGTTAGTACACATGTTATTAGATCCTACTTTATAGATGGCTGCAACTCTTTGTGGAATTGTAGCTACTTCAGACATATAAATGGTCTTAACCAGTTAATTCTGCAATATGTGCAATGTGTAGGAGGGGCCCAAGAGGCAAACATAAGCATTAGTGTTTCTGCTCTTGGCTGGGAGTGGGTGGCAGGAATATTTTTTAGACTTCCAGTAGACTTTAAATTTTAAGTATAACCCCCCCCCCAGCAAAACAAGCCCCCATTATTTTCTGCTATCAGACTTGGCAGATGTCTTGATTGGTCTCAGCAACCTTTTCCCCTCAACTCCTTTTGTTCTGCAGATTCTTATGGGCACTACTGACCCTCAAAATGCATGACTCCTTTTGCTTTTTGTTTGTCCCTTCCCCCACAACTTTCTTGTTCCTGCCATTGCCACTTCTGACAAATATATATAGCTCTACCCTAGTCCTTAAAATGCTTTGACTCATGAGCTGCCTGGTCATTATCAAGGTTAACATATATTTATTTTTTTTAGTTGCTTGGTCTTACCTGCCTTTTAAGTTGCTAAGACTTAGCATTCATTAAAAAAAGAAAGCATGCTTCTTAACTCCAAATCTTATCTAACATGCTTTTCTAATAACACTTGCATACTGATTCATCATAACCACCTTGTTCTAAACAGAAAAAAGAGAAAATTCAAAATAAATACCTAATACCAGTTCTGTCTCACCTTCCTTTCCTTCTCAAAGCTGTTTAATCTTGCCATACTAATTTCTGCTCTAAAGCCTCTCTCTATAACTGAGGGATGACAAATCAAATACTTCCCATCACCTTTTGCCCGCTAATCCTTTATCCACATTCCCTTACCTCCCATAGTCAACTCAGTACTTACCTACATTACTTACTGCATTTAAAGAGAAATTTAAAGTATGTTGACTATTGGCTGGGGATTAAAACTAAAGATCAGATGAGATTCTGAAATGGGCTCAACTGTGCATGCAGCATGCACGCAGTGGCAACAACTAGTAAAATGTAATTACTCAGAGTGTCAAACTATGGACTATAAAGTCAATGCAATGCATCTAGATTTCTATGTAGTGCAATAGATATTAATGTGGGCTTTTGCTGTTAACCTTACTTTTAAATCAGTTGGAGTTTATTTTTTCACAATATAATGTACTGACAACAATAATAAAACTACTTTGAGATGACACCAGCTTTCCATTTCATTTCACTGCACTAATGAATAGATTTGTATTTACAGTAACATTGAGTCATTTAAGGGTAGGAACTTTCCCTGTGCAATGTATTTAGGATAATGCATGGCTCTTTTTGCAATTACTTGGCTGTAATTAAATATGTGGATTGTGCTGACTTGTACCAACCAAGCTTTTTCTTTGAGGTTTATTCTATTAACTGACTGCTTCAAGTGAATTGCAGTCTTCTTGCTAAGTAAGTACCCTGAGTAATGGACTTAAACAAAAATACTAAGCATATTTGTGAAGCTTTGCTTTCAATAAAAGAGAGAGAACTTTGAAGTTTATCAGAAGAAAAGAAACAGTCCCAATAGAAAACAAAACATGCACATTCTCAAGCACTAGAATGTGGTTTACCTTGCATTTGATCAATTTTTAAAAAACCCTTCAACTCCAAAAGCAAGTAGGGGGAGAAATGGAAGAAGAAAGCTTGAAGTGTGACTTGTACAATGAAAAGACTTATCTGATAGTCTGTCCCTTAGCACTTGTAATAGGAGATACAGTTTTGGAATATGAATTACTTTTAGTGTATTTTCTTCCCCACTCTTACATTATTTATTCATCGTGGGCTACAAACAGATGCTGCCTTGTTTTGTCATAACAATTTTTATGGCAGCACAAAACACAAGTGAACAAATGTCCTTGCCCCTTGTCCCTCCACACATGCCTAAAAATGGAAGCATAAGGATTCTTAAGTGTGTCACTTTCTCATGGGTGATGTCAGATCATTTATGATATGAGAGCTTGGGATTGCCTGTGGTCCTTTGCTGCCCCACATGCTTGGCCTTGATCTGAGGGCACCCTGGGTAACCCTAAGGCCTACCCTACTCCACACTTGCAGATGCATGATCCAGGAACACCCTGGCAGAGGAATTCTCTGGGTACATGTCTGTAAGGATGGAGCCAGGAAGTCTACAGGCTTCCTCATTCTGCAGGTGCTGTGCATGCCCCAGATTGGTGGCAGGCACCTGGGGCTGTTGTTGTGAAGGATCAGACCCCTGAAGCCTTGGAAGCAGCAGAGGCCTGATCCTGCTGGACAATGTCTGTCTTTGCCTATCTATTAGATCAGCAGGATATTTCCAGTAAAGCTGATCCTGTTACAAAGTCAACAACAGTTTGTAGCCTAAAATCAGGCTTAAATCCAGCCTGAGTACGTGAGTTCTGGAAGGCATTCAATTCTGAGGGTTAGAGACTTTCCATGCTGTTTTTTTTTTTTTTTTCAGAATAGCATCTTTGGTTAAGTATTCCAACCTGCTATAAGAATTTCTTGTTTTGTGAAGCAAAGAAGTAGTGGAGTCTCTAACCCTCAGAATGTAATGTCTTCCAGAACTCACATACTCAGGCTGGATTTAAGCCTGATTTTAGGCTACAAACTGTTGTTGACTTTGTAACAGGATCAGCTTTACTGGGAAATATGATAATTATATCAAAATTAAATATGATAATTATATCAAAATTGAAACCCTGAAAATTAGGGTTTCTACCACCAATTGGAAAACAAATTGGATCTGGTGGGCCAATATGGCATTCCTACTTCATCCCACTTCTTGGAAATTCTAAAAGGCACCATAACACATCTCTTTGAGATGAAGTGGTAAATGAAAGTGATAAGACTTAAGGCGAGACCAGTTTTCATGTGGGACCAAAAATATTAGAATTTGCCAAACCAATTTTATACAAAGAGTTGTTGTTTTTTTCCTATTAATGCAGCTCTCCCCAGATTTGAGCAGAGAAAAATTATTACCCTCCTGCATATAAAAAAAAAGACTTTGAGCACTCACAAGGAATGGGAACAAGGAGAAGCAACATTAGAATTAGAATTCAAATCTATTTACATCTTTTTTGTATTATGATAATGCTCAGAAGTCTTTGTAACAGACTTTACAAAGAGCTTATAAACTGCTCTCTTCAACAAGACAACAGACAGACATGGACAAAGGGGAAAGGAGGAACAGTAAGAGAGACAGAATTGTTTAGCGTTACGCACAGTGATCTCAGAATACCATTGGTCTAATTCCTGTTAAGCTTTTATGGTAGTTATAGAAAATAGAAAACTTCAAAACAAAAGATTCTGAAAGATATCCTTTTGGGCTCAAATTAA
This sequence comes from Caiman crocodilus, assembly GCA_030014935.1. Taxonomy (NCBI): domain Eukaryota; kingdom Metazoa; phylum Chordata; order Crocodylia; family Alligatoridae; genus Caiman; species Caiman crocodilus. Next base: position 52,742,442 of record JAGPOW010000304.1, on the reverse strand, counting down.
GGTACAGCTAACAAGGGAGGTAAAAGCAAGGGAAGTGGGGGGAATACATTCTGGAAGTATGTTGGAAGTAAGAGGAAGATCATGGAAAACATGGGTCCTGAGTGAATGGAGAAGGCCACCTAGTAAGGAATGACATGGAGAAAGCAGAGGCATTTAATTTCTTCTTTTACTTCAACCTTCATGAACAAGGTCATCTGTCTGAAGAGTGCATTTGGCATGGATGAGGGAGAGCATAATCAGACAAGAATAGGCGACAGAAAGGTTAAAAATTACTTAAAGAAGCAGAATATTTTCAAGGAGAGAGATATACTAGACTACTCCATAAGTTGGCTGAGATAACTGCAGAGCCACTGGCTATGCTCTTCGGGAATTTGTGGAGTTCCTGGACAACTCGAAAAGGACCAATACAATGCCAAATTTAAAAAAAAGAGCAGAAAGAGAATCGGGGGGATTGCAGACTAGTCATTCTGACTTCAATATCTGGAAAGCTAATAGGGCATATTGTTAAGGGATCTGTTTCTATGCACTTGGAAGGTAACGAGATCACTAACAGCCAACATGAATTTGGCAAGTGCTAAACAAACCTGATTTTCTTTTAGAACAAAGTGATAGGATTTGTAGATGGGGAGTGAGGAAACAGAAATGTGACACACTTTGACTATCAAGTCTTCTGACACCATCTCCCATGATACTCTCATTCATTAAGAAATACAGTCTAATCAAAATTGCTGTAAGATGCATACATAACTAGTTGGATTCACACTCGTGTCATCAATTCCTTAGTGCCCAACTGGGAGGAGATATTAAGTGGAGCTCCTCACAGGGTTAACCTTGGTCAAGTACTGTTTAATATTTTTCATATTGATGGGGAAGATGGAACTGAGGATGCACTTAGCAAATTTGCTGGTGATACCTGTCCTAGATTCTTTTAGGGGAAAGTTGGGGAGCTTGCTTGGGATTACTGCAGCCTTATCTGGACTCTAAGACTGTCCCAAAGCCAGCTCAAGAACAGCTTCCAGAACAAGGGCAGAGACTGGGATCTTTCACATACTGAGACCCTAGCTTTTCCTAACCATTTTGGGTTCTCTGAGGCCCTGACTCAAGGAGCTACATCCAGTTCCACTTCTGAGAGAGGGTCTTTACCTCTTGTTTGGGAGAACAAGTGAAACAAAGCAGCAAACAAAGGGCTCTTCTTCAAATGAGGCTTTTATTGTAAACAGTCTATCAGAGAGCAACAGAATTGATTAGACAGTTGGGAAACATGACATACAGGGAGAAGCTGGAATAACTGGGATGATGTACTCTGGAGAATATATGAGTGAGGAAGGATTTGATATGAGAGGCAAGAATTTTTGCTCAAAATCAATCTCTAAACAGGTGTTATTTTTATTAGAGCAATTCCATGGTTGGAACCCATGGTTTTATTGTGGTGAGTGTTGATTGTTTTGGCAATCAAGATGAGTTAACAAGTCTTGAATGTATTGTAAAGGCAGGCCTGGGTCCCACTAGGTATCTGTTGATCAGCATGGGAAGTTTTAGGGGACTGTGTAAGCAGAGAACTGGCATCAGTCATTACGTATGACTGGCCCTCTAACTGATGTCTGTGCTATGTGACAAACTTCTTGTTTTTTTGTAATATATATATGTAGCTGTTTTAGGATAGACCTGAGCAAGGGAGATCACCAGACTGCTTTCTTAAAAAGGAAAGCAGGAAGCTAGATTTACATTTCAAGGTAAAACTGGTAAGTGGTGAGAGACTGAGATACCTGAGAACAGACCACTGCAAATAAGGCAGCTGTAATCAACACCCTGTTCAAAAGGGGGTATTGTGACATGAAAAACATTTAGACAATAACCTGTGGAAAACAGGGGACCATCCAGCTCTAGCACCCCCTGGCTTCTGGCCTGAGTCACTGCAGGCATGTGCCTGCACTTTTGGAATCAAAAATGAATGTCTAGTCACTTGCTTTCCAGTTCAGTCGATGCAGGTTAAACTAATCTGCAATTGAATTGAACAAATTCAGGCTTGGGCTTTTTGAATGTCTGTACCTAGCTCAATAGGTTGGGCCTGGGATAATCCTGGCTTGATCAGGGAGTTGTACTAGATGTCTCTTGAGATCCCTTCTCACTATACTTTTCTAGGACTATATGCCCTCAGTACTCATGAAAACTCCCTTCCTATTTTTATTTGCTTTAAGCCCTTACTGCAAGGCCTGATTCTGATTTCATATTCTTCAATACAACCCAAAACTAACACCTTAGAAGGAATTACATAACTATCAAAGTGGTAGAAAGATCAGAAATTAGACCTGTGGTTCCCCAGCCCTTGATGCTTATTCTTAATATTTGTAGCATAACTAGGAGTGGGAAAGCAGGGCAGCAGCCTCAGGAACAGATTTAGAGTGGGTACAAGATTGGTGGCTGCTACAGCTGCTTTTCAGGTTGCAAAAACTCTTATTATGCCTCTATGAGTATATTTGGAAAGTATGGAAAAAGTCTTCCATGATAAATTTTTTTTTTCCTATTTATCTTCTACGTATTATTTATGAATTTTTTAAATTGTACCCTTGTTGCTCTGTATATGTGAAGCACTTTGTTTGTGAAAATGTAGCATGACATTTAGCAAATTTTATTGGGCTATTAATGAAGTGGAACTGAAGGGCATTTTCAGGGCATGACTTCCTTTCTGAGCCAGGCTCTGAAAAGACTTTCTACTAAAGCAGTTAAGAGCTTGCTACAATTTCATACATTGTATCACAGTCTACCCCTAGTGCAATGCATTACTGATATATACTGTCATCTAGTGGCTGTTGGTAGAAAACACAAATAATGTAGTTTATAATTTTTATGAACACTTGCAGTATTGCCATCTCCTTGTTCTTGCTATCTCCATATATTGAGAAGGTCTCTCTTATTTAGTCTTCTTTAACTTTGCAATCAACCGTATGAAAACTTGATTTCCAGAAGGAATCATATCAGCCCTGAACAGATGAGTTCACAAAGAAACAAAAAGTTTCCTAGTTGTTAAATAAGGTTGCAGGCAGTAGCCAGAAGGGAAGAAAATACAATTGAATAGAGTTGCATCTACATTGCTGCTTTCAGAAATCAGCACAAACACAGTGGAGTGTCTTTATGAACCAGAATAAGAGTAACCAGGAATACAATTGGAGAACACTCTGGGCTTGATCCACATATAGAAAAGCAGGGCAAGGGAAGGGAAAGAAAAAGAGCTATTGCAATAAGCAATAGCTTAATGTTAGAACTGGTAGAAAAAATATTTATGAAGCATTTTGATCATTTTTTAAAAATTTTCAAGCATATTGTTCAATATACATATATACAGTAGTCATAACAGTAAGCCATAAATAACAATACATGCTGAGGGATGCCAATTATACAGTTTGGTAAAGCAACTTGCCAAAACCAAAAACTCACACAGACAGAAAATATTAACTCTCAAGTGGATCTCACAAGCACCACAAGCGATGTATATGCTATGCAACAATTGGCAGCTTTCAATGAGTACTCTTAATAAAAATATAATAGATTATAATGTTATACAATGTTTAGAATGTTTTCCCTACGACTAAGTTTAAAAATTGGTGCACAATATATATTTCCCATATATATATATGGAAGAATATATAAGGGAAAACATTCTTTAGAAGGATATGTGGGTATTTCAGATAAAGATATTGTATCACATATGTATTGACTGACTTTCCAATATGAATGAAGCTTTTAAAAGGCTTTTTCTGATATTTTTTATATGGGTTACTTATAAAATCATTTGGGATTGAAAGCCTTTTATTTTGGGGTTATTGTATAACATTATGATCTATATTTTTATTAAGAGTACTTATTCAAACCTGCCAATCATTGCATAGCATGTACATAACTTGTGGTGTTGTGGTTGTGAGTTCCACTTGGGAGTTAATATTTTCTGCCTGTGAGGGTTTCTGGTTTTGGCAAGTTGCTTTACCAAATGGTATGTGCGTGCGTACACGTATATTTCTAGTCATCTCTAGCCAGTTATAATTGATTACCATTCTAATTTAAATATCATAAATCCTTACATGAGCCTTAGTTCCATTCCTTACAGAACTGTAGAAGTTATATTAATTTTTTTTATAAACCTGCAAGCTTTAATTTCAGTTGCCAAATTACAAATATAATTTCTATTAATTTTTGGACCCAAATACAGCATTCATTTAAGTGTAACAGAATGGGCAGAATGATGCATCCTATGAGGTTTCAGAATGTTCAAAGGATTGTTATATCTCATCTAGTCCCATAGATATGCTCTTTCATGTTCCTTTTCTCCCTAACTAATAAATAGTTATTTAACTGTAGTTAATTTTAACATCTCCAAATTGTTAAAGCAAGTATAAAATCTAAAATTCGAAGTTTAAACATTTTCCAAGATTTCCATTCTACAATGCTGAAAGGTATTACCCTTTGTCATTATACCAGACAGGACTTCTAAAATATCATCATTTTAAAACAATAAGTCTATACCATTTTTTTTTTCCTGAAAATAATCAAAGAATTACACTTAACAGTCACCTCTCCAGGCTAAAAAAAGTATTTTGGCTCTAGCAATAAATAACTAAATCTTTCAAATTAACCCAAGCAAGACTTGAAACCCTCTGCTGCAATGGAAACCATAAAATTCATGACATGATTTGAGGAGAAAGTAAAGTATTTGCCCTGAAAGTCTAGCAGCATTTACAATGGATCCTAGTAGAGATGGAGGGGGAGAATGCAGTCCATGGATTTTTTTGCACTTCAAACATCTTAGGAACACACTGAATTAACTGACTAAATAAATAAGTATATGAAGTCTTTTTATTGTTATGACATTTTTCAGGAGACATCATATCTGCTGCTCATGTTAAGCATCATGTTATAGTTGTTTTGAACAAGGTAACTGAGCCAGTTCTTCACCTTCCTTCACTTGTAAAATTAAATCCATTAGCTATCACAGTCCAACTGTGAAGAGACTAGCAGGAACCATAATAGCCTTCAAAAATGATAAAAAATTCCTATACTTAAAATATTACAAAGTGTAATTTTAGCAGCTAGATGCAAGTGCTAGGTTGCCCTGGTAAGCTGGGAATGACGTAAAGCCTGAGTGATCAGTAGGTAATTCATGATACTTCTCCATAGAGAAAGGTCTTGCAGTAGAAGGACTTAATCTAGCTTGTCCTTGGTTTTGAAAAAATGTGGGATTGGATTTACTTTCTATTAATGTTCCTGATACAAGTTGGGAGTTTCCTCAAATGGAAGGGAATGACCAGCAGAAAGCCAGTGAAATGAGCTACCTATGCTGAGCAGCTCCAGCATAATGGAACAGAGATAGGGCATGGGGATTTCTTCCATAGTCCCTTTAACACTACGGCTAGCTGTTGTATGTTTGCTCAGAAGATGGAGCAGTATGAGGATCCAACTTTCTAACAGTTCCCTCATGTAGTCTGGAACCACCTCAGTTTGCCAAGGGGAAGAATTTAGCTGATAGGATGCCGTCTTTGAAAAGGCACAGAATGGATTCTACATTTGGAGAAAGAAGAACAAGAAGTACTTCTTGTGTTCTAAATGGCTTGGAATATGGAAATAAATCTTGAGAGTATAGGTCACTAGCCAGAAGGAACATGAAGAAATTCAAAATGCATGAGTAATGCACTGATAAACTCATTCTTTGGTTCATCACATGGGTACCACTACCCACATAGATATCTTAAGGACTCTTAAACAAGAATTCAATTGGAGAGCAGATTTAAATTAGACATTAGAAAAAAAAAGTCTTTACAGTAAGGATTGCCAAAATCTGGAATGGGCTTCCAAAGGAGATGGTGCTCTCTCCTGTATTGGAGGAGACTAGACAAGCACCTAGCTGGGGTCATCTGACCTCAGTGTTCTTTTCTGCCCAGGGCAGGGGGGTCAGACTCGATGATCTACTGAGGTGCCTTCTGACCCTAAAAAATTATGAATCAATAAATCTAAGTGCTAAAAATAGAGGAGAAGTGGGCGGGAAGGAAACAACAATAGAAGCTGAAAGTGGGCTTTTGTCAGAGTAGCAAACACTCCTAAGAGCTTGATGCAATAATAATTGTAGCTATATCTATATGTGGGTGTGTGTGCACATGTGTATATATAAATATACTCATATCCACATATACATACCATCAAAATTAATATAGCATCTTGTGTATATGGTGCCTAGGAGCTACGGTCTTGGACTCAGGCTATTAAGTACTAGTGAAATACTACTGTTCATGATACATGTGCTGCAAGTGCCCTGCTTGATAATTTTAGTCTGCTGTCAAAATTAATCTAATCACACTCTACAACTATTGTAGCCCTTGCTCCATAATTATACAAAAATAATCTAATTTTACCAGGCAATATTTAGCACCCAGACATATTAAGCACAGTGCCATGGATCTGTCCCTAGCTATGGTGAGAAATCAGTGTAGCAATCAAGCACTTGTAGAAGATTAAAGCTCAAAATCAATCTCTAAACAGTCAACATCTAACTTTCTCCCTTGAAAGGTACTTTCACAAGAATATTCCCAATGAGTTCTTAATTAGCAAAGGAGGTTTAATAGGTTTAACTGAAAGGTCACATGAATAAGCTGTACATTACTCCTGCATGATGGGAATCAAATGATAAGACACAGTGTAATTATGTTCAATTATCTTGGTGGAACTCAGTTTAGATTCTCAATCTCATTGACCCAAAGGAAAAAACAAACTATGAAGAGCAGCTTGTATACATTTAAAAATCTAACTGAGACTGTCAATGGGCGAGAGAAAGGAAGCTAAATCTGGTCATAGGCTGGACTTATTCAACTATGTTTTTCACTGAATGTTTCTTCTGCTATCTTCATGCCTTACTTGAAATGCTATGAAATACAGAGGAGACTACAGAAAAGATAATGAATGAAGCTGGACCACTTTTCTTTGACAGACTCTCTCTGTTAGTTTCATAGATGTTAGGGGCTGGAAGGGACCTTACAGATCACTGGGTACAGCCCCACTGCACTTGGGCAGGAAAGACTGCTGGGGTCAGATGATTCCAGCAAGGTAGGTATATCAAGACACTTTTTGAAGATCACCATGGTAGGTGACTGTACCACCTCCGTGGGGAGCCTGTTCCAAATTCTTGGTACTTGACTTGTAAAGAAGTTTTTCCTTATGTCCAGTCTGAAGTGATCTCCAATCAGTTTGTGCCTGGTATTTTTTGTCCTTCCCTGGGGGGGCCTTGCTGAACAGATGTTCCTTCAGGCCCTGATGTACACCCCTAATATACTTACAGGATGCTACTAAGTCCCCTCTAAGTCTTCTCTTTTCCAGGCTGAACTGTCCCAAGTCTTTCAGCCTTTCCTCATATGACCTGCTCTCCAGGCCCCAGATACAAAAAATTATGACATTGGCAAAATGTCTACTGATTTCAGTAGGAGTTTCAGTGGTGCAAAAACAAAATGGGCAGCCCTGCTAGCAAACAGGGGACTTCAATCATTCCAGGCAGGTAGGAAATGGACACTATCTTAGTTCCTGATCAAGGACCTGCAGATCACCACTTCTTTTTTTTGTCATGACTAGCCTCAATGAGCTAGTAGAGGGATAATGTCAATGCTCTGAAGATCTGTGGCTTCACCTATCCAGTGTCCTGCCTGAGATGCATGTGGGAGGAGGTGATTATCCTTTTTCCCATTTATTATAACTATCCTAAGTATATTTGGAAGTTTTTTTATGTTTGTTTATCAATGCTATCACTTAAACTGCAGTACCGTGGGGCCAGTTGATCACTAGTTAGGATCAGGCACAGATTTTTCCTTTCCACACATGATTGGAATAAGATTATAATGGAAAGGAGGTAGAAAAGCCACCACACCCTGGAAGAAGTATTAAATATCTTGTCCTGTAACTGGTTTTCCCTTATAAGATGGGACAATTCCAATTTTTCTCCTGTATTGCTCTGGAATTGTTCAAGAGTCCCTTAAGTGGATTTCTCTTTCTTCCAGAAAATTGTTATACCAGTTCTTGATGTACTGCAAATGGACAAGGCCTTGCTTTTTGTATCAAGGTCTACTTTGTATCAAGGTCTACTTTCTCTAATTTTTTAATTCCTGTATAACTACTCCAGAAAGTAGTACGTTTCAGAACAGAATAATCGGAAGCCGAGTAATAGATCATAAAATCATAGAGAAATAGGGCTTGGAGGGAACTCCAGAGGTCATTTAGTCCAATACCCTGCCTGAAGCAAGATTATTCTTAGCAACAACATCCCATGCAAATCATGATCTAAACTCTATATAAGACAACTGCCAACCCTATTCCAAGTAGCATCCCTTCAAGTATTTGGAGACTGCTATCATTTTCTCTCTTTAATGGACATATCCTCCCCTTCTCCCCATGCAATTCCAGAATGAGCAACATCAGTGCTTGTCTAGATTATATGGTGTTTTCAGCAAATTTTTCATAAAAGGCACGATTCAAATTCCATTCCCTAATCACTTCAGATGCAGATGAACTTCAGTAGTACATGGACCACACCATTACAAATGTATTGATAGAACAACTGTGGTGGTACCAAAACATTCTTTGAGAGAAAGCACTATTTTATTTGCTAATAATATAATTTTCTAATAAATACTTTGCTTCCTGCTGATGTTTCTGGCCATTGGCTGGCTAGTCAAGTCAATCTAGCTGAACACATAGCAAATGTAAGCATTTCTCCACAAAACAGTTGCCTCTTCTTGCTGGAAGGTTCCTTTCTGAACTGTTAGATACCTGGTTTTTAACATCTGCAACCATGACTGGCCAAAAAAAAATTGTATGATACCTGGCTAACTTTTTTTTTTTCATAGTCCAAGTAGCCTGTTGTTTCATTACCGTGAAGGCAGTGATCTCTGTAAGCTTTCTATATCTCTCAGTCCAAAGGTATTTTTTGTTTTAAAGATAGCTGAGATTGGTGTCCCCTTCTCTCTAAAATTTAGTACACATCTCCTATAGAATCTGGATACCTCACATATCTGAAGGACACTTTTTACCATCTATAGCATTTTGATGCATGCTCTGGGGGTGGCACTTTAATTAGAGTGACTCCAAGAGCTGCTCTAATTAACGCACCTGGAAACTCTTGTATATCAGTGTTCCCACACTTCAAAATGGCAATGGGGACACTTTATCTAAAGTTCATTGAAAAACCATTAGATAAAGCGCCCCCTCTGTTAGGGTAACTTGTTACGTTTAATGCTATGAAGTTGCATCCGCTTATAGTATTGTTTATGTTTAGCCTTATTTAATCATTGCTTAAGTTTTGCTCTTATTAACTTTTTTTTTATTAGCCAGCTGAGGGTTGTTTTTGTAGAGCTCATAGGTGTTCATTATATATCTTTATTTTTATCACTGTGAAAAGTTCTTTTAACATAACATAGCAATAGCCTTGTTACCAGCTCCAAATAAGTGAACTTGGCACTAACCAGCTGAATCAGAGGGATGAAAGGATTGGATATATTAATGAAAGGTGATAAGGGAGACCAATGGACTATGCCCAAAGTAAGACACCAGAAAAAGGCCAAATTAAGGACTGTGCTTGTGATGTATCTGTTAGATAAAGGAATATGCTGACAGGATAAAAGATGGACAGTATACTGACTGCAGAGAGACCAATCCAAAAGCTAAGAGTCAGCAAAGGAGTGAAGATGAAGAAAAGCATAAAAGGGGGGCAGCAAGAACATTCATCCTTGTGATAAATCCAGTCATCAACACCTGTCTGGACTGCCTCAGCCCACAATGTACCATTTGCTTTCAGGATCTGAGTGGCCATCTTTTCTGTTGAGCAAAGTAACATCTTGGATTGGGCGAGATTATTGTACTGAATGTTTTTCTCTCTCTGAATATAGAAACTGCTAAGACAGTACTTGTACTAATACAGTTAGACTTCAATTTTAGGACACTGAGTTGTCTGCATTAATATTTTAAGTTCCATTTAAGGGTTAATTGTACTTTAATGATCCCTTAGCACTATCTGGGAGACAGTGGTGCTAACATCTCCACCATTTTGAAATGCGAGGCTTCTGATACACAGACTTGGTTGACTCTACTCTGACACATTATAATTACAGCACATCCTGCTCATGTACAGGCATCTTAAGTTACTCCAAACCATGTTTTCTTCCAGCATGTTACCATCTCTCAGTCACCCAATACACACAGCTTAGCTTGTATGAAACCCCTGCTGATGGCTCAGCTTCTGTTACACTCTCTTTTTTATGGACTATATCAACTTCCAAATCTGTGAGCCACTGTCTGGTATTATCACCCATGGTGCATATTCCACCTGGTCCATCTGGGCATTTGTAAAGGTTGCAGCTTTCATTTAAGTGCTGTGCTATTTGTTGGACACTTTTATTCACACAAGGGGCTGTCTAAGGTGGGCGTCTTGTGAAGAGTTGTTTTGAAGCATCCAAATCCAGATCTCAGTTTGTTCAGCTTGACCTGCGCTTCTCTGTCAAGGTCATGTCCAATGGGGTACTTGTTTGGTGTTGGTACAAAATGCTGTAGGAATAGATCTGAACTTTCCCAGGGGTTGTACCACTCCACTGATGCCCATACGTTTGGTTCAGCATCCCCAGCCTCTTCCAGGAGTTTGTGTGCTTCATGTACAAATGGTTTATGACATTTCAGTCTCTTAAGCCTTCATCTGTTCAGGTCTTCAGTTAACAGTTAATGGAGCAGGTTATTTCATCTCTTGCCTCTATAGTCAGTAATAATGTTAGGACCTATCTTATATCACTTGGTCTAATGCCTGAGTACAGGGAATACAACTGTGTGTGTGCATAAGTTGTGCAGCCTGTTATAAGTCTCAGAGCACTGTAAAGCACAGTGTCAAACTTTTTAGTGTGACAGCTTATGATCCATACAGAAGCATAGTAATCTGCTGGGGCATATACCATTGCAAGTACACTTTGAAGTTGGTACTCCATGTCATGCTGACTAAAAACCTAAGGAAGCTACCTGTGCAGAGATTACTATTAATCTTCTGAATGTGATATTTATAGATGTGGGAATAGTCTAATGTAACTCCTAGATGGGTTGGGGTACACTCATAGAGAAGGATCCAGTTGGCTACCCTGAAATTCAGCTCAACGATTGTCCAGGTAGAAGAGAATGGTGTTGATTTATTGATGCTTAACTTTAAAAGCCACTTCTGGACATAGTCAGCAATGAGTTCCTTGTCAGTACTCAACATATTTTCAAGCTGTCACATCTGTTCCTTGGGCTACTATTGTGATGTAACCAGTGTACATATATTGCTTAGATATTGTATGTGGGAAGTCTGAGATACATACATTGAAAAGTATTGGTGCTAGCACTGACCCATGGGGAACTCCATTCTTCAGAGTTCATACTCTGCTTTTTTATCCTTGGCTGGTTGTGAGTTTGAATGTTCTACTTGAGATCGTGTTCATGATGAAAGTGCTTGTGGTCAGGTATTATACAGCCCAGCTTATATTTGAGGCCTTGGTGCCATGCAGTGTTATAGCCAGATGTAAGTTTAATAAAGACCGTGCTTGTTTTCTGCCTCATTTCAAATCCATTTTCTGTCAAATGTATGTAGTATAACTTGGTTGGCTTGTTCTTTTGGGAGCTGAGGGTCAACAGTGTTCTCTATTCTATTCAGGATTATAAGCTCCATGAGTCTGCATGCAATGCAGAATAGCAAGGTGGCTTGGTAGCTCTTTGGATCCTTTAGTAGTTTGTTGGATTTTAGGATAGCAATGTTGTCAGTTTTTCTCTAGATTTTTGGAAGCCTGTTATTTTCTAGGCATTTATACATGCATTTTCTGAAGCCATTTTTTCATTGTGCTTCTGAACTTAGTAATGAATTCTGAGAAAAATCTTATCTGATCAAACAGCCTTGCCACTCTTGATCACTTTAATAGCCATGTCAAACTCATTGTCAGAGAATGGGGGTGGTTAAAGGTTGACGTTGGATGATTAAAGTTGTTAAAAAGTCAGGTGTCATTTTTGTGTGTTGCTTACTTGGGTTACTGTGTTCACTGTTGTTGCACAGTATGTTTACGATGGAGTTTGCCAAGACAGGGAAATGTTTTTTTGGTCTCTTTGCCTGTAAGGTAGTTAATGATACACCAGCTTGTCTGCTTGAGTGAGTCATAGCCAATCCTTCTATGGTGGTAAGCTGCGTCTCCTTTTTTTATATTGTTTTATGTGATAGCCAGCTGTTTTATAGTTTTTTTTATAGTCACAGGGTCATTGCATTGCTTGGTGATGTTAAAGAGCTGTTTAGGCTGCTTGTCCTAGCACGGCAAATAACGGTTTCTATAGCTTCTAGATATACAGAGTATGGCTAGTTCAATTAGGCAGTTTGTAAATGTACTGTAGCCTTAATCAGTGTTGATTTCTGAAGGATCCTTTAATTGGTTTGTTGTCTTCTTGGTAAGCCTTTAGTATTTCTGCCAGTCTGCCTTCTGGAGGTTCTATCTTAGAGGTCTGGGTGGTATGGGCTGAAAAAATCATAGTATGCTGATGAGTTAAGAGTCTGTGCTGAGATGACAGAAACTTGTCAAGTACTTTTCTTATCAGTGTTTTATTCAAGTTTCCCTTCCATCAGGCAAGATCTAGATTTGGTAGAGTGTTCCAATGTTCAAATGCACTGTTGGGTCATACCATTGAGTGTTATATCATTCCGGCTTGCCCAAAGACAAAGATCATCTCCATTGCTACTATTAGAGGAATATTTCCAATCTTAATGTTGACAGCTGAAGTCATCTGCACATAAAGTTGTCTGGTCATAACTAGGGAGGGATGTGATCAACAACACAGCAGAGGCTGGTTTGCATATATGGCTGATTATGTTATTGACCCAGACAATGCTCCATTCTATTGCACTCTGGAAAGTGTTATGTCCCTTGGCAGCATATAGCAAATCATTTCTAATGAACTTAGCAAGCCTGTGCAACCTGCTGGCTACTGAGTTTCAAAAGTCATAGCCCGTCAGCTTGATTTTCTGCAGCTGCTGTATACATGTTTCTTGTAGAGGGACTACATATGGTTTCATTTCTCTGATGATGCATTCCAGCACTGATAGCTTGAGCAAGTATAGTCTTCAACATTAAGTTGAAGCTATATACCTGAGGGTCTTTTTGTCATGATGATTCACCATTTTGTTTGAGGTAAAGTAACATTCCTTTTTGCAGCTTCCTTTGACTTAATGCCTTCAGGCAGGCAACAAGGTACAACAGAACAAGGTAACAGTATCACATATAATATTCATTGAGGATAATGAAGGCATTGTGAAGGCATTGTTATAGCTTGTCAGGGATCAAGTTACGGTTATAAATATGTGGCCCCGAATTCCTGAACATCACATAGGATCTTTGCATTGAGACCAGCTGAAATGCAAAATACATATTTTTGAACAATACTGCACTGGTAAGTGAATGGACTGGATGGTTTCATATACACTCTCCAGCTCTAATGTTTATAGATTTAATTATTTATTTTGGATATACTCAAAGGCATTTTTATGTTTCTTAAGTCGAGCTCTGATTGCCAAGTACTAGAAGTCAATTGATACTTACTATTTTACCAGGTCAAGTTGAGCAAATGCTAAAAAGAAAAAGTGTCACAATTATGTATTTTTAAAATAAATTCTACACCCCCATTTTTATCCCTTTTTGTCTACTTCCCATAAATTAATTCACTAGCAAGAATATTTTGAAAACATGTTGTGAATGAATATTACTGAAATCATATAGGATAAAAAATAATGAGCGTGTGTACAGGTCCACACACGTACGTATATGTGCAGTTGCTGGCACTTCGTGTCGTACAACAAATCCTCCATCTTGTTTGGGGTAATGGGATGCACACTGTTATATAATTAACATTTGCATCAGGGACCCAACATAATTGCTATGGTCACTCACTGAGGGAGCAGACAGATCTCTAAACCAAGTGTTTTAATTTGGAATTGTTATAATTAAGTTAAAGAGTTAATGAGTTAAAGAGAAGTTAAAGACCAACAGTAATTCACAAACCTCATTCTGCAGATATTTCAAGTTATTGTCAATTTTAGAAAAAATGTAATTGGCTTGTGTATAATTCCTAAAAAGAAGAGTCGAGATTCATCAATGAATGAATTTGGTGTGATGATTCACCCAACTCTGTTTTTAATGCATCTGAAATGTGGTGAATGCTATGTTACATTTAGAATAGGCTCTTGGAAATGACTATATTTTAGCATACAAGACAGTCACTGCTGAAAGAACAAGAAAGTCCTTTAGCACATAAACCAGTGGTCTTTTGCTTATTGAAGATAACTGCTTAAATGCTGCCCTTCTTAAAGTAACCTACTTACATTACCAGGGAAGCAGGAGATGGTCTTTATGGCAGAACATACAGGTTTTGGCTGAATGCTTCATCTTTCTTTGTAGCAGGATCCCTAAAGAATATAAATTTGATGTATTTTTATCAGCTTCATTTGGCTAGAGTCATGCTAAGAATATGAGTGGAGTATTGTTTCTGAATAAAATTAATTCTGATGAAATTAGCAAGAGGCTTACTGACCAATCAATTTTCAGACAGCTGCATTAGGCTGAAGCAAAAATCCTTTTAATTCTAAGAGTTCCCAGTGGACAGGAGATACCCTTTGGATTCCATGGTCATCTCACAGACCTTTGCATCATAAGACAGTTTCACACAAGTTGTCTGGGTATTTGGATAAAATTCAAAAAGAGGCTTACAATTCAAAGAGTAGGAAAGCTGACTTAAGCTTTAGAATAAATACCAAAATCTCTTATCTTTTCATATTTGTCGTTTGTTATAATCCTTGCAAAAGTGGCCTCAGCAATAATAGGGAAAAAAAAATCATAAGATTGGCTTGTCAGACTAACAAAAGCATTATACATAAATGCTGGTTAGGGGACAATTATGAGGGTTTAAAGCTTTAGAAATGATAAATGCTCATTTAAATTAAAATGTACATGAATTTCCAGTGGGAATGTTTCACCACAAAAAGTGCTTCTCCTGAGAATTGGACTTGCATTATTTCTTCTCTAGTATTTATTAAATGGAAAGTTTCCCCTGGGGCTCTTCCAGTGCAAGGACACTACTAAAGGATTTTATCCATTTTATTTATTTTTGCTATATTGATCTTTTTGGGGTTAGGAGAGATTTTTTTTGTACAAGTTAATAGCACTGATGTATAGCGATTGGGGAGGGGAGCAGAATATGATCAGATTGATCCAACTTTCATTTTGCCTCTTGACTGGGAAGTGGTTCATAATGCATCCCAGGTAGTCCTCAGAGATATTGTAAGTGATTCTTTGGTTACACCTGCACAGGAATTTGAACCTATATCAGGAAACCCCACAGTCATTTACAAACCACAGGAAATTTTGCACTCCTTCCCTTTAAGATCAGCTTTATCTACATTTCGCTCCTCTCCATGGCTGCATAGGACCAGGGCACAATTTAGTTCATTATAATTGCACGGTGAGGAAATGTACTCGAGTAATTTTTTCATTTAGCCACGTTTGAGTGGGAAAAAAAGATAAATTCAGCAGCGGAACAAACAGCACAATTCTACCATGGCCTGTGAACTATATTGGGTTACCACTCTTATCCTATTGGGTGATCTCCATTACTATTATTTTCCAAGGCCTTATAAGAGTCTCTTCATGTTGCAATCAACATTGTTAATATGGATTTTTCAATATCTAGAACACATTGATTTTCACATATTATAAATGCACACCCAACATTAGCAAATAGCTGAAAAACTGTCTTTCAGGGAAAAAGAAAACACACTTCATAATCTTAGCATGTTTATCCTATTTGTGAATAATAATTCAATATTGTTATTGTATGATGTGGTTTTTCCATGGAACATTTTTCCTTTATTTTTTTTGTAACTACTTGCTTCAAAACATCATGAAAACTTTTCTGTCTGTAGAAAGTAACAACTCACTAAAATACCACAGAGAGGTGCTCTAAACCCACTTTAGTTATTCAGAACAGCTCTACCAGGAATGAATAGAACGATCTAAACTGAATGTGAGGCAGGATTCTTTCTGATTTTAGTACACTTCTTTTTATTATTTTTTTCATATCTCTTGTAGCACTCATCACGCAGCAACATGTTTCCAGCAGTCTGATCTTAAAGAAACTGAAACTATATTAATAAGCCGGAGAGAGTTACCCCAGAGAACACTCAACTATCATTTTTCATAAATAATCCACTAGTTTGAATTAAATAGCTTTTATTGAATTATAAAGGGTATGTAATAAATGAGTTGTTTGGGGCTATCTTATATAAGGCTTAAACCTGCAAACAATTATGCAGTTGCTTAATCTAAGTAATCCCTTTGATTTCAGTGGGAATACTTACAAGTAAGAATCAGCATGTTTGCACCATGAGGATTTTAAAGGGTTAAAGTGCCAACATTTACTTTAACTCCCTTTTAGCTTCAAAAGTCTTCTTATGATCTAATTATAATGGCTTTAGACACCACAGATTAATTCTGGGGAATTGTTGATATCACAAAACCAGACAGATTACAATAGTGGTGCTAGGAAAAGGCATAGGGTTTTGAAAGCAGGGTCATTGAATTAGGCTGTTTTGGAATAGTTGAGGATGGGGGTGAGGGATGTGAATTGAAATCTGCCCATGAACTGCATACCTGCATATCTTAGATCAGTGCAGTAAA
Source organism: Caiman crocodilus (assembly GCA_030014935.1). Taxonomy (NCBI): domain Eukaryota; kingdom Metazoa; phylum Chordata; order Crocodylia; family Alligatoridae; genus Caiman; species Caiman crocodilus. The sequence continues at coordinate 52,725,700 of JAGPOW010000304.1, read as the reverse complement.
AGGAAGGTTCACTCTGTGTAGATACTGGTGGGTATGTGCCTTTTATGAGCTCAGTTGCCTTTTTTTTTTTTTTGACTGAAAGGGTAAAATTCTGGCCCAATGGCAAAAGTCCCATTGACTTTAGTGGGGCCAGGATTTCACCAATAGTATTTAGACCTCTCCCATTCCAAGTCAGAGGACATATGAATACAAAGCCAGATAAATAATTATAGTTCAAGTTTATTTTTTTAGGCCCAAACCAACACACCAAAGTTTGTGGAAGTTGAGGTATATGTGTTTAGACCCCATTCATACATTAAAGGAATGTGTGATAAGTATCACATAGAACAAAATGTGTGAAAGAAAAAAGTGATGGGGTTTTCTGTTCCTATGTCAATTATGCATTATTTGTGGAATTACCATATATAGAATAAACAATTTCTATTCATGCAATTAGCCACAATTTTCTTATCAATATTTACCTTCCGTTATAATTTTTAAATCTTTGCCCATAGAAAAGCCACTTCATATAAAAAAGTGAACTCATTTAATACATGATAGAACTTGATCCTTAAAATTGAGATCTGCATTTATGTACAGATATCAAAGATTTCTGTTCTTTTTGGGGACGGAATCAGAACTGATTTGGTTCTTGGCATCTTTTATACTTGATTCTTCATTTTGAAAGACATGCTGCACACAAGAAAGTAGTAACATTTATAAGCAAACACAGAAAAATGGTTCTTTTCTAGGTGATCTATGTTATTTTTTTCTACAGCATGTTTGATTTTTTAACTTAACACACTCTGCTCATATATAATTGAAATATCACTTATGCTTGTCAGGTGCTTTGATGGCCTATAATGGTTTACAGAGATGACCATATATTGAATGCTCAGTCTGCCTTTGTCCCCTTGAGGTAAGTGGGTAATTCTGATTGTCTACTGCTACCTAAAAATACAGGTTAGATGTATAGGTTATATCTAAGTACAGGATAGATGTGCTGTAGAAGGTGAGAGATATGATAGATTAAATTAGATAGATGTTCAATACATCATACCAGGAAAATGAAAAGGAAAGAAAAGAAAAGACATGGATAAATATTAACCTTTAATAAAGCTTTCAGCTGATTCTGGTACTTTTTAAAAGGTGACAATACAGACTTACTATATCCATCTGGTAACCCTTGTCAAGTCCTGTCACAAGCTCCTATTAACTATTCTCTTTTGCTATCTTTTATCCTGAGAGGCTCACCAACCTAAGACCTTCTAAAAGCTACTATTAATACTGTCTAGCTACAGAGAGAATAGTTTGGTATAAAGAAGTTGTGCATTGCCTGAAGTTGCATTAAGTGTAGTTTCATCAGCATTCAGCACCATTACCATAGCATAAAGGATAGAAAGGGGAGAAGAATCTACAGAAATTTCAGATAAAAAGAAGCCAGTGAACAGTGAAAGAAGCTCCTTAGATTTGTACTGCAGACACTTTCTAATGGGTCCTCCTCCAAACCAGTATTAAAACTAGCATACAATGTGTTCAGCAAATAGGTGCAATTTTAAATGTGACATTACTGATCTTTCTGGCACTAAGGTGTTAAAGCTAGTTAACCAGACTTTGGGAAGAACTACCTGGAGGTATACTATAAAGGAACAATTATAGTGAAACACCTCTGGCCTGAACCAGAGATGCTTTTACTGTTACTTTTTATAGCAAAGTCGGTCACTATCATATTTACTACATCTTCTTATTCAGAGGTGGCAGACTGATTTGACTGGAATTAATTGGGCGTAGTTTGTACCACAGCTTCTCCAGATACTGAAGTGATTGTTAGACCAGTTCCAGTCAGGATTGTAACATTTTTCTTCTTTTCTCTTTTCCTTTTCCCATAATAACTACTGTGGCAGGTTGTAAATGTAATGATCTCCCCCACCCCGCTTCCACCTGGCCAACTGAGGATGGAGAGAATATAGACAATGATTTATGGTACTACTGTACTGTGCAAAGCTCAGGTGCTGCCATAAAAATCTCACCAGTCTCAAAAGTCACAAAGGAAAAAAAAAAAAATAAATAAAGACAGGCACAGATTTGCAGTCATGTATGGGCAGGAGAAGCAAGTGGAATTTGCCAGGATACAGCCACAGCAACTGTGTATGCAATCATGTTTTTTGAACAAATTAGTTATCTTACCTGAAGCTTGCATACTTGGTTAGTGAGATCATGTGTATAAGTCCATGTGAATTGGATATATATGCCAAGGTGCCAATTCACTTTTTACCCTCAGCTTCTGCTTAAGCTTTCTTCAAGCACTAGAGGCAGGTGCCAGAAGGGAAGAAATTTATTTTCTACAAGCCGACAACTTATAGCCTAATGCTAGTAGGGACCAGAGGCAGCTTCAGGAGCTACAATGGGAGGGGAGTTAAATAGGAGGGAGGTAGAAAAAGGGCTTATTGGGGTGAAATGGAAGTTGTTCTTGCTTTACTGGGGAAAAAGAGAGTTGTTAGGTGAGAGTGGGAAAGCCTCAACTTGCTAGCATGGAGTGACTCAGAAAGCAGGTAGGTAGAGTAGAAGAACTGACACAGCCTCTCAGCCCCTGTTTTTTTTTTAAGCCTCTGTAAAACCCTTCAGTGTTGACCACCCAATTAGTTCCTGTTCCCCTATAATAGCACCTCACCTCCACTAACAAACAAGATGTTGAGACATTTTATTACTTCTGCCCTACCTTCCTTTCTGCATCCCCAAAATCCCACAGAGAGGGCAGCAGACTGGCTGCTTTTATAGTCTCTGTTCTCTTGTTCCTCGCTCTGTCAGCTGGTGTGACTCTGTACACAGCTGCAGGTCAATTACTGATATGCTCATGAGAGAAAATGTGGCTTATTTTAATCCACCATGAATACAGGATAGGTGAGAATAACCTTCTAACCAAGTGAACTGAAACAAGCTAGTGTGAAACAATAACAACAAAAAAAAGAACAACTCTAGACAGGACAAGTAACTATGGGACTAGTCAGACCTAGGATGAGACTTAGAATTGTGTTTCATGATTATTTCCCATTTCCACTAAAATGCTTGACTCAAGGAATTTTCTTTTCTTTTTAAAAATTCCATTAGGGTGTAATTGTATTTGGTACTGAACAGTGACTTCATCTGCTTGTTCATGTGCACCTGGGAATAGCAAACTGACCACAAAAAAAGTGTTATATTTTCAACTGAAAAAAATAGAGGAAAATATTTTTTCTTCTAATCTCTTTCACTTATTGTCTTTTTTAAGGCCTTATTTGTGTTAGGAATTTACTCTCCCTAACTCACCAAGCCCATTTAAAATTAATTAAAATGCCTTTATTTGGAAAAGGAAAAAAAAAAAAGGATTCATTGTTGGTCTCTGCTCATTTAAAGTCTAGTTGCCCATCTAGAAAGCTGGTACAAAAAGCAGTAGGTGTTGGGCTTCTTTATATCTTCGTAATTATGACCTGAAAGAGAAAGTAACTCAACTTTATCTTAAACTGCACAGGTGAGCAATATAAAGATTTTTTGAGGGACGAATATGCCATTTTGACATGTCGCCATGTATGTGTGGGTTTCAAGAGATGCATCATTTTCTGAGACAATGATGTTATATTATTGTAATTCATATCGGTCATCTAGTAGTTTCTAGCTGCCCCTGGTTCTTTGATTTTAGGTTTCAGCATTAAGTTTTTAGTATGTGCCCATTGCAGCCTCTGTAAAAAAATATTTTTAAAGTTTACATATAATACATTATAATTCAATGTTATAAGCTAGGATCAAGAACTATGTCTCAAAGGACTTCCAAATTAATATTTTGAGATTGCCTCAGTGATTGTTAAATATGTAAGTTATCATTTGACTTTACATTGGTGCTGATTGTGGACTCTGACATGCACACAAATTCTCTTGAAGTCCATGGAGATGTAGGGGTCTGCCAGCTTGGATTAAATTGCAGGCTTGGAGCCAAAACCACTGAATGCCATCTACATTAGAAAAGGATGTCTGTTGGAACTTTCCAATTTGCTTAGTGGCTGAACTTAACTTACTAAAAATAAATACAAAACAATCAGAAAACAGCCTATTTTTGCAACTGATCACTTTATTGGCTGATGCATACAAGACGGCTGTTTCCTAGTGTGATAGAACAAAACTATTTCATAATAGTATACTAAGCAGCTTTAATTTCATTGTACCAAGATCCATTAGAGAAAATAATTACATCTATATGCATCATTTGACAGAATAGAAATGAAGTGTGGGTAGCAGAACACTTCCTTAGGATCAATGTTTTTCAATAAACCTCAATATTTACTTTCAAGCTGTTTCTACCTTGGCATATAACAGATTACCACTGTCCCATGACACTGTTCTAAAACCACTAAGCTTTTAGCATATGTGCATTTTGATAAAAGATGTGAAATAACAAATGCACTACAAGTAAGAAACAAATGGATAACTACACTAATATGATCCACTTTCACCAAAGGAGTGAATAGAGTCTAGTAAATGCAGACGATATTTAAAAAATATTATTTCTATATTCAGAATTTGGTTAATTCATCTTCTGAGATAAACTAGGGCGTGGAGAGATGCTGTGCTAAGAATCTAGCCAGATATTCAGGTAAGGGTGTGATGGGATCTGATATCCAATCCACACAATCATGTTTTCTATCATGCTACACGAACATAGAAAGAAGTGTGATGTGAGATTGAGCATCAGATCCTATCACACCTTACTGTTGGTGCAGGGAAACCTGGGATCATGATCCTGAGCTCCCCTGCACCTACAAATAGTAAGCTCTTGCAGGTGGGAGCCCTCTCAGCTGGAATGGAGATAGTTGTGCTATCATGTTCTCCTGCAGCTGGGAGTGGGGCTCCTAGATGTTGGGGTTCACCATGTAGCCTGGAGGCTGGAAGCCCACAGCTGATAGGGCTTCCAAATGTGGGGGTGCATCTGGCCACACATTCAATTAATGGCATGACAGGAGCCAGCCACAAAGTTATTACACATTTTTTTGTGGCGTAACTTTGGCTTATTCTTTGTTTTACGATGTCATCAATTGCTTTAACACATGACCAGATTACAATTTAAAATGTGACTAATTGGTTAATCACATTGTAAGTGTAACATCTGGCTGAGGCCTAAATTTATTATGCTCTCCAAAGTTGCTACAGCAACTGACTGTACCTCTGTAACAGGGACATCCCACACGCACTACCTTAGATCATGAATATGTATCCCTTGTAACTTAACTGATACTGCTATTCACTTTGGCTGCTGACAGACAGGAAGAAAAAACAAAACCCCAAACAGGCTTTACCAGAAGAGGTAGTGTATTAGAAGAGGTAGTGTATTTGACCCAGCTCCACAGCATGTGTATAGATCGGGCACTTCAGTGGGGCTTTTTGGCGCTTTTATCTAATAGCTGATTCAATAGCTGATTAGATAAAAGCACCAAAGAGCCCTGCCAGAGTACCCAATCCATAGACATTAAGCAAGCTTCGGGAAATTAACATTGTGCCCCTTCTGGACACATGCTGGGCTTGGTATGGGGGCACACTGAATTTAAAGTAAAGCACTGTTTCTTTGCAGTTTTTTTTCCATGTATAAGCAGCCCTTACTCCTACTGGTGGTTTTCAGGACTGTAGGAAATTTAAAGATGCCTCTTTCATGGTTGCTTTAGAGGGGAAAGAGTGGCTGCCACTGGCCAGCCTTTCATAATGTAATTATTCTGGAGTATGATTTCATTCACAGATCAGTAAAGGATCATTTTTTTTATGTGAGAATTCTGCTTGGGTTCTCATACCTCTTTAGCACCAAAACAACTTTCAGTAACGAATTGAGGAATGTCTGATGCATGCCAAAATAAGTCCTCCTGTCTCTTGTTTACAGCCACATACTAGTTAACATCCAATATTTTGTGCGTTGCAATACGTAAAATCTGCATCTCTTCTGAAAATGAATGAGTTTTCTATATTCAAGCTAGGAAGCTGAACCCTCCAAAACTATCTATTATAAATGCAGTCCAAAGAAGAGAGAGAAAGGGAATTGCCTAGCTCCAGGCACAATCCTAGAATCTGATGCACAATTTCAACAATCAGCAGCAATGCCTAGAAATGACAGCACAGATAATTTTAGAACAAAATACGATTTATTTGTGTTTTGACTATTACACTTGAATAATACATTAAAATATTTGGTGTAAGTGTAGCATTTACATTCATGAACCAAACAGAGAGGTTACTACTTTTTAAAAGAAAGATTTCTTTTTAAAATAATAAGAAAAAAATCCCTTTTTTAATCCTTATGCATGTCTGGGGGAAGGTTAAGGAGGTCACACATTCCTCAAATCTTTTAACACCCTAAAAACTTCTCTGGCTATACCATTTTTTCAAAGGGATATTCCCAAGATTCATTCCTGGGTTTGGATATACAGACATGCTGCACTGCGTATCTTACAGGAATCAGTTGCTGTGCATGTAATATCAAATGCAGTAGCAGATGTGAAAAGGTGTGTGGCAATGCAGACTTACCTGAGAACCAGAATGAATCCTCATTGTAGTTGAAGTGCATTTACTTTTCACACTGAAAGTTGGATCACTACTGTGAGATGAGAAACGGCTGCAATGATATAACAGCTGGGATAAATGCATGTTGCAATAATAAGGTTAAAGTGATGCAAAGTAACATAAGATGATAAAGTTAAAACTATAATTATGTATGAACTGCCAGCTGACATGGGGGGTGTGGGATGTGGGACAGCAGCACTAGGGTAGGGGCTATGCCCTGCTGCCACTTGCCCCCTTCTGCCAGGAGCAAGCTGTGCCCACATTGCGCCCCCTCCCCCCCAGCTGGGCAAGCAGCAGCAGGGCAGAGCCCCTGCTCTGAGTGCTGCCGCACCTACATTCCACCCCCTACCCTGAGTAATGCACCCCCCCCGCCCCAATCCCTCCCTCCCCCTTCTCGCAACCCCAACAGATTTACCAGCTGAAGGCAGCTGTGTCAGCTGCCTGTTTAGTTTGTGACCGAATCTCCAAAGCTGTGCCAAATCTTTCAGATGTAATTCAGCTAAGTCGAATTGGGACAGCAATTCAAATCTCCAAATTGAATCACTGTTGTCCAAATCAGCTGAATCCAAGTCCTAAGCAAATACCTGCCCCTTTGCACAGGCCTACTGGATTGCTGTCAGAGAGCCACTGTATCAATGAGGTGCTTAATAAATGTTATTTTATTGGATATTACAATATTAAGTGAAATTAAATTGCACAGCATCTATTTCCCCCTTGGCTCCCCCTACTAAGGGATGGAGTTGATTTTTGACAAAGTAAACAATCTGCAGGATGTTTATCTTTGAAGGATTTAATTGAACATGTTCAAAGGCAGAAACAATGTAAGCAGAGCAAGGAAGACATTCTGCAACAATCTCCATCCCATTATAATGAGGAAAGGCATCACTGTTCTGCTCCTTTTTCAAGGTTCCTTGGGTGAATTTGATATCTTTTATTAGACCAACCCAAATAGTTGGAGAATAGTTATTAAGCAAGCTTTCAAGTTCAAAAACCCTTCATCAGGCTAAAGAGGTTTCAGCAGTTGGTGTGTGCTCTTCCTGGATGGAATGAATAGCTTATAAATTAAGCATCTGACGTTAGGATATTCCAAACATTAAGATGAAGTATTTGTCTTAAAATATTGTTTATCCTTATTCCCACAAACACTTTATTTAATAACCTCACATTATATTTTTACATAATTTTAACTACAACACACCTGCAGTTGACTTATCTAATGTATTCTTTGTGGAGGCTTCAAGAAAAACAGTTATGGTCCCAGATCTTCAAGCTGTCCAGCCCTGATGCTGAGCAGTGTAAACATGCCAGAGTCAGCCAACATCGTAGACATACTGCAAGAATGCTTTGCTATGCTATGAGAGCTATGTGGTAGTTAAGAGTTGCTTCAGTGGAAGGAAACTTTACTGAGCTTCCTATTTGTGCCATCATAACCTGTACAACATACATACAAGAAGATAGGCACAGGGACTGGTTTACTTTGCTGTCTACTAATAGAGAATTTGTATCTGCCAAGGGAAATATGCTATGGGCTCATTAAGTTATCTGTATTCCACTCAGAGCAGATTTGGGAAGAAAACTGAAAATTTACTCTAGCATGTATTTACTGTACCTCTAAGGGTTTTTGTCTGTTTACTTGTTTGACTGACTACTACTCATAATTTACTTTAGTTAATTTATATATTTGTCTCCCTTCCTGGGAGAAAACCTGTAGGCAAAGGATAAGAGGAGAATACCTCCCTAGATTTCTTGTCATATGCATACTTCCCTTGTAAAGGAGGCCAGACAACATAGCTTTCTCACAAATCTTGTGGTTTCAAAGATCAGTGGTTGAGCTCTCATTTGAAAAACAGGTTAGAACACTAGCAATTGTTTGAACACCCCAAAATCTATACCATTTAACCTTCTTCTAACCTCTAGTGGTGCATCCAGATGAGTGGGAATGTGTGTTTCGTTGGGGAAAAGTATACACCTTGTACCACTGCTACTTGTCCCTGGGAAATGTCCATGCCATGCACACACTGGCACATGACAGGTTACCCTAGATGGGGTAGGAGACACTGGGGCCAGCAACTGTGCAGGTCCTAGCAGCCTTACCTGGGGTCTTGGAGATCTCCTGGGCTGTAGTCATGGTGCTCCTGCAGCTGGACGCCTGGTCAGCAGCCTGAGTAAGAGCCCAGGCAGTCAGGCTCTGGTTTTGGGTGTTGCACACAAAACCATGTGTGCCACCTTCCACTTTTTTGGCATGGGGTTTTTGACCCCAGGACATCTGATGGGGCTGTGGTGCCACATACCACACATCTGTGCTCATCTGAATGTGCCCTAGGAATCTTTCAGCTAATTTATGTGGACCAAACCTCTAGTCTCTTGATTTCTGTGAAGGTTTGCCTAATTTTCCTTGCTATTCAAATTCCTGGTAAAATATTTTTTGAAAAGTAATGGTCATAGATATACCCAACATGCTTTTCTAAAGTTATTATCATAATCAATTTATTTTTCCTCCACTCCAGCCTAATGCAGAAAAAAAGAGACACTGACATTGCTGACAAGCTATTTATAAACAAAATCTAAGAATTAAATTTAAATGGATATTTTTTCCAACCAAATCATTTTGTTATCTTATCTCCAATTCCCTTCAAATACTGGTTAATTTAGTGCTCCATTTAATCTGAAACTAAGCCAGTTGTATTAAAAATAACACAGCTTTCACCTCTTACTTTGAGAAAAATTCTCCAAGTAGAACTCATTGGATATTTCAATCACAGGCTATGAAAACTGCGATTAGTAATAAGAAATGTAAAAATTGAGAATTAGAGGGAAAAGGAGCCTAAGTTTTTTGTTATGACAGATGAAAATATATGTGGTCAAATTTTTATTTTATCAGTATTGGTCTACATCACACAATTCTGAATTACCAAAAACTCTGATGGATGTCTATAGGTGCATCTACACACCCCTGTATAGTAATGTTGCTATGGCTCAATGCCTTTTGGAAGTACTAACCCATGGTGCAGTACAGGCTGTTACTGTGCTGTGCAGGCAGTGCACATCTAGATTTCTCTGCTACATCACTGTAGCAGCTTGCTATACTGGGGAAGCGCATCACTAGAGCGATATAGCTGCTGATCATGTGTAAACCCACATGATTGCTATGACTTCATAGTGTGCTGCATGTTGACGTAGCACATAGCTATGTTGTCATAGAGTGACATGTAGATGCGTCCAATGGGATTTTTATCTGAGTAAAGATTGCAGGATGTATTGCTAATTGTTAAAAATTATATAGTGGTGCACATTTTTGCTGTGCTTTATTACCATTCTGAAAGACACGTTGCTTCTTCTAAAGGATTAACACTCTGTAGGGATCAGTGACAAACACATTCGTGATGAAATTTCTCTAGAGACTTCTATTTTCCTTTGAAAATAAATCCGCTATTCTCAACCAGGGTGTCAAACCACCCTGAGGTTCTGTGAGGTCTTTTTAAAGGTGATATAGGGTGCCACTTAATATTAGAGCTCTTAGGTGTACAAACACCAACACACAATTTGCAAAATAAATTTAAACGTTTCAAATAGGAATCCATAGTGCCAAAAATGTCATGACCTGTTGTGGTTGTCTTAAGTTGTTTACAGCATAAACATTTCTGTATTATTTTTCTGTAACTATAAAATAAAGAAAGAAAAGAATACAAGTGAAAGCTAAGAGCTGGCATCTTCCAAGGCCTTGTGTCTAATGAGGAATGACTTGAGTCTTAAAAAGGTTGAGAATCACTGCCATAAATAAATAATTGTTAATCCACGAAAAGATCAAGTGCTAGTCAAGAGAAAGGAATCATCTCCTTAAGGCAGAATTATCAACCTCAGAACTATCATCCTGCTACATGATGACAATTGGGAATAATATTTGAACTGTCTGGTAGCTTCATGTTCCCACTCCCACTGGCAGATTCCTTTTCAAGTGAAGATGGGCAGGCACTGGTGGAGGAAATGTCTTTATCTGATACATTTACTCCTCCAGAAATAGACTCATGCACCAGAATTATAGAAACAAAAGTAGAGACATTTTCAAACTGCAATTTCTACCTTGTAAGGAGTTTATAATGAGAATGGATTGGTTACAGTTTTGTCATGACTTTCAACAGAAGAAAAGGAATACTTTATTTGGGGGGGTTGTCATTTTGGTGGTTTTGAGGAAACAGAAGGCACTGGAAGATCAATTAGAAAGATAAAGCATATCAGTCTTTGGACAGAGGATATTAAAGAATTGGGGAGGAATTAAGGTATCTCTGATTCTTTAGAACTTTTGTTTGATTCTATTTAGTATCTGTTATTGGAAATCTCTAAGAATCCCAGACTTTCCCTTTCTAGTGCTTTCAGTAATTCTGCAAACAGATGCTGCATCACAATTATTTTATTTTCCTATATTCAGGATCAGAAATGGCTTCAGGCTAAGATTAAGGAAAAAAAGTATTCTTAATGAAGAGAGAATCCCTATATTTTCTGACCTTTTCAGAGCACACGAAAGTTGACTCTAAAAAAAGAAACAATTGCAGCAATGATTTTCTTCTTTGCTAAACTTTGAGGATTAGTTTAAGGAACTAAATACGATATTAGAGGTTGCCTAAAGGCAGAAGTCAACTCTATTGTGGGGTGGAAGGGAATGCTGAAGATTTATTAGAGAATGATTTTAACTCAGAACTCAAGTCCTCCTAGAATTTTTTAAGTTAACTGCTGAATGTTTTATTTGTCTTGCTTTTACGTTCCTCAGGTTTTTATTTCTGGAGAGTACTGCATTGATAATGATGCTCCACATAGACAGATTCTGAGCTAAGAAATATTTGTATGTCAGTGTGGCTATATAATGAGAAGATTTCTCCCCTTTACTTTGTAGCCTGATACTAAATTCTGCCAATTTGTCATTTTGTAATATCTTGCTTGGGGGTCGTTTATTTAAATTTCTTCCTATCCTTTGAACTAAAGATGAATATTTCTTAGGCTTGATATTTATATAATATTTATGCCTTTTAATAATTATTCTGTTTTTTTGTTATTGTTGCTGAATATCATTAAAAGCAGATCATAGTTCTGATTTATAGACAATGACTAAACTTCTGAGCATAATCCATCAGTTTCAATGGTTTTATACCTGGCATAAATTTGACCCACGGGGGCCTGATTCCCGGGCACCATCATAACTGTACTGATTTCTATGGAGTTATGTCTAAATTACATAATATAAATGAGATTAAATATCAGATTCGTTTTTCTTGTGTAATATGGCATGTGAGAGCACAGAAATTTACTGCAATCTTGGATACGTAATCATTTAGACCTGTCATTTTTCAAGTCTAATAACTTGCAGAGCAGAGATAGAAATGAACATGGTATCTCTTGGAAAGCCTGCCTTCTTGATAGTACCCTGTCGCAGTCCTGTAGCTTTCATTTCAGTAGAGTTGCAGGACAGGTGTGGGTATTTGTTGAACGTTGCCATTTCATAGACTATGAGACCACTTCACTTTTTTTTAAAAGGGCATGATTGATAATTTTGTTTTTTCTGCCACTGGTAATTTGCTTTAATTACTACATACAAACTTCTAAAAGACTGAAGCTTCATAAACAATAGCTCCAATTTTGTGCTGGGATCTGTGCAATTGGAACTCTCCAGTACCTAAGGTTCTATCAGGTGTGTTATAATGTTTCTAAGATATGTTTGTGTAAGGTTTTTGCCAACAAAGCTAGAGATGGCCTCAGTAACCCAAGTTATGGTTTTGCTTATATACAGAGAAGGCAGATATGAAAGGAACTAAATATTCATTCCTAGGTTGAATCTTGGGCCCTAGCAAATGTTCAGCTATAGATGCCATGGAATCTGATGTGTGATCCCAACAATTACGCTTCCTATGTGTGCATGGCAGAAGATACACTTGTGGGATTGGGTATCAGATCTCCATTGCCTCATACTGCTGGTGAGATGATCCCCGCTTCCAGCCTTGGGACCGTATTGGATTCAAGGGCTCTGAGGTGAGAGTGTATAGATGACAACAGCTGCTCCAAGCCTCAGAAGCACATTGGAGCCTTTGACACTGATGCTCCCTCAAGGCTTGGACCCCTAATCAGCTGCTGCTCCTAGCCTCTGGGGTGCAGAGGACTCAAAAAAAGTCTCCGTTATGCCATTGCATACCAGAGATTGGGAGCTCTGATCAGCCTGGTCACATGCGCAATTTAATGCATGAAGAGAAGCGGCCACAAAGTTATATAATATGTTTTGGGTGCTTCTACATAAGATACATTCATGCACATTAGCTGTATTTACTGCACAGTACAGGCATGAGTCTACACAGGTTCATTTTTACTGCACAGTAAAAATGGCTAATCATGAATAAATTTGATACCTGCAAATGCAAGTATCAAATTTAGTTGTGATTAGTTACTGCACAGTAACTAACATGTAGACACAACCAGGCACTAACTTTAGTGCTGTGTCTGCTCAGTCACTAGGAGGCTGGCTTGAGCCCAGCCCCAGGGCTTGGCTGGCTGCCTCTCCTGCTCCAGGGCTGGACTGCTCCCTGGCAGTCCCTAGCTGAAGGGTATAAAAGTCGTTAGTGCCAGTTGCCTGCATGTGTAGACACCTGCCAAAAATCATCTACTGTATATTAGGTTGATGTGCAGTAAGTTAAATCTTGACTAATTGCATATGTATATGCATCCTTTGAGTAATACGTTTGTGGATTATTTCTTGTTTTATCGCAACATTAATTGCACTAATGCATGGCTGGGTTTCTACCTAACACATTATTAATTGGTGAAACACATTTTTAAGTGTAATGTCTGGCAGGGGCCCTGGTCTGCCAAAATTTGGCCTGGAGTGCAGGCCTAGAGTGCAGCATTACTTTTTTATAAATACAGACATTTAAAATTTATAAGTAAAGCAAAATTATAAAAATATAGCAAGGGGTTCATGGCTGTGACTTAGTTCTATTGCAATACAAATAAATGTGCTGCATCTATATATTCATGGAGAAGTAGGGCTGAGAGGGACCTCCATTGGTCATACTGTGCTGTTTTCTCCATTACTATTAGCCATAATAAGTTCTATACATGTGTATCTATACAATGATCATTAGACTTGTACAGACTATATTACATTCCAAAAGCCTTTAAAAGATAAGAGACCATCTTCTCTGTTGCCCCTCTCTGACCTTTACTGTCATCCCTACACCTGAAATCTGGTTTCAAGTCAGGCCAGCAACCAGTTCTTCAAAGAAGATTGGAAAACTGTAACTCCCATCAGTCTGAGTCACTCAGTGTGCGCCTTCCCAGGCTTTTGACTGGCTAATCTTAATTGACCTGTGGATTCATAGATTTCATAGACATTTGGGCTCAAAGGGACCATGGAGGATAATTGAGTCCAGCCCCTTGCCCAAGGAGCAGGAAGTCAACAGGGATCATAGGATCCCAGCAAGATAAATGTCCAAGTGTGTCTTGAAGGCATTCAAAGTGGCTGCTTGAACCACTTCTGGTAGCAGTCTATTCCAAACCTTGGGGGCTCATACAGTAAAGAAGTTCTTCCTCATGTCCAGCCAGAATCGGTCATGGAGCAGTTCATGACCATTTGATCTTGTCATCCCTCTGGTGAAAAGTCATTCCCCCAGATCCTGGTTAACACCTTTGATAAACTTACAGGTGGCCACCAGATCACCCCTGAGCCTGTGCTTTTCCAGGCTGAAGAGTCCCATGGCTCTCAGCTTCTCATCATAAGATCTGTTTTCCTGACCCTGATCATGCACTTGGCCCTCCTCTGTACCCTCTCAAGCTTTTCCACATCCTTTTTGAATTGTGGGGCCCAAAACTGGATGCAGTACCCCAGCTGTGGCCTCACCAAGGCCGAGTACAATGGGAGAATGATGGCCTGGGATTTTCTTGAGAAACATCTATGGATGCAAGCCAGCATTTAGCTCACTTTACTAGCCACAGCATCACATTGAGGGCTCATGTTCATCTTGTGATCAATCATGACCCGCAAGTCCCTTTCATCAGT
>JAGPOW010000304.1:52689757-52711013 GCA_030014935.1 Caiman crocodilus | reverse complement strand
AGTGCTAACCAGTGTAGCACCGCCTAGCCTATATGCATGCCACAGGTTTTTCCTCCCAAGGTGGAGAACCTTGCATGTGTCAGTGTTAAACACCATCAGATTCTCATCTGCATATTTTATGAGCTTGTCAATATCTGCCTAGATTGCCCTCCTGTCCTCAGGTGTGGATGCTTTACTTCAGAGTTTGCTGTCATCAGCAGAATATCAGTCTAAGTTAATCAATTACTCAACATCAACCAGCTTATCCACCCAGTTAGTCAAACCCAGCTTCTAACTTAACAGTAGTCTGATTGCTTCTCTAGCCATGTAACTATAGCAGAGTTTCTGTCCCTATTTGCTAGCCCTACATGAGGGGCCAATTGCAAGGGCCAGGTGAGGGCTAGAGTCTTCCTAAAGAGCCAATATGATGGAGGAACAAAATTATTAAGTATATTTTGCCTAATACAATATGTAGAAGAACATTCTTTACTCAGCCATTGTACTTTAACTCTTAACGGTTTCTTGTATCTCTTAACTGTTTGTAGCCTAGATGCCTGTTTGTCATTTGTTAATGAGAAAAGGACTGATTGTTCATTTGGAGTGACAATCTGCAAAAGATAAAAAGTTTTATTTACAGAAATTTCTCTATATATTTAAATACACGCTCCCCTTTTCTCTAGGACTTTCCAGCAACCATCCTTCTTTCAGCACAGTTATTAAATACTTCCAAATAATTTAAAAGTGAATTTAAACTGGATTTTTAAAAATCATTTCTTTTGCATAAAACAGTTTTTCTGTACCCACTGTGTCATAATTTAATGGTCTTGATGTTAATAAATTATTTCAATAGAGAGTAATAACAGTAGATTTCTGTGTGACAGGAGAAAATTTTCATTTAAAGTAAGAACATCCATTATAATCAAAGACAGGGTACTTGAACTGAGGATCATCACTTTGTTAAAATAAAAAAATAATGAAAATGGTATCCTTAATAGAAAATGTCATGTGGATACATGAAGAGTAGTGCATTTTAAAAAATGTTTTCTAGAAATCATTTGTCCAATTTTGGGTTTTAGATTCCAAGAATAAGAAACACTTCACAACTTTTAGTTGCTTCAAGATTACATTTAAATTTTATTTGAGACAATAAGGCAACTGAATATATAAAGCTGCCATTTATTGCACTGTGTGTGATAACAGACCAGTGAAATAAATACTTTTTTTAACCACAAGCCCTAATTATAAATGCAAGTCAACAGCCATAACAAAGTTATAACTCACTCTGAAGGCTCCACTAAGACCATCAACTATGAAAATGGAATTTGAGTAGTTTATGAGGGACATTATAGCCCTTGGAGTTAAATATTATAACCTTGTGTTCCTTTGGTGATCAACAATAAATCAGGATGTACGTATTAAAGAGGACTTCCATTATTTGACTCAAACTTCACAAGCAAAGGATTGCTATTCTGAACTAAACACTCAGATAAGATTCTAGTACAGTAAACTCTCTGGTAACTGGCACCTTATAAGCTAGCATGCTCTGTTCACTGGCATACCAGCTTGTAAGGAAAAGTGAAACTGGAAGTGCCCACTGTGGCACTTCCGGTTTCTCCGAGCCCCCACGGCCCGGGGCAAAGCAGTCTGTACTGCTGAGCCTCCCTGGCTCAGGGGCATAACAAGATGTGTGGGGCCCACAGGGCACTCAGGAGGGGCAGTGATGTGATGGGAGGGGCGGAGGGACATGGTGAGAGAAGTGGCAACTGGGACCGCTCAATTAACCAGCATATTTAACCACGAATGGGGGATGCCAGATAACAGAGCTTTTACTGTATTTCAGTTTCAGGCATGCAGGATTTTGAAAATGAAAAATAATAAGGTAAAATTGTTGCAAAGATTTTGTGGAAACAATGAATTGTACAACGACTTAAGTGTGTGTTTTTATTTTATCTAAAATAAAGAATTACCAATACACCTGGAAATAAAGGCATACCAATTTAGACGATAGCATGTTATAATGCTCAAACCAGATGGGCATCTCTTTCCTTACTAGTTTCGATTCTAGTTCATCAACTACCAGAATTGTCCTTAAGTGTCACCTACAGTTATTTTCCTTAGGTGTCACCTTAAGTGTCTCTTAAAAGTTATTTCCCTCCACTGAAATGAAAATATGACACCTCATAGTATTACAGTATCATAGTGATTAGGTTTGGAAGTGACCTAAACAGATCATTAGATCTGACCCTCTGCCCCAGGCAGGATTGGGTGCCAGGGTCATATCACTCCAGCCAAAAATATGTCCAGCCTCCTTTCGAAGACCCCCAAGGTAGGAGAGAGCACCACCTCACTTGGGAGCCCATTCCAGAGCCTGGGAGGCCTAACTGTAAAGTAATGTCTCCTGATGTCCAGCCTGAACCTTCTCTCTAACAACTTGTGGTCCTTATTCCTAGTAACCTCAGGTGGTGCCTGGGGGAGCAGAGCCTCCACTAATTCCTGCTGGTCCCCCCTGATGAGTTTGTAAATGGCCACCAGATCCCCTCTCAGCCTTCTCTTGTGGAGGCTGAATAGGTTCAGGCCCTTTAGTCTCTCTTCATAGGGCCTGCCCTGCTGCCCCTTGACCATGCGAGTGGCCCTCTTCTGGACCCTCTCAATTCTAGCCACATCCCTCTTGAAGTGTGGTGCTCAGAACTGGACACAGTACTCCAACTGTGGCCTAACCAATGCTGCATAGAAGGGAAGGATCACCTCCCTGGACCGGCTTGTGATGCATCTGTAGATGCACAACAAGGTGCAGTTAGCCTTACTGACTGCTTCCTCGCATTGGCAGCTTATATTCATCCTGCAGTCTGGAATGACTCCAAGATCCCTTTCTGCCACTGTGTTGACAAGAAGGGTGTTTACCAGCCTATAGGTCTGTTGCTGGTTCCTTCTCCCTAGATGTAATACCTTGTACTTGTCTGCATTGAATTCCATCCTATTCTTATCTGCCCATCTCTGTAATTTGTCTAGATTGAACTGGATTCTGTCCCTCCCCTCCAGCATGCCTACCTCGCTCCACAACTTGGTGTCATCAGCGAATTTGGATGGTGTGCATTCCAAACCCATGTTCAGATCACTGATAAAGATGTTGAACAGTACAGGCTCCCAGACCGAACCCTGGGGGACTCCACTGCCCACATCCATCCATGCTGAAAATAACCCGACCACCACCACTCTCTGGGTGTGACCATCTAGCCAATTTGCCACCCATCGGACTGTGTATGCATCAGTGCCACAGTCACCTAGTTTTTTAAAAAGAATATGGTGGGAAACTGTGTCAAAGGCTTTCTTAAAGTCCAGGAAGTGACATCCACCCCCATACCCTCATCCAGAGACTTTGTGACCTGATCAGGAAAAGAAACCAGGTAGTCAGGCAGGATCTGACCTCAATGAACCCATGTTTGTAGCCCCTGAGCATTATCTCCCATGCTGGGCACTTGCAGATATGCTCCTTGATAATTTTCTCAAAGGTCTTCCCAAAAACTGAGGCAAGACTGACTGGTTTATAATTATCAGGGTCTTTCTTTCTCCTCTTCTTGTAAATTGGGACCACATTGGCTTTTTTCCAAAATCTGGTACCTGGCCAGTGCCCCACACGTGCTCATAAAGACATGCCAGGGGCGTCACTATGACCCCTGCCAATTCCCTCAGCACCCCTGGGTGAAGAGCACCTGGACCTGATTTAAACATGTCCAGCCCCTGCAAAAGTTCCCTAAATAGGTTATCCCTCACCCTAGGCCTGGCAGTGTCTCCCCTGGGTCTGCAATTCTAGTGGGATATGTTCCAGTCCCTGTTCAGTAATATGGAGGCAAAGAATTCGTTAAAGAGGTCAGATTTTTCATTTGCTGCAATCACAAGATTGCCAAGCATGTCCTGTAGGGGCCCCATGTTACCTGGTGCCTTCTTCTAACTTCCTTTGGATTTGAAAAAGGACTTTTTATTATCCTTAATTCTGGTCTCTAGCCTTGGCCTTCCTAACAGCCTCTCTGCAGTCCCAAGTAATGGAGATGTTACCTTTTTTGGTGATAGCCCCTTGCTTCCACTGTTTGTATGCCTCCTTTTTTGCCCTCAGGCATCCCTGGATGCCTTTGCCAAGCCATGGTGGCTTTTTAGCACTCCTGCCCGCCTTGGTGCTCATTGAGACTGACTGCCTTTGAGCTTGGAGGATTGTCTCGTTGAGGAACAACCCCCCTTCTTGGACTCCCATCTTATTGAAGCTCTGAGACTCCAATACCACTTCTACTAACCTTCTTAGCTTACAGAAGTCAGCCCTCTTGAAGTCAGGGACCTCTGCCTTGCTGTTTGCTTCACTACCCTGCACTGGATAGTAATTTCCAGCAGGCAATGATCACTGTTATCCAGATGGTTGAGAACCCATGGACGCCTCACCAGCTCATCGCCTGTGGCAAGATCCAAGTCCAGCAAGGCACTTCCCCTGATGGGACTACGAACCTCCTGGGTTAGGTGGAGGTCCTGTATCCCAGTTAGGAACCTATGTGAGTGGTCAGACCTGACTGACTGCTCCTCCCACCAGATGTCTAGGTAGTTTAGGTCACCCATGACAACCACATCCCTTGACTTTACTGCCTCTGTGACCTGACTTGAGAATTCCAGGTTCAGTTCATCCCCCTGGTGAGGCAGTCTGTAGTAGACAGCCACTATCAAGTCCCTTTTCCCATGAAACCTCTTGCATTCTTACCCAGAGCACCTCATTTTGCCCCTTTTCTGACCCCATCCTGATCATTGAGGATGTGTATTGCTCTTTGATGTATAGTGCTACACCACCCCCTCTTTTCCCTGCTCTGTGTTGCCTGTATAGCTTGTATCCCTTGATGTTCACTGCCCAGTCATGGGTAGAATCCCACCAGGTTTCTGTGAGCCCCACTTGGTTTGGGTTTTTGCTAGCTAGCAGGAGGGTGAGTTCCTCCTGCTTTTTCTCCATGCTTTGAGCATTTATGTAGAGGCATTTGAGGCCTCCTGTAGGTGCCCATGCTACCCCCTAGTTTTTATGCCTGCCCTGGCCCCTGTCACTTACCTGGGTACTACCTTGCGTCTCACCTGGCTTGACAGCAAAGTGTCCTCATGTTCCTCTGTGTCCCCAACCCCATCCCCTGGTGAACCTAGTTTAAAACTCACCATATGAGATCTGGCAGTCTGGAAGAAAAAACACGCTTACCTTTTGGAGAGAGATGAGGCCCATCCAACCTGAGCATGTCCTTTGTACAGAAATGCGGGTCACGGTCCAAGAACCCAAGGCCCACCTGGTAATACCAGCTCTGAAGCTGCTGGTTGACTTCACTGATACCTGTCTCATGGAGCCGTCTGCACCTGCTCACTGGAAGGATAGAATAAAAAAAAACTACCTGTGCCCCTTTCTACTTCAGCTTTGCCCCTAAAGCCTTGTACTCTCTCACGATGCAGTCCGGGTTGCCCCGGCCATGTCATTTGTCCTCATGTGATGAGGACCTCATATGATATAGTGACTGTTATTTGGTTCTTCCATTTTCCAATGTGAAGGTGTGGGGGGGTGCATTAGGGCTCCTATAGACATGGGGGAAGCCTGCTCCAACATGTTGGAAATGCAGCATGTTGGAGCAGACTCGATTAATCAAGTCTGCTGGATCATGGAAATTCGTGTGCTCTGACAGCCTTCCACATCATGTGTATCAGCATCCCCATGATGAAAAAATGGTGCTGGAGTTCTTTGAAATAAAACACATTTGATTAGCTTTAGTTCAAAGTGCCCTGCCACAATTTTTCCAGCATGGGGATGCACAGAGACACTGATACATGTGATCCTTAATCTCAAAGGATAGCAGGGTGGCAAATGTTATAGCCAAGTTGGGAGAGGGGTGAAAAAAGCAGCTTTTGCTGACACCTATGTAATCACAGCTATGTGATTATGACAGCAACCAGAAGTAGCCCTGTGTCCTGGGTGTCTGGCTGCATGCCTATACTGCTTCTCAAGGAATCTGTTTGGAAACAATTAGAGGAGAACAACCACCAGGGCAAAAACAGCAAAGTACATGTCATGCCTGACCAATGTGATTTCCTTCTGTGATAAAGGTAACAGGCTACCTGAATGTGGGGAAAGCAGTGAATTTGATTTGCCTTGACTTCAGCAAGTCTTTTGACACTGTCTCCCATGAGATTCTCATTAACAAGCTAAGGAAATAAAGACTAGATGAAAGTATGGTACCGTGAATACACAACTACATTAGTAGGATCATTGTGCTCAATGAATAATCATCAATGGCCCCATGTTTGGTCAGGAGGAGGTACTAAGCGGGGCTCTCCAGGGGTCTGTCTGGGGTCCAGCATTGTTTGTATGATGGGACTGATTCCTATACACTTTGGAAATCTGAGAATGACACCAAGTTTGGTGGCATTGCAGGCAGTCTAGAAGCTAGGATCCTGAATGACCTGGATAAACCAGAAAAAAATGGTCTGAAATTAATCAGATGAAATTGAACAAGGAGAAGTGCAAAGTTCTTTGCTTGATATGGAATAATTTCATGCAGAAACCAAGCCCCCAAAAATGATAGATTAGACTGTAGTGTTACAGAGAAAGATCTAGGGGTTACAGTAGACTTTATTCAGGGATGATTCTGCCTTAAGCAATCGGTCTTGACTGGCTGATCTCCTTAGGTCCCTTTCAGACCTACATTCCTATGATCCTAGGACAATGTCCTGATCCTGACTAGGACATCCAGACCAGACTGCAAGTAAATGTGTTTCTTCTCTTGCTTATTGTTTCCTTTTACAATTCAGAATTTTTCTTTTCTCTTTACACTGAAACTACATTAGAAAGAACAATTTATAAAAAGCACTGAAATACAATGTAAACAATATATTTCATTTTCTCAGATGTCCAGGCACAGTAATGTGGAGGTTTCACTTCGGTGTCGTGTTCAGCAATTAAAAATATAGATTTTTTTACATGAAGGAGCAACATAGGCACAGTCTTACATACTTGGGAGTAGAATTATGCATTTTATGTATAGACAGATATAGAGTTATCATCAGGTTATGTGGCTCATATGCACCATACTGTACCATGTGCAAAGTACAATATGCCCTGTCAATGATAGGTTGAGTGCCTGTAGTGTGATATGCAAGAATATAAAATTGGGGAGGGAAGGGGGAAGTAGGGTAGAATTATTTCAGTGTATATTTAGAGGTTATCATGCATATGGACATGAAGAAAATAGTGATTTAATTAAGGCAGGCCAAATGCTATACTAAATCTGAAACTTGCTTGGGAAAATGCTGCATTAAAACATAATGTTAGTGCCAAGCCTCTCAGTTTCTCCTTTTCTAATCCTAAAGCTTCTAAAATTGGCTCCTTCTCTTTTTTGGCTCTGTTACTCATGGGCATGTGGCTCCATGTATCCTCTAGGCTTCAGGCTTCTTTGAAAAATTTGGGGAGAATCCAGGAACTCACACAGGTTCCTCTGCAGCCAAGAGGAGAGAAACTAAGTTGCTGCCACATGTGCTTCTACTCCTAGCTTCATAAGGGATGTTGTAGTGTTTAGTGACCTTCTGCACCAGGAGTTCTGCTTCCTTGCACACCGAATTGGATAGCCTTTGGTAGATTGGTTTGGGTTATTTAACAACATATTGGAAATCCTGCAATCCAACGCTAAGTTCAAAGAAAGGTGGGATCAGTGACAGACGCTTCACATGGGGCCACCTTGGGCATCAGGGAGACATTGAATTTCCAAAGAACTCGTCCAACTACCAGCATCTCCACAAAAAGCATTTGAGAAAAGAGAAAGTGCCCACACTCGAAAAAATAATCTGATAAGCAGATGTCACTCCTTTTTTATGCTTGAGAAATAATTCCTGTCTTAAATACCTTATATCAATATATTGAAATATTTCTGAAAAAATAGCTTCTGTCTTGGCACATGTTCCTGGATTTCCAAAACTCTATGATACCACATTCACTTGGTGGTTCATCCAGAAAACCTCATCAACAACACATAGTTAATCTCTGATCTTGCAAGTTGGAACACAGCCATGATGTAAAGTGAAAAATAAAAGTTTTCTTTCAGCATAGGCTATAGATTCAAAACATTGTTCCATCTATGGGAGAAATTTCAAAATTGTTTGAAATACAAATCCTGCATGCTTGGGTTTATATTTTTTCTTCCTTAGAAATATGTGCATAGGTTATGATTATTTATCATGGTCTCCCCTTCAGTTTAAAAATATTGAATTCTATTTACTCTCAGGCACATTAAAAAAGTTCTGTCGGTGGTCTTAGTAAGGGATAGATGCTATGAAAATGTATGTGTCAGTAACTACTGTAGAAATCAATGGGTATTATATGGGTGTGTACAGCACCTGTCTAGATTCAACTATTACTGTTTAAAACAACATATTTAAGATATAATGATTATAATCTATAAATCATTAGCTCCATTTCTCTCAACCAGATGTTTTAAATTCATAATTCATTTTGAACACACTTTGAGAAATCAACTGCTGTATGGTTCTACATTCTTTTTAGTTCTATAAAACTATAAGTAAATAAAGATGAATTCTTTTATGTGGACAAAAAGCTAAATGTTATTCCTTCTCAAGTGATAAGTAAAAGACTTAAAAATCTCTTATCTTAGGAGAGAATCATCCTACAGAGTTTCATAAGTAGAACTGGTCACCTCTGTATTATGGTCACCTATCTTATGCTATAAAATATGACACCTTATCAGGCATAAACATATTTTATAAATCATTTGTATGTCTCTTATCTGATAAAAGCAGTTTCAGTGTTTCCATTTGTGATTTTGGTGCTAGTGGTATGGAAACAGAAAATACATGTTTTGTCATTTCATATGCAACTATATTGGGCTTGTATATAATTGAAATAGCTTTTGCAGTAATTACATTTTGCAGGCAGCTCACCATTTTTTCTGTTTTGGAAAATCTCAAGAGGATTCTTAGTGTTTATAGTTATTTTGTAGTATAGTTATTTTGTACATCATAACATCAGCCCTATTAGTATGATAGAGAGGTAAATGTTGGGGGAGCTATTGCAATCACCTGTGTCACAAATCTGTTAATTACAGAGATCTGCAAATAAGACTTAACATGATTCACCAATGGTAATGGCTCCAAAGGCAGTGCAAGTGACTCCAAGTAGGCTTTGAAATAATAAATCCAAATAGTTCCAAAGGATGCATTATGGCTGTATGCCTCTGATCTGCAGATTAAAGTGTCTCAATATAGTTCTTTGGCATGATAGTCCCTAACAGCCCCATTAGAACCATTACTGCATGTTATATCAATAATCTGTGGATTTGAGGAGCTGACAAAGCTCTGGACACAAATTTTACTTAGAAAACACCGCTGTTTATATGAAACAATTTTTCTTCAGTCCTTCCCTTCTGTTTAAGGACACTTCATAAAAAATTTTGTGAAATAAATTCTACAGTATTTAGATCCTACATAGTGGGTTTCTCTTTCTGATATCTTTACTGCTAAATACAATAGCAATGGAAACAGGAGCTTTTTGATTCCCATCTATTAATTACAGTTCTCTTTGACCCTGCAATTGTTTGTCATAGAAAATGATTAAAATAAAGGGCTATTCATACATGCATGTCATTTAAGGCCAAAAGTTGAGTTAGGCCAGATGGTGTGGTGTATTGTACATGACAAGCTATTACGGTATTTTTTTAGCCAGTTACCCCAGTACTAAGCCTAATGACTTGTTTGACTAATATGTGATTTACTTCCAGAAGAGCGTAAGTGATCAATTACTTGCTTTGTTACTTTGCTGTATAGTCTCACACACTATTAAAATGTACTCTAATTCTAATTTACATTTATCTGGATTAGGATTGCAGCCATTTTGTCGTCTTATGTCTTTAAACACTAGGTGAGAAAGCTCCTTTCTATATTGTTTATTCTCCCTGAAAGGTTGCGTATAAGTGAGTGCTGTAATCAAGTTGCCTTTCAATTTTCTTTTGATAAACTAAATATATTTAGATCTTTAAATCACTCATTGTAAGACATTTTCTCCAGCCTATAATCCATGTACTCTGACCAGTTGTTTAACATTCTTTAAAAAATGTGAATTCTAGAATTGTACACACTACTCCAGTTAGACTTAAAGTGGAGAACACACAGCAGAAATAAAAGACTCCATAATATAAAAAAATCTTGTAATTGTATCTTGATTACATACAAAGACCATATTATTATTAGTAGTGGTAATAATAATATTCTATAAAAAGAGAAACACAAAAAATCCTGATCTTAAGGTTCCCAACTATGTTTTCAATTTCAAGTGCAAGCAGAAATTTGTGCTGAAAACACCTATCCAACAGTTATATTTAGAAACACAGAATCATACAATCATAGAATCATACAAAATAAGGGTTGGAAGGGACCCCAGGAGGTTATCTAGTCCAATCCCCAACTCAAAACAGGACCATCCCTAACTAAATCATCCCAGCCAAAGCTTTGTTTAGCTGTCTCTTAAAACCTCAAAGGATGAAGCTTCTACCACCTCTCTGGGTAACCTGTTCCAACATTTAACTACCCTCCTAGTAGGAAAATTCTTCCTAATATCTAACCTAAATTTCCCTTGCTGCAACTTAAGACCACTGCTCCTTGTTCTGTCATCTGCTGCCACTGAGAACAGTCTAGCTCCATACTCTTTCAAATCTCCCTTCAGGTACTTGAAGGCTGCTATTAAGTCTCCTCTCTCTAGACTAAATAAGCCCAGTTCCCTCAGTCTTTCCTCATAAACCATGTCCCCCAGCACCCTCACCATTTTTGTCACTGTCTGCTGATCTCTCTCCAATTTGTCCACATCCTTTCTGTAGTGAGGGGCCCAAAACTGAACACAGTACTCTAGATGTGCCTTAACAAATGCTGAATAGAGGGGAAAAATTACTTCCCTTGACCTACTAGCAACACGCCTACCAATGCAGCCCAGTATGCAGTTAGCCTTCTTGGCAACAAGGGCACACCCTTGGCTCATATTTATCTTGTCCACTGTAATCCCCTGGTCCTTTTCTGTAGAGCTGCTAGCTAGCCAGTCAGCCCCCAGGCTGTACCAGTGCATGGAATTCTTCCATCCTAAGTGCAGGACTTTGCACTTGTCCTTATTGAACCTCATGGCGCATCCACATGTGCAAGTATGTGCGCTTGCACTGCTTCTATTTGAGCTTCTGCAAATTTGAGCTGGGGGCTGAAGACAGCAAGGGAATGTCTTCTGGAGCTGTCTCCAGCCCCCTGCTCCTTCCCATGCTGTCTCCAGCCTCCCAAGGCTGGAGATGAGAAGAGGAAGGAGCAGGGGGCTGGAGACCAGCAGGAGGCTGCAGACAAGCTCCTGGAAATGGGCTGGAGACATTCCCCTGCTCTCTCCAGCCTCCTGCTCCTTCTCTGCTACTGCCATTGATTGTGTGTGTGTGTGTGTGGGGGGGGGGCTAGGAGAGCCAGCGGGGAGCTAGGGGAACAAACAGGGTTGGGGGAACAAATGGGGAGTGGGGAGAACCAAAGGGGAGTGGGGAGCATGAGCGTGAGCAGGGAGCTAGGGGAATGAATCATGATCAGGGAAAATGAATGGGGAGTGGGGAGAACAAACAGGGAGTTGTGGAAGATCCCCTCCCCCCTTCTCCAGCCCCACAACCCCTTATTTACCTGGCAGAAGCTGGGTCCAGGTCCCTGCAGTTCACACTGCTGCCTGCCCCATTTGTCATCCACTTCTACATCCCCCACCAATTCTTCCTTGTTTGTGAGTAGTGGGTCAAGAAGACCATGGGCTCTAGTTGGCTGCTTCAGCACTTGCACCAAGAAGTTGTCCCCAATACACTCCTAAAACTTCCTGGATCACCTGTGCACTGGTGTATTGCCCTCCCCGCAGATAGATGTAAGGGTGATTGAAGTCCCCTATGAGAACCAGGGCCTGTGATTGGAAAGCTTCTGCTAGCTGTTTGAAGAAAGCCTTATCCACTACTTCCTTCTGGTCTGGTGGTCCATAGCAGTCCCTGCCATGACATCATCCTTGTTGCTCTCCCCTCTAACTCTAACCCAGAGAGAGCTTGGCCTTGGCATAGTTGTTTAGCCTAGAGGGGAGTGTGCTGACTCCAGGGCTATAGAGTTGCAAGCCGAAACCTGAGTGTGTGTCCAGGCTCCTAGCTGGACCTCTGGGTTCAGGAATTTTTTTTTCTGTTTAGGTCCCTTCTGATCCTAAGCACTATGAAACTATGACTCTACAGACCTGTCCCCAGCTTTATGCAGGAGCTCAAACAAGAGACTCTGATCAGACCTATCTCCAGCTTCATGCTGTAGCTCTGAGCAATCATATGGCTCTTTTATAGGAAGTGCCACACCTCCTTCTTTTCTGCCCCACCTGTCCTTCCTGAGCAGTTTTTACCCATCCATGACAGTGCTGTAGTCATGTGAGCTATCCCATCAAATCTGTTATTCCAATCTCATCATAGTTCCATGACTGTGCAAAGACTTCAGTTCTTCCTGCTTGTTTTCCAGACTCTGTGCATTTGTGTACAGGCACCAGAGGTAATTAGTTGATTACCAGGATTTCTGAGGAAGTATGAGAGCACCTCCCTTCTTGCCCCCTCCTGCTTGCTCTTCCTCCAGGTCTTCAACTTCCCCACTTACCTCAAGGCTTTGGTCCACAATATATATTCTACAACATATATATTGTAGAACCATATATTCTAAAACAAGTTCTGGTCCCAAAGAGATCACATGCCAGTCAAAAGTTGCCATGCTGGGTCTATTCCCATTCCCTATCTCTGATATTTTCTAATTTGTGAAGTGACGCTTTTGCCCCTGACTTCCCTTTTATGCAGGAAGGTACATGGTTTGCCAGCACAATAAACCAGCTAGGGTTTTTTTCTGGGCATCTGTGTCTGATGGGTAAACAAACACAGTAAGTTAAAAGGGCATAGGAACATAGCATGTACCAACTGGTCCCTGGTACCAACATCTGTACTCATATCCTGTAATACATGAAAGCTAAATACTTATCCATTTTGGAGGGCTGAGATGCCATAGTTTAGCTCTCCCTTAGTCCGAAGTAGGAGCATGAAATTATCACAGGGCAGATAAGGCACTGCTTGTTTAAAGTCACTATAAGTTCTTTGTTTTTCCATACTCCAGGATACTAAATTTTTGTTCTATGTGAAGGAACCTAGTTAGTGAATAACATTTATTACTTTTATGGATTTGGATATGGATGTGCAGTAGTATTAGTTTACTGTGCATTAGCATCACATAAAAGCTGTGTGCAGATGTACAGTAACACCAGTTACTGTGCATTGATTTAATACCCTGCTCTGGCAGTACAGGTGGGGGCGAGAGGTGTGCATTTTAATTAGAGTAGCTTTGAAAGCCACTTTAATTAAAGTATCCAGAGTGTTTCATGTATCAGTATCCTCATACTTCAAAACGGCAGCAGGGATGCTTTTTCTAAAACGCATTGAATGAGCTTTAACTAAAGCACCTTTGCCACTATTTTGAAGCACGAAGACACTGACACACAAAACATGGGAGGCTGCTGGAACATGGTAATAGCTACGCTCCAGCAGACTTGATTAATTGAGTCTGCTCTGACACACTGAAATTACAGTGCATTGGGGCAGCCTCCCTGTTCATGTATAGGCATCCAGAGGTACAAAACTTAACATGTAGTAACTATGGTGCATTAGTGAACATGTAGATATACCCAGTATCATTTAAATGACCAGGTATTTATCTGGAAAAGAGTCTCTTCAAACAAGCATAAACAGTGAATAGGTATTCCAGCATTCTATAGGTTGAACTACACCCATTAAAAATGATTAAATAATTAAGATAAGTTCATAGACAAATCAAAAACAAAATTTTAAAACCGCTGATTTCATGGGAGATATTGGTTGATGGTTGTCTTAAATAATGTCATTAGTTCTAATTTTGACATTAGAATTATTTTCAGGCATTCTGCTACTATATTTATGTTAGAGCCTTTGAATTACCCTACATAAAATTATAATGTGGAGGCAATCTTTTTGGCAAGCATACCATGCCTTACACCTTCCCCAAATGCCACTTCACCCCCTTTCCCTGCCCTATCTTCTGCTCTATTTTATACTCTCCACCCTATGCTCCGCATCAAGTCTGATGCTGTTTTCAATTTACCGCCCAGTGTGCAGCAGTGTCCCTTCCTGACTGGCACACATACATGGAGATTGCCTGTACTTATGAGACACTTGCCCTACGTTGGGCACCCTTAATATAGCACATAAGATCTGCTGTGTCAGAAATTTTATTTCCACATAATGCCCTGAGGGAAGGTATGGACAAAGATTGTATATGAGGATAAATGAAGTCACCCCTTATTATTGTCTATGCTTTTTTTTTGTACTTTCTCTAATTTCAGTTAGCATTCATGATTGCCTTGGCTATCCTGATGCTGTAGACACTAGTACAACCCTAGTATAGTCTTCTTTTTGAGCATGGAATCTCTATCTATAGAAATTGTGGTGGAATTTGTTACAATTTCTACCTTCTTTGTCTCTATACTTTTGTTAGCATCTAGTGCTTCTCATCTGACTTCAAGCCTGACCTACTCTGTGTCATTTCTTTATGAAATATACCTTGGTATTACTAATTGATTTTCATCCTTCTACCAAGTTTCCGAAATGCCTAAATTAATTACATCTAAACTTAAACCTACTTTGTGCCTTGCTTTTGTATTTACAGCATATTTTATCTGAAAAACACACAATATTTGAAGATTTATGTAATTCCAAATTATGAGAAGATGGATAAAGTGGAAATTTGATGAACTTTGAATCTCTGTATATTTCTGTTCAGCCATACTTTGCTTAGAGAGCTTGTGTTTAGTAGATTTTGTTATATTTTGATCTTTAGAAGGTAGGCACAATAAAAATAAGTGTGAATAAGGATTACAATAAAATATAATGGATAATCCATGGACTATTGATTCTACACATATTAACTGCTCATGACCTGCATAGAGGCCAATATGGGACCATTTAACACATGTTCGTTGGCAGGATGGATTATAGCGGCTGGAAACTATTATAGTGTCAAAACTGACGATGGTCAAATATTCATTGCAAGCAATCCTTTCTGTTTCTTTATGGACCCTTCTGAACATGTTGGATTCAGATCCATTAGGGACAATTGGAGAAGATAGAACTACCCTCTTTCAAAATAGCTTCTTTGTGGAATTATCCCCACTAAAACAGAGATATTCTGCTTCTGTTAAATATGAAACTTAATTTTGAAAATAAAAAGTGATTTTGTTCCCCTTTTTTATTCTATTCCCCCCTGTTTATGATATTTGCTTCCCATTTCACTTTTTAGTACTCCATCACTTGGTTTGTTTCAGTCTTTTAAAATATTTTTAGGCTTTTAAGGATAGAAATAATTATTTTTTCATGTTTAACAGTTACATAGTTTGTATTTTGATAAACAAATAATAAATTATCAATATAACAATATAAATTGTAGCTGTGTGGAAGATCAGCATCTAGCCCATAATGTTATTTAGGTGATTGGTTTCTTTGGTGTTTTCCTCAAGATAACAAGCATTTTAAAGTCATTAAGCTGTTCCTTCTCTGCTATCTAACCCATTTTATTTATGATAGTTACATTTGCGCTACTTCAGATACAAATTTGCAATCACAACCTAAAAGCTCATTATTGTGCAATTGTTCCCATGTGGTTTCTTTGTTTGCATATTGTAATTATGGATAGCATTAATTGTTCACAAAACTACATTTGATAATTATATTTATTTTCCAATATTTCAAATGTCTATTACATATTTTACACTTACGCAGTACAATCTTGTTTTATTATGGTATCTCAGTGGATTAATTGTTTTTAGTGCTATACAATGTATACATAAAATAATGTGTCTGAATATATGATTGGATGGAAGGCACAAACTGAAATTGGTCCTAATGCTAGGCGAATCTGTCAGATTAAAAAAAATACAATACTAAAATGTGTTTCTTCGCCTGTATTATTACAAATTATAAAGTAGATACACTGAAACACTGAGTTTTTTCCCTTCACTCTGTACAGGATTAAGTTGGTTTACACTGCTTGAATGAGATGGATAGAAATGTAACTTGCAGTTTCTTACATTCGTATATTATGAACCTAATCCAAATCCATTTTAGTCAGTGAAAATGTTCCCATTAGTTTTAATGGTATTGGATGAAACACTATCATCGTTTTACATTGACTGGGTTTTATCAGTGAAAAAAACTTATTTTTCCTCAACTTTATTTCCTTTTTTCTTACTGGATTTTGGTTGTTTTTGATAGTTTTCCTGTTTCTATGTAGGTAATGGTTCGTATAATTCAACTGCTTCCCTTTCAACACATACATTTTGCTATAAACTGTCAAAATAATTAAATACTTACTGTAAATTTTGGCACTTAAAATGACAAAATTGTTGCTGATAAGAATAATGGAAATAGCAGAAAACCAGAAAAAATACAAGGATAATTCAAACTGTTTTATCTGTAAATAATGAGAATTTAATGGGGCCAATATTCAAAAAGTCTCTCTTTTTTTAGCACATCAAGCATCCATTTTTCACACAAATTGTCTTCTTGGTAGCATTCTTAGGGCAATATTCAGAAAGAAAAGGTTATATATATTCTTTGGCACAGAATACAGACATGAAATTTTCACAAAAAGTTTTTTCTTTTCCTCCTTCACCTATGGAGCTGGACTCAGATGGCATTGATATAAACTAGAGAAAGAGAAACAAAAACGTCCCTTTGTTTACTTAATGGAGAACTCAGGAGAGACTTTTGTTGATCTCAAAATATACCTTTTGCCTCTGAACCAAGGAGGTGATAAAGAAAACTGACAATTTGAAGCAAGAGAAAGGCAAGAAACCACAATAGCAAGAAAAATTGAGAGAAATTATATACAGCATCTGTCCCAGGAGTTGCCCTGAAGAGACAAATTTTACTAGGCAAATTATACTGGCAAACAAACTGTTTCAAAATTAATGTGATTATCCCATTCAAGTAGGAATCTAGCTGTCCTTATAAGCCCAGAAGGCTGGTAATAAGCCCAGAAGGCTGGTAATGTAGAATGATGCTGCAACATAGTTTTTAAAAAATCCCTAATAAGTAATGGACACTGCTGTGATAAAGATCCAGACCCAATGAAGATAATAGTAAAAGTCTGAATGAGACCATGACCATTATCATTTTGGTCCAAACCAGGAATTTGGGGCACCTGAGGTAAAGATAAGCACTATGCACTGGGAAAAACATTCCGATTGTCTTACGAGACATCAACCAAAGAAGAATTTAACTTGAGTTTTGTAATGAGTTTAGTATATGGTAAGAGAGACTTGTTTTTGGATTAAGTGGTCTCTTTCAACATCACCATGGCTACTGGTTAGTCAGACAGGAATGAAAGGCATTTCATTAGGACTTTGAGAAGAAAGTATGAGTGCTCTCTGTTCCCAGCATCATCACCAAGTGCAAGATTAGAATACATCAATCAGCCCTTTTATAACCTGATCTATGGTAAAGGGGAAATATTCAAAATTCCTAAAGTTTATAAGACCATTTTTATTGTATATTTAGTATTCTCCTGACATCATATTTCAGTACACTTTACAAAACAGTGTAGACATACCCTGGAAAAACTGACCTTGTCAAGATTAAAGAGGTTTCTAGTGCAATTTCTAGTGAAATTTCATAAATTTCATAGACATTAGGGCTGGAAGGGTCCTCGGAAGATCATTGAGTCCATCCCCCCACCCAAAGGGCAGGAAGTCAGCTGGGGTCATGGGATCCCAGCAAGATAAGCATCCAATTTACTCTTGAAGGTGTTCAATGTAGGTGCTTGAACCATCTCCGATGGCAGGCTATTCCAGACCTTGGGGGCTCGGACAGTAAAGAAATTCTTCCTTATGTCCAGCCTGAAATGGTCTTGAAGTAATTTAGAACTGTTCAACCTTGTCATCCCTTGGGGTGCTCTGGTGAACAAACATTCCCCCAGATACTGATACTCACCCCTGATAAACTTACAGGTGGCCATCAGATCACCCCAAGCCTGCACTTTTCCAGGCTAAAGAGCCCCATAGCTCTCAGCCTGTCATCGTAAGGTCTGTTTTCCTGACCTCTGATCATGTGCATGGCTCTACTCTGGACTCTTTCAACTGGATGCAGTACTCCAGCTGCGGCCTCACCAAGGCTGAGTACAAGGGGAGAATGATGTCCCGGGACTTGCTTGAGAAGCATCTATGGATGCAAGCCAGCATTTTGGTCACTTTACTAGCCGCAGCATCACATTGCAGGCTCATGTTCATCTTGTCGTCAATGATGACCTCCAAGTCTCTTTCTTCTGTAGTGCTAGCCAGGGTAGCACTGTCAAGCCTATAAGAATGCTGCAGGTTTTTCCTCCCAAGGTGGAGAATCTTGCATTTTTCAGTGTTAAATACCATCAGGTTCTCATCTGCCCATTTGCTGAGCCTGTCCAGCTCAGCCTGGATCACCTTCCTGTCTTCAGGTGTGGATACTCTGCCCCAAAGTTTGGTGTCATCGGTGAACTTGGCTAGTCTGCTTCTGATACCAATGTCCACATCATTAATGAAGATGTAGAACAATATGGGTCAAAGGACAGAGCCTTGGGGGACCCCACTGTTCACAGGGCACCATGATGATTGACTTCCATCAATTACCACCCTCAGAGCCATTTTCCCAGTCAGTAGATTGTGGTGGACCCAAGGCCACAATTGGCCAGTTTTGCCAATAGGTGATCATGGGATACCAGATCAAAGGCTTTTTTGAATTCAAGATATATGGCATCAATTTCTTCTCCCTTGTCCAAGTGATAAGTCACCTGGCTGTAGAAGTAAATGAGATAGGTCAAGCAAGACGTACCTGCAACAAACCTGTGCTGGCTATTGCTCAGGATGTTGGCATTGGCCGGTCCATTAAGGATGGCCTCTTTAATAAAAACTTTTCTAAGATGTTCCCTGGGATAGAAGTCAGGCCGATGGGCCTATAGTTAGCTGGATCCACTTTCCTCCCTTTCTTGAAGATAGGCACCACATTGGCTTTCTGCCAGTCTTTTGGCACTTGACCAGAATACCAGGAGTTTTCAAAGATCCATGCCAGAGGCTGGGCTATGGTGCTTACCAGCTCCTTGAGTACCCTGGGGTGTAGATTGTCGAGGCCAGCTGACTTGAAGGTATCCAGCCTCTCAAGGTGTTCCTTCATGAGGTCAGCATTAATGGAGGGCAGGGGATCTCCCTCACCCGGACCTTCCTGTCCTGTAGTGGGCATGGGTGTCCCATGAGACTGATGAAAGACCAACACAAAGTACCCATTTAATAGGTTGGCTTTTTCCTAGATGTCAGTTGTCCCATGTGGTTCACCAGGGGTTCGATGTTGCTCTTGCTTTTCCTCCGGCTCCCCACATATCTGAAAAAGGGCTTTTATTTTCCTTGATGCTCATTGCTAGTTGGAGTTCAGTTGCGGTCTTGGCTTTCCTGTTTTGATCCCTGCAGGACTGGACCAGCGCAGCATATTCCTCCTTGGAGGTAAATCCCATCCTCCATCCTTTGTAGTCCTTTCTTTTTAGCCTCAGGAGGTCTGCTAGATCCCTGGAGATCCAGGGGGGCTGCTGTGCCCTCTTGTTGCCTTTCCTCTCAGATGGAATAGAATTAGCTTGTGCATTCAGGATCACTCCATGAGGAGCAACCATGCTCCCTGAACTCCCCTCCCCCTGGGGTCATGGTCCCTTAGGACCTCACTGACAAGCCTCCTGAGCTTGTCAAAGTTGGCTTTCCTGAAGTCAAGGACTTCAGTGTTGCTGATTGGCTTGCCAGCTTTATGGTGGATAGTGAAGATGATATGGTTGCTGTCACCCAGCTTCCCATCAATCACTAGGTCACTAACTAGGTTATCCCCAGTAGCCAGTACCAGGTTGAGCAGTGCTTTACCTCTCGTTAGCTTGCAGACTTCTTGAGTGAGGTAGAGGTCATCCATGCATTATAGGAAGCTTTGCAACTGCTAGGATTTTGCTGAGTGATCCTCCCATGAGATGTCTGGGTAGTTGAAGTCACCCATGACAACCATGGTCTTGGAGCATGCAGCCTCAGCCAGTTCCCAGGTGAACTCCTGGTCAAGCTCTTGACTTTGGGTGGGAGGTTTGTAGTAGACTCCCACCATTGTGTCCCCTGTGCCGTGCTCCCAATAGATTTTAACCTAGATCATCTTCAGTTGTCCACCCTGGTCACCAACATCAGCTTGCAGGGATGCTGAGCTTTCCTTAACATAGAGAGCTACACCACTGCCCCTTTTATCTACTCAATCTCTCCTGTACAAGGTATAGCCATCTATATTGATGGTCCAGTCATGGGTGGAGTCCCACCAGGTCTCCATTATCCCTCTGGTATCATAATTATTTGTGTTCCTCCTGCTTATTCCCCAAGCTCCTGGCATATGTGTACAGGAAGGCAAGAGAAGGGGTTTCTCCACAGATTGTACCAGGGCTGGGGCAGGTGTAGGCTCCCTTAAGTGCCTTGGCCTTCTGGCTTTGCAAGGGTTGCACAGTAGGTCAGCTTTGGCAGTAGTCTCCCTGTCCCCCAACGGGTTTTGTTTAAAGCCTGGTGGAGCAGGTCATCTAGTCTGGCTGAGAAGAGTCTCCTCCCTAGAGGGGAGAGGTGGAGGCCATCTCTTCCCAGCAGCTCACTGCCTTTCTCACCAAAGAGTGGGCTGTGGTCACAGAAGCCAAGGACTTCCCAATAACACCAGTACTGCAGTTTTTGGTTAACTACCTGGATCCTTCTCCTCTTCCTCAGCCCATACCTTGAGACTGGAAGGATTGAAGAGAACACCACCTGTGCCCCCAGACCCTTTATTCCCACTCCCAAATCCCTGTAGCACCTCATGACTTGGCTGGGAGTGCTCCGAGCCCTGTCATTGGTGCTCACATGAATAAGGAGCATGGGATAGTGGTCTGTGTGCTGGAGAAGCGTAGGGATCTTCATAGTATCATAGTGTCTAGGGTCAGAAGGGGCCTAGAGCAGGCCATCTAGTCTGACCCCCCGCCAATGGCAGGAACGAGTGCCAGGGTCACAGTACCTCAGCCAAGTACCTAGCCAATCTACTCTTAAAGATGCCCAAGGTAAGAGCAAGAACAACTTCCCTAGGAAGCCGGTTCCACGTCCTAGCCACCCTAACTGTGAAGTAGTGCCTCC
>JAGPOW010000304.1:52662399-52689657 GCA_030014935.1 Caiman crocodilus | reverse complement strand
CTCGGGTGTAGGTCATCCGGGCCTGCCGACTTAAAGACATCCAGCCCTTCTAGAAGCCCTTCCACTAGGTCAACCCTCACCCTCGGCCTAGCAGCGATTCCTGAGGGGGAATAGAGTCCTCCAACGGGAGGGATGTCCCTGTCCCTCCTCAGGAAGACTGAGGCAAAGAACCCATTGAAGATCTCCACCTTCCCATCGGCTGCAAGCACCAGGTTGCCCGATGAGTCCCTCAGGGGCCTGACGTTCCCCCGGGCTCTCTTTTTGCTCCCCACATACTTGAAAAAGGACTTCCTGTTGTCCTTGATCCTAGTCGCCAGGCGAAGCTCTACTCTCACCTTAGCCATCCTAACAGCCTCCTACACACCCAAGCACAAGAAAAGTACTCTTCTTTGGAGTCTGCTCCCCTCCTCCAAAGATAGTAAGCCTCCTGCTTTGCCCTCAGGGTCCCCTGAATATCCCTATTAAGCCACGGGGGCTTTCGGGCACCTTTGCCTATCTTGCATCTTCTCTGCAATGTCTCAGATGAGGGGCCCTGGTAAGCAGCAGATTTCTTAGGCTAAGGCATCAGGGTGGAAGATTATCCACTCAGTCCCCCTCAGGATGAAGTCTCCCACAACAAACAAATGTTTTGTCTTGGGGAGAGCAGGGGCAGTAGCTGCAGTTGAACCTGTGTTGCCTGCAGGAACCTGAAAAAGTGACAGGCAGCCCCTGCAAATGAGAGCCAGGGGTTCTGTCTGCATGGAGCCTGGAACCATGGGCTCTGTCTGGGTGGCTGTCTCTGAGGTGCCAGGGCAGGGGGCTGCAGACCCTGAGGGGACCCTCAGAGTGCAGCGAGTGCCCATCCACAGCATGCTGCTGGTAGGTGGGCTAGGCCTGAGCCTGCCTACTCTAGGGGCTCACAGGCAGGGCCTCAGGCCCTCTCATGCACCCTCCTGCATGAACTCCATGCTAAGTCACTTGTCAGCAGACAAGTGCATCTGTTTGTCCAGCCTGTTTGCATGGCTTCCTAGAGGGCTGGGCGAATTAGAGGCCTGGGTAGGGTGAGACCCAGCCTGGCTCCCACTCAGCCACCTCCTCCCACTCTCTAGGGGTTAGGCCCCTCTCACCATGGGCCCCACTTACCTCCAACTGTGCTGGGGGTTGGCAGGGGCTCCGCGGCTGTTGTGAGGGTCTCTTGGGGGCTTTGGGGGAGCGGGGGCACAGCAGGCTTTCATCCATGCATCTCTCGCCACTCCCGGAGCATAACTGAGGCTTTTTTGCTGTTGGTGGGCCCTTTCAAACTCTGCACATGTGCAGTGAGCCCACCATTGGGAAAGCTGCTCTTGGGCGGGGGGGGCCTGCCTGGGACCTAGGGGACCCTGCCTCACTGGAGAGGGACAGGCAAGCACCCTTCCCCCACTTCTCTGTCCCCCTGGGGGGCTGGGCCAAGCAGGGGCCTGGGCGCGGTGAGATCCAGCCTGGCTCCCACCTAGCCAGCCCCTCCCACTCTCCAGGGGTCAACCCCCTCCCACCATGAGCCTTTCCTTTATATACTGTACAGCTCTTTATCAGGTGACCCCAATCAGTCTTATCAGCTAATCAAAAGCCTTCATCAGATGATCAGTTACTTAACTACCTTTCCCTAGGGCTCAGACTTGAAAAAAATGGTTTGTCCTGGGTGTTATCCTATTTTTGGTCTAAGAGTGTTTTTACTTGAATGGGAGTCAGTCATTTGAAATGCTCTCTATTATAAGCTTCGTGTTCCCACTCCTTTGAATTTCAGTCCTACATGGAAGCAAAAACACAAAAAAGAAGGTAAATTAGAACCATGTACAAAACGGAGAAAACAGTTTGATACAGAAAATAATCATTATCAAACAGATTTCATAAGCTGTACAAATTCTGAAATGACCAAAGAAGGTTACATTAAAATAGCATTCAAAAATCAAGAACTCATAATTTGAGACTGGCATATCATCCATTTATAACAGGAAGCACTTATGATGGTTGAATAATGCATAAACAAACAAAACATCCAAAACATGGAGCCATTTTTGACTCATGGTATCCCAGTCTACTAGTTGCAA
This sequence comes from Caiman crocodilus, assembly GCA_030014935.1. Taxonomy (NCBI): domain Eukaryota; kingdom Metazoa; phylum Chordata; order Crocodylia; family Alligatoridae; genus Caiman; species Caiman crocodilus. The sequence goes on along the minus strand of JAGPOW010000304.1, from coordinate 52,687,591 downwards.
GAACTATTTGTAGCTCACCCTTATGTTCACTGGTGAGATCTTCCCCACCATAAACCATCTTATTTTTAGCAAATATTAAGCTTCTTCACTTTCTGATCTGAATTAGCTTCTGTGGGTAAAGAGTGGATGCATGCAGCTAAACGCCATTGTATTTTTCATGTCAAATATGGTTATGTTTAGGATTCTTTCCATTAAGCACTATGCGTTAACTGAAGGAGCTCACAGTAGTCTCACACTTTGTATATAAAACAAATAATTTTACATCCAATAGAAAAAGGTGAACCTAAAATGCTAGGAAACCATCATGGAAACTACTCTGGTGTAAAAGGCAATCGCAAGTTAGAGAGCTGGGGGGAAGCAACATTGGAAGTTAGGGCATGTTCTTAAGTCAAAATATATCCTGAAAGATTCTTTCTTGTTTCTGGTATAAGTGATAGAGCAAGTCACAGAAAACTGGATTTGGCAATAAAAAGCAACTTTGGCAGTGTTTTGGGCAGCTGGAACTAGTGTAGGGAGTGACATGGCATCTCATCTAAGCATAAATAAGCACTTGGAAAAAAAGAAATAACTTAATTTTCAGTGACCATAATCCCTTATATGTTATGAATGGACTCTCTCTCATAATAATAACTTTTTCATGACTCACATTGATTTTCTTTCAAGCTAGGGAGATTTAACATAATTTGCTGTCAGTTAACTGGCTTTGAAAATCACAATAAACAGAAAAGACCATAAAGGTATACATTTTCTTTTTCTAGTCCATAATTCTTAAGTACATACTGCAGTAATAGAAGTTGTAATTTAGAGAAATTCCCTAACACAAGACTGAAGAAACTGGGAATTGGGATATTATCCCCAAGTTAGGGAATAGCTAGCTAGTTAGAGGGTATGTCTACACATGTATTAATGCAATATAATTACTGAACATTAAGTTTAGTACTTGGATAACCAAGTACTAACTCAATGAGCAGCAACTGGTGCTACAGTGCAGTAGTGCCAGCATACGGATTTTTACAGATGCTAACTGAGCAATAGCTTAATACTATTGTGCAGTAGTGTATTAGCACAGGTTTTACTCAGCATGCTACTGCACAGTGTTATTAGGCTACTGTGCAGTTAGCATCTCATGTAGATGCACCCAGAGAGAAACAAAAGGTCTAAAGAGGTCACCTACGGTCACCTACTTTTCCACAGTAAAGCTTGTCGTTTAGTTCTTCTCCATTGAACGCCTAATATTTATTAAACTCAATGCCACTACACGGTGTCAGAAGTGGCAAATGAAAAAGAATTTGAAATAATTTGAATTCCAAACTCAAAAGAAGCTGGAAACTGAGAGCAAGTAGAGCAACAGTCAAATGGAAGGACAAGGACATCTATGAGTGATCTTCCTGCACAGTTATACTGTAAGTTAAAGGGCAGTTAGTCACGGGAGCTTTGCAACCTCCACCTGCCCTTCTGATGTCAGGCAATCTAGCAGAGAATGGGATAGTGTTCAAAGGTTTGGTACCTAGCAGTCATAAAGGTAAAGGATAAAAATGACAAAATTAAATCTTCAGTCTTCTTGCATATTGTGGGGAAGGAATCCCTGGCTGTTTATAATACCTTTACCTTTTAAAAAAAGGTCAAAATATGAAATTAAGTAAAATACTGTCTGAGGTTAATAAGCGCTACATGTCAAAAAAGAATAAGACTCTTGAAAGACACAACTATTTAATGTGAAGACAAACAACAGGATCAGTAGGTTGCTCAATTAAAGAAGATGAGTAAGAACTGTGCTTTTGGGAACTTAACAGAATCTCTGATTAGAAATGGGATTTTTTTTGTGGCATTACAGACACTGTATTAGAAAAAAGCCTATTATGCCAGGGAGACTTGTCCTTAGAAAATACTAACCAAATGTGCAGGGCAACAAAAGCTACAAAAGCCCAGGCTTTAAAGCTGAATATATCAAAAGGGATCATCCATGCAAAGGCATGAAAGATTATGGTCAGAAAAAGCCACCTCATAGGAAGGAATTTTCAACTGGTAAAGACAATGCTGTGAGACAGTGAGAGCACAAGAGTAGGAATGCAGCAAGTGGGGAAGACAAGAAAGCTCTGGCATTCTGCTACATTTAGAAAAATCTTTTTTACTGTTATAATAGGAACTATTTTGTCTGGTGGTGTAGAGTCCAAACACACAAACCTCAAGTGTACACACAGGCATACACTGGAAAAGGAGGTTTTTTATAAATATGGTAGCTAGAAGCATGCAAAAACAATGAAAGGGATTATCTTGCCAGTGAAGTGCAAGGAACAATGGTTTCATTTAAAATGGACACTTGATTTCTGGTTAATATTGTACAGGACATGAATATAGAAAATTTAAATTGAAACCTATAGTATATCCAACAAACATCAAAATAAGTGGCCATTTAGTAACAAATATACCAGTGAAAAGGAGGAGTGTTGCTAGCATCCAAAATAAGAATAGAGCACACAAACTTCTATTCATTGTGGTCCTAGGGAGTTGACACCAATTTTGAGTCTGGCAGCTTGTGAGAAACTGAATCTAGTTAAGTATGCATGCACAGTACAAAAAGACACAACATTCCTGCCTCCTGATGATCCTCTTGGCTGCCCAAATCTGGACAATGTTTTTAGGAAGCAACCACTTTTTCCAGAATCCAAGAAGCAACCATATCCTCATGGGAAGAAATGTAGCTATGGACACAGATGCAAATATCCTACAGAAAGAGGAACTCAGCCTCAGGGGTATGTAGCTAATGAACTTTGTGCTATGTTACTTGGATCTGGATATAACGATTTAAGTTTATCAAGACAAGGAGGAAAAGATTCCTGCCCAAAACAAATTGAAACCAGGTCTGAGATTTTACTCATCTGAGAGGAAAGCGAAACTTCCAGGAAGACTCATAGAGACTTGCTAAAAAGAGAAATAGTGATGGCTAAAAAATTGTATTTAAACATTTGCTTTTGGGAACTGTCTTGTAGGTAAAGTAGATATGCAGTAGAACAATGGTCCAGGGCTGGACCCTAAACAACAGGAGCAACAGTCTGCTTCCAGCTAGCTGGAGAAAAACACCTGGCGGGACCTACTGCTCACAACGTCTTGGGAGGGTGGTAGGTGGCCAGGGAATGTTTGTGGTGGGGCGGTCCCCCAGAAATGTCAGGCCAGTTACCTCCCCAGTGAAATATGGGCAGGGGCATCTGATAATCCTAGCCCTCACATCCCTGGTGGATATTAAGAGCTAGACAGGGGGAGCACAGGCTCACTGTGAGTACTGAGGCAGGGCCCAGGCCGGGTGGAAGGACTCACAGTGAAGACTGTGGTCACACAAGGGAGCTGGGAGTTAGGCTCCAGAGGGGTGGGGCCCTGAGTTTGGGGAGCTAGTAGGAGAGCTCCAAGGCAAGGGGATAAGGGTTATGAATTAGTTAGTGCTAGGAGATGGGGCTTGGAGCTCATGTCCTGTAACGTGGGGCTTGGAGCCCGATGTGAGGGGCCTGGGTGCAGAGAAGCTTGAAGCCCAAGGATGGGGCTCAGAGCCAATGAGAGGGGCTCAGAGTCTGAGGATGGGGCTGGTAGGCCCAGTAAGGGGCTTGGAGCCCAGTGTGTATATTGAATTGTGATAAGGCCGGGTGTTTGGATGTCGGGGTGGATGTCGTATACTTAGACTTCAGGAAGGCCTTCAATACGGTATCTAACCCCATACTGGTGAACAAGATAAGAGGCTGTGACTTGGATGACTACACAGTCCAGTGGGTGGCAAATTGGCTAGAGGGTCACACCCAGAGAGTCGTGGTGGATGGGTCAGTTTTGACCTTGAAGGGTGTGGGCAGTGGGGTCCCACAGGGCTCAGTCCTTGGACCGATACTCTTTAATGTCTTCATCAGTGACTTGGATGAGGGAGTGAAGTGTATTCTGTCCAAGTCTGCGGATGACACAAAGCTATGGGGAGAAGTGGACATGCCGGAGGGCAGGGAACAGCTGCAAGCAGCCCTGGACAGGTTGAACAAGTGGGCAGAAAACAACAGAATGCAATTCATCAAGAAGAAATGCAAAGTGCTGCACCTAGGGAGGAAAAGTGTCCAGCATACCTACTGCCTAGGAAATGACATGCTGGGTGGCACTGAAGTGGAAAGGGATCTTGGAGTCCTATTGGACTCCAAGATGAACATGAGCGTGATGAAGCCATCAGAAAAGCTAATGGCACTTTATCGTGCATCAGCAGATGCATGATGAATAGATCAAAAGAGGTGATACTTTCCCTCTATTGGGCGCTGGTCAGACCACAGTTGGAGTACTGAGTGCAATTCTGGGCACTGCACTTCAAGAGGGATGCGGATAACCTGGAGAGGGTCCAGAGAAAGGCCACTTGTATGGTTAAGGGCTTGCAGACCAAGCCCTACGAGGAGAGACTAGAGAACCTGGACCTTTTCAGCCTTCTCAAGAGAAGGTTGAGAGGTGACCTTGTGGCTGCCTATAAGTTAATCACAGGGGTACAGAAAGGAATTGGTGAGGTTTTATGCACCAAGGCACCCCCAGGGGTTACAAGGAATAATGGCCACAAGCTAGCAGAGAGCAGATTTAGACTGGACATTAGGAAGAACTTCTTCACAGTTAGAGTGTCCAAGGTTTGGAACGGGCTCCCAAGGGAGGTGGTGCTCTCCCCTACCCTGGGATCTTCAAGAGGAGGTTGGATAGGCATCTAGCTGGGGTCATCTAGACCCAGCACTCTTTTCTGCCTATGCAGGGGGTTGGACTTGATGATCTATTGAGATCCCTTCTGACCCTAACATCAAGAATCTATGAATCTATGGAACATCTGCGAGTCATGGGATATGCTAAGGGAAGGTCGGAGTCATATATATAGGCCTTGTCATCAGAGCAAATGAATGAGCAGCCTCTCTCATCTTATAATCATGTAATATCAAGACATAGCAGAAGAGGAGGTGGGTGGTTAGCCCTAAGACAAGTGGGCAGGCCTATGTTGTGAGGTCAGCCCCGGGACACCCACTTGTTACAGTCTGACACAGGCAAGCAGCAAGCAGACACACAGACTGGAAAATTGAAGACATGTACCACAGTGTTCCATAACAGAGCCACTTTGGTCAGGTCACAGCATCCAGGTGCAAAGGCCTTGGGATTTCCAATTTTGGTAGACGAACAGAAACTGGTAAAGCCCAAATTGGGATGTGTGCACGTGATGAGTTTGTGAAACAAAGGAATATGCTGACAGGACAGAACATGGACAGTATGATGGCCACAGAGAGACCAATTAGCGATGCCCAGAGATGAAGAATCATCAAAGAGAGAAATTCAAAGGGAAGATATCAGAGTAGCAAAGGGTCCACAAGAGAGGAATCCAAAGCCACTATGGATGGGGAGCATACCACCAGCCCATCTTACCCACCCCACTGGGCAGTAGGGGATGGGCCTCAGCTTCCAATGTCCAGGCTGCTGACATCTAACAGTCAAGAGAGAACCTCAGAGTGAAGTTCGCATACTGGCCAGACATACCTTGACTCTGTGAACCCTGGGACTGGTAGATACAGAATTGTTTGCATATTTTTATCTGCTATCACTGTGTATCAATAATATTCACCTATTACCAAAGGGAGAAGTTGTGGTCCATCTGAGGGTTTGGGCCCACCTGGAGCAAGGTATCTGGGTCATAAATCCATTGTCAACAGTAGGAAAACAAATGCTAAAGACTCATTCCAGTGTAGCATGCTAATAAGCTCTCCTCCATAGATGGGGATTAATTGATTTTTGTGTTAAATGATTTTTGTATTTATTGTTACAAGGGAAGATGTACTAACAGAAGTTACAACTGAGACTTGCTTCCTAACACAAAACTGTGGAAGTTGGGATTTGGGAGATGGTCCCTGACTTAGGGAGCGGCTAGCTAGTTAGTTACATAGAAACAAAGGGCCTGAAGAGATTATCTACTGCTCCAATAATGTTTGTTGTTTAGTTCTTCTCATTCATTATATATGCCTGCATTTACTGAACCCAAGATCACTACATATATCATCCACTTGTACCCTAACAGCATTTAAAATATACAAAATATACGTTTTTATTGCTTCCCAAAGGTCTAATAACATTGGCTTTAACATAGTTGCAGACTTTGAGTACTTATTCTGAAGTTGTCTGGGTGTACATACGTACAGTCCCTTCATTCTATTTTCACATTCATCTTTTGCTAGTTCAAGCCATATGACTACGTAAATTTATCTGATTTTCTCTTCCAGTTACATTGAACCTTGCCTCAGTGCAATCATTTTGTCCCGTTCAGAATGTCTAAAATTTAAGTTGCTTCTTCACATAAATACCATAGTTTATATGGTGTGGTCTGCTGGTATAGTCACTTCAATTCTCTTTTATCTTTATTTTAATTCCTTTACTTTCAGCTCTACTAACTGTGTAAGAGGAATAGAGTAAGAGAAAGAGGGTAGAAGAAAGTAAAATAAAATAAGTTTTTCCCATGTCAAGTGTGTTGGTTGATCTGACTCTCAAAGGTAGTAACTGTATATTATCAACAGCAACAATAACTAACAAATGTCTCATTTTTAAGACCAGAAGGGTTTACAATCATTTAGTCTGACCTAAATAATGCAATTCATCAAATAACAAGCTACATCTGTATTTATCCCCAAAATGTGCTTCAGTTGAAGAAATGGCTTTTCAGTGAACTATGTCAAATGAAACAAAGATTTAAGTTTGTTTATATCTACTATTTATTTGGTGCCTTTTTTTAGAATGACAGTTCTTGTTGAACGCTGCCTAAGATCACAAAACTCAGGATCATGATTAGAATAGTTAGTGGTGGTTTCAGTAGCGAAACCAAGGATAGAATTGGCTTGAAAATTAATCTTCTGTCTTGAGTCTAGAAATGCCACCCCCATCCTCCAATTCAGGGTTGCAGCATTTTATATAGCTGGGAAAGAAATGGGACATGGGCCCAGGACATAGCATAAGCAGTACAATATTTGCCATCAATGGGATTGTGGTATAAGACCTATAGTGGCCATGCAAAACAAGTCTAAAAGCTTACAAAAAGATTTCAACCTGTTTGCTTAGAAAAGGACTAGTCATGGGACTTTCAAAGTCCGGAGTCTCAGTTTATAATCACTGTGTAGCCCGCATATCCAAAAGGTTTGGCCATGACTGTTAAACAGAAAACCATTGAAAACAAATCTGTTTCTCCCATTAATGACAGCTGCATGGATACATTATTGTAGATATCAAATCCCTTTGCTTTGGCAAGAAGTTCCTCTCTAGGATTCTGTAATGAGAGCTTGATCTCTGGCTTACGATTCAATGCAGAGCCTTAGGGATTCCAGTGGTATACAAAACAACTTGTATCCATTAAATTTGAAAGGAAAGCTCCAATGTTTACCACAGGTCTTGTATATAAAGGCAATAGGAATTACACAAAATACCAAATACACAGGAAATGTGAAAGAACCTGACACCATATCATCATAAATTGAATCCCCCTCCTCTGCAATACCCTTTGTACAGTAACACATTTAGGACCAGCTGTTCATTTTCCACCTTGCAGAGGTGCCAATGTAACATAAACTAGCCCACATTTTGTTGCAAGGTGAAATGTCCAAATTCAAATGTGACACATGCCTGGACCAAGAAGCAGAAGAGTTGGAAGATGTCTATTGCTGTGTGCTGTTTTCTGCAGCTTTTCATAGTTGCTGTCTTGGCTTGGCCAAGAGAAAATTGGCCGGCCACATCACGCTGTCCTCAGTTTCTCAGTATGAGATAGATGACATGTACACAGTCTTTGAGAAGTCCATGTCCAGTGCACCAAAGATGGTGACGAGGGCAGCAAAGAGTGGCCGAAGCCAGGGACAGTCAAGGGAGGCAGTGGAAGAGAGTCTCCTTTACCTCTTGCTTACAAAAAGGACAGACTGCTGGTGGTGCCACATGCAAGTGGTGGACAAAAGTATCCACAGCCAGTGCTCCATGCAGCAGCAGCCACTGCAAGTCACTAGTCCTCTAGGTGATGGGCAGCTTGTACAGGGTACACCAAGCCAGCTGGGCTTGTTCCAGCGTGGTTACCACTAGGCTCTGCCTCTGAGACAGAGGTGAGATATTGAGGTGAAAGAGACTTTAACACATTTATAATAAAGATGTTTTAAACCAATAGGTGAAAATGCAAAATCCCAAGGACAGGGCATGAACAACTTGTCAACAGCAAAACACCTGTATCACCCGAGACTGACCTTCTGCCCAAAATGCCCTTCATGGGGTTGTATATTTAGGACTAGGCACACATCTTCTAACTTGTAGAGTTCCTCTTCGTTCGTACAGTATAATCCAAGCTGGTCTGCATTTTGTTGAGAGGTAAGGTGTCAAAACTCAAATGAGATGTGTACCTGGATTATCAAACAGAAGAGTTGTAGGGTGTCAACTTAATCCAGCCCTGTGGGAATGATGAGTAGAGTAGGGCTGGACTGCATGGGTCCCAGACTGGTTGGAATAGGCATTATATACAGAGCAGCTGCTACTTTGGCTGGACTACACCACATGTAGTACCCTTTATAGCTGCTCTGGGATTTGTGCCTCATGCAGCCTGGGTCCCAGACTGGCTGGATCTGCTGCCAGATCATGTAGGCTGGGGGATGGAATGGGTAAGAGGTCCATGGATCCAATCTGGCTTGTGGACTGGCCTTTCACCAGTGGCTTCCACCATGCCCTCTGTAGTTCTGATCAGTCCCAGGGGCTGCACTGGGATCCAGATGGTGGGGCTGATCTGGCCCATGGGCCAAATATTTGACATACCTGTTATTGTGTATCATTAGAGCTGGCCCCTGTGGCATGGTTTCTTTGGCTCTTCAGGGTCACTCTGTTGGCTTGGCTCAGCAAGAACTGGATCAAAACATCATTGTACAAGATAGAAAAAATGGACACAGTTTCAGAAAAGCCCAAATCCAGCATGTCAAAGAGGATGCTGAGGACAGCAAAAAGTGGCTGCAACTGGGAGCAGTCTAGGAAGGCAGGGAGGGGAAAGAGAGAGAGAGGGAGACAGATGTTATTTTCTAACATAGATATGGTACACAATCCAGGCATGCTCTCTAACTTCACAGAATGCTCTTGCTTTAGGAGCCAGGAGTGGGTGATTTTAGAGACAGTTATACCTGCATTAGATCACTTGTGATTCCTATACACAAAAGGAATACCCACCTGGCTATGCTAGTGACACTGTGGGAACAGAGTAGGAGACAGATTATGTCTACATATAATTTGGCATTGGTTCACTGAAGACTACTATTTGCTTCTGGCAGACGCATTTTTTCATGCTTCGAGGGCCTAATGCTAAGGTTCAGACATTTCTCTGGCAAATTCAGCAGGCCTGAGTGAATACTGCTTAACTTTCACTCTGATATGATTCCAAGTGAAACTATTTTAAAGCAAGCTGACTTGAGGGAGGATATCTGTTCTGTACCAACCAAAAAGCCAGTCAGCACAGAAGCAACATGGGTCAGACCTGTTTGTAAGGTGGTAGAGCTGTTATTGCCTCATGGCCTTATGTACCTTCCCCATGTCCGTGACACCATCCTGCTATGTGTTTAAAATACAGTCTTCTTCTTAGTCCTTTGTTAAGGTTGTTTTGCTAATGCACAGTGACCTGTTCACTATCTGCCTCTTTCTTCTGTGTTCAAAGCTGAAAGTAATATTAGTTGTTTCAAATCGATAGATTTACACCAGCATAAATTGTTCTAAAACAGTACTGAATTAGGTGCAATATAAGAACCTCATGACATACATACAGTATGCATTGGGATATCTGAAAGCCCACAATGCAATAATAGCTTCATTGCGATATTACGATTAAGATCAACTTTACAATCTCATTTTGAAAACACATTTATTGTAGGTCTCTTCCAGTATCCATTATTCAGTGATTTTATTGGTTTATGTTCCATATACAACAAGCAGTGATGTGTGAAGTGCTGGGGCATCTTTTCAGGTACAGGGACAATTTCAGTAAGAAGGCTCATTTCAAGGTTCATTAGGAATATATTTTTATTGTTGCAAATTAGTCAACAGCCGCCTTCTTTTAAGCATTAGCTGAAGTTTTCAACCAGCCTCTAATATGCAGCTTTGCAGCTGGAAAGTCAAAAGGAAAATTTTATTACAGTCACTGATGCAGAGAAATATTACTTTACCTCCACCTTTGTCCTCTTTTTTCCCCCTCTCAGCTTTCAGATTGTTTTGTTTCTAATAATAACTAATGTTGCTTTCAGCTTTGAGCATGGATGAAAGAGGCTGATACTGAATAGATCACTATGGATCAGCAAAATGGCCTTATCTTAGCAAAAGGCATACATAGTGTTGCTGCACTAACCTATAAAATCTAACAGCTAGATTGTGCCTTAAAGGCACAGAGCCCAGCAGTGGAGGTGGGAGAGTACATATGGCCTCTATTGCAGTGGCATGTCTGTCACCATTACATTGGAAACACTTGTACTCTTCCTTGAGCTGACCAGTTTAGAGACTAACTGCAAGTGTCACTGTTTAGGGCAAGCAGTGACACTGATGTATACTTTCCTGCTATGCCCAAAGCCATGAAGCAATCCTTGCTCAGTTACTCATAACCCACTTGCCACCACTTCCAAAATAAAGCAACGTAGCCCAGATCTTTCTGTAGCTCTGTATCAGGTATACTTACTAGCACACGAAGGGGCCATTTAACAATGGCTATCTTTCCTCATTTTGGGCTGATGACACCTGCAGAGCAGGACTAAAGAGGTAGGATGCTCCCAGGGGGGATAGAGAGGTGGCATAGATAAGTCATCATCACTTAGCTAGCATGAGCTAGCAGTGGCTTCTTTTTTTCAGGCAAATAGCTGGTGCCTTTACCTGGGGTATACATGTGAACAAGTTCTTTCGTGTCCTCCTTTCTATCCAGACAGACCAGGACCCTATTTTTAAGATTAAAAAAAGAATCCATGACACTTCTTTTAAACCTCACAAAATAATTTAGAGCAGCAAATGATTTGCATTAAAACACCTTGCTCTTTTGGAAACCCTGATATGCAGGAATTCTGGTGGGATTTTTCTTGATGTGCTTATTACTATACTCAGCAGAAAACTACAGGCTCTAAAGAATGCTTAAAAATGTGGGAGAGAGAGAAAATCTCAGACTTGAAAAAGAAAATCAATATGAGGACAAGGCTACTGTGTCTGTAACTTCTAATTTGGATCATTTTCACTCAGTTTCACTTTGTCGAGAGAGTTGACGTTTGTCCTATAATGTGTGGATTTTTTCTTGTATCTTCTGTTTCCTATTCTCTATAATAGTCACTCTTCATACACTCTGCAAAAACTATAGTTCTACTTTGAAAGGAAGTTTTCTAACTTTTGTTTCATTAAAAATTATACACATTATCCAAGTCTACAGTTTCTGGAAACAGAACATTAATAAAATAGCTTAATTAACACTACTTTTAATAATTTTGAGATAAAATCTTAAGGATTTATTGGAAATGAGTTTGCTCAGTTACTGATGGCACACCAACATCTGCATTCCCCTAGAGGACAATGCCATTTTATTGCAATGAATTCTTTAAATGGGAAAATTAGATGAGACCATTATTTAAACAATTATTTCACTATGTGCTACAGAAATTGGCTTAAAGTTAGGCTTTAAGGCCTAGAATAACAACAGGATTTGAAATCAATAGTAAGTTAGGCACCTAAATAGGAGTTAGGCACTTTTTAAATCTGGCCTTAATTGCTTTACTGAATAGGGGCCTTAGCCATTAAAAAAATAAGCCTAAAAATCTATCAATATTTACAAGCTTATTCTTAAACAAGGTTGTAGTATCAGCACAACCATTTTGATACAGAGTATGATTTTTTACCAAATTAAGTACCAGCACAACTCTTAATATAAATGTAGGAATAGCAGTATAAAAGTGTTTTATAATAAAATCATGATTTACAGTTTTATAATTAAAAAGTGATTTTATAATAAAGTAGTGGCTTATTGAAAAATAATGATTTTCAATAGTGAAAATGCAATAAGCTATCCTGATAATTCAGTACAAAACACTACTGTTATATTAGTTCAACCAGTAAAAATGATATTCCTTCTCTTACAGAAATAATATCAGTGTAAAGCATTTTTATTTGGATGCAGCTTCATCCACCGTAGGGATGCTGTCTACACGTAAACATTTTACTGCTTTAACTATGCCAGTGTTTTTTTTGCAAAATAATATATCCTTAACAGAATGCCTGTGCCTGCATCCCAGAGTATTGTGTTCTGTAGGTCTGTTAAATGTTAGTATGTCTATTTTGCTTATAAAGTGCTCCATGCAGCATAATGCTTTCATTTCAGCCAGCTGGATTACTGATAGTGAATAGAATATATAATCATTTTCAGGATAGGACATGTACTGTATGATCTACTTGTTAAACTGTGGTTTCTGATTACAAAGAAGAATTAGTATTTTTCTAGTCAAATGCACATATATATGTTGCACTTTTGCTTGTTTAAAATATTAATGACTTAATTTCTGAGGTGTTTTTCATTCACAGCTCCCATATATGACTATGTTGTAGCTGCTCATCATCTCAGATAATCAAGCTTTTGGGGTCTCATTTTTCCAAGTGGGTGATTGTCCACAGAAATAAATAGATATTCAAGTGGCCACCTGCATGATGAGATATTCAGTATTCATATGTGATACCAATACAGCTATTTTGTGTATAAGGGCTTTAATTTAAATAACAACTCCCCCTGTAGAATGATTTAAATTGATTCTTTTGTTAATAAGATGAGACTGTCCGAGGTAGGAGCTGTCTGTTTATCCCTGTTTGTACAGCTCCCAGCACGACAGGGCCTTGATTTTGATAGGATCTCTTTAGCTGCTGCTGTAATAAGAAGCATTTGCTACAAAGAAGGACCTATCATTACCTAGATAATTTAATTGCTTTTGCAGAAGATTAGATGAATTGTAGAAGGGGAGAAAGAAGGAGTGAGAAACAAAAACAAACAACAACAGCAAAAAACCCCAAGATAAACATCAAGTGGTACATGTAGGCTGTTTCTGCATTCTCTGCTAGCATGTTAATAAATAAAGCTGCATTTCATTTCTCACTCAAGAGTCTTACAAATGGCAGTTGTGACTGTTTCATTCACATATGGGGTCCAGTATACGTCACTTACTTGGTAATCAAATAACCCACAATCATTTTAGTCATTCTTATTGTACCGCTGTGACCTATTACAGTTGTGTCACCAAACAGTGACCAGTAAAAGGATATTATTTAGTCACTAAGAAAAGTTCTAGCTGCTTATTTAATTGACAGCTTAAAACATAAATTTTATATATCTGGCTGCTGCACATAAAAGGGCAAACTTATATATCATTTCACACTATTGCTTTGGAGTTACTGGCTCTTTTTTTGTCCTTGGGGAACCACTTTGAATGTAGGCAACTACAGTTGCAATGATTAGAGAGAAATCAGTGGTTACATGGGAAATTATCAAATAGTAAATAAAACCAGCATTTTGGACTGTTTAAACTGTATGCCTTTGTGTGAGCTTGAAATTATTGTATCTTAGTAAGTATGTCTACATGAGGTGGTTAATGCACAGTAGCCTAATATCACTGCACAGTGGTGTGCTGGGCAAAAATGTGTCAATAATCTACTGAACAGTAGCATTAGCCTAGTGCACAGCAAGCATCACTAAAAACCTGTGTACCAGTGCTACTGCACAGTAACTCTAGTTACTGCGTATTTAGTTAGTACTTAATTAAACAAGTACTAAATGAAATGTGCAGTAACTACTGTATATTTATGAACATACAGGCTGTGTGTAGGCAAAATGAGGGGCATGTGTGCACGACACTTTAAAGTGGGTTAAATGCTTTTGCACTGTATATTATGGAATATTGTGCAGTAATTCCAGCCACTGTAGCAAATTTGGCAGTGTAATACACCTTAAATGACTTGGGGTGCAGCAAACTAAAACTCCTCTAAGAAAAAAAAAAGGAGCAATCTTATTTTTTCCCCCGTCTGGAGCCTGCCTGCTTTCCTGAGCTGCATGAGGGCTGGGTGCTTCCCTCTGCAGCTGTAGGGCCTCCTGCGACCACCCAAGCCAGATGCCTGCTGAGTGGGTGCAGCTTTGAAGGGGGTTGAGGGGGAGACCACTGCCACAGAGCAAAGCATCAGCCCTCCCATCCCCACTTTAGCCCAGGGTCTGCTCCACCTGCTGGCAGTTTGCCCTCCCCTCCCTGCCACCAGAGAGGCAGGTAAGTGCACAGGTGTATGCATGGCACAGGGGTTTATTTGGCCCTAAATTGAAGCAGTGTTTTTAAAAACCCACTGCTTCAATTTATGGCCCCCGCTTTGTCTATACACACCCATAGATATGCCCAGTGAAGTCTTTAAGCTTGAGCTAAGATTTTAAAAACATATGATTTCAAAAGGTAACATGCAAAACAACTTGTCTCCTTTGCTGTCCTTCACTCCTGAGGGTGGTGGCAAATATCAAAATTTTCCCTGGCTTTGCTCGTATTTCTGGCAAAAAAAGATCTTGCACCAAATTGTTCTGTTCTGCAGCATAATAGGACTAATTTATAATCTGTGCTTCAGTAGCAATATGCTCTCTGTCTTTACCCATTCTCTATCTAATTTAAATTTATTTTCACTGTCTTTTCCTTTTATATATATATATTCCTGTCTTCTTTCACATTGGTTACTGAGTCAATTGAATTTTAAAAACAACCTACAGCGAAGTCTAGAGCTCAGAAAAGGCACCAGCCTGGCCATAGTTAAACTTAAAATGTCCACATGTATCTGTTGGACATAATATGTATTGCATTATAATTTTACTTAATTATTAGATTTTGCTTTTTATACATAGATATTTGCACACAGTACAGTGTAATGCAAATCTGGATAATTTCACAAAAAGGGAAACTAAGACTCAGAGAAATGAAGAAATTCACACATCATCTTTTAAAGAGAACCATGAAAGTAGAATCCAGGTCTCATGACTCCAGATCTAATCCTTCATTCAGTAGTTCAAGCTACCCTTGTAAACAGAAGCATTGAATTTTTCAGTGAAAACATATTAAAACATATTACTTATGTTCCTTAACCATGACTGGGAGGGATTGACTACCTCCATCTGTTAGGTAGCACAACAGTATTTCAAAGCAACCTCTGGCCTCTTTGTTATTAAGGGATAAAACTGTGATGTTTGTTCCCCATACACTGGGAACTTGCCTTAAAACCATACCTTATTTCACACAGGCTACCGAATGGTTTCATTTGGAAACAATGGCTAAGGACAAAAATTACACATACATTGGTATAAGTGATTGGAAACTGGTCTAAACGTGTAAGATAACAGAAATTCAGTGCACGGAGACCAGTTTCAAAATGACTGAAGTCAGTTTAAGGTACATCTTTATGGCTGTAGTATCAGATTTAATTAGTTTAGGTTAAACTGGGTTATTGCACTTCTGTGCCAGATCCTCTCCTGACTCAAATTAGGTTACGGTCCCCTGGCATCTCAGGATGTGTTACAGCTGCCCTGCTTACCTGTCCCCATAGGGCAGGCAGGCTATCCTGTGTTCTTAGATCCCTAGACTTTCACAGAGCTGAGGCTACAATGGCTCTGCTTTCCAGAGCATTAGGTCTTGCCTCTGACTGTCAGCTGGACTGTGCAAGGGAAGGGGGAGAGGGAATTGGGGAAGCAGAGAACCCCACCCATGGGCAACTGGTGCCTCCTGAGCCTGGGGAGCCACCCATAGGTGCCACTGGTGGTGTCGGCAGTGGAACAGAGCTGGAGAGTACCCACAGATGTCACTGGCAGTGTCAGTGGTAGGGATGGAACTGGTGAGCACCTGCAGATGCCGGCAGCAGTGTCGGTGGTGGAAATGGCCCCGTGCTTGCCCTACCAGTAGCCCATGCACCCACCCCAGCCTCCCCTACACTGCCAGATCCATTGGGAGGGCATACCATTGGGGCTTTCTCCCCTCCCCTGCTGACTGGCCTGGCTAGAGCTGTGCTCCCCAGCCCCAACCCCTGCTAGCCGTTAGGGATGGATGGGAATGGGGAAGAAAGCAGAGGCCTCCACCCCCATGGCCCTCCCTGTCCCCAGCTAGAACCTCAGGGGGGGCAAGCTACAGGTATCCTTCTACCCTCACTCACTGAATGGCCCAGCTGGGCCTGGGGAACACTATTAGAGGTAGAGAGGGAAAGGAGAGATGGGGAGAAAGCAGAGACCACCATGTGGCTCCCCGACCCAAGCAGAACTGCTGAAAGAGTGCACTGTAGGGGGCTTTTTCTCATCCCTGCTGACTGACCCAGCTAGGGCTGCATTCTCCAGTCCCATGCCAGCTGTTGGGGGGGTATGGAGGAATGGGGGGAATGCAGAGGCTCCTGTCCCCACCCCCTGAACCTCTCCAGAACTGCTGGGATGGATGCATTGGGGGGGCTTTCTCCCCTCCCCTGCTGACTGACCTGGCTGGGAATGCATGCTGGCTGTGTTGGGGTGGGGGGTCCTGGGACAGGGACCTTTGCTTTTGCACCATCCCCCCTTCTGCCTTCAACCCTAACATCTGGCAAGGGGTGGGACTGCATTCCTTAGCCCTGTCTGGGCCAGTCAGTAGGGGAGGGGAGAAAGTCCCCTACAGCATACTGCTCTCAGTGGTTCTGGCTGGGGGAGGGGTTGGAGGCAGCTATTTTCCCCCTTCTCCCCCTGCCATCATGGACAGCTGTGGGGGCAGGGAGAGATTCCTTGCTGGCTCTCCCCCTCCCTGCAGCTGATAGCAGTGGGTGTTGGCATGTGCCCAGCAGCCAATCAGGTGTGACCTGCCAATCAGCTGGACTTGGGTGCCTTCAGCAATGTCCAGCATACCAGGAGGCATATGGGGGGGCCCCCGGACTGCCAGTGCAGGTATCCCTGTGCTCCCCCTGCAAAACAGGTGGGAAAATGTACGTTCTGTTCCTTCTCGATCTATTCTTCAGAGCTTAAAGAATCCTTCATTAAGCAAGTATTAAATTAAATGCGCAGTAACTACTGCACATTTATGAGCATATAGGCCGTGTGTAGACAAAACGAGGGGCATATGTGCACAGGTGCACAGCACTTCTTTAGAATCCTGCAAAGGTTTGATCAATTCCACCTCTTTTTCCAGGCTTTTTGATTGTCTGCACTTAGCCAATGTTTCATTCTTAATGAATTTGCTGGACTAAAATTAGAGCTCCAGCTCAGAATAATTCCCAAGCACATTTCCAATCCCACAAGTCCCCCATTCCCCAGGTGTACCTTTACTTGCTAATAGATTTGTTGTCACACACACTGTCTTTCTTGTCACACACAGTACCTTAGTCCATGCCTTTTTATCATGAAAAATTGCATGCATCCTTAGGGCCAGATGCACGATTTCCTGTTAGTCGTATATCACGTAATCTGAAGCACTCAGGAATCTAAGGCCACATAAATGCTTTACTTTTGAAGGGTTCAATGGTAGCAATTTATGCTTCTGAGCAATGTCCTCCTTCTCATCAGTATAGAATAGCTGCTTCCCTTGTCCTTAAGCCTGTGCTCTCTTTCCCCTTTTCGTATAGTTCACAGTATTGCTGGTGCTTGAAAGTGTAACTAGTCGCATACTCTGTGCACCAAGGACTAAAATGCAATAATAATTTGAATTGTTTCAGCAGATAAAAAAGTATTTCTGAGGAAATAATTAAAGTAATCTAATTAAATGCACCTCATAACACTTATGGATGTCAGCATGTTATAGATCCATTCATTCGGTGACACAACCAGATTAACATTTTCTCATTGTGCTCAGCCTGAAATTCCTGATCTGATTACTGACAGAGGGAAGCAAGCTTCCTTGATACCTCAGGTCCTTGAAATAATTATGTTTTCTTACTCGATTTTATTTGCTACCCTGTTTAAATCTGCTAAGACATACCTCAATTCTCATGTCCTTTATTAGTATTCGCATAAAGTGCTCTCTTCATTACTGTAGATAGTGAAGATTTATCTTCATATACACCAGCTGTCACCTGGGAATTTTAGAATGATCTAGTTTACAGATTCCGGGAAGCAGCTTGCTCGAATCTCATCTGCACTTGTTTTTGTCATTGCCAGTACATCTGCACTGAGATACATTCCATTTCTGGTCTTTTGTCTGGGATGCTTCTATGCACTGGAATGCTAAAGGCAGTTTATGAGGAGGTAGAAAATAGGAAAACAACCCATTTTGATAGATGATCCAGTTTATTCTTCACACCTCCCAGTTGTTTTATTGATTTACAAAACAGAAAGACTAATCCAAGTTTACATTGTGTATATTTTCTCTGATCTCAAAGGAATTTCCCTCCCTCCCCCAAGATTAAACAAAGCAATTTTGCTTTTGTATCCAGTAGGTTCTGTGACAGCCAAGTAACCATCAACTAATCAATTTTACTGCAAAACTAATTTTTACTTTAAACAAACATTACCACACTCTGTTGACACAATTAAATGATTTCTATGTTATGCCATATATCTAGCTTGCACCCTGGGGAGCAGATACAAGCTACTGTAGAAATCATGATGCACGTGCTTCTGCATCAAATTTAATATTTTTCCCTTAATCCTAACACCAGCAGCTGTTAGGTACCGTGGCTTATTGCACATGGCCTGTATAATGAGATAGATTCAGGCAGTTCAAGCTCCTGTGCTGAATGCTGAATAGGGCCCTTCTCTCCAAGGACACTAAGACTTATTGCTGTTGAAAGAGTCTTCCTCATGCAAATGAATAGGCTTAGCATACAGGTTTCAAAAGAGAAACAGCACTAGAAGCAGTGTTCTCTAGCAGCAGATAGAGGGCTGGCACATTAAATGGAGACTGTAAGCTGAAAGAGTTTGGGCCCAGGAACCTTGCTGCCTGCTAGAAGTGTCCCCAAATGGATCGAATTAATCTTTGAATTGCTAAATAGCTTTTAAGTAAGCTTAAAATTGGTAATGATTATTTCTTATAGCTGACACAATGTCTTGGTGGGAGTATAATAGATACCTAATGATCATACAAAATGACAGAACTTTCTGTATGCGAGTGATACAGTTAATTGACCCCTAGCATTAAGACTAGAAATAAGCCAGTTCCAGTTCCATTTTGTTTTATCTCCCATTTTACTGCTCAGTAGGCAGCAGAGTTAAGAGCATTCCTTTCACACTTCCTGACACTGCAGAAACAGCATTTCCACATTTGAATGATTAAACCATTTAAAAGGACTTCTGAAGCACCAATTAAAATAATCTAGTAAAAATCATCTAAAAACATGCTTTATAAACCTGAATATTAAAAGAACAAAACAGTTCCACTCACTAAGACAACATGATGAATATTTTCCAGTTGTAATGCTCAATGTCAGACTTCATTACAAGCATAAGAAGTAAGTTTTTTTGATCACATTTGAGTTTTGCATATAAAAGTAGGTTAGTTTAAATGGAAAAAAAACTACTTTTGTGTTTCATGTCAGGCTAGGTGAAAATTAGTTGTGACAGGATGACTGGGTTTGCTTATCCATATAGGTTCAAATCCTTTCCCAAGCATGCAGCCAAAACAAATGAGTGTTGACCAGAGTTCAGAGAGATAAAGATTGTTTCCCCAGGTCACAATGCACCAGTAAATCCAAAGTACTTCACAATAAAGCAGCTGCTACCTTAGGGCTGCAGTAGTTTTTCCAGATGCTGCATTCCTCACCCACAATGCACGGGATTTTTGCCAGTATCCCTGCATACACTATCACAAGTTCATTTTGGCTTCCCCTTGCTATCTACCTATGCCCTCAAATGGACAGAACTTCTCTGCAGGGCATGGGAGGCCTTCTCCGCAGACCCCCTGCCAATGGTTCCCCAAACCTAGAAAGACAAACTGCTACCTTTGTTGTGTTCAGGGTCTCTGTAGATCTTACCTGAAGTAGAGGAAATGGACAAAATAATGTAATGCAGAACTGGCAGTTTGAATACCAACATCCTGTATTGCTGAAGTAGTTCCTCAACAATACAATTGAAAGTTTATTGCATTGCTTGTAAAAATTCACATATTAGGAGTATTTCTCACTTTGTATACAATTTTAAATGATTGCAGGACTTCCATATGATTGTCAAATTAGAATTGTTATTTTGAGCCAAACATTAGCACAACCAATTTAGTTCTACAGTGCATTGTAGACTTGGAAATTGATGTTAAAAACACAAATTTTCAAATGCTTTCCTAGTTTATACAGCATGCTGTGATAGTCACGTTTCACTATTCACTTCTCAAATGGTGAAATACTATTCACCATTTGAGAAGTGAATAGTATGCCAGATTAAGTATGAGCACAGCTTTGAACATATTCTGTCTAATACACTGTATACAAATGCAATAAAAGGATCCAATTACAGATTCAACAGGGAAAAATGCATGTGTTTTTCCACTTAGTATTTACTGTACCAGATTTGAGTTTTGGGGATAATTATAATAATCTCCAGGAAGCTTCAGTAAGACTAACAGTTTAGATATGCCTGGAAAATACTAGATGCTGCCTTTCAATCTTTTCCTCCTCCAACAAAAAAGTTGGTGACTTTAGCAAGACATGTTCCCCAAGCAATTAGTCTAATTATAGCAATGGGGAAAAGACATTGTGCCCTATGTGGAAATAATCATGGTTAAGAAAGGGAAAATTCCAGAGGTTTCAACTTCTAGAGTTTCCTGTGTATTTTCTGAACGGGTAATATGATCTTCCTCTTCTTCAGTAATTGCAATTAGGAATCATCCTGCAGATTTCCTGATATTCCCTTCTGAGTCACTGGTTGCTCTTCACCAGATATAGTAATTTAGTTTCGTTCATCTGTGCAGTGTCAAAGATCCTCCTGTCCAACAGTGCACTGTAACCTTGCTGGAGGGCAATTCTACAGCACTGATGAACAAGAGACCTGAGGCTAACACAGCCTTAGACATGGCTCATACTTAGTACTTTAACTTTCCAAGGTTTTCCTCATAGATTAGGAAAGAGTTTGGGGGAGGAGGGAGGGTGGGGAAATCATGACTAATTAGCTCCTCTGTACTGTCACCATCTACACGTGGGCTCGTATTAGGGCGCAGTGAGATAATTAATGTCTCTGTAGGATACTACTGTTCAGGACAAGTACTATCCTACAGAGGATTAGTTACATGCACCAAAATTGTGTAGACGGTGACTGGGGCTGGCTGGGGCATAAGGGTGTTACAATTCAGGGGTTGCGTGCTAGCCAATGCCCCAGACAGACCCTCCACAACATGAACTGGATCTGAGCAGCCCTGGGCTGGCAGACTGACCCTCCTGGGGCCCCTGCCAGTATAGGGCTGCTCTAACCTGGCTCATTCTGCTGCAGTCCTGGACACGTGTATACGCTGAGCCCAGGAGAAATAAACTCTGGCACAAACAGTGCAGGAGTTTATTGCTACATTGATGCACCCCCTGTTGCTCTAATTTCACTTAACTGGAACACTTGGAAACCACCACAAAGGAGCCCCCACAGGGAAAAATGTGCTATAGTGGTAGAATTTCCCTCTACTGCAAGTATAGCTACACACAGAAAACAAAAGTGAGGTATGAAACAATTATAGAACAGCCTGTGTTGTGTTTTGGCAACCTATACTCATGCAAACCAAAGGTTTCATAATATGCACAGGTTCCTTCCTAACCTAAGAAGAAAATCTACAACTTTAAGCAATGAGAGGCAGCAGCTCAGCTCTTCTGAGCCACAAAAATGAATTTTTGCAGCCCACAATTTATTTTGCTCTGCAAATAAACCTGTGATTTAAAAACTGAAATAGAAATGCCCTACTGTTGCAGAGAGATTGGATATAGGGTTCTTATTCATCCCATGAGAGAAATAGAGTTGGTCATGAAGCTAGGATACAAAACCAAAATTCTCCAGAGGTCACTGGGACAGGGAGAGGGGTTAAGAAGAAACAAATACAGCATTTAGCTATTCTGTTGAGTAAATGATAAGTCTGGCATAAATTGTATTATTATATATTATTACCAATTCTTATTGTACAAAAAGTCTTGAGCCAAACTCTCCCCAAGTTGTGAGGTTGCTTAAGAAGTCACTTGAAAGCTGTGCTCACAGCATCATATCTTATCCATATACCAGTAGTACTGGTGAATTGTTAGGAAAGAAAACATACTTGGGTCTGGCTTTGATTTCAAGGAACCAGATCCCTGGTTACTAATGGGAATTGACACCTCAAAGCTTATCATAGGATTAATATCTTGATCAGAAGTGGGTTCTGAATCAGGACTTGTACAGCTGAATACTTGTAACTGCAACATGAATGGGTTAATTTTTTCAGCTGTGTTTCCCATACAATGATTCTTATCACAAAAGCAGATTAATCTTGTGCCATTTTCTGTTTTCATTACAATCTTTGTCACATAAGTGAGGCAGCAGAATGTTAATGCCACATATTATCTCTGAAAGATAGTAGTATTCTCCATTGCTTTGACCTTTTCAATGTTCTGTATCTCGATTTGATCTGGAAGTTGATGATTAATGATAATTACAATAATTACAACAAGAGGCTTGAAATATAAATTGTCAAATGTTCAAGGGAAGCACCATAAAACATTTCATAAGATTTTAACAATATCTCTCCCATTTTCTCTTCTTTTTACACACATCATTCAATTAATAGTATTTTCTAAAAAAAATGTACATAAAACCATAGAGTTGAACACCTCTGATCTTTTCAAAAGATTCAAATCTAAACATTACAGATCGAGCCTCTCTATAGAAAAAAACAGGCCAGGTTGCAGTAAGCAAAACACAAAAGCTGTGATTTGTGAGCCATGTTTTAGGTATACAAAAAGAAATCAATTTTTAAATCAATAGTATGCTTTTTTGCCCAAACAGCTTTGCTTAACAAAGAGTGAGCATTCCATAAAACACGGTTTGGCTTTGGATTCAGATCATTAACTATGATTCCCATTACATCGTAGGTGCCATAGGGAAAGGGATATTTACTTGTCTGCTCAGCTTTGCTTTATGGGTTTTAATTTTTAGAAATGAAACTTCCTGGAGATTAGCAACCAAGTTCACTGAGTGGATAACAGGTGTGCTTACTGATTTGGGATGGAGAGAGAGTGTGAGAGGAAATTAAAAAAAAGTGTGGTATTACATTTGTATTGTGCTAGAGAGTATTGTGTAAGAATGAGACTTGTAACTTACAATCATAGCTTTAAAAAGCTGTGGGGCTTTCTATACATTGCCAAGATTTCTAAATATTTGAGGCCTCTAAGAATGATTTAAGATCCAATGGTGTGTTAGTAGTAGTAGAAATATCTGTACTACATTTCAAAGGACTACAGAAGAAAAGTGCACCCTTGTACAGCACAAACCTTGGCTCTGTTAGACCTCCCCTCCACTCCTCTTCCTTCTGCATACAAAGAAAGAGTTCCAGGGAAGGGAGCATGGATTGGAATGGAGGAAGCACAGCTGTGTCCCGTTTTGGGACTATCTTGTTAGTGGTGACCATTGGGCTACAAAAGCCTCCAGACTATGTAGCTGTTCCTTGGTTTGAGGGAGAATCATTCAGTCCTGTGTGTCACTTAGCTCTGCTATTGTCTCTAAAGTATAGCTTTCTTTAATAATTTCTGCCCAATATTCCCAAAGCAAAGCATGTAGATAAATGTGCTTCTCATTGCCTTACATTTCTTATTTGGTTCAATTACAGGTTCTGTGTCCTTAGCCAAAACATATTCTTTCTAATCATCAACTTATAGAGAGGTTTATACAACCCTCTTGTCTTGGATCTGGGACAGAAGTTCAGTAAAGCAATTTAACCTAAATCAGTTAAGTCAGAAACTGTATCCATCCAGGTTTATTTTAAGCTGGTTTGAGTCATTTGAAAGTGGTTTATATGCACTGAACTTCTGTTGTGTTACAGATTTGACCCAGCTTCTGCTCACTTACACCAGCTTATGTGTAATTTCTGTGCCTAGCTTTGGTATCCAACTCCCACCTGTAACTGTTGTGCATTTCTTGCTTATTTCTGTATACTATAATATAGCTGCATTTCATGGATATTAAAATAGACATTTTGGGACAGGTGGTCATTAATGTAGTTCTGTTGAAATCAACTGAATTATTGTAACTACTATAGATGCTAGAAAGGCAAAATTTACTTACTTAGGGGTTGCCTTTCTAAATTTTGCATTTCTTACATTTTTACTGTAGACACGTTTCATTGGTCAATTCCATAGGCAAGGTAAGACATACATTCTTGCTCTTTTGATTCCTTGTAATTATTTCCTAGACGCATTATAATAAAGGTCAGATTGATTTTGCAATCATATTACCTGAAAATGTGCTAGGTAAATACATTGCATCCTTTGTTCTAATCATTCCATCATCCTCAGTACATAAACCACTTTATTGCAGTCTTTTCTTTGACCTTCTGTTTCTTTAAGTTGCAGTAAGTGGCTTGTATTAAGCATGAGCAATGATAAAAATCAGTGTAAACTGTATGTTGTAGAATACTGCATGAATATATTTTGGAACTCTGTTACTAACATGATATTAGTCAAATTGAAGGCAGTTCAGGGAAGGTATGTGTGAGAAATGGGGATGGACATGGATCTGAGGGACTGACTAACTAATGTTGAGTACTTACAAAGGCTTTACATTTTTGGGAATGTTGTACAAAAACTGTAGAAAGAAAAGAGCAAAATGAATGTATCTTGTGGGCCAGATGAATAAAGCATAGTCTATGGTCTGGATCCTGCATAGGGACAGCATGTGGGTTTGGTCCACCTGCCCAACTCCATGGGCATGTCCAGATGAGTGCACACACGCCTCTTGCCCTGCCTCAAACCCCTTTGAGGTGGGGCAACAGGCACGTGCGGGAACCAAAAAAGTGTTCCCTGTGCTGCAAGTTTGCAGTGCAAGGAGAAAATTAGATATCCAGGGGTCTAAAAAAAAATCAAAGTTTAAAAAAGTGGAGCAGGGCACAAGCAGAGCAGAGCCAGAGCCTCTCTATGGTTGGCCTCTTGCCCTGGTGCTGAAAGACGTGGAGGACCAGGCCTCATGTTTGAGCACCAGGGCACTGGTGCTGGTGAGTAAGGGATTGGTGGGGGCCGGAGGAGGGGGTAAGGGACTATGAGGCAGACCCCC
>JAGPOW010000304.1:52651717-52662299 GCA_030014935.1 Caiman crocodilus | reverse complement strand
GGACCAGGCCTCATGTTTGAGCACCAGGGCACTGGTGCTGGTGAGTAAGGGATTGGTGGGGGCCGGAGGAGGGGGTAAGGGACTATGAGGCAGACCCCCAATGGCCCCACCCACTCCCCCATCCCCCCCAAACCCCTGTCCTGGATGGCCCCTCCCTCCACCAGCCCCCCAGAGGCCCCAGACCCCTGCCCTGGCCAGCCCCACCCCCCCAAGGATCCTGATCCCTGTTCCCCCATACTTTTAAAAAACAACCCCCCCAGCACTTAATGGCAGCTGGAGCTGCTGACTGGGGCTCCGCCTGCACAGTGCAGGGCAGGGTGACAGTCCCAGCAGCCCCAGCCTGGGCCCTGCTGCCCCCCTCCCACTGTCCTGTACTGCCCAGGGGGCTCTGCCCTGGAGGCCTCTGCCCAACTTCTAAAGTAAGCATTGGATTTTTTTTTCTGGTTTTTCTCTATTTTTCTTTTAAATGAGGTGCCTTGGGTTGTGGACGTAGCCATGGGGGCCTGCGGGTGCAAGTTGCATGGTGAGGCTGGGTGGGGCAAAAATTGGAGGGGCTGCAGCAGCTGGTGGGGGATGGGGACAGGTGAGGCAGCAATCAGGGGGTTGGGGGGAATGTGGGCCTTGCAGGGGAGTAGTAGCTCCCTGGGGGACCATACCCCTTGTGTGGGGGGCTGAACCCCTTGTGTGGGGGCTATCACCCTGTGGGAGGGCAGCAAAATATGTATTCATGAATTCATGAAACATGTATTTAGAGTTCACTTTATTATTATGATAAAAGACTTGCTTTAACATGTTAAGATATATCAATAAAACATTGTCCAACTGATCACTATCTCTGTTTCACTCTCTCTCTCTCTCTCTATCTTTATATTAGTCTTTTGTTTTACTTGTGGAGGAACATGGATTTGGGGGTATTTTACAGAGTGATTTTGGGATTTTTTTTATCAGAGATTTTTCAGTTTTACAATAGGTAACACCATAATTCCTGCTAGGGAGACAAGTGGCAGGACACTGCCTGCTCAGAGCTGGCACCTTGGACTCATCTGGCTGTGGCTGACCTCCTGGCCAAATGGGGTCAAGAAGACATACTTTGACAGTTCACCTTCTGGGTGATAGCTGCCCAGATGGCCGGGCAGGCAGCACATGGCAGTAGTGCCACACAAGGCCAACCCTGCAACTACAGTGCACTGGTAGTTGGCCCTGAGAGGCAGATGCCTCTACTGGCTGTGCAGTCCCCATCTGGGTCTGGCAGGTGCACAGCAGGTCACAGCCAGGCAGCAGCCCCCACTGCCAGACTGCTGCAGTGGGTAAAGCCAGACTGCTGCAGTGGGTAAAGGGTGCAGGGAACTCTCAGGGCTGTTTCAGCAGTCCAGGTGCACAAGGGGTAGTGTCCCCAGGTACAAATTGACCGGGACCCAGAAGCTCCTGAGAGCTAGTAGCCCTGAGCTACTTGCCAGGGTGGCTTTTTATACTGCTGGGGCCAGGACAGGACAGTTTTTTATATTGGTGGGGACAGAACAGGTGCTGGCCCCGGGCTCTAGCTCACCCTGGTTGCAGATCTGGGAGGAGCCAGGCAGGATTATTTTGTCCCAAGTGGCACAATTTGCTCCACACCAAAGTTTATGTCCTAGCATGTGCACTGAAGCAAAAAGCCCTGGCTCAGATTTACACCCCTTCTATTTGAGCTGCTGCAAGTGCATGTGCTTGCATGTGTGCACGTGCCCCATGTGTCTGGGTCAGGCCATGCATGAGCCCAATCCTGAAAGCCTGGATCCAGCTATAGAACAACCAACTGCTTGCCACTGTTTTCTAGCTAGAGTCACGTTATCCACACAGGGCTACGTTATCCATACTTTGTGGGTTCTTACCATGTGGCAATTAATGCTTTCACCACTCCACAGCTCTCAAATTTTTGGGCCCAGTTGTAGCACCATAGGTCTGATCACATGGCTCTAATGGCTGCATCCAGCCTATAACCTGGAGGTTGAGCATCACTGATCTACAATTATTTGAAAAGTGTAAACATCAAGAATGTGATAAATATTTTGGATGGTACCAGGGGAATATAAATAGCATTAACATAAAAATAAAATAGTGAAAATGGATTCTGACAGTAAGAAACACTGTCCAATTAGATTTTAAAAAGTATTCCAAAAACAAATTGTGGAAACATTGTCCCTACAGATTAGAAACATCCAATTCCTTCAGCCTAAGGGCTGAATACATTAATCCAAAAAAGTAAAGACCCCTCACAAAACAAACAAAAACAATATTCACAATATTTTTTGAGAATTATCATGACACATAAAGGTCCCTGGTAAATTTAGATTAACATTGCTTCCCACCCTTAAGTAGGATTCAAAATCTTAAGGTTAAAGATTACATGACATAGTTTAGGAAACATTTTCAATTGTAATCAAATAAAAGATTTCTCTATAATTTGCTTGGCCTTCTTGAGGTTCATTACTTAGTCTTGAGGGACACAGATGTTCTGTGGGCCACTGGCTAGATATCGCTCCTGAAGTTCAATAAGGTTCTTCATTTTTTATTCTCACAATGTTCAGCAACTAGGTGGGGGAAATTCTATTATAAGAGGTATCCTCTTAAAGCTTAGTTTCCTGTCCTCTGTAGCTAAGCACTATACAGCCCTAAGAAAGGGAAGATGTGTATGTCCCTGCTTCACAACTTTCCCCATCCACCAGTTTTAAGAATACTTACTCAATAGCTATACTAACCTCCTCACCTGGCAGCCATCATCACATCTCCCTAACATTTATCAGCCCTATATACAGCACTAATTTAAATAAATACATGCCAGAATATAGGGTTTGAAATAGAACTTAATAAAGTGAACTTGTGAATTCATTTTTCCCAAGGATTGACACCTTGACCTGGTGAAGAGGAAAGTGATGCCACCTGGTTTTTTGTATTCCTGCTAGGGTAACTCACAGTGGCAAGGTTAAGAGCAAGGTTTCTAGACTAATAGCAATTAAAAAATAATACCTTTTTAACAAAACAGGTGAATGAAGAAAGAATGCTTCACAATGGCCACAAAGGTGGATGAAGGCTGCAGTGGAATAAAAATCTGCAGTCATCTAGGTTTTCTTTGCTATTAGATAGGCATCATCATATGATAGGGTATCACGTGGTTGCTGGTGCACAATCACATACCCACGTTAAAAGAAGATGTGCAGGTGTTGTCCTTCAGTAGCAAATCCTATGACAATGGGCAAGTGGTGAGGGGAGCAGGTGCTATTGTTTACTGGAAGCCCCTAGTTATGGACCTACATGGAGGTGACGGAAGTATTAAGCTCATTTTATACTTAAAAAAGGTTAGGGAAGTGCAATTTGCAGCTGAAATCATAACTGAGCAGCTCTATTTAGGATCCAATCTAGTTATTCTATGTGGGGAGAGGGCCAGAAACTGGCAAACTGCATCCAGTGGGATTACTTTATCTTTGGTTCAAATCAAGTAATGGAGTTTGCAACGTGGAACATCTGGACCCTGATGGAAAACTCTAACAGTGACCTACTGGAGCAAAGAACAGCACTCATGGCAAGAGAACCTGCACAATTTGATAGTGACATTGTTGCACTTAGTGAGACCAGGTATTCGGAAGAAGGGCAGTACACACAAGATGTTGGTGGCTACACATTTTTTTGGAAAGGAAAAGCCAAAAAAGTATGGAACATCCATGGCATTACATTTTCTATCCAGACCAGGGCTATTACTGAGATGCTGAAATGTCTAGTTGATATAAATGAGTGTTGTATGACCCTTTTTCTTCAACTGACCAACAGACAACATGTAACTGTCATTAGTACATATGCCCTGATCCTTAACACAGATGAAGAAAGAAAAGAATAATTCTATTCTAAACTCTACTAAGTCATATCATGTGTCATGAAGAAGATCAGATAATTCTTCTTGGTGATTTCAGTGCTAGGGAAGGTACTCTTGAGCTATGGAAATGAAATTCTCCCAAGCAAGTGTTTAGAACCTGAACACACGGTCACAAACTTATTTTGCCAAATCAACAAATGGAAGACTTCATGGATTCTTCCCTGCTCAAAACACAGGTACGTGATTGACTACATTGATATCCATTTTATCAGACCTATAACCAACATGGATAACTGTTGGATGGCTTATTGTCTTGTAAGTTCCATTATGTCTGTTCATATCACCCTAAAATGACACAAACAAAAAAAGCAGTCAAGGAAGTTCAATACTAAGGGCTTGAAAGACCCTGCTAAAAACAAGTGCCTCAGTGAGAAACTCACCAACCTCCTTTATGACCTTGATAGCATTAATCATTGGGAGAGCCACAAGGAAGAAATCCATGAGACATGTATAGAATCTCGAGGCTTCTCCACAAAGAAACGCTAAGACTGATTCTATGGAAATGATAGGAAATGCAAACTCTAATTGACAGAAAAAGGAGAGCCTTCAAAGCTTGGTAGAATGACATCAACCAACTCCTAACAGGAGCAAGGTGCTTCTAATTGCATTAATGCTGAGACCCAGGAGAAAATTTGAGAGTGACAAAACAAATGGTGGAAGAACAAAGCAAAAGAGACACCAAAGTTTGCTGACAGTCACAACATGAGTAATTTTTCAGCATAACCAAAGTTATATATATACTGGCCAAGCACATAAGGCGCCATTCCTCTGAGGTCCAAGGATGCAGTGGCAAAGTGTAGGGGGTGCATGGGGGTTGCATGTGCACCCCCTGAGAGTGCCGATGCACCCCTGTCAGGCCACAATCCCCTCTCAGATGATGGCCGGGGGGGGAAGGAGGGCAGGTGGGAGCGCTGGTGCCCCCCCCCGTGAGCACTGGCTGGGGAGTACAAGCACTGAAAGTAGGCTATGGCCACTTCTGGAAGCCATGTGGCCAATTCTAGAAGTGTCACAGCCACTTTTGGGAGCAGCATGGCTACTCACTGGTCGGTTTTGCCATGAGGGACTCCCCTTAGCACGATCAGTCATGGGGAAGCCCCCCAGTTGGTATGATTGGCTATGGGGGGACATCTCCCAAACCAGAATGATCAGCCATGGGAGACCTCCCCTGGTTGCTAACTGGTCACTGGGGGTGCATGTATCCACCCTAAGGCAGCACCAGTCGCCCATGCAAGGATGGACCAACACTCCTTATAGACAGCTCCACCATAATTGTGTGATAGAAAGAGCACTTTCAAATGCTCCTTAATTGAGACTCTAATATCAAAGACAATACCATGAAGCCTTTCAATAACATCACATTAAGGACCAACTTACAGATTCACCAACTTATCAAGAGGCCTTGAAATCCATTCAGTAGATGAAGAACAAGAAGCATGTGGTCCTGATGGATTACCAGCTGAAATTTATAAGCTAGGCGGAGAAAAGCTCTCTTATCAGTTACATGTCATTATTATGAAAATTTGGAAACATGAACAGTGTCTCAGTGACTTAAGAAATGCCATAATAGTTACCATATTCCAGAAAGGAGATATATCAGACTGCAGCAATTATTATGGTATTGCACTCCTCGCCATAGCTGGGAAGATCTTTGTCCGTATCTTAATAGACTCACTTTCCTTGCACAGGACATTCTGCTTCAGTTGCAAAGTGGTTTTAGACCACTCTGAGATATAATAGATTTGATACTTGTTGCTAGACAGCTACGGGAGAAGTACCATGAGCAACATTGAGATATTTAAATGGTATTCATTGATTCGACTAAGGCTTCTGCTTCAAACATTTGAGAGACCCTATGAGAGATTTTGATGAGATTTCGATGTATTCCAAAATTTGTTACTGTTATCAGATTCCTTCATGACAGCATGAGAGCAACTGTCCTAAGCAACAGATTGGAAACAGACCCCTTCACTATTAGAAGTGGAGTCAATAATTGCACCGACACTCATAGTTTCATAGTTAGTAGGGTCAGAAGGGACCTAATCAAGTCTGACCACATGCTATCGGAAGGAAAGAATGCTGGGGTCAAATGAGCCTGGCTAAGTGATTGTCTAGCCTCCTTTTGAAGACCCCCAGGGTAGGAATGTGCACCACTTCCCTTGGAAGTTGGTTCCAGCCCCTAGCCACCCTGACTGTGAAGTAATGCCTCCTGATGTCTAGCTTGAATCTACTCTCAGTCAACTTATGGCCATTATTCTTTGTTACTCCCAATAGTGCTTGGGGGAACAGGGACTCTCCCATTGCTTGCTGGTCCCCCCTGGCAAGTTTATAGATGGCCACCAGATCCCTTCTCAGCCTTCTCTTGTGGAGGCTGAACAGGTTCAGGTCCCATAGCCTCTCCTCGTAGGGCCTATCCTGCTGCCCCCTGATCATGTGAGTCGTCTTCCTCTGGACCCTCTCGATGCTGTACACATCCCTCCTGAAGTGTGGCACCCAGAACTGGACACAGCACTGCAACTGGAGCCTGATCAGTGTTGCACCTCCTTGCTCCTGCTCATGATGCATCTGTGGATGCATGACAAGGTGCAGTTAGCCTTCCTGACTGCATCCCCACATTGGCAGCCCATGTTCATCTTGGAATCAATAGTGACTCCGAGATCCTTTTCTGCCTCTGTGCTGACAAGGGAGGTTCCCAGCATGTAGGTATGCTGCTGGTTCTTCCTCCTCAGGTGCAACACCTTGCACTTGTCAGTATTGAAACCCATCCTATTCTCATCTGCCCACCTCTGTAACCTGTCCAGATCTAGTTGTAGCCTGCCCCTTTCTTCTAGCATGCCCAATTCTCCCCACATCTTAGTCTCATCCACAAATTTGAACAAGATGCTTTTCACCCCCTTCGTTCAAGTA
This sequence comes from Caiman crocodilus, assembly GCA_030014935.1. Classification (NCBI taxonomy): domain Eukaryota; kingdom Metazoa; phylum Chordata; order Crocodylia; family Alligatoridae; genus Caiman; species Caiman crocodilus. The sequence continues at coordinate 52,655,491 of JAGPOW010000304.1, read as the reverse complement.
GCTGATGAAGATGTTGAACAGTGCGGGTACAAGGACCAAGCCCTGGGGAATCCCACTTCTCACATTGCTCCAGGTAGAAAATGACCCATCCACCACCACTCTCTTCCATCTATATTGCAGCTATTCCACATCTCATTGCTGATAGACTTCCATCTGGAGGCCTCACTCAGAGTCTCTTTACCATCAACTGGTTAAACTCCAAATCCAAGGAATGTTATGTAACATCCAACTGGTTACATTCTTCCATTACTGATCCTCAGTATGCTGTCAATAGCATCGTGTGTCGCCACTCATTTGAAGAGTCATTCTTGATTCTATGAAATAAAAGAAATGCTTGGACTTACTGGCAACTTCATGAAAACCAAGGTACTTTACCAACCCACCTTGAACCAACCAACTACTCCTCTACATATTACAATTAGAGGGCAATATTTGGAAAATGTTGAGCATTTCCCTTACCTGTGTAGCCACGTTTTCCAAAAAGTAAACACAGATGATGATATCTCACACTTAATAAATTATGCCAATGCCTTCAATAACTATGTCTTTGATGATAACAACAGGACTCAAATCAGACTTATCAGTCAAGCTGTTCTCATTCCTACCATGTTGTATAGGTGTGAAAATAAATCCTCCATATCAGTTGGAAGCACAGAAGAACGATCACTAGTGATCTGGCTCAAGCAAATACCACCAGCATTGAAGCTACATTTATACAGTACCAGCTCTGCTGGATAGAACATCATATGGATGCCTGACAAGTAGCTCTCAAAATAGGTCCCATAGTCACAACTCACCAATGGTCATTGGTCTAGAGGTGGGCAAAAGAAGAGATTTATGGATTCCTTAAAGGCCAATCTGAATAAATGCAATATTTACATCAATACCTGAGAGACTCAAGCATTGAATCATTCCCAATAGCACCATGATATGTGACATGACATTGATAATTTCTAGCAAATTAACCTCACTATGAAGGCAGATAGGAGAGATGAAGGGAAAGAGCTGTGCTCCAACATCACCAGGATCTACTCCTTCCCTCTAAAGCTATTTGCAACAATTGCAGTTGAACATGTGATCTTGGATGGGCTTTCTCAGTCTTCTACAGACTCACTGATGACTTCAATATGTAGTGAAAGAATGTCATCCTCATATTGAAAGACTACTAATGATGACAAATCTAGCTTCGGTAATTAGCTACAGTTACTTTCTCATTTCCATTGAAAACAGTAGATCTAGGGGCACAAATTAATAAAAAATAAATATAGCCCTTCCTGAATGGGAGGCAGCAGGGAGGAATATTGAAATTATATTTATTGAATGTACCAACAGAACAGAGATCTAGCTTAATGTATACATCTAAAGCTTCTGTTTCAACAACCTGAAGTATTTCTTATATTAAACAACATGCCTTTGCTCTGATGAAGAACTTTCACCCACACAATTTAAAAAAGAAACCAAAGAGAACTCTTTTGTAAGACAATGTGCAGGCTGTCAGATCTGCATCTATTGTAGGAAATAGAACAAGATTTTATAAAATATTCCAGTTATCCACAACAATAACTGCTGACAAGAACAGTTCAAAAGAAAGAGAAAGAAACTGAATTAACTAAAAAGGATGTACTGATATTATTCCAAATCCATGTTGAGATCATGACTGGTAAACAAAAGAAGAGTGGGCTTGGTTTAGCAGGAGTTATGACCTATTGGTCATAACAAACTATACAATAACATACAAATAACAAACATAACAATTAACTACAAACTATACAATAACATACAATAACAAACATAACAATTAACAAACTAATGGGAGGATGACAGTGACCCCGCCTTGGTGGTTCTTTAAAAAGGAGATTTGGTACATGGAATGACTGACTGAAAGATTCTTATGGGTGAGAGAGAACTTTTCTTTACTCCAAAGATTCTGATCTTTATGTATATGCCTTGAGGATAATATGCCTGAATTTTTTTATAAACTTGTAACAGGGGAAGGGACATCCCCGTTCCTTTGGTGCTACAAAGTTGTGGATATGGGGGAGAGTCGGGTCAGGCATAGGGGAAGGATAATTACTTAGTAGGCAGAGCTGGGGAGAGGGATTGCACCAGGGGTGAATTTTATCTGATTAAGAGCAAGAGGCTATCAAAGTCCATGGCAGGGGCTATTCTTTGTCCCCTGGGGCACAGCATGAGGAGAGTCAGCAGGAAAAGTCAGGAGCTGCAAACCCAGTGGTGGAATGGATCACTGACAAGACTGGCTGACCAGGTAAAGGTGTCCATGGTGACTGGCAAAACAAAAAGGTGAGAGAGAGAGGGGAGATACTTACCAGGTTGATCCTCAGGCAGAGAGAAGGTCCCATGGAGAAAGAATCCACTGATACCTGCAAGAGAAGGAAAGACAGACTTGAGGTGAGTTGACGGGCTCAAGGGAGTGGGTTGCATGGTGGCGTAGGGCAAAGGAAGACTGTGCACTGTGAGAACTGTGGGTATTGGAAACTGGCTAATGTGGTCCCTATTTTTAAGAAGGGGAGGAAGGAGGACCCAAATAATTATAGACCTGCAAGCCGCACCTCAGTGCTCAGGAAGCTCTTGGAGAGGATCATCAAAAAGCACATCTGTGGGGGCCCAGCAGGGAAGATCATGCTCAGGGGCAATCAGCATGGGTTCACCAAAGACAGGTCCTGCCAGACCAACCTGATTGTCTTTTACAGCCAAGTAACTAAATCCTTGGATGATGGTGTCGCTGTGGACATAGTCTTTTTAGACTTTAAGAAGACCTTTGACACTGTCTCTCACTCCATCCTCATCAATAAATTAAGTGACTGCGGCATTGATGCCTGCACAGTTGGATGGGTAAAACATTGGCTGATGGGGCGCACCCAGACAGTAGTGGTGGATGGGTTGTACTCAACCTGGTGAGATGTGAGCAGTGGAGTACCCCCGGGCTTGGTCCTCAGGCCTGCACTGTTTAACATCTTCATCAGTGACTTGGACGAGGGGGTGGAAAGCACGCTGTCCAAGTTTGCTGAAGACACTAAGATGTGAGGCGAGGTGGACACACTTGACGGGAGAGAGAAGCTGGATCTAGATTTAGACAGACTACAGAAGTGAGCAGATGAGAATAGGATGGGGTTCAACGTTGATAAATGCAGGGTGCTGCACCTTGGGAGAAGGAATCCACAGCATACATACAGGCTGGGGAGTTCTTGAAAGCACAGAGGCAGAAAGGGATCTCAGAGTCATCCAGCCATACCTTGTCATGCATCTAAAGGTGCATCTCAAGCCTGTCCAGAGGAGTGATGCTCTTCCTCTATGTGACTTTGGTCAGGCTGCATTCGGAGTACTACATCCAGTACTGGGCACTGCACTTCAAAAGGGATGTGGCCAGCCTGGAGAGGGTTCAAAGGAGTGCCACCTGCTTGGTGAGAGGGCAGCAGGACAGGCCCTATGAGGAGAGACTGAAGGACCTGAACCTGTTCAGCCTCAGTAAGAGGAGGCTGAGGGGGGACCTGGTGGCTGTCTGCAAACTCATCAGGGGGGATCAATAGCAAATAGGCAGAGCTCTTTTCTCCCCAGCACCACCTGAGGTGATGAGGAATAATGGTAATAAGTTGATGGAGAATAGGTTTAGGTTAGAAATCAGAAGGCAATATTTTACAGTTAGGGTGGCCAAAATCTGGAACCAACTTCCCAGGGAAGTGGTCTTCACCCCTACCTTGGGCAAATTCAAGAGGAGGTTGGATGATCACCTGTCTGGGGTCTTGTGAACCCAGC
>JAGPOW010000304.1:52636456-52651617 GCA_030014935.1 Caiman crocodilus | reverse complement strand
TGATCACCTGTCTGGGGTCTTGTGAACCCAGCATTCATTCCTGCCTATGGCAGGGGGTCAGGCTAGATGATCTGTTCAGGTCCCTCCTGACCCTAGCTATTATGAAACTATGAAACAGATGGGGTTATCCGCAACCTGCTGGGAATTTACTAATAAACCAATTTACTTTTATCCTGCTTCTGGGGTGATTTACTACACCCTCTCTCTTTGGAGAATTAACTTCTTTTCTTTCCATTACATCATGGCATGGCAGGAGAGCCTGAGGGAGAGAGATTTCATTACTTACCCCCACAGGGCCACAATGCCAACCAAATGGTGAGTGTACTACATTAACAAGAACCCCACTCAGACATGAGAGACCTTGCCTGTTTACTTTCCCTCTCCCGCTATCTTTCTCAGTTTTATCTTTATCACTTCTCCCCTGATTCTGAGACTGACTGAGCTATATAACACCAGCAGAAGAGACGAGACAGTCCACCCAACTGTGACCAGCTGAGAAAATTCACTTAAGGAGTGAGGTCTGATCAGACCATCCAGAGGTTGTAAGCCAGAATGCAGAAGAGCAGATATCATAGTAAGTTTGCCAACTCAAAGTATTCACACATGACTAACAAGTTATCCTGAAAATATGAACACAAGTCTGTAGTTTTTTCCACCTTTGCCAATCTCTTCTTTTTTCCATTAGTATTTTGTGACAGTCAGGGGGGAAAAAAAACATTGTTTACAGATCAGAACTGAATAACAGAGCCAATTTTTTCTCACCTTTCAAAAAAGATTTTAACAGAATAAATTATTTAACTGATATACTCCCTCGTAAAATGTTATGTTGATAAGTTGTTATTAAGTTTGTTCTGCATAAACACCTAATTTAAATTTCAAAGTATTTTACATGTTTTTAGATTCTTTTTGTTTTAGTATCTTAGAAAATACATTTCCATATTATGGTATGGATTTTCGAGTACATTTTATTTGGTAACTGGGCAGACTGAGGTCTCTACACTTAAAACCTTAACCTTGTTAACGATCTACATTTGTATAGTCATTGTGGTGTGGTGTCATCTTGAAATTGCTGAGTCCATTTGTTTATTTAAAAAAAACATAAAAGCTTCCAAAATGAAGCATCACAATAGGAAGAACAAGTAACTCTGCCTCTATTTGAGATAACACTTTCCATTATTAGATGTGGTATTCAGTTACTAACTTTGCCAAACTTTAACTGCACAAGCTAAAATGTTCCATGCTCATTAATTTTTGGAAGTCAGCTAAAACAATTCAATCATTTCCTAGAATGTGTGTAGAGTAATATAAGTTATTTTGCCTATGTTAAAACTTCCATGCACTTTTTTTTTTGAAGAAGAAGATTTAGCATATCCACACTTTGGAGCTGGGTTTGAAATTTTGTTAGTTGAAATCTGTAGTCAGAGATATGCATTTTATGCTGCCCCTTTTTGGTACTTGTCAAATTGTTGAGTTAAATTCTAAACAGTCAAATAATTGTGAACGTACCATATCATCTGCTTAGTCTTTCAAATATATCATTTTGCACTAAGTCTATTAAATTCACACATTGCTCCTATAGGCTGCTTGAACTGCTCCTATGTCATGCCATCAGAGCAGGTAAGCATACTCAATCCTGAGAATCTGAAGCTGTGTAGGACTTTTCTGGTACTTTTTCCTGCAAACATCTGAGAGATATCAGTGTACTAGGCAAATGATGACCACAATGCTTCCTTTCTAGTCAGTTGGTAGAGGAAAAGCTCTCTGATTCAGATGCAACAGGGTAAGGAAGAAATCCCCAAAAGAAGTGAGAGGTGTCAATAATAGCACTATGGAAAAGCCTGTGAGGAAGTTAATAATCCTATATTCTACGTATAGACTCACTGGTTTTCATTAAAAGATGCACAAGGCCACACATACTGAATTAAGTTTAAGTGATTATGTTGTGAATACAGTCTGTCCTGTGTACTGAAAAGAGGCAGTTATCCAATGGGAAAAATAGGGGGGGGTCATAAAATTAAATATAGTATCACAATATCATAATGCATATGCAAGATATAACCAAAAAGGTTGCATGGGCCATTTTAAGTCTGATATTTGCAAGTGTTTAAGAGTGCTACACCTAAGAACTCTAACATAAATTAAAACAACAACAACAAATGAATAAAAATCTCCTTTTTGTTTTTAGCCCTGCCAGTCACATATTTCCCCTTGTTGTCTTTAGCTTCTCTTATCAACTTCCTATGCTTCATAGCTTCTAATAAATTACTATTTCCTCCTTTTTGCATGTGTTACATAGTGGGGGTTTTTTATTTCTAATTAATATAGTTTTGAAGATTCATAATCCCTAAAGCCTCAAAGGACAAAGATAATTATTTAGGCTAAGGAGAGATAGTCAAAAAGCCTGAGGAGGAATTGATCCAATTTTGTAGGTTTCTCTAAAATGGTGTTAATAAAGAGAACACATGTTCATTCTTCATTTGGGGAAGACAAGCAGACACCTGCACTGGTGCAGGTCAGAGTGTCAAGGGTGCTTCTGCACACCTTTCAGCATGCTGGACATTACCAAAGGTACCCGAGCACAGCCAAGCATCCCTCATTGGCTGCCTGACACACTACCCCAAACCTTTGCTGCCCCCCCATCCCCCATGTGGGGGTGGGTACTGAGCCCTGCCCCTACCTCAGTGCCAGGCACCCATCTGTCCTGCTCCCCAATACAGCTCCCCACCTGTCTACAGCCCCGTCCCACCTGGCTGGCCAAGCACGTCCTGCCTGCAGGGGTCGCCAGCCAATCTCCATGGCAGTGACAGTGTAGGGCCAGGCCATGGGGCAAAGCTATTCAGGGAATTTGGTAAGCTGTCGTAGGCTGGTGAGAGGGGAGGGGTGCTGACCCAGATCATGGCATCTCACCAGAACTCCCTAAGTGACCATCCACCTAAAATAATTGCCCAGCCTTGGATTAAAACATTTTTTTACAAGATCTACCCTTGTTTTAAACAATAAAATAATGGTGAATGTACCATATCACCTCTTCAGTCTTTTGAATGTATCCCTATACATGTTACTAGAAAATAACATCTTATTTCAAGGTTAAGCTTGTCCAACTTCAATTTCCATTTATTGGGTCTTTTTATGTTTTTGTCTAGAAGACTGAAGGACCCTTTCCTGCCACAACCATTTCTTCTTTCTATTTGTATCTATAAACAGAGAAAAAGTCCCTTTTTACCATTCTTGATAAGGTAGACAGATTGATCTCCTGTGGCCCCTTATCACAAGATTTGTTTTCCAGCCTCTGGTTTGTTTTTATAGTTTTGCTTCACTACTGAACTGGAGTGAAGGCCATTTCATATTGTTTCAACTTCCAGAGATATTTCTTCCAAACCCACTGCTGTAGGTTCAACGGTTAATATAAGCCAAATAGATTTTTTTCATGGTCAGCTGGCTGGTAAACCAACTGACAGAATGGAGAAATGCCACTATACACAAATCTAAAGTTCCCCTGAAAACGGACACGCACACATCATGTCTTAACTATCACAGGCTAACACATATAAACCCAGACATTATTTCTTGCATTTAGAACGTTACCATTTTACTAATCCATTTTCTTTGACTATTTTATAGACATCCAAGTATCCAGGAAAATGCACCCTGTTTGACAAGCTGTTCAGTAGACCCAGAAGATGGTGTACTATATAACTCCCAATCCCCCTAGGTTGTTCACACATTCTCATTACTTTTTAGAGTGGCTCTGATGATCAAGAAGGCTTAGTTTGGGCAATCTTAAAGAATTAACAGCTTTCTATCATACTAAACTTGACACTTGTTAAGCCAATACATATGCATTAAAAATCCTACATTTCTATATCAATAGGTCTAAAACAAGTAATGGTATCTCTAATATAAAGTGGGTATGTCTACATGAGATGCTTTACTTTGTAGTAAGCTAATCTACTGCATCCAGTCAGCCTAGGCAGTGGGAGGCACAGGGGACAGGGAGCTCTCTGTCCCCTGCCTGGTGCTGCTCAGTTGTTCAGCTCCCTCCAGGAATTGGGACCTGATCAGCACTGGGACTGGGGAGCGCTCTGCCCCCTGTCCTAGCTCCTGGGGTGGAGATGGCAGCTATGGATAGTGGGTGGGGGCTGAGAATCCATCCCTTATCTGTTCCCTGGAGCAGCTCTGTGTGGTGTGGAGCTGGCTGCTCTGGGAACAGGCAGGGGGTGGGAATTCCTTTCTGGGCAGGGGGCTTGCTGGCAGTTGTGTGTTCCAATGGGCCTGGTGCCAAGAATGCTATGCCTACTGCAGGGGCAGCTCTCTTATGGCCCCAGGCATATGAGGTCCCTTCTGATGTGTACAGGGCCAGAAGACAGCTGCTGGTGCATCTGACAGAGCTGTTTTGGACCTGTGCCCACTGCAACCAGCCCCATGGCTTTTGCTAGCCCCCAGACTAGCACCCAAGGGAGCCTGAAGCTCCTGCTAGCTGCTGCAGTGGGGCATAGCAGAGCACTCTCAAGAAGGAGCACATGTAGACATGCTCCTGGGAAGGCTTTCTGCCTAGTATTTTACTGCACAGTAGCCCTAATGTTTATTAATAGTACATATAGATGTGTGCAGTGTGACTCTTTAGTTTCTCGATCCTTCCTAACAGGTTCTAACCAGTAAGTTTACAATTTTAATCAACTGTTAGGTCAGTTAAGCTAATTATATAAAACTAGTGAATTGCCTGTCAAGAATGACAGGGAGGTGGGGAGGTAGAAGGGGACAGAGCACTATCATCTACTACCCTGCCCTGCCACTGCCTTCCAGGAGTGAGAGGGAGGAGCTTACACACAATTGTTGCCACTGCCATTCACTGTCCTGTGCTGCCACCACCATCCCACTCTGAGTCTGGCCCTGTGGCACTCTCCTCGGGAGGAGGTGGTGGTGTGGGCTGGTGGGTGGTGGTGCTCTGTGCCTGCCTACCCCTCCCATCATTCTTGGTGAATTGCTCATCAAGAAGGGGGGGGGTAGGGGGTGCAGATGGGATGGAGCACTGCCTCCTACTACCTGGTGCCACCATTGCCTTCCAGGAGCTGGGGGTGTGGGGATGGGGAGGATGTTGCATGTGGTGGCCGCTGTGGCCACCTATTGCCACGTGCTGCCACTACTTCATGTCAGGTCTTGTGCCACCCCTACCACATCTGGCCTCATGCCACCCTGCCAGGAGGCAGTGTTTTGTTCCCACCCTCCCTGCCTACCCACCCTGCTCATCATTGGTGGCTGGGGATGGAGCACCATCACCCAATACCCTACACTGCCACCACCTCCCAGGACTGGGTGGGGGGGAGTTTGCTTACCATAGCCCCCCACCTCTGACATCACTGGCAATGTCTGTGGGCAGTCACCGATTGACACTGGCAGCCACCAATGCTGCCGGTGGTATCTGCAGGTGGCCTCCTGCAAGAGCTCTCTGCAGCTGCCTATAGGAGCTCCCTACTTGTTGCCATCATGCCCCCACCACCACTACTGCTGCAGCTGCCTGAGGGGGGTTGCCATGCCTCCCCAGTCTCAGGAGGCACACAGTCTTTATGGGAGGGAGATATTGTACATGGTGGTGGCCCCACACTGTCCACTGCCCAATGCTGCTGTTGCACCATGTCTGGCTGTGTGCCACCCCTGCTCCATGTCTGGCCCACACCCCTGGGTGGTGGTAGCATGGGATGGTGGGTGGCAGTGCTCCATTCCCACCCACCCTGCCCATCAAGAATGCAGCACTTGATTCATCACTGGCTGGAGTCCTGCCGTACTAGGAGCCATGCCCCCTAACAGTATTACAGACAGACAGATGGACTAATCCCTATATATATATAATGTAAAATGTTGTCTCATCAATGCAAGTTTTCAAATACTTTTGTTTTTTACCCATTCTTCTAGTATTGATACATACAAAATATATTTCTCCTCTTCATTCTTTGCCTCCATGGTTCAATTTTTGGTTGACTTGAGGGGTCTGAGTTTATAGCATTTTTCGTGTCTGAGCTGCTTCCTTTTGGGTTGTTAATTCAACAAGTGTCTGGCTGTTCCATTTACTATCCAAATAATACTGATGGTACCTGTGAGACAGGTAGTTGTTGTTGGACAGCCCTTTCTCCTACTTAAACATGCCTGAGTATTCCTCAGTAGTTCAAACTTTCAGCTTCAGACCAGCAATTAGAAATCAGAATCAGAAGTCTTTATGTTTGTAGCTACATATGATTATTAATGCTTGTTGAATTTACTTCCACCGTTGCTCACATTTTAATAATTTCTAGTTAATGAATGCTGTGATATTTATTTTATAATTCATGTTTTTTGAAAAGCAAAAGAACATACTGTCAGGACTTCTGATCAGGCACATGAGCCAGTGCCCAGTGCTGTGAGGGACTCTGGCCAGGTAAGTCAGCCTCAACGTGGATTCACATGTGCAACAAGCCCCAGCTAATGACTCTGTCCCAGATTAGGAGCAGCAAACCTGATTGGCTGCTGGGAGCACTACCTATCACTTTAGCACCAGCTGTGGGCCTGGGGCTGTGGTCAGTGGTTTTGCTGTGGGAAGTCTTCTGGTTCCTGACAATGTTTTTTTGGGCTTCGATCCAGATTTCAGCTTTGGATTTCCCAGAAGTTCACCTTCTTGGCTGCTGATGCTGGTTTGGCTCTGGTTTTGGACTTTGCCATGTGGACTGCCCTCCATCTGATTCCCAGATTGTGTCATGGACTCAGCCTGTGGATCTCTTTCTGGCTTTGGTATATGTCCCCTACCTTTGACCTAGCCCCTATTTTTCCTTGGCAGCCTAACCATTAGACAAGACCACCTATGTCTCAGCCCCTTATACATATATTGTGTCAACATGTTTCTATATTTTATTGCTGGGCAAAACAAGCATGCAGGCTCCAATTGCATTTTATTCCACTCTTACACTAGTTTGGCCTTTGATTTCAATGCAGTAAACTATGCTAATTTAAGACAGAACAGACACATAGCATTCCTATTAATAGAAGGAAAATGTAACTTACGATAACATTAACATGGGCTAGTACTCATTTAATACATCAGCTTTAGCAACAGTAGCATTTTTGCATTTTTGTAGCAAATATAAAATTAGTGATATTTACATTGTCATAAGAACTGAGGAGATTGTTATTTGCAATCTCAAGACATATAATATTAAAGGGTGTAAATATTTTTTCCTTCCCATACAGGGTAAAAAAAAATGGTAGAGGTGACAGAAAGCAAAATTTCAGGTTGATCAGTCTCTCAAGGTAAAGAAGAAGGGTTCTGGTGTTATATGGCGGCAACTATGATGTGATGCTACTGTACAGTAGTATCAGGCTACTGTGCTGTCAGTTCATTGGCACTATTGCACAGTAACTTGGGTTACTGCACATTAGGGATGTACGAGCTTTGTTGGGTGTTTTGTTTTGACTCTGTTTCAACTAGTTTCAAGATCGAAACAGTGAAACCAAAATGAAAAACTTCGAAGCAAGCAACCTTGAAATGAAACAAAGGCACTTGAAATGTTTTGAAAGTTTCAAAACATTTCAAGTTTCAAACTGGGCTTGCTTGCAGGGAAACAAACTAAGGAGAGGGAGGGGGACGAGGGGGGAAGGACTGCTGTGATATTGATATGTATAGCTGGCCAATGACTGTGATCCTTCTCTGAGGTCCCTTCAAATCCCAGTGCCCTGGGGGAAGGATAAAAAAATAGCATAAAAAGCAGCACTGCTTGCACTAAGTTTTCTCTGTGCCTTGGGGTTAGTTACTGAGCTGCATCTTCCAGCAGCTCAGCAGCGTCAGAGAAAGGCTATCACTTTCTACTTGCTGGCCTGTTACTAGCAAGTGGGTTCCAATACCTTTCGATTTCTTAATTCCCTTTTATTATTACATTCATTCATTCCTTTCAATATATTCCTCCCCCAAATCCTCTTTTTGTTTTTGTTAGTCAATCTTGATTCTTTTCCCCCAGGAAAGATATCTCTGCTTTCTCTCACAGTGTGCATTCCATGCACTGTGCAGGGAAGCACAGCATATATTGCATATTATAATATAGAATTTATTCAGGAACACATACATACATTTATATATTTTTATTTTATGTATTACATAATGACATACATACATTACATAACTACAAAAACATACATACAATTATACATACATACATAACTACATACATACATACAATTATCTACATATATAACTATTATATAAATACAAATTACATCACAGATGAACACACAGATTTTCCTGCACACAAAATGCACTATGAAACACAATGTGAAGCATTCTGGAAAGGCAGCTGGCAAGCTTTCAGGGAGGGGAAGAAGAGGGGGTAGAGGGAGAGCTGTAAGTTCCGAACCCCCCGCACCCCAACTGCAATGCAGCCTGTTTCCTACAACTAGCAGGGATGAGGCTTCCAGTTCTACTGACAGCAAGGTGAGGGGAGCAGTGACACTGTCTGAATCTTCATCCTATCCAAGAGCACCAGCCCTAACCCCCTCCCCACCACCACCACAATGACAACAAGCAGCACCAACATGACAGTCTCCTCTACCCCCATTTCACTTCCCACCCTGAGTCTTCCAGTGCCAGAGGAAGAGCTGGTGCTGGATTTGTATTTGAGTGCCATAGCAAGGGAAATTATGAGGAAGGAAGGGAAATCAGCTGAGTTTGTGTTCCACACTCTTCAAGTTTCCCCTAGAGCCAGGTCACTTCAGAGGAAGTTGAGGCAGAGGTTGTAAAGGCAAGTGGCTCAGCTGAGTCTGCTCCTCCTGTTGTTCTGCCTCTGCCTACCAAGGAGGGGAAAAGGCATCATCTGCACATGCACCTGTACCCCAAAATTGAGCATGTGGTGTGGTCTGGGATCATTTTGAGCTGATAGATGATCCCACAAATGCTACCTGCCACAAATGCTCACTGTCAAGTCAAAACCATCCAGGGCAAGGGTGCGAAATGCATGAGCACCATGGGAATGCTGATATATCACTGCAAGCACCACATCTTTGTCCTTGCTTCTCCTCAGTCCAGGATCAGTGGCAACATGCCCAAAAATAAATCTCCATCTCACTTCAAAGCCCCCATCTCTCCAAAGCAGAGGCAGACTACCCTGGAACAGTGGGGGAAAGGTGGATAGAAAAGAGGGAAAGTTGCAAATGTGAGTAAGATCACCCAGAGCACTGGGGAGATGCTTGTTGTGGATGGCCAGCCCTTCACCTTAGTTGAGTGATCAGGGTTCAGGAGGCTAATGGCACTTGTGGCTCCATCTTACTAAGTGCCCGCACACACCACCTTCAGCAGGCTGGCAGTGTCCTCCCTATGAGGCATGCAGGGAGTACTTGAGGGAGGAGCTGTGCAAGGAAGGTCTGCAGATGGCCTTACACTTTACCTCAGACATCTGGAGTAACTGGGGTGGAGATCATGCATACCTCTCCCTCACAGGACACTGGTGCAACCAGTGAGGCAGTTGGTGGGCTATTCTTCAAGCTGAGGTAATGGAAGAGTTCCACATGGCAACTGAGATTATGGGAGCCATGAACCGCTTGGTGCAGGAGTGGCTTGTTGGCCAGGGTGAGCTCACCCATGGGTTCACAGTCACCAAGAATGGGGCCAATATGGTCAAGGTATTCTATGATGCCAACTTTGTGTGCTGCTGTGTGGCAATCCATGAGGTGGCCTTGCTCAGGGAGAATGGGATCAGTGGTCCCCTTAATAGAACTGAGAGGGATACCATCTCCCAGATCTTGGAGGTCCTCAAGCCCTTCTTCGAGGCCACTGAGAGCCTCAGTGCTGTCAATGTCCTCCTTAGCCAGGCGATTCCCATAGTGAGGAAAATCAAGAATCAAATGGAGATGTTTCAGGGGATCAATGTTCCTGGCTGGGGCAGGCCCCTGTCACCAGATGTGCAGGCACTGGTGAGGCAGCTGAAGGAGGGCATCAGGAAATGGCTTGATCCCTTGCAGTCCAGTATAGTCCACATGCTGGCAGCCATGTGTGACCTGAGGGTGAAGGAAAGGGGCAGCAAAACACTGGATCAGTGGACATAGGTGCTGGTAAAGAGAGTCAGGGGGCAGGAGGACAGAGGCTGGGGGACATGCAAGATGGGGATCACTGTAGTGACACCCTACTGCACCTCCTTGGATCCTGGTTTGGTGGAGAAGCTGGTGTTCCTAAAGGTGAATCTCCCACTCCTGGGGCTCCCTAAACTCAAGGTGCAGACAGAGTGAGTGACAACCTCTTCACTTCATATGCACTTTCTTCTTTTTTTTAACTCTTTGGTTTCACAACCATGTAGTGCCCTGCTTTCAGAGCTGGAGGGAGCACTCACTGTATCATCAGCCAGCAGGGGAAGAACATGTCCCTGCTGAGTTCCCATGCCAGGATGAACTTGAAGTTATGGGCAGGGGCTGTGGGGAAGGTGACCCCAAGTCCTGGGCATGACCATTAAAACTGTACCCTGCCAGGATCAGGAGGCCTGGTGGGGCTGCTGGCAGTGCAGCAACCTGAGGAAATACAAGGACAGAGGATCTACCTGGTGAAAGGCTGATGGGAGATGCCATACCTCCAGCTACCACACACATGCACAGTGCTGGCTGTGGAAAACCCAGACCTATCACATCTTTGACAGTCCAGAGTCTTGCTGGTTGCAGTGGAGTTGTCAGGCTCCAGGCAAGCTCAGCTTAGCTGCCTGGAATGCCAGCTTTCAGGTTGAAAAACCCTTTGTCAAGCTGAGGAAGCACCTGAAGTTGGTGTGTGTGCTCTTCCTGGATGAAAGGAATAGTAAAGAAGCCAGAGGCTGGCATGCAATGCAGGCAAGAAGGCCAATCAGTGAAAATGGAAATAGAGTTATCAGGGAGTGAGGGACAGGATGGGATGGTGGGAAGGGGGATGTAGCAGGTAAAAGTGGAGAGGTACCTAGGGAGACTGATGTCCAGTAGGTTGTAGTGTATCAGAATTTCAATGTCTATATTGAGCTTACGATGTCTGTACCTAGAAGGTTAATGAATTGCACTTCATAGGCTTATCTGTAAAAAGTGACAGGCTTCATGGCCTCAGCAGGCGCTACCATGCCTGCTATTCTCACCCCTCTGTGCCTTCACACTTACAAGTGACATGAGTTTTGAAGTGACATGAGGTTTGCTCTGAAAAGTTTGAGGTACAGTTTCTCAGAAACCCCTGGATCTATACCCTTGCAACTTGACAGGCTTTGTGGCCTCAACAGGGGCTATGCTCCCTGCTGTTTTAATTCAAATCAGGCAAGATATGACAAATTTATAGGCATTTTTGTGATTCCCCATTATAGCCTATGGGCAAAATGTCAAAACTCATTGAAACAATGAAACAGTTTGGAACAGTGCTTCAAAACTAAACAAAACAATGAAATGAAACTGTTCCTTCAAAATGCAATACAGAAGTCAAAACAGAACAGTGCTGTTTCACAAAGCCCAACAGCACAGTGATTTATTACTTTTTATACAAATACCAAATCACTGTGCTGTAACGACTGCACAGTTAGCTTATTGTGTGGACGTGGCTACTTTGTTTGGAACCTCTTATGCAGGAGGGGAAGGCTCAGTTTCTTCAAAGAGGAAATTTGAATGCTATCTTTTGGTGTGAAGATAGCACTGTTAGGGTGATTATCATTATTTTCCTCCCATTTTAAGGGAAAAAGTTCCACTGAATACAGTTTTACCTATTTCCACTGGAGAGAGAGAAGGAATGATGCTTCCTTAGCAGAGTTTCAGCTTTATTTATCGTATGCAAATGCCCATCCGTAAGAGCTCTGCAGGGATTGAGTTCAACAGGAGTTATGGGAAGATGGTGAAAGAAAAGTGCTGCTTTTTCTAAAATCATCCTCTACTGAATGTTGGGTGTCTGCATAAAATTTAGATGGAATGTAATCCACCTCAGAAGAATTCTTCTCACTAGATGGGTCAGATTAATGTCCAACACTGCCTCACAGATTGTTACTCTCATGAAATTATGATTTTCTTCTGTGGGGAGGAACGATTTGCCAAGTGGATTAACTGTTCATGAAAGTGCTGGCTCAACACTTCTGAGGTTGAAATTATTATCCACAACATTAATAAATAATGTAACATATGCCATCAAACTGCTCCTGTAAAATGGATGAGGCTATTTTGATCATATCACAACTACTAAGCAAATTACCATTTATATAACAAACATCTTTTGTACGTTGTATTCATGTGGGTGGCAGAATGCTAGGAAAGTATATTAATTTGATTTTTTTTAACTATCTCTAAGAACAATTTCACTTTAGAAGACTTTAGAAAGTGCCCTGGGAATTAGGCAGCTGCTGCATTTGTGACAGACTTTGAAAAGACAGACTGTTAGTAACAAACGATATTGTGATAAGGAGCACTGGAGATTTGTACATTGTACAATTGCTTTCTAGAATGGAGATAACACAATTGCCTTTTGCTGTATTGCAAACAGGTTACGTGGATATGATTGCCATGCAAACGAAAAGGTCTCATGATTGCTATTGACTGTTCTAATGAAGAAGAAGAAAAAATACACTAGTACCGCCTCTTGAATTGTTTTATGAAAAGAATAACTTAGGGGAACGCAATTCAACTTGTCCTTGTCCACTGACAAGATGACAGTGAATGACACAACAAATGTTTAACAATAACAAAGCTATTGTTTTGACTGGGAAAAAGTATATTGGTAAATTGGAAATATTATCTTTTTATTTGTCCAGGCCACCTTAATGGTTTTCCATTACTACAGTTCAGCATTTGTTTCCTTTCAAGCATTCTACAATCTTATAATGAAATCCTCCATCCAAATTGTAACTTTACCCAATCTACTTTTTCAGTAAGTGCAGTAGTTTCGAGGTGCTCATACAGAATACATTATATGTTCCTACCAGATAATGTAGGTTAAATTAAAACTTTAAAACCTCCATTAAAAAACCAGAAAAGATAACTTTTGACTGAGTGACTTTGTGTATGATGCACAAAAGCATAACTTTAATATTGTAGCACTTAACATAAAAGCAAACACAGATTTGGGATTGAATAGGAAACTAAATTCCAGTTTTTATCTTTTGTAGAAACTTACTGAAAGTGTAAAGTCTCACAAACAACATATGCCCTATAGGCTATTAGATAAAGGAGAGGGAACCTCTAATTTGTTTTTGGAGCTGAAAAAAATTAAATACATTGAGCTTTAGAAGATGGAGATCAGAAAAATGCAAAATTATCAATCACATTATACCAAAATAAAGGATTAAACAACTTCATTAGTTTTCAAATAGGCTGGTTTATGCCTCAAGAGTTTGAAAATTCTTTTAAAGCCATTTTCTGATCTTTATCTGTACTCTTTAGTGAAAAAAAATATTGTTTAAAGAAAAGATTTTAGACAGAGTAGATAATTTAGAGGCTAGGAAATGAGATAGTGAGCCTTTCACCTCTGGGTAATCAGTTCAAATGCAGATTAGACTGGTAATGACAACATTTTTACCTAGCAAAGATTCTGTGGACTCTGAAATTAATTGGTGATTTTAGCAGTTCCTCATTAGACAGGTGTTCACATCCTATGAATCCCAGTGGACCTTAATTTCTATTCTTGTTTATGATCCCAGAGAAGCCAAGTACTCCATGTGGAAAAGCTGCCCTCTAACTCCAGAAGCAATACCTCTTAGATTAACATCAATATGTTGCCAGAATTATATAAGGTAGCTGATTCAGAATCTTAAATAAAATCCTAATTTTTGTAAAGCTTTAGCTTCAACTCTAAACTCAATCTCATGCCTATCTCTTACGAGGACCTGGAGATGTCAGTAAGTTATTGATCTAGACTCCGAGGGAACCAATGTGAAAGTGTTTTCAGGGAATTAAATTAATGAAAATCGTGATCAAACGAAAGAAAAGAAAGTTGACCCACTGATATTAGTATCATCAGTGATGCTGACTATATGAATATCAAGCAAGAATCTTCATCCCACTGAAGTCAGCATCCAAGCCTCTTTCACTGACAAGCTGTGCCTGATCCTATAATTTATTTCACGGTGCTGGAGAAAAGCACCTGGACCTGAGATCCAGGATAGTATTGCCAAGAATGTGATGCTTTGTCCTCCAGTAATTATTATGAATCAAAGACTTACCAGTGCAGTACAGAAAAGAACATTCTGTAAAAAGGATTGAAAGTTAGACTATGGATAAAATTGTTGCTTTACTGAAGTTAAATTTCCTGTCTTGATTCTAATCCATGTGATTGAATCATAGTGCAAATATATATCGTTTGTAAATAACCTAACTTTATCCTTAAAAAGAAATTGATGATAAATTACACAGATTAATTACAGAATGTAAGTAAAAATAAAACCTCCTTAGGGAAAGGAAATACTACAGAAAAAGGAATTAATATTCAAAGAATATCCACAGAGAGTGGTGGTGGATGGGTCGTACTCGACCTGGAGAGATGTGAGCAGCGGGGTCCCCCAGGGCTCGGTCCTTGGGTCCATGCTGTTCAAAATCTTTGTCACTGACTTGGATGAAGGGGTGGTAAGCAACCTGTCCAAGTTTGCTGATGATACCAAACTGTGGGCTGAGGTGGAGACACCGGAGGAGAGGGAGAGTCTGCAGCGGGATCTGGGCAGACTGCAGGAGTGGGTGGAAAAGAACAGGATGGGATTCAACATGGACAAGTGCAGGGTGATGTATCTGGGGAGAAGCAACCCCCAGCACACATACTGGCTGGGAAGCTCCCCTCTTACTAGAACAGTGGAGGAACGGGATCTTGGCGTCATTGTTGATGCCAAGATGAACATGAGCCGCCAATGTCAGACAGTGGTTGGGAAGGCCAACCGAAACCTAGTGTGCATTCAACGATGCATTTTGAGCTGGTCCAAGGCGGTGATCCTCCCCCTTTATGCGGCATTGGTCAGGCCATAGATGGAGTACTGTGTCCAGTTCTGGGCGCCGCACTTGAAGAGGGACGTGGATGGCCTTGAGAGGGTCCAGAGGAGGGCCACTAGAATAATATATGGGCAGCAGGATAGGCCTTATGAGGAGCGTCTGAAGGACCTGAACCTGTTCAGCCTCAGTAAATGGAGGCTGAGGGGGGACCTGGTGGCTGCCTATAAGCTGCTGAGGGGCGATCAGCAGGAAATAGGGCAGGC
>JAGPOW010000304.1:52556039-52636356 GCA_030014935.1 Caiman crocodilus | reverse complement strand
AAGTTACTGGAGAGCAGGTTTAGGTTGGACATTAGGAGGCACTACTTCACAGTTAGGGTGGCTAGGATGTGGAACCGCCTTCCTAGGGAAGTTGTTCTTACTCCTACCTTGGGCATCTTTAAAAGTACATTAGATAGGTACTTGGCTGGGGTCCTGTGACACTGGCACTCATTCCTGCCATTGGTCGGGGGTCGGACTGGATGGCCTGCTCTAGGTCCCTTCTGACCCTAGATACTGTGATACTGTGAATACTTTGTTCTTGGTAAATGCATTCCCTGCAAAAAGTGAGCCCAGGATACAGACTCATTATGAGAATGCCATGTATTTTAACAGGGTAGAGATAAACTTTACTGAAGCTGGAAGTCTAGAAAAAAAGTTGAAGTTGAACTTTAATGCTAGTTAAATCTATTGTCAAATTTTCTATATTGAGAGGTTAGTCAATAAAGTGTAAACAAATTCTTCCGAATTAAATATCAATGAAAATGTTGCAAGAAAAATTGTATTTTTAAAAATAAGTTTAGGAAACAAGTTTCAATTTCCTATAATTGTTTCTTTTATAACATGAAATTAACAAGTTGATAATTCAAATATAACTTGGAATCAATTAATCTAAGACCATGGACAGGTGTTCATTTCTACAAGTAAGAATGCCTGTGAAAGTGTACAGACATTCTTGCCAGTAGAAAATAGCTCAGTATTTGGAATGTGCATCCATTCTAGCCTCCTGGCTAGAGAGCTATGCATGCAAGCTCTCCAGCCAAGGGACACTACAACGCTTCTACTCAGCTCATCTGCACCCTTAGGGGAGCCTGTTACTTGACAGCCTGTCCTTTCCCCTACCTGGGAAGGCGGCTGACTGTCAATAGCTAGCCCCCTCAAATTTAAATCATGACTTAAAACTATAGAGGTGGTGACGTGGAACCAGGAGCAGCTTCCCCACCCTTAGCTTTGGCTCCCCCACCTTATAATTGCAACATGTGGTGGACCAGGGTTGGAATGGAGGAGTTTAAAGCCCACAAGACTGGAAACTGGGGTGAGGATAACTTCTCTTGTTCCTGGCCCCATGGGCTTTGCTAGCCCCTGTCTCCCATTTGTAGCTGCTCCCATCCTCTCCTGGACCATACTGGGAGGAGTGTACAAACATTCATTTTGAATAGAGAAACTCTCTTGCAAGGGAGATCTTCCAGGGTTAACACCTGGAAGATCTTCTCCTAGAAATGGCAAGATTCCCCTGGCAGAAATTGAATGTACACGTGTATGCTTGTCATTTCTACCGGGAAAATAGTGATTTTTCCGGTAGAAATGTATTCTCTAACCTATATATCTAGTATCTCCTTCCCATTTAAATTCTGGTATAGTCTAAAACAATGGATGCCACTTTAACCTATACTGAAATTTCTAAGACAGAAGAATAATTAGTGATATAAAAGCCTCATAATTACTTTCTAACTTCTTCTGACATACCTTTCTTTTTCAGTAAGGTAGAATACTTACTTTTCTTTTTTTCCTTTATATAACTAAGCATGAAAATAAAACACAGTGAAAGACATTTCTCACTATATGATCTCATCTGAATGTTAGTAGGCAAAAGTTACATTTCCATGGATTGGATTCCTACTAATACATGTAAGTTAGTATATCAGCATCTGACATTCTTAGAAAATAAAAGGAAAAACAAGAAAAGATAAGATTTTTTTTGCAGGGGCAGTGAAGATTTTTGTATATACACACAATATATTTGATAAATCACAAGCGAGTTGAATCTAATATTCAGACTTCCAGTTGACAAAAGTATAGCACAAGAATGAAACCTTTTATGAGGTGTAAGGAATAAACAGATTTTTTTCTAATCTCCTTTCAAATAATTAAATAGTATAATGACAACAGAAGGAGAGGAAGTTCAGGACACTAACATTTTCCTTTGAAAAATACATGATCATAATTTAAGATGCAAATAATTTTAAAAATGAATAAATCATAATAAATGGTATATAAATAAATAATTAGGCCAGTGATGGTTATATCGCCATTACTTTTTGCCCTCTTCCTGCCTTCTATTCCTTCATTCTAATACACAATTCAGATATAGTTTTTCAATGATATATTCATGTTTTTAGACTATATTTCACATCATTTTGAGATATTCTTAAATTCATTTTTTTTAAAAGTAAAGGCATTCAGTGGGTCCCACTTCCATTCACATACATTCTAATGTCTGTAGACTGGCACTGTGAGGAAAGTGCAATAAGTTGCTTATGATATATTTTGTTTAAAATAATCACCATTTTTAGAACAGTATCTCTTAGTTAAGTATTTTAGCATAAATTAAGGAAACATTAACTGTTCTGTGCTGAACAAGCCTCACATTTTAGAACTTGATTGCTTCAATCTTCTAGATTTGGAGTATTGTAACTGGAAGTTTATTTAAACTCTGTGCAAGTGTGTGTGTGTGTGTGTGTGTGTGCGCGCGCACACTTCCCATATGTATATGTATTAATTTTATTTATATACATGCCCAGTATGTGTTTTGGCAAATGGGACAGCTCAGTACAAACTATGTCCCCTACTTCTGAAACTTCCTATTCTGGGGAAGAAGTAGAGGCAATGTTAATTGCTGCAAGACTTAATAAAGCTGCCACTCAGCTGCTTCCCTCCCCCCTGCCAAATATCCAGATTTGTGTGAAGTCCTTTATTTCATGTGTAATGCATACCCAAAGTTTCTCCAGCTGGTTCTGGAGAAAAGATGTAAGTTGCTAGAAAATATGGTGTGTGTGTGTGCATGTATGTGTACATACTTATTTTTACCATTGAGGTATTTATTATTAATCTAATATATTACTATAATATCTCTGGGCAGATGGAGGGGACCCACTAAACAGGTGTGGAATTAAAGTTCAGTTGTAAGCTGTACGATCTAGGGTTGGTGTTGGTTCCCTACTTACTGTGGCAGCTGCCAGTGCACATCTGTTTGAAGAAATATTGGCAAGGGGGAGTTAACTGAAGGCAAAATTTCTGTTTGGTAGGAGTGTAACACATGGGGAGGAGGAGAGATAAGCCATCTTATGAGTGGTGATCAAATGTGTGTGGTAAGGTAGTGAAAATGAGTGCTGTTGCTTTGGTCAATAATAATTTATCTTTGATATTCTTGTTTTCAAGTGGACTGGCAGGGTTTCAGAGCTCTGAATAGGTACCCTCTGGTGTGGATTTGTAAACACTGTACACATTTTTAAGTCAATAAAAACAACATACTTTTAATTCCTGAGAGATACATATGTCCAATAGAGTTTTAAAGAGGACTTTTCTCATTTTCCTTGATGGCTATTTGATATTTTTGCCTTCCAATGAAGCTGGATGGGAAGAGATCAGAGGGAAGGAAGAAATTAGTAGAGCCTTGATTCTACCCGCTGCAGATCAACACAGAGAAGCAAATAACCTACTAATGGCATGGGCACTCTCATCTTGGTACCAAGTGAAAGGGACACCATGGAAGGAAAAATGACTTTCATGGTACCCCTACACCCACCTAGACATACCTGAGCTACATTAGCACTATAGTGCTGTGCATTCACTGTCAGCACTCAAAGTAACTAATTTAAATCTAGCTCTCATATGTTGAACATGAACAGTAGGTTCCCTCCTTGGTCCATTTCCAGAATAATATAGTTATTTGCCTTTCCCTTTTCATGATCTGGGATATTAATCTTGTGATAATAAAATAAAAAGAAAAAAATCTGATGAAGATCCAGTCTCCATATGATTTGTTATCCTCACATTGTAGTAATATGTGTATTTATGATGTTGATAAAAATTCACAAAATGTAGAATTGATAATGTGTTAATCTCCACGCTATTAGGGAATTATTTCCTGGGTTTTTTCTTACTGAGTACAGAAAATGATGAACAGAATCTGTCCCTGCTATAGTCTTTTCTGTTGAAATCAACAGTAAGTAAATATTCACTAGATTGCATTTGTCTTGAGATAGGGTTATTTAACTCTCGTATTCCATTAAAAATAAATGCATCTTGCTTACCAGCATCATCAATTAAGACAGGTAAATGACATTTCAGCAAGTGGGCTTTGTCAAGGAGACAGAATTTCTTCTTATTGAAATGGGCATTTCCAAATGACTTTCTCTGGAAGCAGACACTTCGGTGAATCCAAACATATTCACCCTGAAGTATAATGTTCACCACTGAAGCCAAACTGATGTTGAATCTCAAGAACACCAAATTGTCAAATTAATTAATTTATTAAATACTAGTCTCTCCCAAATTGAATCACAGGGGACACAGCTACTCTGTTTCAGAATCTTTGATTTCCCATCCAAGAAAAAAATATATTTATATGGTCTTGATGTGATGTTTACTAGAGATTTCTCTCTCTTTGCTTTCAATTGATCTGTTGAATCTTACCTAAGCAAATGCATGTCTAATATTTCCATTTTTCCTTTTAATGCAGTATCACATAGGGCATTTAATTAAACATGAGACATTGCTGGGAATATTTTTGTTTTTGACCCATTCAAAATTTATAACTTAGAAATTCAAAGCCAAATCTGTATTTGTGTTTCACTACAAACACTATTGTGTTTTTAAAGTTGTTTCATTATCTTTAGGCATTGAACAGAGATTTTTATATGTTTTTTGATGAAAAGAATGTAAAATTCAGTAATTGCTCCTGTTTCAAGTTGTATCTTTGTGAAGTAGTTATTTTGGACAATAGACTATTGCAATTTTTGGTTTAGATGAACTTGAAATGCAAACTGAAAATCAAGCATTCAGATATAACCAATAACAGCAACATAACCTTTAATTTATATTTTTGATAAATGTCAATTAAGTCTCTCAACACCACGTGACCTATGGAACTACTGTTTTTATGCAGCTAATAAAATTGATAGAGCTGGACAAATTCAATCCAGGTGCACTTCCTGTGAATACAAGAAGGTAGGAAGAATTTGGCTTGGAGTTTAAGTAATTTGCAAAAGCTACCATTCCAAGTCTCTGATCTATGATTTGTGCCTCTTTTAAACCTAGCATAAGATTTACACTATATTAAAGCAAGTAAAAACTATTGTTTAGCAAAGCTGACTGCTGCAAGCAGAAGAAAATCTTTCCTTTTGCTTTCAAACATTGTTAGAATATGAGAAATTCCTGAAAATTCAGACCTGCTAAATATGAATATTTGACTTATTAGGCCACCCAAAAAAGCAGGCTTTTTACAGAAATGAAGGTTTATTGCCAATAAACTATATTATGAGAAGCAGATTTTCAAAGTATGGAAGCTAAAAGCTAAACGCTAATGATAATACAAAGGTATCAAGTTAGGTAAGGATCACGTTAAGTAAACATCAGTCCTAGGTTCTAGCTGCAAATGCATGCCTTAGAGAGGAAAGAGGAGAAAACCAAATGAACTGATAATTCTCATCACTTTTGGACGTAGCATTTTCTATCTGAAGAGCATCGGCTTTTAATGAATACATGCTGCTTGCTTCTTTCCATGTAACCTATAGATGACTGAAGTGCTTTAATGCAGAAATCCTGTCTGATTATATCAGCATTAATTAACACCTAATTAAAAGCAAAAAATGTGTGTCATTTTGATCTTTATTTCTGAAATTTATGCTAAGCAATTTGTATTCTTGCTTGGACTTTAGTAAGCATAAATCTAGTTGCTAAATAGTGCACCTTGAACTCATGGGCTATCTTGTGGACTCCTCTCAGATTCCACAGCAAGCTTTTCTTTTCTTCCCTTCATATGGTCTCTCTTACATATACTCACCCTTCTTCTGCCACAAGAAAATGGGTTACCTATCAACATACTTCCTTTTTGTGATCAAAGGAGATCATCAGGGAGATCTGAAAGGTACTACTCTATTCTGTTCCCAATACCACCTCACATTTTAAATGTTTTCTTGAATTAGAAACAGACATTGCCAAACAAAGTGGATATATCCCAGACAGCTGAACTACTTCACCGGGTGAAAAACATGTCATCTATTGTTTTTCCCCATTAATTCTGTGGAACAATGGGTGATGTGTTCCTGGTTTACAGAGACATTTTCCTGGTAATCTCTGGGGTTCCCAGAGATTGCTGGGGTACATCTCTGCAAGTAGGGAACCCTAACTTTCCTTGCCTCAAAAGATGCTCCCTGACATCCCAGGGGCACATCACTGGAAGCAGGGAAAGGTGGGATGCTTCACAGTACAGTGTATGGTCCTGGGGTTGGGACCACCAATCAGCTGATTGGCAGTCTTAGCCCCAGGCCCACATCAGATTATTGAACTTGCTCTGGTGCAAGCCTATAGCTTGGACTGCCAGTCTTGCTGAGGCTGTCAATGTCAACCTTGCTCTGGTCCAGTTCTAGGGCTTAGGCCACCATTCAGCTGATTAGTAGCCACAGCCACAGGACTGCACCAGAATGTCCCTGCTTTCTGTGGTTCCAGAGACACACTGTGGATCTTCTAAGAGTGTCTCTGGAGGTGAGGAAAGTCAGGGTTCCCTGCCTGCAGAGGTGCATCCCCAGCAATCTCTGAGGTGAGTGCCTGGATGTGGGGAAACCTAACTTTCCCTGTTTCCAGAGATGCAGGTCAGAGATTGCTGAGTGTGCCTCTTTAGAAGCAGGGAAATCTAGGCAGTCATTCTCTGGTCTTGAGAGGCCCAGTTCTGTACAGAAATTACTGGAATGCACAAGACAGGGCCCCTTGAATCCAGGGAGTGCCAGCCCGAGGTAGTGGAAGAGCATGGGCAGCTGTGGGCTGCCCACCTTCTCCTGCCATAAAGAAAATAGATGTCCATCACAATAAAGTGGTGGCCGGTTTATTACTACCTTGTATGGTGGCCGCATTATGGCATGACAAAAGGTGTGCGGACATTTATTTACTGTTGCTTTGCACAGTAATACACATTTCTCTTTCAAAAGAGGAAGTCTCTGCCAGAACTGAGACAGGAAGCAAGACCAGAGTCCAATTGCCATAAAGGAACACATCAGTTTCTATCAGAACAATTCTATATTTTGCCTCCACCTTTGAAAGATTATATAAATAACTTCTTTTGTTTGCTTCTGAATTACTGTTTGTTTGGGCATATTGGCTGCCTACATTTTAATAGTAGTTTCTGTATAATATGAAAAGGTAGATTTATAATTTGGTAAGAAGAGAACAAGACACTTGGGCTGCAGGAGTTTGATACTCTTACTGTAACCAAATGCTTTTATTCAAAAAGGATAAATTTTGGTGAATTAAGGGAACTAATTATTGAAATCCACTTCATTGGAAACCTGAGGGAGTTTAATACAGAGGAGATGCAGAATTTCTTTAAATCAAAGGTACAAATAAAATTATCTGGAATTTTTTCCCAAGTAAGGGGCAAAATCTTATAAGAAAGGATTCCAGATCTAGCTGAATACATAATTACCTCAGAAAGATGGTATAAATAAACAGAGATGCTACAAAAAATGGAAAAAAAGGATTAATGATCTGCAAAGAAAGCTTTGGTTTAGACTGGTAGAGGTAAATTAAGAATTGCCAAAAGTAAAACTGATTAGGCCTTCAAACACGTGACAAAAATTCTCTTGGAGTATAACTATAAAGACAATAAGGAAATAATTGGGGCACTACACAATGAGAATAGGGTTTAGATTAATTATAATCTAGGGACTGGAGTCAGTGATCCAAGGAGTCCTTTCATGTTCTACATTCTATGTTCTTCTCAAGAAGATGAAGGTCTAAAGGGATCTTAAGAAATTCTTAAGTGACATTGGCTGGAAAAGGGAAAATCTTTATAAAATTCACCATATTTAAAGAAGCATTTTACTGGCTGAGATCCTCTGGTATTTAAAACTGTTTTCAGGTTTAGGATTTTGCTAGATTTATCATAGTGTATGATCAAGGAGTATCATGCAGCACTTTCCATGTAGATTAAAACCACTCCCCTCATATGATGATTTAGTAATAGTAGTAATTGAGTTTCTTAACTGCTGGATGAACCATAGTTTTGATTAGTAAACACTGAAGTGGCATATAATACAAAGTACAGGAGACAAAAAGAGTGCAGTAGACAAGCATTCCTCCAACATTCACTAGCTCCTATCAGATTCAATCAAAAATCTGGTACTCTTTGGTTAGGTACAGACATTCAAAAAACCTGAGGTGTAATAGATCCAAGTTATGTGGTTTCATGTAGGCATTTAGATCAGTAGCAAATACAACACAAATATGCCCTTTGGTGCTGGGGGACAAGCCTTAGATTGAGTTCAGCCATTTTTAAACCAGTCTATGTATTCTGAACTTCTGTTTGGGCATAGTCTGATTTTTGTGTGCTGAACTTCTGTCCCATTACAGGTGCAGACCAGTTTCTGATTACTTATACTGGTAAAAGTGTAATGCCTGTACCTGTACATATACAAACAGTCATTGAGAGATGTGCCTAATAAATCTCACTGCAACCTGATTATGGCTTCCTACCTCTTCATAGGGCTCCACCGTTCCCTAAACCCTGCCCTTACCACACCAGACATTCAAAGGTGCCAAAACTTCATTACAGTTTCTGCTTAAAGTGTTCCCTCTACTTCAATAAGCTTTTAATGACCACCCACTGACTGTGTTGTGGCCCATCCTCACACTAGTTCGATGTTTCCTAGGCTGTCATGGGTACCTCAGTAGCTGGTCAGCTCTTATTCCCCTCCTCTCCCAACCTCAGGAGTAAATACCTTCTCAAATCACTTGCACAGCTCTCAGCTTTAGCTGGTATCCAACTAAGTGTCTGAGTCACAGCTGCTCATCATTAACTCCTTAACATAAAAATCAGTGACACTGAGCCTGTCCCACACAGTCCCTTTTCTTGGCCACTGGGTTCCTCTCTTGTTGAGCAAAACAGCCTCCTCCCCCATGAGCTGGTCTCTTTAAGGTTTTCCCTTCTTTGCTCCCCACAGGCAATGAGAAGTGTTCACGCATCAGTCAGGCTCTTCGTCTGACCCTCTTGTAACACTCCCATTTCTGATTGAGGCTTTAAGCAAGCTTCTCTGTCTGGTTTCCTCTCAGTCTCTGTCAACACCTCAGCTAGGAGTCTGGCAAATCACCAGACCTCCATGTGCTGAGCATAAGCATCTGCTCTTGCTGGCATCCCCACTCCAGGGCACCTAACCTATCTGACCTTGGACTTCTTAATTTTGGGTCAGTGACCCGGGGCCAATCAAGGCAGCTTCATCTCAGCACCAGCTTCTGGCATAGATCCCAGCTAGAATTGATCAGGCTGAACTGCTTTATTGTTTTTCTTCCCACTGACCCTTAAAGGTACGGTTCTCTCCCAGCAGCTGTCCTTTGGCTCCATCCTATTGTGGCAGGCTTCACAATATCTATCTATCTATCTATCTATCTATCTATCTATCTATCTATCTATGTGTGTGTATATGTGTGTGTGTGTGTGTAGATATATATATATGGAAAATGTATACATTTGTTTTAATTTCCAGGTATACAATGTAATTATTTCAGGGTTGTCTCGAAGTTGTTCCCTTCCCACTTCTACAGCAGGGAAAATAGTAGTTGTGGGGGTCCGGTGGTGACGGGGGGGTCAGCTGAGCCCCTTGACCCTACTCCACCCCAGTTCTTTCCCCTGTATCCTTCCTTCCCCCACAGTATCTGCCTCTTCTGCCTTTTCCTGCTCAGGTTCTGTTTTCTCCCCAAGCACAACACATGAGCTGCATGTAACATTAAGGTGGGGAAAGCAGAAGTGAGGGCAGAAGCTATAGAGAATGAGCTGGGGGGAGAAGGAAGCTGCTGTGCGTCTGACTCTAGGCTCAACCCAGACCCACAACAGCTGCCTGCCCCTGTCCACCTCTCTTTTGCACAGGAAAACCTTGTTAATTTGAAACACAAGGGGCCAAAAAAACTGACTTTGAAATAAACATGCCCATAGTAATCTGCATATTTGCAAATGAATGTGGGTACCTACAGACTCATCTAGAATTAATGCATTTTAATTTGTTGCAAATTGCTGCAAGTTTCAACACAGGTACTCCATAAACATACTTTTAAGCATAACTTTGTACTGACTTGCACATAGTACAAGGACTGCCTAATAATAGTTCTAATAATAGTTCAAAGCCAAAAAGCTCATAATTTATCATAAAGTTCATTGAGCTGGGACCTAGCAGAGTCAACAGTGTTTCAAGCCATGGTCACCCCACAGCTCAGCAGAGCTCGGTATGTGTGTGTAGTCCAGAAATGATCTATTTGCTAATTGGCCTCATCTCCCCGACGACTGAAATTGCATGCTTTTGTCATGAGTCCTGGTCCCCTCCAAAAATGTCTATGCAGATAAGGCATGGGACTGCCTAGTCCAACACTACCCCATGGTAGAGATCAATTGGCAGGGCCACATTGATCAAATGTGACAACACATGTGGGTGATGGAGCCTTTCTTAAAGATACAAATTTGGTCATGTTTGTTAGACATTTAAGACTGGTGAAGAAACAGGAATAACTGGAAACAGGAAAAAGGTGCTGCTTAGCTATGGGAGTGAAGAGGAAATTGAAATATATTTTATGTAGCAGTTCATCATGACTTGAAAAAGAGTCAGTGCTGAGGAGTCCTGAACACAATGGGAACTATATCTTTTTGAGATGAGCTGAACTAACGTAGCCTTGTGGTAAGTTCTCATCAGTGTGTTTGCCCAATATTGGCCATGTGTTTTATGCGCATGGTCTGTATTCAATCAACTTCATAGTTTGTTTCCATGACTGAGAACCTGCTGCTTCTAGCAGGAGTTTAGTGATAGGCTCATGAGGTGAGGGTGGGGGTAGGGGATTTTCTGGTATGCAAATATAAGACAAGGGTCTTCCACCCCACTAATTAACATGAAATGAGGGGAAACCTCATCTTATATTTGAGAAAATATCATATTTCTCAAACAGTAGATAAGTACATCCTGAACCATAGTGCTCCCAAGTAGAAATTAGAAATGAGAACAAAGAGCAGAATGGAAATTGTCCATCTTTAGAGAAAAATTACACAACTTTCTACAACTTTTGTAAGGCACATATTATGAAGGTATACAGGCACTACAGAAATGTTTAGTTGGAGAGATCTGAAAAATAACAGTGCAACACACACTGCATCTTAAAGAGGATTTTTTCCAATTCATTTGCTTAATGAAGTGAGTCCCATAGCAAATGAACGCCTTAAACACAGCTGAGAATCCTAACATTTAACTTTTTTTTGCTGTTTGAAGGCATACAACCCCCAATATTTGATATATCAGTGCACTGACATTTTGTACTTTCTGGCTGTAGTGTGCATTTTTACACTGTCAGTCTGGTTGATAGCCATGCCTGATGTGGCAAATTTTTGAATCTTTGCCACACTAAATATATGTAGCTGCTTTATTCATTGGTGAGATGAGAAATCACCCAGAGGGCAATGGAAAAGGAGAATCATTTTGCATTTCACAGTCTAATCCATCTAATCCTGTGGCTGACCTTAGCAAAGAGAAGCACCAGCATACACTGTTTTTAAAATTAGTTATTTCAATGTAATATTGGAGCAACATCCTGCATATTTCACGACTAAATAGGTATAGTGACCTAAGTAGAAAAAAGAAAGAATGAGTGCATTAAAGACACATATATTACACTATGTTTTCCTTTAAAATTATTTTAAAGAAAAAAGAATGCATGTAAAATCTAGTCATGAAAATGTACAACTGCACCTACCTACTACTTTCAGGATGGTATTAAGTAAATGAATAAGCAGATGTCAACTTGAATACCTGATAACTTGGACATGCACATATCTGATCAAAATATCTTGATAACGGTATACATAAATATAGAGACATGATTGCACATTAATTGTAAAAACCCAAGCATGTCTCATTTTGAAAATTTGATTTTAAGTGTCTTTACTTACTGGGAGGTCATTCTGCAAGTGAACACTCAAGGTGGTCTATTTTTTTGGTTTTGGATTTGAAGATAGATTTTGTTTCACAGGTAGCATATAAAGTAGCAATGGAATGGTTGTATTTCTCTCAGATGAAGTCATTGTTAAACTTGACTTTCTCCCCTACAGTATTTCTATTCAGTGGGAAAAGCTTTCACTAATACATATAGAAGAATGGAAGGAGAAGTTAAAGTTTTGTGCTATTTGTTACTTACATTGTTGACTTTCGAAACAAATTAAGATGCCTATTTGATTTTCCCTGATATAAGAGACAAAGAAATAATAAAAAATACTGTTTGTGTTTGTCCATGTGACATAGAAGTCTGAAACATGCCCATGGTGCATACTTAAAATACCATATGGGTCAAACTCAAAACTAGTCAGATGCTCTAACTCATGCCAAGAACTTGTTCAGACCCAGAACAGCCGCCAGACTGGGGGAGATGGAAAAAATTAATATTTACAGTCCCTGTGGCATCCCTCACACTCATCTGCACCAAATGAAGGCTCAGAACAGCTGACAATCAAGCTCATAGGCTCAGCATTATGGTAACCTTTTAAGAAATATTGGGAAAAATGCTGCTACAGGACTTCTTTCTTTCTAGAAAGAAATGGTATACAGGTACAATAGACATTTTAACTGGCCTCAAGAAAAAAAGGACATACTTATTATTAAGTAAGATTAAAGTTAAAAAATAGAAGAATGAGAAGAGAGTGAACGGGACAGAACTCATGTGGAAAAAGAGAGATACCTTTACTGACAGAGGGGAGAATAAGGTTAGAGTTTTTCAAGACATAACTAAGGCCATGGTATTCAAGTTGCAACCAATTTGGCACATACTAAGCTTTCACTATTTATTAGATAATAAAAAGAATAACTCACTAAGTTCCTGATTTAAAGAAAAAAGGAAACTATGTTTAAATGTTTGAGCTATACCTGAGAAAAGGAGAATCCACAATGCTGACAGCAGGGACAGACAAACTCCACTGAGGACAGAAGCTTAAGATGAAAAGGGTAATTTTGACTAGTAAGAGTTCAGGCATTCTTGTTTAAGATGAGACATAATAAAGGACGGAAAGTATATTAGTATATAAATTAGAATTGTGTTGAAAAGCTAAGGACACAAAAAGTCTAGGAAAATACTGCCCGTGTGGAAAAAGGAACAGAGAGAACTGATTAAGAAATGTGATAAAACAATTGGCAAAGAAAGGCTCATAAAAACTTACCTGGTTAAAAGATTTGATTACAAATGAGAAATTCTCCCCAAGCCCATGGAAAGGTTTGCACACTTTTCTAAATTTACAGGAGGTTTATTTATGTAGGCATGTCAAAATTGCATGAAACCCATCTTATACAAAGATTCGACACAAAACTAGATGAAATATAGCTGTTTTCAGCTGCAGTCTACCGTAATTGCTGTGCTCTTCTGAACACAGACCAAAATATTTAACTCACAGATTGTGACCCACAAACTAAATTCAAGGATAAGGAAAATGATGTTACCAACATTGTATTTAAATATGCTTAAACAGGAACATTAGAAGGCTAGAAGATGATGATACTGCTTCTCATATGAAACCTTTCTATGTCTTCAGATATCAGTGCATTAAAATATTTTTTTTTGAATTACTTTGTTTTTGTCAGTGAATACATATTACAAAAAATGCACCTGAAAGTTCATAGAGAACAAGTACTTACAAAAATAAATTGTTTTGTTGTCACTGAAGGTTAGATTCTCTCCTTTATCAAGGTATATTACATTAAGTAAGTAGGGGACATTTCTATGCTGACACTGACTCTCCTATATTGAGGTGTGATTGACATGATAAGTAGGTGGCATTAAGGGGGCTTTTTGATTGTTGGGCTTCCCAAACTCTGAAATAAATTAACTGAGAATTGTTTTATGTGAGCAAATTTCACTCTACTTCATGATTCCCCTACACTGTTCATCTTATGTATGGAAAAGAAGAATCAGTTTAGCTGATTTTGTCTCAGGTGGACAAGAAAATTCCTATTTGCCAGAGAACTGGCCATCTATGTCAGAACATGGCAAACAAAGTGAAACTCAGAACGTGGCTTCAATAATATATTACATATATGATAAATCATATCATAATATCAGAAGATGAGAAAATATGCCTGTATCTTGTTAATGTACATCTGCCAGGTAGGGCAGAATCACCTTCTTGACTAATCCTGCTTCAAAACAATCTGCCAAGAAGGCCATTAGTAACATTTATTACACTGACTGCAAAAACGCCTCCGTATGTCTCTTCTGAACCTATTTTTCTTTAAAATCCATTCATGCCTCTTATGATCTTTTGTGCTAAAGCTGGAAAAATAACCCAAGGAGGCATTATCTTTCCTATTTATGATTTCTACAGCACTATTGTATTCCCCTCAATTTTCTTCATTTTTCTGTAAAATACATAAATGTTTTTGACCTGCTTTAAAATCCAGTCTTTTTAATGAAAAGTGCTACATACAACCTACGTGCTAATAACAATATCAGACTGATTTTTTTTCTGTTTGATGCTTCCCAGCCTCATTTCTGTACTTGGTAATGGAACACAGGACTGGAAATGAAAAAAGAATACTTTCATGATTTCATTTCAGTCCAGTATGCATTCTGTCATTTATACCTTACCTTAAGATCATCTCTCAATTTTTCTTTTTGATCTTCTATTATCCTTTCATATTAGTGAACTAGATTTATTTTTTTACTTGCTTTTAAAGTTTTCTCAGAATTCTAGTATTTGACTATATTCCATTTTGGGGGGAGAAGGGATGTGTATGCGTGTACATGCATGTGTGTGTGCATTTCATACAATTATATTTGTGCTCATGCACACACATCCCATATTTATAAACTGGTTCATACATTTGGGAACATTATATATAGATATAAATATATATATGAACCAGTTTGTATTGCATGCATAGCTAAATACTTTTTAACATTCAGCAACAACATAAATATACAGTGAAAGTCAAAATAGCTTATTTTCATTTCGTACTATCTTTCCTTATTTGCTTACTAGTGAGTGTCATTTAAAAATGGTTTTGATTCATTTCACAACTGAAATGCAGAGCTGCTTTCTGAAGCATAAAGAGCTGAAAAACTATTAGATTCCTGCATACAGAAATTTCACTGGCCAGTGAAAAACCCCATATTGTTTGGAAGGGGATAATGACTAGAATGCTTTGGTCTTTCAGGCTGATTCCAGATACAGTGAGGTGGGTTAACAACTGGTTTAGAAGCAGATCCCAGACAGGTGTACTCAATGGGATAGTCTCATCCTGAAGGGCCATCTCCAGTGGTGTCCCCCAGAGATCCGTGCTTGGACCTGTGCTCTTCAACATATTTATTAATGACTTGGAATAGGGAGTGGAAAGCCCAGTATTTAAGTTTGTGGATGATACTACATTGTGGGGAAACACAGACACATCAGAGGATAGGGTAAGGATCCAAGATGATCTTGACAGACTGGTTTATGGGAAGAATGGAATCAGATGAGGTTTAACAGGGAAAAGTGCTGGGTTTTTCACCTGGGTAGAAAAAACCTTCACCATACCTACATGACCAGTAGAGGTACACCGGCTGACAAAGCATCTGAATGAAACCTGGGGGTCACAATCGACTGGAAGATGAACATGAGTCAACAATGCAATGAAGGTGCCAACAGGGCAAACAGAATGCTGGCATGCATCAACTGATGCATTGCCAATAGATCCAGGGAGGTGCTTTTCCCTCTCTGTTTGACATCGGTGAGGACACAGCTGAAGTACTGTATCCATTTCTGGGCACCGTACTTCAGGAAGGATGTGAGTAAGCTTGAGAAGGTACAAAGGAAGGCCACCCATATGATTAGGGACCTGGAGAATAGAACCTATGAGGAGAGACTCCAGAAACTGGGCTTGTTCAGTCTGAGTAAACAAAGACTGAGAGGTGAAATGATAGCTTCCTACAAGTTAGGGGTGAGCATCAAGATCTAGGGGAGCAGCTCTTCAGGAAGACATCTCAAGGGAGGACAAGGACCAATGGGTATAAACCAGGGGTGGGCAAAATATGGCCTGTGGGACAGATCCAGCCCGCGAGGCCATTTTATCCAGCCCGCAGGGCTTGTAAAACATTTGGAAAATTAATATTTCTCTGGCCTTGGTTCCTGTCAAAAAAGACAGGAACCAAGGGCAGTAGGACCCACAGGAAGCCTGGTGGGCTCCAACAACAGCGGGAACTTCCTGACTCCACCCCCCCACTGAGTGCAGGGAAGAGCAGCCCTCACCCTCCCTGTGGCTGGTGCCCCACACTGCAGCTGCGTGCAGCCCACCTGGGATTGCCTGTGTGTGCTCTGGACAGTCTCACATGGGCTGTGAGCACCTGCAGCAGGGAGCACCAGCCATGGGGTAGGTGAGGGGCCAGTTTTCCCTGTGCTCAGCACCAGCTTCTTCCCTGCTGGTGAGCAGGGGGTTGGGACTGTGCACTGCCCCCCACCTGTACTGTGGGGCTTGGGGGGGAACTGGGAGTGAGTGGGCAGGGAGCCAGTGGGAGCACAGTGCCCACACTGGTGTCCCGGGTTCAGTGCCGTTGGGGGCCAGAGCAGGGTGGCAGGAGCACAGGATCCCAGCTGACAGAAGCTCTATGGGGCCAGACCAGCTCCCCCCACTCCCTGCTGGTACAGCCCAGCCCAGGTCCACAGATCCCTGCCAGCCTGCATCCCACTTTGGACCCCACCGGTGCTGGCCCTGGAACATTGGTCCCAAAATGGTGACCAGGGGGCAGGGCATCTCTCAAGGAGCGGGGCACCTGTCAAGGAGCAGAGCTACTTAAGCGTCCCTGCCAAAACTGGATAAGTGGCCCTCCCGCTGAAATAAGTGCTCACCTCTGGTATAAGCTAATAGAGGGAAAATTTAGGCTGGACATAAGAAAGAACTTTTTTTTCTGTAAGGGCTACCAGGACCTGGAACACATTCCCAGCAAAGGTGGTACAGTCACTATCCTTGGAGGTGTGCAAGTTGAAGCTGGATAAGCACCTTGTTGAGATCATTTGAGCCCAATAATTTCCTGCCCATGGCAGGGGACCGGACTTGATGATCTTGCAGGTCGCTTCTGGCCCTTTGATTCTATGATTCAGATTTTGGTTACAGTTACCTTTAATTCCATTTCTAGGCTTTCTTCAACCCATCAATTGTTATTATCAAATGCCTTATTTATAATTAACTGAGCATGATATTGATGAGAACTAGCATGTATCAAATGCACTAGCTACAACCATAGGTGAGATTAACTGAAATGGATTAAGTGAGTTTGAAAAAATCTTTATGTATTTTTTCACTGTGATTCTATAGATTAGGTAGTATTTTGTTTCCTTCAGACTGTCAAAGAAAGTGTGTGACTCATTTGCTAGAATTTTTAATATTATTTTCTGAAATGTCACATTCCCTCAAGCAATATAGATAAATTATATTATTTCTTTTTTATATTTTCCCACTTTACAAATAAGTAACAAGCACAGAGAGGTATAGTGACGTCTCAAAGTCATATTTCAAGTCAGTGATAAAACTAGAACTCAGGGGTATAGCATGTCTTGAATTCTAAATCCCTCCCTCTACAAAAAGATAGAGAGAAAAAATAAAACAAAACACTCATTTAATCAATAAATGCTTATTTATCAAGAATCTCTATAAATGTTTTCATACAAAGAATACACCAGCTTCAACAAAACCATCAGCAAGAAAGTTTGCTGAGGTTCAAGAAAGAAGTTTTATTAACAATGGATAAATGAAAGAGAGATCTCCACCCCAGAATAGCCTGATGGTTGTTCTCCTGTAACATGGAAGACCCAGGCAGATCAGGCCCTGGCTACTGCAAAGTGGAGATATTCTTTGATTTTTATAGAAAATACTGTTAAAATCTTAGTTTCATCCCTATGGAATGGCAAAATTATTGGAATCTCAAATTGGTGTTGGATAGGGACATAATTTCTTACTCAGTGGTAGTCAGGAGTCCTGGTAGCAAGCTTTTTTCCTTGGCTCCTTGCCTCTTTATCTGACTCGCTTTTTCACACACTGTGAGTCCACATGCTGTCCCAGTTATTTAAGTAAGAATATAGAGAAAGCAGGGAACTGTTCAATGGGGCAGGCTTCTTACAGGCCTATTTACTTTCCCCAGTAGCTTACTTCATTGAATGGCCCAAAGAAATCAATGGCACAATTCACAAGGAAGGCATTTCTAAATGTGAATATGATTATCATAGTCTGACCCTATATGCAGAAGAATGACAGACTTTGGTTGTTAGTTTTTCCTTAGCCATTGGAAAGTCTTAAAAAATGATTCTGGGGAAAGATGATGGTATTTACCCCCTGACAGTTCTTAAATACACGAGAAGCCAATAAAAGTGTTTACATGATTAAAGCTGTATTTTTAAATATTGGTGGTATTCGGCCTTAAATATGTTAATTTATTTGTTTTTAAGTCAATTTAAGTGAAAATAAAAAGTGCCATATTGATATAACGGAAGATAGTTTTGCTACTAATACATGGAATAAGAAGTGCAAGCAGTGGCAATACATGGTTTAACAGACTACCTTACAGTAGCCTGTTAAACAGTATTTGAATTCTGTATTCATGTGAGGCATGGGTGGATCCAGGGGAGGTATGCAGTGCAGTCACACTGGGGGACACTTGGAAGGGAACAGGGAGCAGGCCAGGAAGGAGGAACCTGTGTGCTGCCACTGCTGTCCTCAATTAAACCCTGCACCCATGAAGTTGCTCCCAACTGGAGCAGGGCAGAAGTAGCTTAAGGGCTCCCCTCACATGTGGGTCAGCTGGGAACAGCAGCAGTGGCTGTGCCAGATGGACTTGCCCCCTTTGCATGCCTGCTCCTTGTCCTGCTACTCAGTGTCCCAGGCTTATATAGATGTTCCAATCACACCTTGCCCTCATCTCACTTCGTGGTCTAAGGGGTAGTGTGCTGCACCCTCCTTTAATAAAGGACTCCTGAATTTGCTGATATTGTGAGAGAAAGGGTATATAGAGATGTCACACTTTGGTTCTTACATGTTCCCAAAAGATGTTTTAAAATTATTTAGTCTTACAATTCCTTTAGACTAAGGGCTAGATTCTAAGGCTTAGTGTGCCTAAGTCCTGCCTAACTTGGACTTTAAGCATGTAAATCTGGAGTTAGAACAGCTGTCCTCCCTCCCAGACAAATATGCTAAACATTAGATAAGAGAGCCATTCTTTTTCTCTCTGTTTCTCTCTCAGGCACTCTCTCTGTCCCTCATACACACACACAAACACATACACACACCTTCTCTCTGACTTAGTGGATGCATCTAAAAATGAAATTACCACCATATTATAAATTGTGGCTCAGTTGCACCAGAATTTATTGCTTCCAGGCACAGCCTTTACACGTGCACCTAGAACAGCAACATATTGAGCTGGGGCAGCACAGCCCTGGCTGGCAGGGGGTCTGGAGGTCAGCCTGTGAGCCTGGGACTGCTCTTGCCTGGCTAAACATGATGCAGAGGGACTGGCTGGGGCATGAGGGTGCTACAGTGCAGGGCTAGCTGGCAGGAAGCCTGCACTGTAGCACTCTTGTGCTCCAGCCAGCCTCGGTCACCATCTACACACGTGTTGCAATGGAGTAAATAACTCTATCATAGTATAGTACTTCTATTGGGTAGTACTAATGTACAGTGGAATTAATTAGTTTACTTCAGCATAAAAGCTCCGCACCTATAAACAGAGATGCTTTAGTACAGAGCTAACTAGGCAAGTCTGAAGTAAATGCCTCATGTAGATGCCCCCATTTATTCTATTTAAAATGTACTGTAAGATATAAATAATCTTGTGATCAAGGAACTCATTTGAAAGCTGGGAGATATTTAATCCTCTTAGACAGAGCTAGACACTGAGCCCATTTCACCCACATCCTCAGTTTACATGTGCACATGTACTACACAGTAATTTAGGTTACTGTACAGTAACCAAAAATTACTGTGCAGTATGGGAGCACCTACACATGCATGCCTGTACTGTGCAGTAACTATGGTGGCTTATACTAACTTGGGTGTAAATTTGCTATCTGCCTAATGCAGGTAGTAAGATTATGCCTGATTAGTTATTGTGCAATAACACACATGTAGATGCCTACTGCACAGTAATACTATGTGGACTGACTTGGGACTAATTTTAGCCTCAAGTCAGCCCACACACATCATTACTGCGCTGTAATGCCTGCACATATATATGCTGGCGCAAATACCGCTTACTGCACAGTAAATGCACATGTAGACACACCCAGTTAGTTCTATAACGATTGAACTATTAGCTAAAAGGGCAGGGTGTAGGCAGGACATCAGTACCACCATGATTATAACTACATCCTCTTCTGGCTGTGGTTTGAAAGAAAGGAATGACTTATTTTGCAGAAGAGTTTATGCACCTTCATTTAGATGAGTGTTCAGGACTGTGAATCCCACGTGGATGGAGGCATCTGAACTACAAAGACCTAGATGCCTAACTATAACTCACCAGCACTTCCTATTGCCTAGCTATGCTGACTGTTGTGAACGTAATCCTCAGGCATCTCTCTTTCACTCCATGAATTTTATAGATAGGAAACTATACGGGGGCAGACACCTAAAAGTAAAGCATTGCAGTGTCTAAATCCTTAGTAGGGTCTAGATCTGACTGACTTGCCCAAGGTCATGTAGGAATTGACACAATGTCTCATGACTCTCAGGCTAACACACTAACCAAAGGATGAACCTCTGCTTGTTCTGTTGTATACGTATACTAATGACTTAAAAATGTCACTGCAGTTCCAAACAAATCTCAGGAATAGTTCTCCTGGACATGAATGAACACATTTTCAAATGTTGTGTAAATTTAGGAGTATGACTGATTTTTTTCTATGTTTTTATCTGTTAAACCTTTTTTCACGCTTTTTAACAGCATAGTCTGCTTGCAAATGTTTAAAAAAACAAAACAAAAGCAGCACTTTAAACTTGGCATATCCGTATGCAAAGCTCAGCATGTGCCCAGAAAAGGCAGCACCTTAGTTGGACCCAACGTGCCCAGTGTTTGTATAAATCTGGCACTTTAGTGGGCCTTTTTTGGTGTTTTTATTTAGTAGCTGATTGAATCAGCTTTAGCTAGAAGTATCAAAGAATCCTGCCGAAGCACCCAATCTATACAGATGCTGCAGAGCTGGGTTGAAGCAATCTGCTGCTGCTTCTGGTAAAGCAGTTTTTTGTGGTCTTTCTAATGTCTGCAAGCAGTCAAAATCCTTGTGATAGGAATCCAAAATGTCCTGGTAAATGAAAACATACAACAGGGTTTTATTTATCTTAACTAACTTGACCAACAAAACCTTCATACTTGCTTCAAAGATGCATCTTTTGGGAAGCATCTCATTTAAAAAATGTTGCCCCTCTCTTCATTCTGCTTCTATTGGTGGTGGCTTATTGTTTTGTCTTACATTAATTTAATCACATTTAACTAGGCTTTGGAACTTTAGTCAAACATTTTCAAGCCTCTAATTTACCAAGGATGTATTTTGTAATGGCTATACTTGTTTGCTTCTTCTCTGTAGAGATATATTGAATTATGCATCCAACTAAGCATCTTTACAAAAGTTAAGGCACACAAAAACTTAATCATTCCCAGACACCTTCTTTTATCTCTATCTGTATATTCTTTTGTCTCAATATTAATTTTTTTAGGGTTAGAGTCTTCTAAGAAATTCTATAAAAGGCTTTGTTATTATGTAGATAAAATACACTAACAGATTGTACTCACATCAAATGTAATATAAAACGAATAAGACCAATTCTTTTATTTTACATTGTCAGGTCCCCTTTTATAACAACTCATAAAAGGTGATCAACTAGGAGAAACATTGATCAAATAGTATCCTTTTGATTTTCTTTTCAGCAAAATATAGTCAGAATAATACATCTCCAATAGTTTCCTACATGTTTTGAAGAACACTTCCTTATACAATGTTTATTGTTTAAACTAAGGGTATTATCAGAAAAGAAACACAAACCACTTCTAATGGTGTTGCCAGCTATTGTAATGCATAAGAAAAAAATCTTCATTGAGACAGGAAAAGATTATTATTAATTTATTTATTTACATGATTTACATGTAAATGCTCAGGATGGCTTACAGTAGCAGAACAGAATGCCTTATTAAATAGGAGAGCAACAGAGACAATCTCTTCAAAATATTAGCCTAAATTTATTTAGTAGATGTATATTCTGTGCTACCAAAAGACTCAGAATCCCCTATTTAAAGGCTCAATCAAAAGGGAACCTTTATAACTAAAGCTATTCTTGTAGCATATCTGAGTATTATTAACAAAGGTTCATATGCCACTTCAAGATTTAAAATCTTAAGAGCTAGCTTCTGATCTCAATTATAATGGAATCATTCTGTCCTTGAAATTCACTTGTATCAGGGTAACTTCTGGTTTGCAAAATCATTAGTGTGATATGCATATGGAATTGCTAGTAATCTGAAAATATCCATTACTGTATTTAGGCAGCCAAACAAACACAATAGAAAGAGGTTAGAGGTTACATATATCAGCGTACAGATTCTCAAATATCTGCCAACTTTTAAGCAAATTTATTTTTATCTGTATATATTACCTCCCTTCATATTTAAAAAATAGATCATTTACTGTAAAGCCATAATAATATATCATATTTTCATAACTAAATTATATATTAGATATGTGCTACTAATATTAAGAATTTTTGGGGGGTTTGTTTTAGTACAACTGATTTTTCTTCTTAATTTTATTTGTCTTTGCATCTAAGAAAAAATTCAGATTCCCTTTCGATACCTCCAAACTCCCCAAAAGGATGATCCAAAGAAATCAGTTTAGGCACTCAGGACATTTTTACATATGTAAGCATTGTAGCTCCAGGCACTTTTCAAAGCACCAAAATGCAAAAAAAAATGTATATCAGCATGAAGCGTTGAAATGTGTGTCAGCACAAAGAAAATGGTGGTGGTGCACTTTGAACTAAAACACCTTGGAGGTACTTTAGTTCAAAAGTGCACCTCTACCATTTTCTCCGCACTGTTGTGCATTTAGCTGCTTATACAACTGCAAGCAGTGCAGAATAGTGCATGTTAGCTCCCATGTGGAGCAGACTCTATTAATTGAGTCTGCTCCAAAGCAACAGATCTCTGGCATATCTGAGAACTAAAAAGTATGTGTATAAAATGACCATACTCTACAGAGTCAATGGGGTAAATTTTGGCATCTCCAAAGGCTGACATAGAAAAACTGTATAAATAGTGAACCATCTGGAGTTAGTTTAGTGGTTCTCAACCTTTTTAGATTCAGGACACCCTTCAGAAAATGCTAGCTCTTATCTTTCACTCATTTTTTTTACTATAGAAAAATATAAAACAATACTTTTGTTGCAAAGAATTCAAACAGACCACAATAGGTCAGTATGTTTTTGACACTATGGGTTCCTATTTGAAATCTCTGGGTTTATCTTGTGAATCCTATTAGCTGTTTTCATACCTACAGCATTTGTAAAAGAATCTCATAGCACCCTGATTTAAAATCACTGAGTTAATAGGAAAAACTAGGCATGGGGTTGTTTCTGAAAGCCTGTCATCTGGATCTTAGATGCATCATTGAGGACTGCATATTAGGCATCTCTATCCACAACGTGATATTATACATTAGAGTTAGCAATTGCTAAACCTAAGGAATGTTAAATTGTGTTAAGGTTAACTAGTGGTAGTGATCAGCCACATGTTCAGGGTTAATACCTTCGCTAATGTGCACTGCTTAGACCTACCACTAGAGAACTGATGAGCAAGGACATGGCTAGGAGTTGCAAGTGAGCTCTATGCATGCCCTGTTTTCTGGCTCTGTAGCCACAGTATAGGCTGATGTTGGGGAGCGGTTGAGCTGCCCTCAATGCAGCTTGGAAAACCCCTCTGCCCAACAAACATGGGCAACTGGTGCCACCTTAGTCAGAGGGCATGTGCCCCCCACCCCCCGCGACCAGTCCTGCTGTCTGGGAGGGTCCACTCAGAACCAATCCTGTTGAGCAGGGTGGAGGTCCCCCATGGCTGATATCACCACCTGAGGAGGCACTCCTCCAGCCAATCCTGTGATGGCTGATTGCTGTGGCCAATCATTGTAGCCACTTCTGGGAGCAGCTGCAGCTATCGGCCAGCACTTGCATTGGGGGGGCACTGGCTCTCTCTCTTGCCCCCACTGCCTATTGCCTAAGTGGTGAGCACAGCCAGTCAGGGGGTGTGCCGGTGCTCTCAGGGACTGCATGAGCACTGTTACCAGATTTGCCCATTACTTTGGGGTGGGTCTTGTAATCCTATCAATGTGCTGTTTGTGTTACTTGTGTTTCTATACAGAGCTCTATATCTCCCTCCTGCAAATCCTCACCCCCAATTGAGCTATTTTGCAGGGCTCAGTTTCAGTGAGGCTGGGTTCCTCAAGTCACCAAATCAGTCATACACACAAACGCACACAGATTAACATGACACTCCTGACCTGGCCAGGTTGATCAGCATGGACAGGCTGATACCCTCATATGCCAAGAATCAGTTCATCAGAGCAACAATAAACTGCAGTCAGACACAAGCACACATGTAAAGAGAATCCCTCTGAATCTGACTGGGTGTCCAGCTGACAACTTCATGGGCCAGCATTCAGTTCATAAGAGCATGTCTGAGTCAAACTGGGTCAATCAGCCTGTACAAGCTGATCCCCTTATGTGTTTCAAACTCAGCACGTCCCACTCTTTGGCCTCTTGATGAGCAAACCCCACAGTGTTTTGGGGCTTCAGAGGGATCTTTAGCTTAGGTAAAAGAAACATTGCTGCAGAGCACACGAGGAAGGAGAAGCAAGAAAAGAAGGAAAAATATACCCAGTTACTACCAGTTTGACTATAACAGTTATTTATTGCTAAGAATATGAAATATATAATGGTACTGGTAGTAATAGACATGCAAAGGAAAACAAACACAAACAATTACAGTATTACCCTGGTTTCACTAAGTATTTGAGGAATCTTAGCTCAAGCTTAACTAATACAGTTCAGATTCAGAAATTTATGCCTAGAGAGAAAAGAGAGAAAGAGCTTTGGATCTACCAGTCCAAGGTATTTGGGTTGCAAAGCTGACAGGGAAAGTTTGTAGCACTGTCCTTGAAGGGAGATGATATGTTTCCTCCAGCCTCTCGAGAAGAACAGTGGATGGTATCAGAGAGATTTTTTTCTTTTTGAAATACACACATGGCTGTTTTTTTACAGATTTTTATATCCTCAGTTCAGCTTCTTCAAAATATTTTCAATAGTGTAAATTA
Source organism: Caiman crocodilus (assembly GCA_030014935.1). Classification (NCBI taxonomy): domain Eukaryota; kingdom Metazoa; phylum Chordata; order Crocodylia; family Alligatoridae; genus Caiman; species Caiman crocodilus. The sequence continues at coordinate 52,611,038 of JAGPOW010000304.1, read as the reverse complement.
TTGTCTTTTCTATTGACAAGGGGTTATCTGGTTCGGAACATCTCAAGAAACTGATTGATAATCAGGAAACATATAAGGTTGGGGAGTAACCAGATACTTGGGAGCCAGCTTGAAGTTCCTATGGATAGCAGATATACCGATGGGATATCTCATGGTTTCTTCAGAAACAATAGATAGCTTGCAGCATCAGGGTTTTGGATTTATACTTGTTATGAACAAGCCTCAGCTTAGCATGACTTTTCCAGATCTTACTATAGTCTTTTAACAGACTATAGGCAATTATTAGGGAGTGTATAATCTTTGGAGGAGGTTAGAGGAGGACTTCCACCAGTAGTCCTGGGAAAAATATGACAACACTTGTGGTCAGGGCTCCAATGGGCTGGACACTGTGATGAACCCTTTACCATTGTTCAAATGTTGCCCATACATCCTCTGACTCAGACTCTTGCCTCAGCATTCCTTAACCTGGCAACCGAGTTTTAGTCAATCAAGTTTAAATAGGTCTCCCATAGTGGAACCGGGAAATGTATGGCCTGAGATGCCTATTAAACTTTACTTCTGCTTACCTTGGAGGTGTGTGTGTGTGTGCGTGCGGGGGGGGGTTGGGAGGAGTCCTTTGTAAATCCAGATTAGAACTGCTCTGATAAATCCTGAGCTGGGTGTGTGTAAAAGTGGGTTGATTAGCATTTGGAGCACAGATTCCCCATCATGCAGTGCTCCCCTGCTTCTCTGATCCCAGAATTAACTACAGTATCTGCTTCAGGCATTCTGTTTTCCATCTCCCATGTAAATGAATGGTCATCTGGTTCCATCTTGGATGCAAATGAGACCTAGGACAGTTGTTTCACTCTTGTCACCCTTATCTGGAGAGTCTTAGGTATGTCTCTCACTGCATCTTAATCAGTTTCGTTTAGGTGGAGGGGAGGGGAATTCTTTGTGAATGAAAGGACTGTATCCTGTGCCAGGGTTCCCCAAGAACACACAACTGAGAGGTAACAGCATCCCCATTCACCCGCTATGTATCCCCACTGCCAACAAATCACCCTGTTGCCCCCATCCACCTGCAACTGGTCCCTCCATCCCTGTATCAACCCCTTCCCCTGATTGTTCCTTTCACACCTGGATTGCTGCCCTGCCACCCCAAATTAGCTCAAGAGACATAGGAGTGGTGGTGGAGGTGGTCCCTCTCCCTTCCTGCTCCTTGGCTTTGCAGCCTTTGCTATAGAGTACCAAGGGGCTGTGCACCTCGATCCAGCCTTCACCAGGTCCCACAACTGCCTGGAAACTCTCTGCCTGTCCTCTTTCCTCCTGCCTGCTCATTAGTTGTGAGGCCTGGCAGGAGGTGGATCTGGGCATCCTGGCGTAATGTGGTCTGCAGTGAGGCAGGAACCAGGCAGGGAGGGAGAACCCAACTCGTGGGCACTTTTGCCACTCTTTGACTGATTGGGCTGGCAGAGAAGTCATCTGGTGTGTGGATAACTAGCTGATGAGGTGGATGCTGGGAGGGGCTAGGATGGTCATCCATTCATACACAGATGCCTATTTTTAGTTGTTTGGGGAATTCTGGAGGCCAAAATATAGGCACCTAATGATGTTTGTGGTTGCTGAAGCAGAGGTATTCTGGATTGATTTTTACAACATCAGTTCGTAAATTCCATTTAAGTTCAAGTTAGCACTAGTTAAGTCTGGATCTGGCCCTAAAAACTCATATGGCCCACATTAGTGTAGTATACTGGGTACCTTGGAAAACTTAATGAAGTTATCCTTTCAAGAACTCTGAAGTGGCAAAGTTTAAAAAACCAAGAACAGAAGTACTAAAAGGTCAAATGACTTTGTAAAGGTCAACAGGAAATCTAGAGCAGAGAAGTAAACATATTATCCAAGCCTGGTGCCTAAATTCAAGGTCATATTTCCACATGGATCCTTTTCCAAGACATCTTTTTTTTCTTTTTTTTTTAAGAGTCAGTTGCATCAATGTTTAGCTTAAAAACATTTTTTTCCACATTTTTTAGTAGTTGGCAAAGCTCCAAAGGAAGAGGATGTTTCCACTTTTAAACCAAAAAAAGTAATTTTCTGACATTTGTATACATTTATTGTTTTATACATGTAACTGGAATCTGGAATTGGTTGAATGTTTTCCGTGTTGTCTTACTAGTAGGTCCTCTGTTTTTCTTAGGTACTGCAGGGGTGCATTTGGAACACAAGAATGTTTTAAGTATGTATCCTGGGAACAGGGCACAGTTATATGCAATAGATATTACATCTAAAAGGGGAGATTCAATTTGGGAGTGGAGTTTCAAAAGAGGAGTGTTCCTGCAAATATTCATGTATCAGAAGGAGAGGAGAAAAGTGAGTCAAATTAGGTTTCCACTTATTCCTTTTCAATCTATTTAATTTCATTGACTTTGGCCTCAGTTTTTAGAAAATCCATTGTATTTAGAGAACAGTAATTTTCATTTTTCAGCAGTAATAATGTTGCTGACTCAAGGAAGTAGAAAGAGTGAAATATATTCTTTCACAATCTATTGTTTATTTGTAAATGAGATTGCACTGAGTTGTATGACTGGAGGGCAAGAAAGAGTGTTAAACTCTGTACTCTGTTATATCATCCTCAATCTGAAATAAGTTTATTGACTCTTCTGTTAGATCATGGTACATTTAAAATATTATTAATATTATATATTATTAATATTTCCACTGAAACTACCTATGTAACTGAGAACAAGATTTGACCCTGTATTTTGAAAGGTAAAGACTCTCATTTACAAACTTTCAATAGTCAGTTATGGAAGAATACATTTTATTTTACTTTTTCATTCTTTTTGAGTTAGTAATTGTATTCTTGTTAAACAATCACTGCTCTTCATTCAATAAAGCTAATGATTTAAAAGTTAAAATCAAACAGGTCTTACATTAGTAAAGGTATATTAGCTTTAACAACAAGATATAAACAGAGATAAAAAAAAATATTATAGTTTACACATGGGAAAGATTTAGTGCTGTTTTTATAGCCACAATTATAATTTCAAAAAGCACCAAAACAGTAAATCTCTTCCTGTATATCAAATGAATCCTATCCAATATAAAAATAAGGATACTCAGGATATTCTGTGTTCTGCAGAGAAACTTATTTCTCAAAAGACTGCAACTGAGAGAAGAATTAACTAGGCCTAATTTGTGTAAATTAGAGTCAAACTTTAATGTTCTTCAAATCTCTTATGTCCTCATTTTTTAGAAGTGTTTATTGAATTTTATGCACTAATGTTACAGATACAAAGTATTGTCATTAGTACTAAGTAGAGCTCATAAACATTTAGTTTTGCATAGCAGACCATATGTTGAAATTAAGATATGACAAAGAGAAATGGCATGATGAAGTCAGAGATTTTAGTACCATACTGAACTATATTAACTGAACAAAAACAGTTTGTAGCAACTTCTAAATAAAATTCTTATCTCTGTTCAGCTACTTACTTGCTTTACATTCTATTTTGATCAAAAATGGGAAATAAAGTCAGACTTACTGACATTGTATTGCTTTGCCTACTGATTCAACTCACATTCGCCAAAACTTGCTACTTACTTTTGGGCAGTAACAAAGGAAAAAGGGTGGCCGTATCTAACCATAAGGAACTGGTGGTAGTTTTGCTAATGGTCTTCTACATAGAGTGACATACTGGGAACAGCTCAGGAAGGAAATGCATATCAGAGGCAGACTTTCTTGTATGTTCTACCTCGCATCTTTTGAGCAAGCTCACCCTAGGCTAATGCAGTACATTAGATTATAGAGGGCAGTGGCGTGAAGCTAAAGCTCCTTTCTCTTTTGTTCGCATGGTACGTGGAGAAGCTAAAAGGAAAGTGGTTGACATGTAGCAGTACCAGGTTACCTCCAAGGTCCATGTTGTAGCCTATGCTGAGATACAATAGGATTTTCATTCCTCTGTATGACTACAGAGAGGTAATTAACCAGGTTAGCCTGACATCAGGCAGAAGGTAGGGCAGTGTGGCCCCTTAGAAACTAAAGTAGTTCAGAAAGGCAAAAGCCTACTTCACTAGATGCTGTAATGAAGTAGGATTTTGCCTTTCTGAACCAGTTAGTTTCTGTGGTGCCTCCATGTCCTATCTTCTGCAAGATTACAGAGTTCAATGTAAAATTCAGCCTTAATTAATTGTGATAAGGGAGGCACTAAGTTAGCAGTTGTTTAGCCACTGATGCAAAAATAGCTGATCCTTTCTCCTCAATGTCTTATCATACTTCAGTGAGCACCAGAGGTTATTGGGAATTTGGTGAACATGTTTGGGGGACAAAGTTTTCAATTCAGAAGCACATTTAATTAAACCACCAAAGTTCAGCAGACTGATACTAATTTTTTTATAATATGGGAATATTTTAAATTGCCTGAAGCTTTGTTTAAAAGTCATTTGAATACTGATCCATATTTTTCTTACTGTTTAACTTTAAACTTGCAAGAAACAAACTAAAGTGGTAGCATACTACTGAAGCAAATAAGGACACTCACTAATACCATGAACTAGTATCAGTTTTTCACAGTACTGTCTCAACAGATACACTAATTACTCTCCCCAGGACTCAGCTCCCCTCACCTCTTTTACATTACCCTCTAAAGCAAACTGGCTTAAAAGCTCGGTTTTATCCTGTGCTGAATCAGGCATCACATCATGATCACCTGATGCCTAGCTCTTGATTAGATACACATTTGTTTTAATTATCCACCTGCTTTCAATTAAATACCAGGAAATCTACCCTATTAACAGAACAAGCTAATCACCCTTGTACATAAAATAAAGTCCTTTTTCTCTCAGGGCACTTCTGGGGAAAGAATGAGTAAACTAGTTCCAAACTTATACCCCTCAGAATTTATCCATAGTAGCAAAACATGTGTTTTACAGTCTAGGATAAAGGACTATTATGAGCCAAAAAGTAGAACTGCATTTTATAATGACAGTTACTTGAGAGAAATGTGTTGTGGGCATTAAGAACTGTTTTCAAAGCAATGGTTGGGAGGCATATGAACAAATTCTTTTAAAAAAATACAACTAGTAGGATTTGTGTGTCTTCAGCCCATACGCTGTTTTAAAAATGTATAATTTAATGACCATAAGATCAGCTGCTATAGACAGCTGTGTGCATAGCTCTGATGTTCTCCAGATGCGTAAGATGATATCGAACATCTTAACAGACTGTTTTAGAGCCTGAAAATTAAATATATGAGATAATGAAACCAGAATCCTTCACAGAAACCTACAGCCCACGTTATGGTTTAGCGTTTATACTGAAACCCATATTCTACATGCTGACATCCAAGCAGTACAGCTTAGTTATTTTATTTTTCAGTTTTCACAAAGCAGCAGTACTTGCTGCTTTTAAAACAGTGAACAGAGTTTAAAATGGAAAAAATGAAGAAAGAGAAAATGAAGAATAACTGAACATAACATATTCATCAATATAATCTTATTAAAACTGCACTCATGAGGAAATATTAGCTTTGGTACATTTTATAACAGAAATCTTGAATGAAACTTTTATAAAATACATTATGCATTTATATTTCAATAACTAGCATAGTTTTCTATGTGGAAAAATCCATTACTAATACATGAAACAACCTATAGCCCCTAAATGTTGCCAAACTATAGAAAAGGTTTTTGTTTTTTGTTATACTGGTTAAAATGCAAATCACAATCCAATCAGATGTAAAACAGTCGTAGTCACTGCACCTCCTGAGAAATCACATTTGGAATTTTCTCTCTTTTGAAAAATAACCTCAAAGAAAGAGGGCTATGTTATTCTTTTTCTACATTCAGGGAATTGTTTACAGGGCAGAGTAGAAGATGACGACACATGGTGGAAAGGTATTTTACCTGATCGTTCTTATATACTGGATATAGGAAAGCATGCCATAAGATCTAATTATCAAGAATTGCCATTTCTGCCCCAAAGCAATCATTTTGATGACAGTCTTCTATGCACTGTAGAACAAAATGGAAAGCCTGTGCTATATAAACTGGCTCAGCGCTTCCTTTAACTTCCTCTGATATCAGCCTCCTCATCTCATTTATTTTCCACACATTAATGGTAGCAGTCACCTTGAGCTGGTGATGCAGAGTAATTTTCACAGAAACCTTGATCAGAAACCATAAATCAGCCTGATGTGCTTTTATGGTCTAATAACATTCTGTCTGCTCCTATGGGCCCTTATGTAAAACTGCATTGCAGAGAACCTCTGGTTTGGATTTTTCTCATGAACTACAGTATACATTATACAACTGTCTCTTTAACACACAAAATACGTACATTATAACGATATTAAGAGATTTTACTTAAACTTATGAACATGAGGAAATTCAAATCAAAAAATGAAAATTACTTCTCAGATCTCTGTATGCTGAAACGCTGCTGCTCAGATAGTATGTCAGGACACCTGTTATTTTGAACCCCAGCCCTTCACCTATTCCAGAAACAATATTAACAGGCACAATAGTGTGGAGCTCAATGCTTTCTTTAGATGGATAAAGGTTCCCTTGTATAGCTATACTAGAAAAATTACTTAAGAGTACACAGGCAAAAAAATATACAGTTAGTATACCCAGTTATAACTTAGGCCAGTTACAGACATTACGTTTTTACCAGTCTGAGTGATCAGAAACTGGTCTTAACCCATAACAGAACAGACATTTAATGCACAGAGACTGGTTGAAAAATGGCAGAACCCAGTCTAAGACAGGCCTGGATTGATGTGCATTTAATCTTAATTGATTTAGGTTAGACTGGTGCATCAAACTTCAGTACCATTTCCCCTATCGTTTCAAGTTAGGTCACTGTCTGCCAGCATCCCAGGCTCCTTCATTGCCCCCAACTACACCTCTCCTTGCAGGTGTAGTTGGAAGTATGTGGCTTTTTCTGCTGGGTGCCCAGTGCGCCCTGCCCCCAGGCTGTCACAGACCTGAGTCAATGCAGACCCTTTTCAGCAGAAACTGCTTCCACAGCCCCACCTTCTTCTTCTGACCAGCTGTCAGCCATAAGCAAGCAGTGCAGGGGGGAAGTGAGACAACTGTGTCCCTGCATGAGCCCATGATGTACGCACAGACCTGACACTGAGCCCAGAAGAACCCCTGTGACCAGGCTGCCAGGCATGAGGGAGCAATCCCCTTTCCCCTGCTGCAATATGTTAGCCACAGGCATCTTTCAGTTGTAGGCAGGCAACATGGGGTGGAGGGTAGGAAGTGTTTGCTATGGTTGGCAGCCCAGTCAGGCTCCAGGGTGCTGCACCTGCTCATGGGGTTTCTCCTGGCCTCAGTGTCAAGTTCCATTTATACATTGTGGTGTGCTTCATGCTGGGGTTCATGCAGGGACAGAGACAGTACCATAGCAATGAAGTGTGGCACCTGGGACAAAGCCTGCAGTGGCAGCCCACTCTCACCCCATGCACAGATCTGGGGGGCACATGCCTGCCCATGCTTGCCTAGGAGTGCACACAGTGGCAGGAGTCGCCATTTCCCCATCCCCACTCCCTGCCAAACAAGCTACTTGTGGATCCGCCCCATGCCCTACACCATCTGGGCAGTGCCTGTTGGTGCCCCTTTGCTTTAGCACCTGGGGTGGTCACCCAGCTTACTCCCTCCCCCCCCCCCCCTTGCTATGGCACTGAACACAGACACCTCCCTTCCCTTCCTACCCCTGCACTGCCTGCCTGAAGCTGATAGATGCATGTGGCTGACACAATGAGACAGAGGAAGGGGAATATGCTCCCCTATGTCCGGCAGCCACTCGGGTGTGGTGTGGGTGTTTGGCTGTGCTTGGCAGTTTCTGGCAGCCCAGGAACCCCACAGGGTCTGTTAGAGGTGAGCAGGACCATCCTTAACCTGCCGGCTTCAGTTAGTGCAGGCAGCCTGAGTGCCCCCACCAAATGGCAAACATGTATTTTGTTCACCACTGATCTAACCTACGCTGTTTACAGAAAACCTCATAACTTAGTTCAATCCTACCCTTGCACTTTTTGAATGTCTGTACTTAGCTTTATACAGCTTCTGTGAATGAAAAAGCATAGGATAAAGCAATCCTGATAGTACAACTGCATGTAAAAAATCATAACAAAGAATTGCATATCCCACAATGACATCACTGTATGGAAAAAGTTTCTAAAGTAAACTGGTTCAGAGTGACACTCATTGATTTTGACCTTCCAGAGGTGATAAAACCTTAGAAGCAAATAGATTACTACTGGGGAACAACTGAAGTGATAGTAGAATTGGGACAGTAGAATTAAGCCAAAATTTCTTAATTCTTCAAAATTTTATCATGATTCTGAGTGTAGAAAACTACAGCCAGGATTGTTGAAGGGCTAGGTAGCTACTGTAAATTAGCTTAACTTACTGTAAATTAGCTACTGTAAGCTACTGTAAATTAGCTTAACTCCCTTGAAGTCAATGGAGATATGCCAAGTTATTCAATATTGTGCATCCATCCCCAAAACGAATAATGAACTTCCATACTAATTCAGTTTAAGGTAAACTTTTAACACAAAAGTATGGAGATGCTCACATGTAGGTGTTTGCAAACCTAAAAATGCTGTTATTATATGGTACTCTGCAGCACCCTTAAAAGAATTTCATGGCATCCCAGGCTGCTGCATCTTCCTGAATGACTAGAAAATTTTGGTGGAAAATGAACTAATATTTGAATTACATGGTAAATCTGTAAAATCTTGACCTACATGGTTGGAAAGATGATGACTGGGACAAGCAGTAGAGATTTATTGGGTGTGTCCACATGAGTGCACATGTGCATCTTGCAGTGTCCCTGCTCTTTGAAATGCTGCAAGAGGCACGTGCAGGAATGAAAAAACATTCCCTATCCTGTAAACTGGCAGTGTGGGGTCAAAAAAAAACCTGTAGAGAAAAAAAGCAGGGCAGGTAGCCAACCAGAGCATTGCTATGGCTGGTCTTCACCCCAGTGCTGTAGCATGCTGCTGGCCCATGCAGGGCAGGCAATGTGCCAGCTGCAGGGAGCTGGACTGGACTCCTGCTGGTAAGTAGGAAGTGGGGGGGTGGGGCTTCAGGAAGGAGGAAGGTGCCATGAGGCGGACTTTTGCCAGCCCTACCTGCTCCCTGAGCCTCCCCAATCACTGCCTTGTTAGGCCCCATCCCCTGCCTGCTCCCCTGAGCCCCCCAATCTCTGCCCCACCTGGCCCCAGCCAGGCCCCATATGCACTCACCTGCCCCTCACTCACTGGCAGTAGCAGCTGCCATGGGGTGTCACTTGGGCCTCATGGCAGAGATCCCCCATGAAGCATGGGGCCTAGTTGACAGCTGCAGTAGCCCCAGCTGCCCGACAGTGGGTGGAGCTGTGTAGCACCCTGCTGACCCTCACTACACCTGTGAGATGGAGCAGCGGCAGTGCAGATGCCAGGTGGTTAGGGCCAGGCCCTGCTACCCCATGCTGCATGAGGGGCTCTGCCATGAGGCCTCCATGACCCCCATGGCAGCTGCTACTGCCAGTGAGTGCAAGACTTTTTTAAAGTGCTGGGAGGAGGCATCAGGGCTGGGGGCTGGATGAGGGGAGGGTGATCAGGAAGCCCTGCTGCCCCATGCTGCACGCAGGGGCTCCTGCACATAGCCTCACAGCTCCCAAAGCCCCCACAGCCCCTGCTACTGCTGGCAACTGTGAGGTTTGTGGGGTTTTTTTAAGTGCCAGGAGCCTGGGGCAAAGGGGGCAGCCATTGAAAGTGTGGGAGAGTGAGTGGGGGTGGGGCCAGGCAAAGCAGTCATTGGGGAGCTGTGGGTGCAAGCAGAGGATGGGGCCAGGAGGGACAGATATTGGGGGGTTTGAGAGAGCAGGTGAGGGGTGGGACCACATGAGGCAGCCATCAGGGGGCTGCAGAAGCTGGTGGGGTATGGGGCCAGGTGGGGCAGCAATCTAGGGGACTGGGGGAGTAAGTGGGAGAGGGGCATGTGGGCCCTGCAGGGGGATAGTTCCTGCGGAGGCCATGTGGCCCCTGTTGGGGGATGTGGCCCCTGTAGGGAGGCTGTAGGCCTGTGTGGGGGGAAGTCCATGAGCTGTGCAGGGGAATTGCACCCTGCAGGGGGCAGGGGACCCACCCCTCTTGAGCATCCCCCCACTCAGTCTCTCCACTATCCCACAGCACCCCATATCCCTCCACAGGCACCTATATCCCCCCAACCCCTTCCCACTCACCTCCTGCAAACCCAACTTCCCCCCTTAGCACACACCCTACATGCCCAGGTGTCAGACAGAGTAATATTTGTTGGCAGGAGCTGTGGCTGCAGGGGCAGCTGTTCCCACTCCCCTTTAGACTCCCACATGTTAGTGAAGGCATGACAGGGAGCTCTAACTGCTCCATGGTAAGAAATCCAAAGGCAAACAGCAAAACATACAGGTATTTAGACTTCATTTTATTATGATGATAGAGACATTGGTAGGCTTCCAAATTGCTTTAACATTGTAGATATATCAATTAAACATTGCCCAACTGATCACTGTCTCTCTGTATCTTGCGCTCTCTCTATATATGTAGTGGTTTTTTTGTTTTAATGGTGGAGGGACATGTATTTCAGGTATTTTACAGAGTGACTTTGGGATTATTTTATCAGGGATTTTTCAGTTTTCAAATAGGGAACACTAGAATTCCTGCTAGGGAGACAAGTGGCAGGACCCAGGCAGAGGAGCCTGCTCAGAGCTAGCACCTTGGACCCACTGGAGGTGGCTGACCTCCTGGCCACCTGGGACCAGGAGGACATGCTTTGACACTTCAAAGTAGGCCACCACACTGGGAACATCTTTGGGGTGATAGCTGCCCAGATGTCCAAGCAGGGGGCACACATGGCAGTAGTGACGCCCAAAGGCCAACCCTGCAGCCACAGCCCACTGGCAGCTGGCCCAGAGGGGCAGATGCCTCTACTGGCTGTGCAGACCCCATCTGGGTCTGGCAGGTGCACAGCAGGTCACAGCCAGGCAGCAGCCCCCACTGCCAGACTGCTGCAGTGGGTATAGGGTGCAGGGAACTCTCAGGGCTGCTTCAGCAGTCCAGCTGGCACAAGGGGTAGTATGCCCAGGTACCAATTGGCTGGGCCCCAGAATCTTCTGAGAGTGAGTAGCTCTGAGCTACTTGCCAGGGCAGCTTTTTATACTGCTGGGAACAACACAGTGCTGGCCCCGAGCTCTAACTCCTCCTGGTTGCAGGTCCAGAAGGAGCCAGGCAAAGTTATTTTGCCTGAAATGACACAATACGACCCACAGCAAAATGCAAGTCTGGTCACGTGCACTGAGGCAAAAAGCCCTGACTCAGATTTGTACTGCTTCTATTTGAGCTGCTGCAAGTGCACGTTTGCATGTGTGGATGCGCTCATTGAAGGTATGAACTGTTAAACTTCAAACTGGTGAGGTTTTGGTGTTGGAGACTGGAATGGGAGACTTGGGTTTGATTGGTGAAGGAGACTGTGATGGCCACTGAGGAAAGAGAATGAGAATGTAGAAGAAAGGTTAGGGTGGGGGGATGGGAGTAGAGGAAAGGTGAGAAAGAGACTGGGATAAGATGAAGAGCTAGTGTTATTGTCTAAGCAATGAGACAGAGACTGAAAATCAGTGGAGAAGGCTAGCAGAAAGTAGGAAGAAGAGAAAATGAATCTGAAAGCAGAGCATAAGTACAAAAGAAAGACTGAAATTCGCTGGAAAAAAACCCCAGACCCTAAATTAAGTTGTCCATGAAACCTGTATTTGACTCCAGTGTGTTTATGCATTATAATACCATATTTAAGAATGTGCTCAAATCCTTTATTGCCCAGATTTTCATATATGATAATCTGGTCTAGCAAAAACTGGGATTACATAGTAAAGGGGTCTGTTGTTTGTAGGAACCTTCCGTATTTGTTGAAGTTGAAAGAGAAAGACTGTTTTCATAGTTAAAATAGTGGGATACTGCCCCAGATAACTGGACTCTGTCCTCCCAACATAATATTTCTTTTTGATTTAGTCATGTAACCAAACCCAGACTTCCTACAGGTCATCACCATATAGGTGTCCCTCATAACTTGAGGTCTGATTCCAGAAGATCTGGGCACTTAGAGTTGCAACTGAAGTCAGTAGGAATTGTACTGACACTCAGTCTTAGACTTCTCAAATTAAGACCCTCATATTGGTGAACACTTCTTAACTGAACCTCTCTGTGCCTCAGTAAAAGGGGAATAATCACTTCCACATCTCAAAAGGGTGTTGTGAAAAAATATGAGTATATGTGAAATGTTCAAATTCAGTAAGTGCCACAGCAAAGCCCATGAGAAAATCAATAATTCTGTCCTCATACCAGGGTTTGAATAGCATGCCATAAATAAGGCCTGGAGACACACACTGAACAATGAGCATAAAACAAAATATTGAATAGCTGCTCACCAGGGAACACTTAAGAGAGTATTCCATAGCCTGAATGTGGTAGAAGTCCTGTAGGGAAAAAAAAGGTGATATGTAATTAAGACTGTATCATAGTTCAAAAAAACAAGGGGGACAAATAAGGATTGCACCTTAATTCTGGCATTAGTCCTAACCTTTGAGTGCTTGCCTTTATAATGTCCTATTAATGTATAGTAAATAATAAATAAGGCTACAGTGCATGTAACCCATAGCAAATATTTGTTGCATTTTTAACTAAATGGGCCATTTTTCATTTTAGTCCCAAATCACATTTTCCTCAGTTGAATTATCATATTTGACAACACTAACAATGGTTTAATTTTTACATTTTTCTACTGTGTTTATGAAACCTCCCCCTCACCCATCACACAGAGCATGCAGCAGGGAGCTGTAATCAGCTCACTATGAAAGACTTGAGTGTTAGGGCTCACTGACAAGTCTCCAGCACTCAATAGGACATTTTCAGCTTAGAAACAGATTCAAAATTTCAGGAGCTGGAACAGCAGAGGTCAAATGTAAAAGATAAAGTGTGTGTGTGTGTGTGTGTGTGTAGGGGAAACAAAGGTGGTAGGAGGGGACATGCCCCTGCACTGCCTGATTCACAGTCTGACATTTGTTGTCTTTTTGAAGGAGTCATTTGCAAACACTTCTGGTTGGAAGAAATGTACACAGGACAGTAGGGAAAAAGCAATGATGGGAAATGAAGTAAAAAACTCATTCCTTTCATATTTCTGGTTCTCAGTAGAGAGTCATGCAGCCATAGCACTACAGCAAACAAGAACAATTGAGCCAACTCTCAGTTGCAATTTTTTCTGTCAATGAGACCTATTTCTTGTTAAGACAATTGTAACTACTTGTGGCATGGACTTCATGTATAGAGTATAGAGACATGATTCGGGAAAGAAACATCGATTTAAGATCGTCTTGATGTCAGTTACAATTGTACTATTCACATAGCAGTTGGTTACGGTTCAGGCTATATTTTCATTGTGAACTCCCTTCATTTTTATAAAAATTAGTATTTTTTACGATATTGAATATTTCCTTGCATACATCTGAAGCCAAATCATGCTTGGCTTGGGACTATTCAGATTACTAAGAGAAGTAGGAGTTATACCACAAAGTGAGAGGATTTGCTCTTTTACCATTTTGTTGATGACAATAAAAATGACTTTATTCTTCTGTAGCGGGGTATTTTTAATTGTGCTCTTCTTTTTTATGGCTCAGTTTTAATCCAACTTTGCAAAATTCTACTTACTCACTCACAAATGCAGAGTGATGCTCATTGTGATAATAATGGGCAAGTAAATTTTATGCCCAGACTGGTATATTTACCAGAATTTTGTGAGGTTGACACTCTCATTATAGAAACTATATGTGTGTGTATCTATGTGTGTTTATGTACATATATTGGAGAAGTGAAAATCTAGGATGCCTTGTATATAGTGTCAATACTTTGGCTCATTTTATATTTATAAACAAATCTCACCTTTAACCTTGTTGAAAAAAGTTCTTTTTTTCAACCACTGAAATATAATCCTCCCCTTAGCCATAACCAATACTATACCATTCTTAACATTTTATCTTCCTTACCTTTTAAACAATATGTGGAAACCTCTCTCTCTTTCTCTTCTACTCCCACCCCCGTACACTTTCTGGTTTATTTATTAAGTTATTTTTGGACATTCTCTGTGTCCAGAACTACTTAATTAGTTAGTATTTGCATAAAAAATTGGATTAGAACACTAAAACTTGTAATTTTTTAAAGAAAAAAAGTGCCTTGTGCTGAAATTCCTCATTTTTGTTTTCAGCTCATGCTGATAATTTTTTCTTTGGAGAATTTGGTGAAGTACCATATCAATATTTTCCAATTATCCATTCATGAAAACAACAATTCAGCTTTTTTTCATGGGCTTAAATAAATCAAACAGGTTATTTAAAGCTCCAAGTTTATTGTAATGATTATATATTGCAATAAGGAAATACAGTTTTCAACTGTAGAGAAGAAATGCAAATACATCCAAATAATTTCCTTCTAAGCTTTTGTTTCTACGTGTTACTAACATGATTGGGATGTTTCTTAAGAACATTAGCTTAATGTTGTTTCCACAAGATACTACCAGGGCAGTATGATTTTGACTAAGAGCACGAGCAGGTCAAATGTGGAGTCTATTGTTTCTTGGACTCAGTGTACATATCTTTCTGTCCTCAAGGGATTGCTGTAGAAGAGATTGCTGTAATAATAGCCCTACAGAGACCCTTTCTAAATTATTAAGTTCTGTATTCCTAGAGATGAGGTAGGAATATTCTGGCAATGAATTTGCAAACATATGACTAAGCAAGTTTATTGGATTTCTGAGTATGGTACCACAGCTACATATGTAAAAAAAAAAAAAAAAAAAATTAAGCTAGCAGTTTGTGTACAGACACAAAATGGAGATCTTACTGTAGGACCGGCAGGTTAACAATCAGGGGCTTAGCTATATGGGAGGTGATGCCTAAGATGAAATAACTAGAAGTCCTTGCATTAATTCTTAGCTAATTTGTTCCCTGATACCAATATGTTTAAACATATCCCATTCAGCTCTAGATAGTGTGCTGCAGAGGGTCCTTGAATATACATCTCTGGTGCTGGTCTTTTCATGGTAGAATAAAAACTATTAGTTCAGCTGCATTATCAGTAAGCAGCCCTGTCCAGAATAGTGCTTCTCCTTGCAATTTCTAAAACTGTTCCCGTTACACCAGTTTTGTGTTGTTTTACTTCAGTGCCCATGTCTACATGAGACGCTTGCTGTGCAGTAACTTATTACTACTGTGCAGTAGCTTGTTACTATTGTACAATAGTGTCACAAGACATGAACCATGGCACAATGCTACTACACAGTAGTAACGAGCTACTGATTAGTAGTTATGAGCTACTGTGCAGTAAGCGTCATTAGGCAACCATGCCAGGATGCTACTGTGCAGTAACGCCGGTTACTGACCAGTCATTTAGTACTTGGCTATGCATAACCATGTATCAAATGACTGCGCAGTAACAAGTGCACAGTCTTGTATAGATGCAACCGTGGTTTTTTTCTAGGCCCAAGACACTCTTTGTTAGACTTAATGCACCTCTTAGAAAATACCAGCTCTTAGCTTTCACTTGTTTGTTAACTATGGAAAAATAACAGAAATTCTTCTGTTGCAAGGAACTCAGACAGACCACAACAGATCAAAATGATACTGCAGATTCCTATTTGAAATCTCTGGGCACCTATACATGTGCCTGATGTGCTCCAACGTGTGCTAATTATATTCTCAGACTTGATTGAGTTTGCTGGAGTGTGCTAGTTAGTACACTCCACAAGCCTTGGTGTCATGTGTTTTCAGTTTCCCTGCTCTTCAAAATGGTGCTGGTGGCATTTTAAAGTTCATCAAATGAGCTTAAGTTAAGCACCCCACCACATTTTGAAGCATGGGATGCTGAATATGTGAGACACTGTGGGCGTTTTAATTAGAGTGACACTGAAGAGCTGCTCTAATTAAAGTGCCCTCCCTCCCACCCCAGGGCATATGTAAAGACATCTTCTGTGTCCTGAAGCTAATCTTCTTAGGAAACACCCCAATCATCTTTATCAGTGATCTGGATGTGAGGGTGAAGAGCTCATTGGCCAAGTTTGTGGAAGACACCAAGTTGTGGAGAAGCGTGGCCATGCTTGAAGATAGGCTGCAGATACAGGTGGACCTAGACAGACTGGCAAGTTGGGAGGATTGGAACCAGATGAAGTTCAACATCGAGGAATGTAAAGTGCTCCACCTGGGGACGGACAGTCCCCTACACACCTACAACACCAATCTGACTAACACTATGAATCAAAAGGACCTGGGGGTAATAATAAACCACAATATGAACATAAGCCAGCATTGTCCCTTCAAAACTGCAAAACAGAAGTAAAAATGAAATGGTGCTGTTGTGCACAGCCCTTACTCTTTCAGGAAAGAAGGAGGCAAAATAACACATAGGCCTAGAGATTCTGAAGTCCTACAATGTACTGTAGGGCATAAATTCTAAGCTATACTGTAATTTGCAGTAGAAATAATAGGGGTAGCTACTGAAGCCCAGTCGCTACTTAAAACCAGAGGATTTAGCCACTCCCAGGATTCCCAGTAAAATATGAGTTGGGAAAAGGCAAAGTTGTTTCAAAAGACCACCCCAAACACAGCAAATGAGAAAGAAGAAAGCAACACAAAACTGGTGTAGTGGGAACATGCTGTAAAGACATCAGGAATAACAGACTACCAGACCATCTCCATAAGAAAAGGTAGGTGTAGGTGTATACGGGAAGATACCTTCCCATAGGAAGGAAGAGTCATGAGCTTACTGGAGAGTTTTCTGGGGGTAGAGAGGGCACTAGAAAAAAGAAAGGTAGCACTGTCTTTCTAGGCAAGCTCCTCAGATTGGATAATTCTCATAGAAGGACTGAAATGAATGTGAACACTAAACCTTTTGAAGTTCATCCATTACTAATGCAGATACAACTCTGTTGTTGAAGGACGTACTTTGGTTTCAGCTAACTGTATTCAAATGCATTCATCAAAACTCAGATACATTCCAGCATTCTACATATCTATAATGATTTGAAATTAATTCAAATGCACTGGGGGCCCCCTGTGAATTGCTGAGCTCACAGAATCCTATCTCAAATAACCTCTCTTTATTTCTTTGAAGTGTCATCCTTTATTGGTAAAGTATTGTCTATCCCCTATTGTGTAGGTCATGCTCTAATTAGTCTAGGCACTTTAAAAGCAGAGAATAGATACATTTCAAGATGCTTAAGAGACATTCATTTAGTAGTTTTCTGAAAAAAAAATATTTTGAAGTTGAAGAACGTTGTTTTCAATGATAAGAAAACATTGGTTTCAAGAAAGATGTAATTTTTGCTAATTACAGGAAGAACACTACTGCTTTGAGTGCTTTTTCCTTCATGTGTACAGCAGTAGATATTTCCCTCCTAAAAGAATAATTATGTTTCATTCCTTCATTTTTTAAACTGAAATTAGGTCCTTTATGAACTGAATTAAGGTCATTGACTGCCTCTCACTCTTGTTTTTCTTTACACAGCTTTTTTATACAGCTGCAAAATGAGGCAGGCAGGACTTTACCACAAGCAGGACTTTACCATTTTCCAAATCTCACACCTCACAGTGTTTTTGAATTGAGTAACATAAAATCTAGAAACCTTTGGTTCATGCAGAACAGCAACTTGATTGGGTTTTTATTCACATCAGTAGTACTTGAGTTATCATTTTGTGCATGCAAATCTTTCATTTGCTTGAAACAGACTGTAGGTGTTTTAAAATCAGTTAAAAGAAGAAAAATCTATGGTCAGGAATTTACTTAGGAAACTTCTGTGAAGTCTCAGTTTCACAGGAATATATTTAGGATGGGATTTCCAAAAATGGAGTATATGTTATTCAAAGGGATTTGTGTGCCTTAGGATATATGGAAATTTTCATCCTTTGTTATTGTCTCATTGAAATATTAAACAGATTCAAACAATGGACTTCATGTCACAGAAATGAAAAACATATCAAAATGTAGATACTATAGAAGAAAGTAAAATTAGGAATGCATTCCTGTGATGTAAGCATATACAGAAACTCACATTAAAGTGCATAGGGACTACCATATGGACATATTGGAAGGCAATATCCTCCTTGCTACATATATATTACTTTGATGTTCTTTTCCTCCAATTTATTCAATTTTATCCTTAAATGGTGCTGTGGCACCTTTTCTCTTCCTTTGAGGGAAAAATAAAACAGAGTTATTTGAAGCAAATGCCAGTACCATCTAAGAATAGAGTGGAACGTGATGTGGTGAGGGGAATGTAGCCAACATCCTCCTAATATAAATGGCATGCCAAGTGTTCTCTTGAATCAGTTTTCAGAGGCTGGCGAGAGTATCTTAACCCATAGCTGGCACATGTCGTAACATTCCTCAAAGCCCTCTGTCCAGAGATAAACACCTTTTAGTGAATTCAGATTAGGAACAGTTTTGTTAGCAGAGCTTTTTCAGTACAGACTATACTTGAAACACTAGCAAAGAAAACAATAGTTTTCCTTGAATATATCTATATCCTTGAAAATTGCCTATATCTACAACCTCTCCTAAAACTGCTTATCTTTTTGGCTCTAAAGTATGGAAACTTTTGAAATAATTACTTACTACTTATTTCTTCTACTTGGAGGGGAATTTGAAGATGCTATATATACTTGACTCTATCTGATTGTAGAGATAAGGACTGCCAGGTCTCTTGACATCTTGCCCAGCCCTACATTTCTATGAATTTACAGAAAGAAGCTCTGACAAAATACCTGTATAGATAGAATTAAGACTGCAATGTAAAACAAAGTGACATTCAGTGGTGAGTGTAAGGGTACAGGGTAGGGGAGCAGTAAAAGCACAGCTCCAGGGCTGGGATGAGCAGTTGAGCTTTCTTAGCCTGGGGGCTATGCTCTGAATGTGTATACACATTCACCTAAATTGGGTACGGGTTAGCCAATCTACTTAGTGCACCTCCTCAGGTGAACTGTGTTAGATCGAGCCTACCATGTTGTGTCCAATCTAACCTCCCTGAGCATATGTATAGTTTGGTACTTAGATTGACTTAACGCTAGTTAACCCTGAATGAGTGAGCATGTAAGATACCACGCTGTTGTGCCTTCTGACTAATTTATATATTGCTAAGTGTGTTTCAATAGACCTACAGGAATGTAATGGAGTATAAGAGAAACTAGCAATTTACTAACGTGTGCAACACTACTTTGACCCAGAAATGTATTTGTGGAGATAGGCATGGGAAAAATGACTTGAGGTAAGCCCAGTTTTCCTAAGGGCCTTGTTACACATTCGTTTTAGATGGCTCCTGGAGCTCTTACCCCTGGATTGTCTACACATTAACACCTGAAACTAGTTTGAAGCACACCTTAGGTGTTTTAAAGTTATGCCACTCCAGGGCAGGTTTCTCTTTGATCTATTCTACTCAGCTCATGTTCCATTAATATGTGGCCACTCCTCAAAGATGCAGAGCATGGATAGGTCCAGGAGAGGGCTCAGTTGTGGGGCAGAGGGCATAAAAGGTAGGGAGCCAGATCCAGTTTCCATGAGCTGGGTAATCCTTCCTGGGGTAGAGGCACCTTCCCTCATTGCTCCTACCTTGAAGTTGCCATGGGAAGCACAACCAGCACTCCCCACACTCCAATCCCAATTTATTACATGAAACCTTCTTTAATTTACTTCCTCTTTATTTCTTTTAAAATTATTTCTTTTTACTTCTTTTATTTTATTCTTTTTATTTATGACTTGCTTCATTTCCCCACCCTTCCTTCATCCTCATTTCCTTTCCACATCCCATTTCATTGCCTATCCCCATCCCATTAAATCTCTGTCTCTCAACACATCTTTTACAAACCCCCACCTAGAACAATGGGCTGTCCTTTTACGCTCACAGTCAGTGAGTGGTAACTCAGAGCCAGTAGTGGCAATTCAAAACTGTTAAGATCAGGGACAGTCAGAGCATATTTTTAGCCTTATGGTATGACTGCAAACTAGCACTAACACTGATCAATATTTAAGGACCTCAAAGTGCAATGACTCTTCACTAGTGAATTTCTGTAGCATGGATTTAAATAGAAGTACAGATCCTAATTGGTTAAAAGCTTATTTGCTTTCCTAAAATTTATCAGTTTGCTCCTGCAGTAATGCAGTCAATAAAAATAAACAAGATCATTAAGGTCTTCTGTATTCTGTATTTTATTTTATGTTCTTAGTATCTTTGCTGTTTTTGCTCATATGATAAACAGCTACTGGCTAATAAAATGAAATTTTCTCTGTAAGAAACTGTCTGTTTTGAGTGTCTACTGCCTTTGGTGCCATAGGGAGCCATAAGGCTCAAAAGAAAACAGAGAAGGAAACAGTAGGTTCCATCAGGTCTGCCTGTCTTATAATACCTGGTTAGTGCTTAGAACAGGCATTGCATATGATTCTAATTGTAGAGTCATCAGACAATTTGATTTCTAAGATAAATGCACAATATAACTATACACTTTTAAAAGGGAGCCTTTTGGAAAGATTTTAAAAGGGGAAGTTTGCAGTTTGCTGTCCTTAAACTCATAAGGCTAGTATGGGTTAGTGGCACCAACAGTGGGCAACAAATAAATGTAAATCAGTGTACATCATATATTGTGAAATATTCATATGCAGGGTCTCAGAATCTCATACATGGAGGACTTGATAAGACCATGGAGGGGAATTGTGGAGAAGTGGTTCATAGTCAGTTTTCTCTGCAATGAAGACTTCAGATTCCATTGCCATCCCTGCTTGTTGCACTAAATTTAATTAAGGCGTGGGGTCATTGGCTGCAGAAGGCTGAGACTAATGGGCTTAGCTCCCCCAAATGCGACTCTGCTCCATCACCACCGTCACGCTGTGCCACACCACACCACGCCACACCACACCATGCCCTGCTGCTGCAGTGCTGCTCCCAGCACTCCCGTCATGTGCCAGTCCCACAACAGCGGTTCAGGAAGGAGGGGCAGTCCCCTCCCTGCACCACCGCCTGAACTCTGCCCTGCACCCCCAGTCTTCCCTCCCACAATATTTTCTTCTGCCGCAGCTGGGTGGAATGAACAGAAATGAAATAATAGGTCAGACTGTTCCAGCTGAAATCCTGATTTATTAAACACATAAGCAATATCAATATTGAAGCAAGGCTTTAAATGCAGTGCTTAACCCTTAAGCAAGCCCTAACAGATAATATTCATATTCTTACATGAGTCTTCCAATGGATACAGTGCATTTAGCTGGCTAGGTATCCTTTACTGTTCAGGGATTTGCCTGAGTTTTTGTCTTCTTGGCTTCAAGTTCCTTCAAATTTGTGATGCCCTTGTTTACATTTTATACTGTTTCTTAGAGAGTTAGGCAGCTTTTGTAGGTTCTTGATGGTCAAGTTCCATGTTTCATGTGGTTTCTTAACTTAGATTTCACCATTTTTCCAGTCAGCCTTTTCTGCTTCTGCACTTTCTTTGTACTTAGCTACATACCTTTTAACTTTTCAGTTTGTAAGACTTGTGTTTAGCCAGCTGTATACATTTTTTCATTGCTTTATGCTATGTGCCTTTTTACAAATATCCACCAATTATCTTTCACAATGGATCATTTGTTTTCCCGCTGTCTCAGACTGTTAAACCACATTCTTTTTAACTTTCTGCTGACATGGGTTACAAAAAGCTTACACAGTGACCCACTGCTCTGCTTCATTCAATTAAGTATATCAAGTTGCAAAATGGTGTTGGTTATGCTAAGCATTTTGCTAACATGGCTTTCAGGCCTACACCCTGAGCTTGCTATCCAAGTATTGGTCATGTATGAAAAAAGGTTTATCCTATGCCAGGATTTGATTCCCTCTCTGCTTTCTGCTTCTGATCCAGTACCTTATACCTCTACCTTCCACTGTCTGTTCCTTAACTTCCTGGACCTTAAAGAATTGCAACAATAAACAGGCACTGGCCCCTAAATGGTATACACTTTGAAGGGAATAGTCATCCTTTTACAGTAATATAGTATCAGATGTCCTACTTATGCAAAAAAATGAGAAAGGTGGGAAAAATACAAAGGAGTTTAAATATATATCTTTTTGGGGGAGAAGAATTTTATGTATGATTTCAAAGCTGAGTGCCGTATAATTTTACTCCAAAATTACTAAAATCATGGTTTATAAGAAGCAGAGTTTTGGCAACTGACTTGTTATTCATACTTATATTTCATGGTGTTATTTCAAGGATAGCATTTTACCTTTTGCCATAGAACATTCTTTCCATAACAATGTAGAAAATACTAAACAAACACGGCCAAAACTGGAAAAAACCCAGCAATACTGCCAAGTTAGTTCAGTTAGTTCTTTCCATTGACTTGAATGGGAACAGAATGAAGGTGTGCAAGAGAGAGGTCCACTTACTCTAGGGGATGTTTTTGTATATTCATATTCAAACAGATATCCTTTACAGTCAGAAATGAATAGATGGATCCTATATTTTACCCCAGGGCTGTCCAAATGGTGGCCTATGGGCTTTATGCAGCTCATGAGGGTTTAAAGCATGCATGTGTAGACTGAGGTTATGGGGAAGCTGCCTACATACATGGTGCAGTTTGGGGGGATGTGACTCAGGGCCTGTGGTTCACAGTAGTATGTACCCCAGCCACTTAAAAGTTGGACAGCCCTGATCTAGATTGATCAACCACGTATTCAGGATTCCCTAGTTTGTGTGGGAAACTATTGGCCCAGAGGAGAACCAGGAAAGGACCTGAAGGGAAGGAAAACATCAATCACTCCTCAGTTTTAGCTAGTATCATGAGCCAAATCCTATGCTTGGCTCTGCTAAAATAGCCTTCATGCTGTGGCTACATTTACATGACTCTTTTTTTCTTTCATGTAATATTGGAAAATCATGCTTTATTTCACAGCTGGAGTTTTACCAGGGAGTTCTACAGAGAGAGATTGACAAAGTAATAATGGCAATTTGGGTAGAATACTTATTTTAATAGTAGCAATTCTTCCTGCTCACAGAATTACACATTTGTTCCAGATGTCTTAAACTTTTTTTTAATTTGCTGCATCAGTGGGTCAAAATTAAAGTCCTACATTTTTTTCCCAAGTCCTATGAAATCTTTCTAACACACCTTGTTAGAAAAAAAGCACACTACTTTCTTAAAACCAAACTTTCTTCATAAGCATACTCTTATTTTTAGTCAGAGTCATTTAATGTTATCATTTATATTTTGCTTCATCGTGAATCCCAGACTTTCCCAATCTTTTGTATCACTTTGGATACCAACGATCAGGGAATAAAAATCTGATCTCTAAATTCAGTTCTTTAAGTTGTTCTGAGTTTTGCATATTTTTCCACCCTTCCAACAAGATATTTCAAAATAAAGTGGTAACAATAAAAACAGATACCCCTGAATTATCCCTTTGCGTAAATCAAATATCTCAGTCGTATTTCCATTTACTTGGGCTTTTGCTTTGGGACCAATGGCCTGTATCTACTGGGGTGTGGGGGTACCTTCATTAATGAATTCCACTTTTTTTCTGTGTATCAAGTACATTTTGGGACTATCTTTATTTGTTTAACTATCTTTTGAATTAGAGCATTCATAATTTTAGGAATCTTTACAAAAATATCATTGGATATCCATGTATCATTAAAAGATCCTGCATCATTTGGATGGACATATACAGATATACGACATGTAATCTTTTGAGAAGACTTTGGTCTTCTGTGCTTCAGTAGCCAAATATGGCAATAGGAAACACAAGCTTTTTTTCTTCTTCACTAGGAAATATTTGTAATTTTTTATGGGTAACTAAATGGAGTAACTGAATTAATTACAAAGATGTTGAAGATAGATGCTAAAGGGCCTGGTCAGATCATTCTTTGATATCCTATAAAATTATATTCAAAGTCAATAAAATATTTTCACTCACTCAATTTTTGTCCTAGAATTTCTTTTATATTCTTTAACTAGTATATTTTTGCTAAATTCACCAAGTACAAACATTTTTGACAGTTTACTAGAAAATTCTTCATATACACCACAAAACTCATTCCCTTGCATTCACATAGATTTTTGTTATTTTTTAAAATAGGAGTCCTGTATTCCCTTAAGTCTCTTACCATGGATTTATACTTCTGTTGCCTTTTTCATAAAACCTTTGTTTGGGGCAGTGCAGACCTTTATCAGTAGAACCTGAAGGTGGTGTTTTGCTTTTTTATTATATTTATCAATTATTTAAAAAACCTTTTTTCTGGCTCCTTTTTTCTCCTTCTTTTCAGCTAAATTCAGTTGTCTTCTACTCACTGCTGTCTTTCCCTAGTGTTCTAGTTCACTATGCATTTGGGCACATGTAATTACATTATATGTTGTTTTAACTTGCTTAGAAATTCATAAAATCAGACAGCTTAATTTCCATACATTTTCTCTCTGTTTTGCATCCCATTCTCTCACAAACAATTCTAAAGATATATGGTAAGACCAAATACTAGTAATTTATGTATTTATTCTCTTATTTATTCTTTTACTTATTTATTTTTAAGCAGTTCTCACCGCTCTGCACTAACTTTCATGTTAAAACATATAGGGTGCATCTACGTTTGAAATTAAGGCAAAGCAATAAACTCCAGCTGTATGAGCTGGTGTAAATTACTCCCAAGTTCAGTATCTACCTGTGCTCCCAGGACAGCAGCAATTTGAGCCAGGGTGGAGCAAACCCAGGCTGGCAGATGACACAAGTGGTCAGCCTTGGGCTTCAGTTGGCAGTGTCAAGCAGTGGAGGGGCTGAGTGAGGCATAAGGGTGCAGAATATGCGGAGCTGTGTGCTTAGCTGGCAACCAGGAGTCCGGCCTCTCCCTGGTCTTTGTCTACATGTGTGTTTCAGTCCAGTAAGGTACTCCACTGTAAGGCCACTATCTTATGGCAGAGTTAATTAGTTTACTGCACCCTTATACTGGTGCATATGTAGACAGTGTCCATTTACTGTGTAGCTAATTAGTCTACTCTGCAGTAAAGCACATCTGTAGATGTATCCATACATACCAGAGTATCAGTTGCAACTGTGGAAACCAAATTAATATTCAGCTGTACTTACGTTTAAAATTTTAATTTTGATTTAGGGCAACATCACGTTTTAATTATACTTTCCCCCTATTTGTTTATAAAAGAAGGTTATTGGATCCACATTCTCTTCATGTCAATTTCCTGACCCTTACAGAACTACATTTAT
This sequence comes from Caiman crocodilus, assembly GCA_030014935.1. Taxonomy (NCBI): domain Eukaryota; kingdom Metazoa; phylum Chordata; order Crocodylia; family Alligatoridae; genus Caiman; species Caiman crocodilus. The sequence goes on along the minus strand of JAGPOW010000304.1, from coordinate 52,585,769 downwards.
GGGAAGACTGTAAACTGAGACATCTGCTCAATTCTGTGAACACCTTACATCATTTAACACATTTTAGCAGTTTGAGAGAAACTTAAAACAAAAATACTTCATTATTTTTGCCCAAGAACATAGTTTACAATTTTTGTTGCAATTTTGTTTCACTTGATTCAAGCATTTCAGACAAAGTATAGCTTCCCAGAATTTGAGACTGCTCATGTGTCATGACCTGATCCAAAGACCACTGAAGGAATTTTTACACTGGGGCTTTAGCTTTTTCCACAGCCACACATGAAAAGCAGAATAGGTTTAAATCAGCTGTTTTTATTCTTGAAAACCATTTCTAGTCAGTGGACACATCTACACAAGACACGTTACTGTGCAATAAAGCAAATTACTGAACAGTAAGCATCACCATCTATACGTATAGATGCTTACTGTGAAATAATTTGGTCTACTCTGGAGTTAATTTGCTACCTGCAAATCCAAGTAGCAAATTAGCTCTGGAGTAGTTACTATGCAGTAACGCATATGTAGATGCTGGCCAGGAGTTAATTTACTCCCAGGCAGCTCTACCACCAGGGGAACAGCTCACCCAGTGTCTTGGTGGGGGAGGGGGGAGCTTTCACTGTTGCTGCCACCACAGCTGGTGCTCCTAGTGCCAGGTGTCCTTTGCCCTCTGCACCTCCTCTCCCCAGACCTTGTGGAAGTGCTCCCCTTGGGCCTCACAGATGTTATGCAGCACAAGGTGTGATGATGACTCAGGGGATGTTGGCCTCTGCAACCTCGAGGCAGGAGGTGATGATGCACCAGTGTCCCTTCAGGTGGCCAAAGGCATGCTTCACAAGCATGTGGGTCCAGCCCAGGCATATTTTGAAGAGTGCCTGGTTGGGGTCAAGATCACCAGTGTAGGACTGCATGACCTGGGAATAAGTGGGTTGGCAGGGTCCCTGATGAGGAGGGGTGGAACCACCACCATGTCCAGCTAGAGGTATGACACCACAAGTGTGAAGTGCCTGCCCAGCCAGCAATCACATTGGTAAAGGAGCTGGAGTAATCAGTTATGGCTTGGAGCATAACAGAGTGAAAGCCTCATTGGCTGTAGTAGGGGAGGTTGCCATGGGGTGGGCAGGTAATAAGGATGTGGGTCCTGTCCAATGTCCTAATGCACTGGGGGGGGGGAAGCCTAGGATGTGGAACCCCACCACCACCTCCAGGGGGTCATACACTCAGAGCATGGTGTTCCCCAGCATGTCCTATAGGGCACTGCACATCTCCATGACAGCCTCCCCAGCAGTCACCTTTCCCATGTCAAAGAGGTAGTTGACATAGTGCAGGTTGGTGGGTGAAGCCAGTTTGAACAGGATAATGGCCAGCTAGATGTCTCTAGGGAGAGGACATGGCATGGTGGCCTACCACTTCAGGTGCAAATGGAGCTGCTCAAGTAGCTTCTGGAATGTGGCCTGGGTAATCTGGAACAACTCCAGTCATCGCTTATCATCTCAGGTGGTCTGAATGACCTGCAGCCACCAGGCCTGGCTGAAGCTCCAGGAGCATGTGGACAACACTGGTGGTGGTAGCCAGGTGTGCATCAGTGGTGTCTCTGCCAGAGTCTGGGTGGAAGCACAGGGTCTGGATAGCAGCAGTGTGGTGTCAGGAGGCCTGGGGCACCACGATGAGCCTGGCCAGGTAGCAGTTCCACATGGTGGGTCTGCCTGCGTTGAGACTGATTTGGGCCTAGTGGTGGTCACCAAGGTGGGCCAGCATGGCAAGCAGGGGGGTGCAGCAAGAGCCCAGGTTGGTTGGGACCAACCAACCTGGGGTTTGGGAGTGGGGCAGCCATGGTGTGGTGGGCAGAGGCTCTGGTAACGAAGCCATTGCATCCTGGCATAGTGCTCTGTAGACTGCTCTGGGCCAGGAAGGCAGGTGGCCAGGGAGCAGCATGCAGGGCTGGATTTTAGAGATGTGGGGGAGGGGCAGGTCCCAGCCCTATGCCCTGATGTACTGGTCGTGTAGTTAGCACAAGGCTGGGAAAAATCTGTGGGTCTAGGACCTGCTCCTGACCAGGACTATTCCTGGTCAGCCCCAGGCTGCATGGAGAATTCTTTATGTGCAGTCCGGAGCTGGCTGACGACTGCCTGAAATGGGATAGTCCTCAGCACCTCTAGGCTGCATGTGCAGACTTAGAATAATAGAATCATAGACTATAAGAACTAGAGGTGATCTGTAAGGTATTCAAGTCTGGTCCCCTGTCATGGGCAGGAGGTAGATGGCCTCAAACAAGCTCAGTGAAGTGCTTGTTCAGCTTCCTCTTGAACACCTCCAGGGATGGTGATTGCACCACCTCTGCTGGGAGTGTGTTCCAGATTCTATATAACTTTACAGAAAATAAGTTTTTTCCTATGTTTAGCGTAATTTTTTCCTCAACTAGCTTGTGCCAATTGGTCCTTGACCTCACAAGGGGTGCTTTTCTGAAGAGTTGCTCCCCTAGATCTTGGTGTTCACCCCTTGCATACTTGTAAGTGGCTATCAAATCACCTCTCAGTCGTCTGTTACTCAGACTGAACAAACCCAGTTCCTGGAGTCTCCTCTCATAGGGCCTATCCTCCAGGCCCCTACTCATATGGGTGGCCCTTCTCTGTACCCTTTTGAGCTTATCCACATCCTTCTTGAAGTGTGGTGCCCAAAACTCAGCACAGTACTCCAGCTGTGGCCTTACCAATGCCAAGTAGAGGGGGACAAGCACCTCTCTGGATCTATTGGCAACACATCAGCTGATGTACACCAGAGTTCTATTTGCCCTGTTGGCAACTTCATCTCACTGTTGGCTTATATTCATCCTCTGGTTGCTTGTCATACCCAGGTCCCTTTCAGATATGGGGCAGCCCTGGGTTGGCCAGAAACTGTCCCAGTCAGGGGCATATCCCAGCTAGTTACAGACTAGGCAGGGAACTCTCCCCATGCAGGGAGCTCCCTTCTGTCCCCACTTGGGCTCCAGTGGCAGAGCCCACTCTGGCAGCAGGCAACTCCCAGTCAGCTGTCTACATGTGTTGTGCTGCACAGTAATTACTTGGCAATTAATTTTCTACTTGCATTTGCAGGAAACATTAACTGCCTAGTAGAGAAAATCACTGCACAGTAAGGGTCTGCATGTGTAGATGCAGATGGTTACTACACAGTCGTTTGCTCTACTGTGAAGTAAAGCATCCTGTGTAGATGTGCCCTGCATTAACTTTAATGGTCAGCAGAGATTTCTTACTGCTTTTCTTAAATGGAACACATTAATGAGTTGCAGATGAGAAAGAAGATGAGATTCAGAATATTTTAAGACTTTTGCTCAGCTCTCTTGATGAACTAGTATCTCCCCCATGTTGAGTATTATTCCTGTTTTATTATTTGAATGATGGTAGCACCTATGTGTTTGAGACTAGAATGCTATTGGAATAGGAACTTATGCCTGATATCCCAATTCATTTACCTTATTAGCTTCCTTAAAATAGCTAAATAATTTAAATATTAGGTGCAATAAGACAGAAGAAGAGGAAAAAGAAAAGAGCCCCTGAATTCAGTGTGTATTTTAGTACTCTAAAGCTACTTAGTTTCTTATTTAACATCAGTACTTTTTTGGCTGCAAGTCCACACAATGTCTCTGAATCTTCTTCATCCTTTGTTCTGTTAAACTCTGTTGAAATAAATTTTTATTTTCATTTTCTTGTCTTTAATGTGATAAATAAGTGGTGATAAAGAGTGACCAAACGCCAGCAAAATCGTGCTCGCTGTGAGGGGAAACAGCGGGTGCAGCCCAATTAGCCGCGCAAAGCATGCATGCAGCAAAATCCCTGGCTTATGCAGCTCAGAAAGCGCGTGAATGAAAGACCTGATCTGATTGGTTGTTGGGGCAGTATAAAAGGCAAAGCCCAGGAAAGGAAAAGCGGGACCACACATAGCATCTGGAGGCCTGTTCACCCTCACCAAGGTCCTGCGTCCATGGCTCCCTTTCCCCCCAGGATGCTCCCATTGGATAGTCTGCAGCGGATAAGTGTTAAAGAGCATTTGAGTTCCCTATGGTTGAGGTTTTTTTGGTTGTGGCATTTACTAAGGAGTTTACAGGGAACTGCCAGCACAGAGTGTGGTATGAGGCGTTGGAGCGCCTCACGATGGAGTTTGCGGAGTGTGTCTACAGTGTGTTCAAGCTGTAAGTAAAGCATTTGTTTCTTACGTCGGCTTCGGATTTCTTATTCAGGACGGGAAAAGAGAAATAGGGTGAAACGTTCCTGAACCCTTTTGTCCCCGGCCTGTTCAACTTAGGGGTTATTCCCACCCCCAATTCCTTTCCCCACATTTAACAGGTCTCATTTTGTGTTTTGCTTCTTGCTAAAATCCTACTTCCTGTTCTTCTGCATTTATTCCTTTATCTTTTAGTCCCCTCCCTTTCTTCATATTCCAAGTACACAAGAACTTTTGCCCATCTCTCAGTTATCTAATAACAGAAATTGGTCCTTCATAGCTGAAGAGGGACTTAAAGGGAGAGTTCCATCCATAATGTCTGTCCTTTTGTCAGAGCTCCTAAGCTATTTTTCTCATCTACTTTTGTAGTTTCAGATTTGAAGCAGAGAGATTTCAGAATATTTATATTTTATGATTTTGCACAACAGCTTCCTCCTTTTGTTACCTGTTTTCTTTAAAAACACTTCTTTTTGCTGAAAGTAATGTAGCCTAGTTATTATGACAACCTTGGATGATTGCCTACATTTGAAGGAGAAAAGAACTCTATGTGCCTTCTCCACAACATTCTACTAAAGGACTATCATTACATTTTTATACCAGTTATCACAATATTCCTTTTCTTGTATTTTTGGCACTCCTTTATTTCTCAGTTCCCTGTTCTTTACATAATCAGATTTATTTTTGGTGTTTTTATTTCTTCTTTGCTTGAAATTGGAAAAGGTGATCTGAGTGTGTATGTAAACACCATTTTTTAAAACTTAAATTGTTCCCCTTTTTATTGGTTGATAGCCATAAAACCTTGACTTTCCAGAGCATTTGCTTCAGCAATCAGTACAATATGGAATATTGTATTACATAGAACAGGGCAGTCCAACTTCTAAATGGCTGGGGGTTTATAAAGTATCCCAGGCTGGTGCACCCTCTGTTCAGGCAACCCCTGCTCTACTGCACTGAGGAAACTCTGACTTCCTATCCTCCAACTTCCTGGTCCTAAGCTTCCCTCCTTTACAGTATTGCATGACTGCTGCTGCAGCTGAGAGGGAGTGCAGGAGCCACAAATTAGCTCCTTGTTGCTTGCATGTGGCCAATGCACTGAGTTGTTCAGCCTGGATATAGAATACAGAACAGAAAACCACCTGATATCAGTTTTAAAGGCTTGTGAATGCCACACACTTTTCTCTTTAAGGACTTCATTTTATCTTCTTGTCCCAATTGCACCGTCACACTTTTCAGTTTTTCTTACAGACTTAGGTACTAAGGATGAAAACCTTTCTGGTGATAGCTATGAGCTTGTGGTAGATCTTAACTGGAGAACATATACATTTTGAGGTGAATATAACAGGTACCTCCCTGCATCTAGATGTTTAAAAAAGGTGAAGTGAGTTTCCTTCAGAATGAACAGTTACTCAGTCAGAAAGCAGGGTAAATATGCACCATTATAGAATAAGTAAATAAGATATATAGAGAGAACACATGCTTTTTTAAGCTCAAGTTCACTTCAGCAGATACTGTAACACACCTAACTACCTTTCTCTACTCAGTGGGCACATCTACATGTGTAATTAATGCACCTGATTTTTTTTGTGCAGAAAATTCAGGATCATTAATGTGCTCCCAGGTGCATATTTACATGTGCACCCTTGTTGGGAGCAAATTATGCCTGACAGGAGCAGCCCAGTCCAGAACTACTCCTCCCTCGGCCTACCCCTTTGCAGCAGCCAAGGGGAGCTTCAGGATGGCAGGGGTACAGGGAATGGTCCCAGTCTCTGTTGCATGGGGAGACATGTGCCAGCTCCAGGGGCAGCTGTCTCCTGGCCACGTTGGGATCAGGATGGATCCAAATCTCCAGATTCTGAGAAGACAGCCGTCCCTGCAGCTGACCCAGCTCTCCATCCCACATGAAGATTGAGACCCATCTCAACCCCCACGGGGTGGGGAGACAGCTGGCCCTGCAGCCAGCACAGTTCTTCCTGCTTTGAGACTTAGCCAGACAGCAGCAGGCCCCACTATCTGTCCAATGCATGGTCAAAGCAAATGTGCTTAACAAAATATAGGAAAACTGATTACCATGCAATCTGAAATAAGGAGTTCTCATGAAGAACACATACTCTGGAGTTGCAGGCTGCTTTTCATTAAAGTACCCACAACATCTCATGTATTTATCACCAAAATGGTGGCCAGGGTGCTTTAACTAAAGCTCATTGCCCATATTGCCATTTTCACTTGCAGGAACACTGAATACACGAGACACTGAGGCTGCTGGAATAATGCTAATTAGCAGGCTCCAGCAGATTCAATTAATTGAGTCTGCTCTGAAGTGCTGTAATTACAATGCGTTGGAGAAGACATCCCACATGCCTACCAGCACCCATAGCTATATACAATCAGTTCCAGCGTTCTCCTAAATAATAAAACCATTTTGATTATTTTTTTAAATTTGTTTAAAGATTGTATCTATTTTTATTTATATTAGTATCTATGTTATGATAATAAACTTGATAATTATTTTGCATATAAATTAAAAAAGCAATCCCAAAGTGGCATTTTGAGCAAGACCTAGATGTCAAGAAACACAGTTTATGTATTTGTTCATTTATGTTTCCTGACCAACTAATATTAAAAATGCTTTCAGTCATGGTGACTGTGCATTGGACTGTTTGGGGCCAGAATACATTTAATGACTTAAGATTTCTTCTTCTCATGTGCTTATTCATAATCCATTTTTGTGCCAACATAGAGAAGCAGCAGATAACTTAACATATGATAGGCCAGATTTTGTTTGTGCTAGGAATCCAATCTAAAGCATCTGTAGCAGGGCACTAAGGTGCCTGCTACTAGGAGAGCCAGAATAGCTGCTCAGGTGCCGGTTGCCAGGACGACCAGAGGGAGCCAGTGTCCCCCACCTGCTAGCAGTCAGCTGACCAGAAAGGGAGGGCCTGGCTCCCATTTAAACACTAGAACTGAGGCCAAGGGAGCAGTTCCCTGCCAGCAGCTAAGGAGGAAGGAGCTTTCTCATGGAAGGGAAGAGTAGCCTGAATGTAGGAGCAGCATCTAACCCTGCTGCAGGATGATGTAGCCCCAGTAGGCTTGAGTGGGTTTAATGCTGGGTTGCTTAAGTTTTTGTGCTATAGCTGGCGCATGTGCCTCTGGGCCTGAGGGTGTCGTGCCTTAGAAGGGAGCCAGGAAAGAGGCCAACAGCCTTCATACACTGGAAGGAAGAGGTAGAGCCTCGAAGCCTAACCTGTTTGGTGGTTTTTTTCTAGCTAGAGAAAAAAGGGGTCAGAACCTTATAGGCGAGACCCCAAAATACTCAATATAATTGGCAGTTGCCCGCTCACATACTAATTCCATCAAGACGTGGCACACGATATTAGAGCGAGACAGCAGAGGTCCAAGAGGACTCCAAGGGTGCCCCACATAAGCTGCAGATGGCCCAGAAGATGGTGCTGTCAAAGCGGTTACCTTCGCTTTGCATTAAAATCCTGCCTAAACTTGATTATCTTTCTCTAGTTCCATATATCATATGATAGATTCCATCACCGTTGCCATATTACCACCTTTCTAGCACTCTGGCCTTGAAGAATAAGTAGTTCTCTGGTGGCAGAACATGTCCCAGTATGAATCCTTACATAACTACATAGTTTAGATATTTATAGAAAAGGTTGGATCTGTGACAAGCATCATCTGAAGACAGATATTCTCAGCCTCTCTCTGTATCTGAAGTAAAGCAATAAGTTTACTTCTATAAATAAATCCATGAAGACTGAAAGTAAAGCATTTTAGAGAAAATAGATCAGAGACAGCTATGTTCAAGTTGATTTGCATTCATATCTAGAAACCAACTACAAATGTTGATTTTTATAAAAAAAAGGAGAATGGCCTACCAATTGGTTTCTTCATTTGTTTATAGCAAATGTTAATGCTCCAAAGAAAAGTCAATTAAGAATAATTTATTTTCAGTAATGTTTTTTCTTTCTTAATTGTATTCATGTTTAATTATGTTGTAAATAAAACTACATCCTTTACCTCCCAAATAAATGTTGCATTATAGCATTTTTAATTGGGTTGGGTGAGGAAAAAAAAGGGTTTTCTCTTGCCAGTGTTATGGAACCATTAATATAAGGAAAATAAAATAAATAATGATAATAAAAATGCAATGTCCAACATTATCATGACAAAGCCTGGTCTAATAGCCTGCTATAAACCTTAGAAAAGCTGCTTCAAGATCTAATGGTGGGGAAACACAAAAAGGTTCAGAACGTACATGATTATCTGAACTATTCACACTTGCAGAATAAGCCTGGTTCTTTGTCCCCCTATCCTATAGTCCCTGTTAGTGACACTTCCTTGACATTTTCCAAGCTCCTTTAAAATATTTTCTTCTTGTATAGAAGGATTTGTCATGTGTTCTGTAGCTTTAAGAACAGAAATTTATTTTGTCTCTGGGCTTTTGTAGGGGGATCACAAAAAGGAACTTCCCCATTAATCCTTGTCTGATTTTAGAACAGGAAACAAGAGGCATACTGCTAATCATCCACAGATAGTCATCCAAGAGCTTGTTCCAAATCTTGTTTTGTCATAGTCTTCATGAGCTATGTATGTGGAATCTTGATTTTGCCGTCAGAGTGGTTAAGGTATGTCACTATGGAGCTAGTCTTGCTCTGGACTCATGCTAATGGATGCTTCCAGCTCTAACTAGATACTTGGTAATTTTTATGCTAGGGAGTGCCTGGATGTGATACTGACCACATTCCTTTCGTGTTTTAACCATATTAGTCCAAACGTTTCTAAGATGTTGAAGCGTTGTCATCAGAAATACCTTGATTTGAGGATGATCTCTGCCATAGCTCACTGATGGGTCTTGAGATGACCTGAGTCTAATCCTTGAGCCTCAGATGCATCCACAGACATTGCAAGTCTTTCTGTAGGGGAAATAGCTCCAGGTTAGGATTCCTCCCCTTTTCTTTCCTCTACTATCTCTTCAATGCTTCAAGGGCAAGACACTTTACTGCAAAACAAGTTGCCACTTGGTTGAGGTTATGACACCATTAGAGTCAATTGGCAGCCAGGTCTTTCTAACTCCTGATGTCAGCATCCATTTTCTTGACATGTACCTTCAATGTATCCTTCCTTATATCATTTTTTTCTTGCCACCATGAGATCTCAGGCTCTGAGAGTAGAGCATTTATTTAGAGAGTAAGATTTGGGCATTCACACACAATGTCTGGTCCAGTGAAGTTTGTGCTTGAATATCACTGACTCGATGCTGGTAACACTGAGGGAATTGCTGAGGGAATTGATGGAGGTCATAGTGGGGCCCCTGGCATGGTTCTGTGAGCACTTGTGGGGCAACAGGTACCAGAGGATTGGAAAAGGGCCACTGTGGGCCCCATTTCTAAGAAGCGGAGAACGGAGGAGCCTGGCAATTATAGGCCAGTCATCTTACCTCAGTTCTTGGGAAGACTTTTAAGAAAATTACCAAGGAGCACATCTGCAAGGCCCCAGCACGGGACGTAATGCTCAGGGACAACCAACATGAGTTCCCTGAGGGCAGGTCTTGTCTGACTAACCTGTTTGTTTTTTTTTATGATCAGGTCACAAAGTCTCTGGATGAGGGTGTTGGGGTGGATGTCATCTTCCTGGACTTTAAGAAGGCCTCTGACATTGTTTTCCACCACGTTTTCTTAAAAAAAAAACTAGGTGACTATGGCACTGATACTTACACAGTCAGATGGGTGGCATCAGATCACAGTCAGATTGGCTAGATGGTCAGACCCAGAGAGTGGCGGTGGATGGGTTGTTTTTGACCCGGAGGGATATGAGTAGTGAAGTCCCCGAGGGCATGGTCCTTGGGCCTGTACTGTTCAACCTCTTTATCAGCGATCTGGATGTTGGTGTGGAATGCATGCTGTCCAAATTCACTGATGACACCAAGTTGTGGGGTGAGGTGGGCACTCTGGAGGGGAGGGACAGAATCCAGTTAGATCTAGACAAATTACAGAGGAGGGCAGATGAGAATAGGATGGAATTCAATGCAGACAAGTGCAAGGTATTGGATCTAGGGAGAAGGAACCAGCAACACACCTATAGGCTGGGGTACACCCTTCTTGTCATGGCAGAAAGGGATCTTGGAGTTATTATTGACTTCAGGGTGAACATGAGCCACCAATGCAAGAAAGTGATCAGTAAGGCTAACTGTACCTTGTCATGCATCTACAATTCACAAGCACACTTGAATTGTGAGTCGAATGTGACAGGTGCCACCATTAAGTTTATCTCCCAACACCCTGAAAGGTGATCCCTTGCTGACCCTCATATCCTAGAAGAAGTCTGGCTTGCCATCAAGGAAACCAAGAACAACAAGACTATTTGACCAGATAGCATACCTGATGAAATATACAAGACTGTTGGTGTAGAACTGGTCCTTTTAAAGGTTTCTAAAAGGAATTAGTTTCAAGAATCTAACTAATACAGACTGTATATCTGAACCTCCACTTAATCCTCTACTCACTAGTCTATATATTAATCAATCTAATAAGATGCTCATGCATTTTTGGGTGCTATTTTTTGAAATACTCTTTTTTCAAAGAAAGAAAGAGAATTAATTAATAACCTGGTAATTAAGCATTGTGATTGACTGTATTTTAGTGACTTGCTTAGGACAGTGGTTTTCAAGCCTTTTTTCACTTGATTTTCATGTGAAAATTTCAAACAGAGGTATGGACTTCTTTGTGGGTATTCATATACTTTTGATTGGTCACAGTCACTTTTGCAGGCCACTTAGAGTGTTGGCACTGGATTTTGAGTCAGACACCTTGCTCTGGGCAGACCCAAACCCTCAGATGAACCACAACTTCTTCTATTCATTAATAGGCAAATGTTATTGATATACAGTGATAGTAGATAAGAGTAATGCAGGCAAGACAAACAAAATAACACCCCCCATTCTATTTATCTACCAGTCCTAAGTCTATCATAGAGAGAAGGTACATTTGGCCAGTATGCAAGCTTTACCTTGTGATTCTTTCTTGAATGTCAGATATTGGTAGCCTTGGAGGTTGAAGGCGAAGCCCTCCCCAGTTGGTGGTGTGCCCTCTGCCATGGTGGCCTCAGGATTCCCCCGTCAGGGACCACTTGCTGCTCTGAAATCTCTCCTTCAGTATTCTTTTCCTCCTGCTGACTCTTCATTTCTGGGTATTGTTGATTGGTTTCCGTGTGGTCATCATACTTTCCACATTCTATTCTGTCAGCATAATTTTTTGTTTCTCAAACCCATCATATGCATACATCTTAATTTGGTCATTTATTAGTCTTAATTTGGGCATGCCAGCCTTCTAATTTGGTTATTTCACCAGAAACAGAAATCCCAGGGGTTTTGCAGCTGGAATTTGTGACCTGGTGCAGTGCTTTATCTCTGTTATGAGTTTTCAGGGAACCATGTTGCAGGTCTTCAATTTCCCAGCCTGTTTGTCTGCTGGCTTTAGACACTGTAGTCCTTGAAGGAAACTTTGTCGCAAACAGGATTTTAGAAATCAATTAGCTCTTGCTGTTGCTCTGGATCATTGTTTCTAATGCAATGTTTGCTCTACCTGCAAGCCAATTCCTAAAAGCAAATATCTAAATATCATTTTCTAGCCATCACAGTGGTCAATAGACCACAGGTTGAAAATCACTAGCTTAGGATAGCCAAAGAAGTGAAGATATTTTCAGGGGCAAGGGATTCTTAAAAAACCGCCCTAAAACAGCAGTTCAAATCCTCTGGTTTATCATCAAATCTATGAGACTAATGTGTATTATCATCTACACACTTTGGTTTTCTTCTTTCTCCTCACAGCTATTGTAATTAGTTTAAGCAACTACAGACAAACTATTTTTGGCTGCGGGAATAGCAAGGAGGAGTGATTCCTGTTCTCCAATTCTTCCTCATCCAGGATTAACATAAATTGCAAAGAACAAAAACAGATTTAAATACTGTATTTTCAATTTAATATACCTATAGAAAGCTCTAGAATGAATTCCACATAATGGAACTATATAAAAATTCCACTGTTTAAAGGACCCTGGATTATGAAAGCACAAAGGGATAGATGTTAAAGAGACAGTGACAGCCTATATTTTCTGTTTTCTGGCTTTTGCTGGTATAAGGTAGACCCTTGGCATTATTTTAAATTGTTTATTGCATGAAAGTAGATTCTAATTCCTGGAGAGAAAGACATTTTAATTTAATGCTAAACTGATGATGCAGGTGATAGAGATTCAATTCAGCTACCTACTTTATCCGCACTGCATATTGGCCTATTTTAGAGGTAGTTGTTTTGTTTTTAGGCTATAGCTTGATGAATACAATAAATTTGAAGAAGAAAGGGAAGGACAATGTGGAAATATAGACCACTAAAAATCTTATAAACCTACAACAAATACTTTAATTACATTGGATGAGTGTAAATCATGAATGCAGAGCAGCTGGATGCTATGAAAATGTAAATTCAGTCTAATCTGTGGAAGTAGAATGAAGCTAGACAAGGTGTAAATCAAAATATCTATTGGAAAAAAAATACTAGGGCTGACATCAGCCACTTTGACATTTTTACATAATACATGGCTGGACTTTATAGTCCATATAAATGGATGTGAGAGGATTGTAACTCTCAATTTTGAAAATACAGCCACATTAAAAATGACTTTGTGCACTGTGATTTCCATAATTGGCTTTTTTTTTCTAAAATGGGTGCTTAATTTACATTTATGCAGCCACTACACTATTCTTCCAACTTAATTATTTGGATGCACACAGAACTAAAAATTTCTGGGGGGAGATTAACAAGGACTATAATAAGAACAAATTTTCATAAAGGAAGAATAATTTATGTCCTTGAAAACTGTCTGAGAATAGTATATATTGCTTTTACAGTGATTACCAGCTCTATTTAAACTGTGCACAACTCACACAGCCTAATTCTATGCCTATCTAAACAATAGAAACTCATTACTTATTTACTGGCTTTTTTATTTTGGGGGGCTCATAAAAGCAATATCTTAGCATCTCACCCATATTGATGAATTCATCCTCCCAAAACACACTGTATAGTTACAGCATATATCATGAATTCACCCCCAAATCAAGTCGACTTTGTGGTTCACCATATAGTATGCCTGCATATTTTCCCAAACTAGATTTGCTTATATAGGCTAGGGACAGAAATTACACATTCACCAGTCTAAGTGGTTGAAAACTGGTCTAAACGTGTAACAGAACAGCACTTTAGTGCACATTGACTGGTTTCAAAATGGCAGAATCCAATTTAAGATAGACCTGGATGGAGGTAGTATTAGATTAAACTGATTTATTTTAAACCAGACTAGAATTCTGTCCCCCCTGTTTCAAGTTACCTCACAGTCTCCCAGCATCCCAGAATACTTTGCAGCTGTCCCACTAACCCCTGTTCTCAGGGCATGCTGTCTGCTCCAGCCAAGCTGGGTTGTCACAGAGCTGAGGCAACAAAGTCTCTTCTCCCTAGCCTGCATCCTGCCTAGGTCTGTCAGCCCAGCAGTGCAGTGGGGGGGGAGGAGGGTGGAAGATAGGGGAACAGAGCCTCTCCTCCCACCCCAGGCTATCCACAAGCTGGGGTCTGCCCAGATGGGGGTTGCTGTGCTGTTGGGGTTTTCCCCCACCCACCCAGGCTAGTGAGGATTCTCTCCTCAGCCCCATCCCCTTGGGGAAGTGGGATATGCAGTGATCCTCCAGCCCCAGGAGTTTCCCAAACTCCTGAGCCCTGGGGAATCAATGCAGCCACAATCCCCACGTCTGGGGATTTCAAGCACTCCTGAAGAATTGCTGCAGCTGCAATCCCAAGAGACCAGGGGTTTCAAACACCCCTGAGCATTAGGGATTGGGGCAGCCATTCTCCCTTGGGTTTGGGGGGTGGTTCATTGGGTATAGTGCACTGGTGGAGGAGTGCCAGTCATGAGGCAGCATAACTGTGGGGGCTCACCCCCCCACCCAGCTGCTGCTGACAGGTGTCTGCTGGGGGAGGCTGGGCTTGGGAGAGGGCTGGTCTGGTGAACCAGGTATTCTCCAGAGCCCCCAGCCTGCTGGCCTAAGGGAGTGTAGGCACTGAGCTTCGGCCCTCTTGACAAGGGAGGGATAATATTTGTTTTGTTCCTTTCACACTTAAAGTGTGAAACTTAGAGAGCTTCCCCTTTAGGTTTTTGAACCTCTGTTTTCAGGCATAGTGTTTAGTCTCTATTGATAGCTACTGTGAAGCTGGTTTCAGTTTTCCATTTTCATATCTCTGCATATTATAGCATTTGATATCAAAGTATTTTTGTAATTTCATGATGTAACTGAAAGATAATCACGTGAGGTATTTAGCATACAGTGAAGGCATTGTCTCACTGGAATGAGGGAAATCAACTCTCCTATAGAAATAGCCCTCCAGTCCAGGAAATTCCAGGTTTCATAGGGTGTGACAGGTCGTCACTCTAGGCCACCCTTAATGTGGCCCACACACCTGTCTCTGGGCAACTGCCCACCTTGTCTCGCCTGCCACGTCTTGATCTTAAATAATTAATTAGCGGGAGGCTGCCCTTGTCTTGCCCTGCCACTAGGGGGCGCTCTCTGCAGCTCCTTTCCTCCCCAATACCGCATCCCAAGCCTCGCAGATGGAATCGCTGTTCTTTATTCTGTCCCTATTTGGCCCCTTCCTGTTCTCCCTGGGCCCTCCTTCTCTGTGCCCACCTTTGGGCCTCCTGCTAATGCTATACCCTCCTCTTTGTCTGGGGTTTGCCGCGCCCAACTTGGGCTGATATTGCCCCTATCTGGGGCTTGCTGTGCCCAACTTGGGCTTCTCAATATGGCCCTCCTTCCTGGGGCTCACTGTGCCCAACTTGGGCTTCCTACTAGATGTGGCCCCCTATCAAGGGTTCCTAGTGCCCAGACTTGGTCTTCTCAATGCTGCCCCCTTCCTGGGGCTTGCTGTGCCTGTGCTCCCTCTCTGGAGCTGGGGTCCAAGCACCACGCAAACTGCACCCCCACTGGCTCTAGGGTCCCCACATCACCAGGGTTGTCCCTGAGGATACTGCGCCTTCACTGGCATTAGGGCCCCACACCCCTGTGGGCCCCTATGAGGCCTCCTTCAACCCCAATAGCCTTACCCAAACCACTAGTCTTATAACAACAACAAAACACAAACTCCAGCCCCTTGGCTACAACTTAAATATAAGCCATCTGGCTATAACAACATTGCTCCAGCATCCTGGAGCTGCTGCTAGCAGTACCTCCAGTCAGGCTTCTCCTCACAACATTGCTCCCAGAGCTCCTGCCTCTCTGCACTGCTGGCAGGAAACTACTAGCTTGGCCTCAGCTCTGGGCTTTATAAGAGCCAGACCCTGCTCCCTTACCACCAGCTGACTGTTGTCAGGGGCGGTCGTTTATTGCCTGCAGTTGCACTGGCAACTTACAGCTGTGCTCCTTCTCAACTGCTAGGGTTTTTCTCAGCCAATTCCCTTCTCTAGGAGCAGGGCAGCGAGGTGCCCCTGTGACACAGGGTAAACAGAAATTTCTAGAGGATTGCTGTGAATCATGAGCAATTAGAATACTAGTAAGGGGTGGATGGCCTTGTAAACTTTTTACAGTCTAGTTAGGAGAGAATCAGAGTCTTTGGGTGATCTCAGGCCTGGGGAGAGACCAAGGTCCCTAGGTGGTAAAATCATCAGGGAGGCTGATCTGTAAAAGCATTGGCAGGACTCTCAGGAGATGTAGGCTGCAATCCTATGAGAATATAAGAAACTATTCTCGTCTTTTTATTGCCATCTCCAAAACTATGGTGAGTTTGCTTGTATAATTCTTTTCTCTTATATAACAAATCATTTGATGTTCTATCTCCTTACTAACAGCTTGTGGAAGGAGTGTTGTCTGAATAAGTGATTAGCCCTGACTTTGAAAAGGGATATCTATAATTTCTTTTACAACTCAATGTAGAGGCCACGTAGGGCCAGCAGAGATTCTGCTACTTCAGCTGGTGGGACCAGTATAATAGCAGTGGAGCTGAGGCTTGCTGGGGTAAGAAGCTATCCCAGGGCTAACTCATTCTGTTTCTTGAGGTAAGTGGCATCAAAATGGGGAGAAACGTGGGGCTCTGGGGGTACCCTGCACATAAAGATTTTCAATAGTGTCCCACTCACTTTCAGTTGACTACATATCAATGGGAATGTTATCCATAATTCTCTGAAGTCCTTTGAAAAATCTTACCCCAGGTAACATAGATGAGATTTCACAGAAAGTCTTGAATAGAGATGGAGGCAAAGCCCAGATGATTCCTAAATTTAAACAGAAGGTTGTAGTTTCTTTCCAATGAATTTATTATAGTCCAAGTAAGAATTACAAAAGAGTAGAAAAATAAACAAAAAAATTATATCTAATGTAT
Source organism: Caiman crocodilus (assembly GCA_030014935.1). NCBI lineage: Eukaryota > Metazoa > Chordata > Crocodylia > Alligatoridae > Caiman > Caiman crocodilus. Next base: position 52,569,129 of record JAGPOW010000304.1, on the reverse strand, counting down.
CATTTGGAAAAGGGAGACTAGCAGCCTCTAGTTTCCTGTCTCATATTATGGCATCCAGTTAAATTGAAAACTGATATTTAAATATGATAAAAGATAACATTTGCTTTGCACACATTTAATTAGATGTGGAATTCATTGTCACAGGATGTCCATGAGACCAAGTATGTAGCAATATTCAAAGAGGGTTGGACCTTTATACTGATAACAAGAATACCCTGAATCATAATAGTTAATGATAGTAAATACTTAAAAAATGATTTTACCCCCCTGCAAACCTTATGGATCTGGGCTAAACTAAACTTTTTCCTACTCGGGAGTACTATGAAATCTGTGAAGATAAGGTTTTCACATACCTGCTTCCTTGTGGGTGTTTATTGAACTTTCCTCAGAAGTCTCTGATATTGGTCACTGTCTGGGGCAGAATCTGAACTGGGTTGACCAAAACCCTGATCCTGTCTGCTAAATGCTATATTTATTGACACATTATGGCTTTAGGAATTTATACTAGACATGAAATATAATACAATACACACAAAATCTGTTTGAAGGGTGTCATTATATAATTTTGGGTCAAAACAAGCACAACAGAAAGCAATGCATTTGCTGAGAGTAAATGTTTTTCTGGCTCTGAATATAGGGATAAGGATTATGGATTTCATGGGAAAATTAATAATCTGGGCACTATCCCACAGCAAGTAATAGAAGTACTTCATATATTATATCTTGATATAAACTGAATAAAAGAAAGAAAAACAGGTGATATCTGTTTTGATTATTGTCTCTTGAATTAAAAGAACAAAAGGGTTTCAGAAACATAAGATTGAAATAAAATAAACTGGTCAATGCTCAACAAAGAGAATAGCACCATCTGTTCTAATGACAAATCTGTCTTTTATACTTATGTTAAATATCTTTTGACACAATCCTCTTGTGTGGCATAAGTGCAAACTTAAGCAAATCAATAAAGTTTAACTTCTGTTTGGTAGTTACTAAGTTTTTTTTTTCTTTCTAGTATTATATATTACAGTTAAAATCTTCATCCCATCACTATTACATTATGTTTGTTAATATAACCAGTTCACTGAACATAGATATAAACTAAGCAGACCTTGTTGAATTAAGGGGTGGAAGCACATGGAGTTTTCATAGATCATCCATTTAGGATGTGAAGACAAAGTAGCAGTACACATGTGCAACATAAATGTAATATAAAATTACTTAATATAGAGCAATATATATCTGTGTATATGAGCCTGCTTCAGAACCTAGGGAAATCAATGAGAACCTTTCCACTGTTTTCAGTCAGTTTTGAATCATTCTCTAACTGTGCATGTGTGCAGTGTGTATGGACACACATCTCTATATGTATTGTTATACTGTAATAATGTTTTGCTGTTTTAGAATAAAAATAAACATGAAATATAGTTAAAATGTTTTTATCTCATTAATCACATTAATCGCTCTCTTTTGCATAGGTACTGTGAGTTCTTACTCATTTCACTACTTTCATTTCCAAAAGTAATGCTATTAATATCAGAATTATATTCACATGTGCATTACTTACCCAAAGATATGCCTATACTGATAATTCAAATCAAATGTAAGATTGTCCTAAAGCCCACACATTCTGATCATGTATACTTTAAATCTACACACTTGATCCCTAGCACTAGCCCAAGCCCAACTTGGAAGCTCTGCTGATTTTTATGGTATGAGGTCAACCACACTTCCACTCATCTTCTAGGATGCCTATTTTTAGTGTTTGAAAATTAGTTACACTCAGCAGGCCACAAGAAGAGAAGTCTTCTGTCAGACATCTCTCAGTTCCTGTCCCTGTTCCCTGCCATTCTACACTTCTTTCCTTCTGGCTAATGTCTGTAAGTAGAAATGAGCCCAGGAGTTAGATTCATTTTGCAAAGAAGTCTGAGATAAATCTCCCTGCTATCTGTCAAAAATGAAAAGTTCAAGTTGGACAGCTTTGGTATGGGCTATCAGGCATGATGGAAAGAATAGTAAGCCATTGCAATCTGCAAGAGTTAGTCTGTAAAATGCTGCACTGCCCCACCTTCTGCCTAAGGTTTGATATAGATAAAGAAGTGTGGCTTATGTGACTCAGGCTGGTTGACAGCAAAATCAACATTAGCCCTAAATATTGAGAGAGACAACACCTAAACACTTTCAGGACTGGACTCTTTGCTCATTCATTCTGCAAAGGATTGGGCTGTGCTTATTTTACACAGAGGGAGAGGAGGTTTGACATTTTTTAATGTGGGGAAGCCAGTGAGCAAGCAACAACAACACAAGCTTGATGGCAGGGAGCCCTCAGCCCGGTGGCAAGGATATCTAAGTCAATTGGAGACCTCCGCCCCACTGTTGCCCTTATCTGCCTTCACAGCCACAGAGAACCAGCAGGTCCTCAAGTACACCTAGTCTGCTGTTGGGCTCTTCACAAAACAGACAAATGTTGATTCTGTTCTTGATTTAATCACCTTTTACACCAATCTTAAGACACAGCATGTTTCTTATCAGGTCATGAATGTAACGCTGAAAAACAAGCCTCTACATCCTCTAGCTTGTGATCACCATCCTGAAGAAAAGCAATTGTGAGTAAATATTGCAAAATCAAGCAAGGAGGTAAATATTGCTTCATGCAAACATTTCATAAATTTAATGTTGCCTTTGGCAATTTCCATTGGATTAATACGATTTAGAATCGTTCATTCTGATTGTTATTCTTAATACTGCAGTTTAAAGATAAGGACACTCAAAAATACACACAGATACACATTCTTTCCTGAACCATAAAGGAAAGAAAACGTAAAAAAGTGAAAACCAATAGTTTCAGAATGTGTGTCTTGAGCAATTATAAAAAAAGCTAAAGGGCTGAACCATTACACTCATTCATATTCTCTCTCTCTGGATATATACTAATGAATGTTATCAGAATAAGAGACTGTAATTTAAACCAAAAGCATTCCAACAACCACTATCCATGCAAAAACTTTCTGATCACAATGTCCAAGTGTATGTCCAATATGTATAAAGACATTTTTTAGGAAATGCACTTAAATTGCCTTTGTCTAGGCCAAATGCATAGAAAATGGTAGTTAGAGAAGCATAGTTATGTTAAAATGATTCAAGGAGAGTGACAGTCTTTTATGAAGTCTAATCAGCACCTTGGCTGTATCTATGGGTACAGAATGGTCAGGAGCAATCTGCTGAACTGCTGGTCCTCAATTATCATCATCTCTGGCTTGTTACCTAAGTATATGCAGTATTTCAGGATCAATGCTTATGCAGTCTGGATTGCTGTTTGAATAACTATCTTTGAGGGCATTCAAATACCATTTTCTTGCTTCTTTTCTATGCTTTTATGCAATTCTTCATGTTAATAGTAGAGTAGAAGTAAAGCATATCTCCCCATTGGATTACCTGATCCTGTATCCAGCCTCCCTTGAGAGACTATTCAATGAGTCCATTCTCTGAGGTTGACACTGATGTTTCATTCTTTTATGAGCATTTATTTTCTGAATTGTGTATTTATAGAAATCTGTGGTTCAGTTCTTAGGCAAAAAAAAATAATTTTAATCGGTTCATAAATAATTGTTTCCTTGAATTATATGATTTTCTGGGCCCCTAGGAAGCATCATGCTGAGAACAATGAGTTCTCAGCTGGGAATGGAGGAGCTTTTCATACAATCATTATTTCAGCAGCACTTGTAAACTTGGAGTATCTGCAGTATATACATTATTATCTTTTTGTGGCATGCCTATGCTTCTGATCCTGGCCTGAATAAATAAACAATATCTTTTTTATAAGGTTACCATAATACTTCAGAATTTTAAAACAATGATTTGTGGTGACACACAAGCTTTTATGTAGTTATTCTTAATGGGAGGGTATATTCTGATATTTTTCTTAACTGCTTAGTATTTTGACCTTTTTGTTTGTTAGTAACAAATATGATATTTTTTTATTGCCAAGCAAGTGATTTTGTGTTTGTTAATTTAGCTTTATCTGCTGATAGTCTTTTATTCTTTATTGCTGTGCTTTGCTTACCTGAATTTCCTTTTCTGTGTATAAAAAACAGAAGTAAAGATTACATCAGACTCTTTCAACTTTCTCCCCTCATATCTTTGGTTAAAACACTTTTTATCTGCCAAGCCAGCCTTGATCCTAGAAGGTGATTTCTGTAAGTATTCAGACAGAGGCCATACATTAAGAATGTCTTACCCTATGGATGAATATCTCTACATTTTCTTTACAATAATAGTTACTTGTGAATCTTTATTATTTTGTTATACCTTACTCCTCTTTCTCTAGGAACAAGAAGATTTCTCCCTAAGATCAACTGAGCCCCCTGAGAGGGAAACACTTCTTTGAGTATATACCCAATAGTGCTTACTCAACCATGGTCAAACTTGTTCTGATCCATTGAGAATCTGTCCATTTCTCAAGGTGAAGGGTAATGAGTGGTTTTTTTCTCTTCCCCTTCAGAATTAAATACAATATGCCCTAGCAGGGCTGGGCCGCAATTTTGGAGCCCCCCCGATACACTGAAAAATCAAAATTGCAGTTAATTGTGGTATAAATTACTGAAATAAAAGAGTTGGGGCCAGGCTGTGCACATGCAAGGGTGGGGGGGCACATGGGATAGCAGCAGCACATGCTGGAGATGCTTGAATTCCAGGGGGCTGGAGCTGGGGTGGAAGCAGAGCCAGTCTTCTCCCACACTCAGCAGGGAGGGCCTCGCTCCCTGCCTTTCAAACATGGTGCAGGTAGAGGTGGGGGGGAACAGGGCATGGCCCCTTGGCTGCAGGGCCCCCTGCAGCTGTAGATTCCATGGGATAGGACAGGCTGGCCCTATGCCCTAGAATAAGATATGCACCTTGTTTTTGAAAGGCATAAATGAAAAAAAAAGATAGTTCCTCATAGTAAATGAGGCCATAAGCAGGCATACATTTCTACTTATGGAAATTTCTGAGAAATCTTTCTGAGAGAGGAAGTGTAAAGCTGTTCAGCGTACAGCTCCCCTTCATCCCCTACCTTTCTCTCCCTGCCTTCCCCAGACTGGGGAGATCCTGATCTGGAGAAGGCATGGGGAGAAGTATTTACTCCACTCCTCCCTGTCTGCAGTCTGCAGACTCTTCACTTCTTCCCTAGACTGGGCAGGGAGCAGCCTTCCTCCACTCCATTCCTCTTCTCTTGGAGGGAGGAATGGGGAAAAGTCCTCAGCTCAATCCCAGATCAGGTAATACCCATTTTGGGGGAAAGGTAGGGAGTAACAACAGCTACTATGGGGAGGGCTGTAGGCATTCCGCACTTTCCAGCTTTCCATCACCCCATTTTTCAGAAACTGCTTTTTGGGGAAAAAATTGTGTTCTATGAGAAAACATGGTAAATCACAGTCCCACATATTATATGCTAGGTCCTGGAAAACAGAATACCTTCTACAATTACATAAACCAGTCTCATCCTTGTGTTGATGTATTTCTTTGGTCCTCTCTTCTCCGTTCTTCCATTTGGAAAAAACTTGGAATTTCCCTATATAAACTAATGACATCACCAAAAACATATTTCTCGAAATGGTTTTCCTAATGCAATTCATTTACTGTGTATTATAATTGGCTGCAAAAATTTCTGAATTGCCTGCCCAGGTACTAGAACTAGTTATGTTTCACTAAGAGAAATTATGTAATTGTTTACAAGAAAAAGTTTGTTTCTCAAAATCCAAAGCTCATTTCAAGCAAAAAAAGCAACTTTCTCCTAGAGTAAACTCTCTCTTTCTTAGCCTCTTTAAGCTGTTTAACCAAATCCTGAAATGATTACACAGTTTGCACCCAGCATCCTCCCTCAGGGAGGAGCTCTTCATCAATTTCAGTGGAAATGGTGCCTAGAGGATCTCTTAAAGAGCCTACCATGAATACTAAAACTAGACATATTAGGCTCCATCCTGTAGTGTGGTGTAAAAGGTATCAAATGAAAGTAAAATGTGATGGAAACTACATAAGTGTTAGAAGGGAGTGTGGAACCAATACAAAACAAGTAGAGGTGTGCACAATGGATCATACTTGATCTGGATTTGCATTCAGCCCAAATTGGGAATAGTGATTTGATTTGTTGATTTGTATCACTGTCCCCAATTTGATTCAGCTGAATCTGAAGATCTGATGCTGTTTTGGAGAATCAGCAATTTGGCCATAGACACAGCTTTAAATGTCTTTTCTTGATACCTTGAGGTACTAGGCATGGCTCATGAATGCTGCAGTGTTGGGGCAGATGGAGCATTTTACAGGAGCATGTGACCCACGCAACACCACCCCCCCACCTGCTTGGTGGAAAACCGGAAGTGGACTTCCAATCCACCTCTGGGTCCACTGCTGATCATGCTGGGGTCCCTCTTGTGTCCTCCTGGATCAGTGATTAGCTGTGGGAGGACTGCAGGTGCCTCTCCAGACCCAGGAGGCAACTGTTACCAAGCCGGGAGAGCCAGGGGGCTCCCTGGCAGACCAGGAAGTGGACTGGAAGTACCTTTGGTTCACTTCTGGGTCCACTGCTGAGCATGCTGGGGACCCTCCCATGTTTCTGTGGGAGGCCCCATTCGCCCCACCATTGCAACATTCATGAGCTACCTGGTACCTTGAGGTATGTAGAAAAAACATTTAAAGCTGTGTCTGTCTGAATTGGTGAATCTTTCCAAATCTCACTGAATCAATTTGGAGGGTTCTGATTCTGTTCAGAAACATTGATGGGTCTCCTGATTCGATTTAAATTCAGAGATTCAACCACTGAATTGGGCCAAATCTCTACCAAATCAAATCAGTGACTGAAGTTTCACATAGCCCTATAAACAAGTACTTGTTAATTTGCTGAAGATGTCAAGGTTGACATTTTTTAGACTAACACAGAAGTCAGCTGATTGTGGCAAGTGGAAGAGCTAGGGAGAAGCTTCACTCCATGACATATTTAAGATGAATAATGTTGCTTCAAGCTCTCTTAAATATACCTTCAAGTCTGCATTTCTTTGGAGTAGAGGCTGCATATAGGCACCAGTCGAAGAATCAAGAGCAGGTTGGTACAGCTATGCTGCCTTGATACCAACTGGAAGGCCTAATTAGATCCTAGGTTTTTGCAGCAGATATACCTGTCCAGTGTCTGTGCATAGAATCAAAAAGAGTTAGTTTGAAAGAGACCACAGAAAATCTAGTCCACCCCCCTGCTCAAAGTAGGACCATCCCCAATATATCATCAACCATCCCCAACTACTACAACATCCCACAGCCACTCTGGGTAATTTGTTTCAGTGCTTCACCATTCTCCTCCTGACAAAGAATTTCCTAATATTTAACTAAACTTCCTTTGCTGCAATTTGAGACCATTGCTCCTTGTTCTATCATCTGCCACCACTGAAAATAGCCTAACTCCATTCTCTTTGTAACCACCCCTCAGGTAGTTGAAGGTTGCTATTAAGTCCCCCTCAGTCTTCTCCTCTCCAAACTAAATACACCCAGCTTCCACAGCCTGTCCTCAGAAGTCATAAGCCCCAGCCCCCAAACCATTTTCATTATCTTTTTCTGGACTCTTTTCAAGTTATTCATATGCTTTCTGTACCTGGGAGCTATAATAGGTGAGGTGCCAGAGGTTGCTGTGATGCCCCCTACCGGTCACTTCAACTCTGCCTGGCTTTTGCCCTCACTTCTTAGGGTTCCACCCTGGTTTCTTGCCTGTCACATCTTGTAAAGTTTGATAGGAGGAGGACACTCTCAGAAGCTAGTGAACCTACAGTTGGTGCTCTGCCTCTCTCATCCCTCACTCTCTTAGGTCCTACTTGCCTTAAGGGCTAAATTCATGGCCTCTTTACACCCCTACAGCCACACCCATGCTTTGCAGATGTTAATCTGTACACCATTCTGTTCATGGTAGAGATCTCAATCCACTAGGCGTTAGCCTCTGGTTGAAGACTGCCAGCCCTGGCCCACTGATTTGGGCCCAGCTCTTTTGTTTTCAGCCCTGTCAAAACATGGCTCTGGACTCCTGGCCCTGGTGTGTCTTGCTTTGGGTTCTTGGCCCCACATGTGTCTTGCTTGGAGCCTTCTAGTCCTTGACCCCAAGCTGGGCTGCTTGCCTTTCTAGCCCTCAACCCTCTGGTCCTTGACTCTGGTCCTGAGCCAGACTGATTGATGAGTGCCCTACCAGGCATCCCTCTGTTGCCTCCAGACGTGCCTTGTAGCCACAGCCTGGTTCTTCAGTTTCAAGCTTAAATCCCAATACAAATTAAGAGCCACTGTTCCCCAGCACAAGACCTACCCAGCTCCGGGTTGCAGCCTCACTTAGACCAACAGCACCCCTTAGTGCTTAGCTCCCTCTAGTCAACACGAGGGTGCCTGCCTGCTAGTTCATCTGCTGCAGGCATCTCCATCAGGTCCTCATCCATCAGCATACAGGGCCAGATTGCCTACTGTGGCATAGGCCTTGAGTTTATATGGCTGGAAGCCATATCCCCTTTTTGTTCATGTAAGTTCCCCAGCCTTGCACAGGGTTATCCCTGTCAATCAGTGGCCAGCCTACCCTCCTGCAGTTTTGGCCCCACACAGACTGCTGAGCCTGCTGCTTATTCTTAAAGAGGAAGGAGCCTACTGGATCCTTGCCACAGTTCCCTCTCCTTCCCTTCCATTACTCCCACCTGTTACAGAGGCCCAAACCCAGACACAGTGCTCCAGATATGGCCTCATCAGTGCTGAATAGAGGCAATGAATCACTTCCATCAATCTGTTGGCAACACTCCTACTAATGCAGCCTGGTATGGTGTTAGACTTCTTCAAGGGCACACTGTTGGCTTATGCTTGGCTTATTGTCCACTCTAACCCATAGGCCCTTTTTTGCAGAGCTGCTGCTTAGCCAGTTGGTTGCCAGCCTCTACTGGCTAATGGGATTGTTCTACCCTAAGCGCAGGATTTTGCACTTGTTTTTCATCTTGTTCTGCCCACTCCTGCTCTGGTTGCTACTTAAACAAGGGGCTTAAGTAGGGACACAGATAGCCCTGGCTCACCTACCTTCCCAGAGCAGGATCTAGAGCATGCTGGCTGGTTCCTCTTCATCTTTGTCTTCCCCTTCCTCCTCTTTCTCCCAGGAAAACATTTGGAAACTGCCCTGGTTGCTGTCCCTGTCATTTGCTGGGAGCTGTGGGAAGCAGCTGTGCAAGGAGCCTGGCTCATCCAGGAACAGCATCAGTGATGTACAGGTTCCTTCTTCCAGAATCTGCTCCTTGCCCAGCTCTCCCTCCCATCCCCCCTCCATCTCCCTTGCTGGACAGGGATGCTGGAAGGAGACACATGCAGGCCACTGATGCTATCTCTGGCCAAGATGGACTCTCTTCATAGCTGCTTCCTGCACTGCAGGGTAGGAGCCTGTCAGAAGTGACTCTGGGGCTCCCCCTGCACCCAGATCAGTTGGAAATGGCAGCAGAAGGGAAAGCAGGCCATGATGGGGAGAAGGAGGAAATCAAGTAGGAGGAGGGGAAGATATCAGGGAGATAATTGGCCAGGGGCTCAGGCAGGGGGCAAGTGGCAGGAAGTTACACACAGGGAGTAATTGGTGGGGGATGCAGGCACCTAGAGGCACAGGTACTGGAAGTCTAAGATATGAGAGAGAGAAGAGGTAAGGAGTCAGACTGCCTGCCTCCCATGCCACTTGTCCCCCTGCCACTGCTTTCCTGCTGCAATATTGGGATGGTGGGGGATGGAATTTAAGATGACTCTTCAATAATTGCTAGACATTGAATATAATAATTAATTTATATGTCTTTATGTCTAGCATCTAATTATTGGGGAGTGGGTGCTATCTTAAATTCAAAGTAGTCTTGGATTTGGTTAAATACAGTATATTCTGGACATGAGTAAGAGTACACACCCACACCCTTGATATTCAAGCAACACCCTCTGTCTTTTTTTTTGATCACCTTTTATGAATAAACTGTATCCTTTAATACCAATATTCCAGTCATATGAATTATCTTCCCAGGTCTCTGTTAATCAAAATGATGATTTTAATGTACTAAATATCAAGACTTTCAGTTCCTCCTGTTTATTCCCTGTATTTCCCACATTAGTATGGAGACACTGAAGATGTTAAGCAGACTGACCATAAATATGTCTTCTTGTTCCTCCCATGACACTATTGTGATTATCCATGACCTACCTGCTTCCACCAGTTTTCAGACCTTTATTCAGATGCCATGGTTTATACTTACCTGCATACCTGTTCTCATCAATCCTAGTTTAAAGCCTTCCTCACTAGGGTAGGAAGTCTAGGACAAAAAATGTTCTTCCTTTTCTTCAATAGATGGAAGATGAAATAAACCTCATCTCTATTTATGATAAAAACATTCCATCTTTATTAATTTCAGCTTTCAGCATACTTTTGCGCTTATGTTTCTTTCCTTATTTGTAGAAATAATAAGTGGGTCATAACCAAACATTAGAGATAAGACAAAACATAAAAGCACACATTCCTTTTTATGCACACCTTTGCTTAAGGCTGGAGTCATGATGCTTTCTTTCCTTAGGAAGACAGAATTCCTGTTAGACATGTTACAATCATAGACCATTGTGCATTATGTTTTCTGTTCTTTCTTGCTGACAGGGAACAGTGGAGCCAGCACCAGACGTGACCAAATTATAAATTCTTCTGATGAAGGACCACTTTTTTATGTCAGACCTAATACATTGGAGTCTTGATTGAAATTGTGGAGAATTTTAGCATAATGATAGGCATAATAATGAGTAATTCCAGTATCACCTTAAGTAGTTAAACCTGAGGTTTGCATGGTGCTGGGTTTTAGACCGTATACCCCCAAGGTTTGAAGAGTGATGAAATGGACCAAAGCACACAAAAATGGAACTATGCTTGTCTTCTAAAAATAAACTCTTTGAACAAGTAAAACAAAACCCATGCTGCCTTTGACCATCTCTTTTCTGTCTGCTTCCTCCATAAACAGCTCTCCATGGCTTTATAACAGCAAGTCTTTTCTGTGAGGAGCAGAAGAAATTTTATATAGAACAGTCTCTTAAATCTGAGATGAGAAGTCAGAATGAAGTAAAATATATTGCAGACAATATAGAACTTCCCAATTCCTTATTTATTTGTATGCTATTTTTACATTTAATACCTTCCTTGAAGTGTAATTACACTACCTTGCTGCTGAATTTATGTGTAACATAAAACTTTACTACTACAACAGCTTGATGAACTACAAGAGAGTCCATAGACTATACCTACTAAGATGGATCTGTGTGTATTGATTATATTTATAAACTCTACTATGTGAACAAATTACAAAACAAAAACATCTTTTCCTTCTGTTGTTTTCATTACTATAAGCTAACATTTTACCCCTTTGGCAAAAACTGGGAGGAAAAAAGAATGAGATTATATTTAATTATAATTTTATCACGTCGGGGTTCACATTTATCTTTCTAAACTACCCAGTATAAGTGTGAGAAAAATATTCTTCAATCCCATTGTCTGGCCTTATGAATAGCCAAAAGGATGTTTTATATCATTTCCACAAGTGTATAGGAAGCACCTCAGTTGAAATTACCCATTTTTAAAAAAATTGAGTATAGAGTTGCAAGGAGGAGAAAGTATCATTTAAAATGTGCTAGATATGAAGAATGGAGCTAAACTCAGCAGAAATGAATCCCTACAAGTGGAAGAGAAAAGAGGCTCTTTGCCCCCCAGTTATGTGGGAGAATTTCATAAAGGGAATTATATACAAGCAGTCCTTAACTTACAACGTTTTGCATTTACAATGTTAATACATTGACACCCTGGTTCAACTTTCTGATATCAGTTTCAACTTTACAATGTTTGATCTAACACAATGCCACGTCAGTGAACAAGTTCACTGTGTCACCCATCTCCCAGGAGGAGAATATCTGTGAAAACTTCCTTTAAGAAAGAAGACAAGACTCCAGAAAAACCTGGAGCCAAGACTCCTGAGAGAACTCCAGCCAAGAATCCTTCAAAAAGTCCACCAAAGTCACTGCAAAGAAGTCCTTCAAAATCAATATGATAGGTATTTACAATATAAATACATTAATGTAGCTATATTATTCATCTATAATTGATTGAGTACAAAATTCTGGGTTATGTTTGGTGAAGAGAGGGTATCGGGCCTTGGTTCAGGAACCAATCCCCATTTATAAAATTGTTTCCTATGGGAAAAATGGTTCAGAGTTACAACATTTCAACTTAAGATGCAGTTTTCAGGAACCAATTATATCATAAGTCCGAGGACTCCATGTATACTATGTATATCATTGATGTATATATATACACGTGCTAAACTGTTTATCACATATTAGGATACCTCATGTTGGCTGGAATGATCTAGTTGGAGATGGTCCTGCTTTGAGCAGGGGGTTGGAATAGATGACCTCCTGAGGACCTTTCCAATCTTACATTTCTATGTTGTAGTATCCTACTGTACTATAATATGGACTATTTCTTATCCTTAACCTTTGTGGATATTTACATATCCCCAGATACTTCTGGCCTGACCAACACAATTTATATATGCTGCTACCCACCTTTTTCAGGAAACCAATGGCTTAAGAAGCCACTGCCAGGCTGTAACATAACCCCCCCATGTTCTTTTTTTTTCTTTTCTCTTTTATATATAAGATTTAGATATAGATATGCATTCCTTTCTCTTCCCCAACTATTTCTGACTTTTCCTCTCCCTCTCTGTTCCCTGTAGATAATTCTAAGTAAGCTAAGATATAGGATAAGCTTTAACATTTTATTTTAGGTAAGTTTTATTTTTCTCTCCCCTCTTTGCAAATAAGTGCCCTGCTATTTTGATATAGATATGCACTGTTTTATAAGTGATAATTATTATGTTTGTGCTGCTTTTATACTGTGTGGTTACTGTGTTAGGCCTATATATATGTAAGTTAGCATAAGTCATGTAAAGTTTCTATCCTGTAATATCTGTGCAGATTGCATTGTAGGCGGTGACTCATGACACCACCTAAGAGGCCAAACCCTCATAGTGTTTCATAGGCTAAAAGCGACTAAGTGATTATA